>NDFF03000035.1:0-635616 GCA_002150815.3 Grammothele lineata
CTATTTCAAGGGCATCTGTCCCTGGCTGACGCCCGCATTGTACAATATTTTGACGCTGATCGGCTCGATAATTTCAGCTGGTTTTAACGGAATCATATGCAGCTCGACGAAAGGAGTCGATTGGCGTATTTTTCGTGAATTTTAGGCGCTTTTTTAGGGTCATGCCAAATTTTCAGCCTCAAAAACAAAAAAGGCAATTTCCCGAGAATTGGCTCGTACAAATTCCTGTCTGACTATCTCAGGATGTACTACAAGGTAAAAGCGAACGTTTGAAGGTGTTTCCAGATCCCAGATAATTCGTGTGAAAAATTTGTCGACTTTGATTGTCCGCAACTGTAGTCTGGGACTGGGTCCTCCGGGCCAGGGTCCCGCGGACGCGCTAGTAGCACAGAGCCACTGCGCGAGATGGATATGAATGAACGTCTGAACGTCCGCACGGGCGGGCTCGCGCGGCGTTGCGTGCGAGCCCTGGGGCCCGAGGCGTCGAGGCCTCTGGAGCTGGGGTCGTCGGGAGGGCTGGGCGTATCGATCGAGCTCTCGGAGGTCGGAGGGCGCGACCGCGCTCGAAGAGGGTTAAGTCGGGTTAAGTACCCCGGGTTAGGGCCCACGTGCGGCGCATCCTGGCGTCGCTTGCTTCATTCAAGGCTGAGGGCGTTGCGCGCGCTGTCTCGGTCCCGCCCCGGCGGTCCAGCTGACGCGACCGGGAGGGGAGGGGAGACGCTCCAGCGTCCTGCCGGCGGAGTGCCCGATGCGCCAGGCAAGGCACGAGGGGCAAGGGGCAGACAGGCGACGGTGTGGTTCGCGCTTGTGTGGTGGTTTGGAAGGGGTCCTCCTTCGTGGCTGAAGGATAGCTGGAACCCGTGCGCGCTATGCGCGCCCCGAGCTTAATTTCAGCGGGTGCTTGCGGAAGAGCAAGCCTCGGTGGGCATTCCGTTCCACGACGAACACGGCTCGCCTGCCCGCTCGCCCGCCTGGGGCCGCGCCTGAACGGAATAACACCGAAGTGCTCAATTAAGCTCGAACTGCCGTGCGCTTCTCGCGATCTCTTGATGCTTCAGCGACGTCTTGCAGGACAGAAGCCGGGCCAGGCCACAGATCATCCCAGCGATGCACCACGCTGCCCCGGGACGATGCCACGCCCTGCCGCGCCATGGTACTCCGCAGCGACGGGGCCCCCCGGGAGAGGGGGCGAGACGCGAATGCCTGAGCCTGTGTGGCATCGCGATACACACGGGATCGCGGCGAGTGCTTCTCTGACTCTACTAATGCTGGGGGAGGGGCACAGACAGAGTGGGAGAGGAGGCGAGGGCCCAATCCGGGAGCGACGACACTCCAGGCCCCTTGAAGCTTGAAGGTTCGCGGACGGGGGCCGCGTGGGTACGTACGTCTTTTACGACACATCCGAGGGCCTCCTCGACACCGCGGGGAAGCGGGCGGGGGGCGGAAGAAGCGGTGGGGCGCGCGGTCGAGGCCCGAGCACCGAGCCAGCAGAGTGCCCGCAGTAACCAGGACGGGCGCGGACGGGGCGGGGGTCCGACGGCCGCGTTGCTACTGGCCGTGCTATTCCTACTACTCCACCCGCTGGTCAATGTAGGCATAGAGGGAAGGAGTGCCCGTCGCGCGTTGGACTCTCTCACCAGTGCGCACTCTATCAGCTTCCGAACTCAACTACCACCGTCGATCGCGCGGTCTATCACCAGCATTCTCCTCGGGCACCTAGCTGTCTGGCAGAAGAGGCGGGGGCAGTAGAGCCTGGGCCGGCGTTGGGTGTAGCTTTGTGGCGTTGGGTCCCCATGGAGGAGGACGGTGAGTGATCGAGCCGACGAACGGAAGCAGCTCTGTGCGGATTCTGTTGATTTAAGCGAAACGTACAAGATGTGGCTGAGAAGGAGGACGGTTCGGTGGAGGTGGACAACGTGGGCCCACTTCTTCGGTCTTCCTCGCCTGCTGGATACACCGCGCTCGAGGGCCGGGGCGTCTCACGGTCATTTCGGAGAGGACGAATAGAGCAGTGCAGAGCCAGACGCTGATGGATCGGAGGCACATCGAGCTCGTTAGCCCTGGCGAGCCGTCATCGCGTTCGCCCCGAACGTTCTCGCGAGAGGCGTACGTTCATACAAGTTAGCCTATGCTGACATCCATTCTGATCGTCGCATCTGCAGCTCGCTCGAGGGACCAGAATCTGTCAGGGCAGCAGGAACCAGGTTGCGATGGGCGTGATAAGACTGACTACCAACGATGGCGCAACTTGTTTGTGCGCACCCGTGCCGTCAGGTGGGGTAGAAGCTGGTGGAAGGGGGCACCGCGTGTAGGGGAGGACGCGGCCAGGGCGACGAGACGAGTTGTCGTTCTTACTTCTCGAGCGAGATCGCGTGGAGTGGACGAACATGCACATGGGACGCGGGAGGGAGATCCATAGCCGGGAATTAAAGCAGGCCGCGGGAAAGCTCGGAAGGCCCGGGGTATTGAGTCTGTGTCCGTCGAGGCCGGCGAGAGGTCGGGTGGCGAGTCAAATTGAGGAGAACGGGACCTGATGCGTGGACACGCACAATTAATGGTGCTCTGTCCCGCGTCGGAAATGAACGCGATGTGCCGAGATGTGCTAGATAGACCGTGCGCGGTCCGCGACGATGAGGCGATAACCGCAGGCGACGGGCGGCGAGGCGGGGACGGGAGCAAACAACGGGTCGCGCGCCTATAACGGAAGGAGGAAGAGGAGTGCGCCCGAGGAGGAAGGAGCGATGCAAGTCTCTCCGCCTGGCGTCCGGCTCTCCCGGACGGTCGCGGCGACGGTCCTGCTGGCGCGCGTGCGTTCACGGCATTGCGACGTTGTGTGGCAACGAGGGCGGCTCACGAGGCAGCCATGCCGGCGGTATGAGACGCGGGCCAGCGGTGGGGGCCCGGCGAGCGCAGGAAGGCGCAGGAAGGCGCAGGAGAGGACAGGGACGAGCTTGCGTCGATAGAACGGCGCTGTCGGGCGGCGCTGGCCAAGAGCGCGGTGTGGACCAGGATCGTGGTCGAGTGTTGGGCCGCGTGGCGCGGGTTAGGCGAGCTGCGGGGACGAGTGCGATGGGCGAGCGTTTAGCCGTGCGCGGCGCGCGCGACCTTGCGGGGAACCACCACTTGCCAGCGAATTGCCAGCTCGACGCCAGCGGCGACCTGCCAGGACGCGGCGAGCTGCAGCGGCGGGCCACGGCCATCGATGGCGCGTCCAGTAGGCACGCACGGGCTCGCATGTGCTTTGCTTCCGCGATGTCGGTGGGTGGCCTTTGTTCTCAGAGTCTCGCGCCGGCGCGCGCTCCCACTCGCAAGCCGCGTATTCATGATTCGCCCCAAGATTCATCTCACAAGCTCTCGGGAACCCCCTGCGGCAGGCGGTACGGCACGTCGCGCTGCCCTTGCGGGCATAGCTTCGCCCAGCTCCGGCTCATCTCGAGCCGCATTCGCGCTCTCGCCAGTGGTCCAGCAACGTCCGAGGCGAGAAATTGTGCATACCTGGCGCGCCCCCGGGCGCGCGGCTCTCGGTGATCCGAGGCGTCCGCGGTCTGCCCGCCCCGTGAGGCAGTCGACATGCTGCTCCCCTGCTTCCAAACGTATAAGTATCCCGGCGGGCGCGGCGTCCCCTGCTCATCCCGCTGCGTCCTGCAGCGATCCTGCTTCTTCCGCGCCGCCCTCCGCAAGTCTCTTGGCCGCCCCGAGATGGTTTCTTTCCGTCGCCTCGTCGATCCCTCAGGTACCCTTTCCTTTTCCTTCTTCACGCCGCCGCCACAGCACCCGCGTCCCCGCGCGCGTGCTCGCCTACGTCGGCGCTGACGTCTCGTGCCCGATGGTTAACAGATGACGAACTCGAGTCCACAGTCCAAGTGCTCCTCGCCGCCTTCAAGGACGGTAAGTGCCCGCGGACTTACCTGCGCGGCCTCGCCCAATCGTCTCACGCCCTCTTTTGTTGCAGAAGTCGGCATGGCGTGCCTTAGTGGAAATTCGCCCCGCACGCTCGTCGACATATATAAACGGACAATCCGTGCTTGCGCCCAGCATGGTGAGGTCCACGTCAGTGTCGTCGACGGCCGGATACAGGGCGTCATCGCCTGGATCGCTCCCGGCCAAGACTGGCAGTGCTAGTAAGTTTTTCGGTCCCCAGAAGCATCTTTGTGTCTATCCTTGTTCCGTTTGTTCCGCTCCGACCTGCGCTTCGTTTATTTTCTTTCTTCTCTGCCGTCACTGACTTCGCGTTCACCACCGGGCAGTCAGCAAGACGATTTTATGGCGTCTTTGTCCCCATACCTTAACGAATGGTACACATATCACGTACGTAGCGAGCCTTCCTAACGACGCGCGAGAAAGAAGCCTCGGTAGCTATGTCGGCGCTGACCGGCCTCCCCGAACCCTCACAGTATAGACCGACCTACGAGGACCTCTACAGGTGCTCCTTCTCCGCGGGCGAGCGGGCACGACGAGACGCCACCCACATCCAGGTGCTCGCCGTGCATCCAGGGCACCAACGGCGCGGCATTGGTAGGCAACTGCTGGCCTTGGCATGTAAACAGGTAGGACCATCTCCCTTCTCCCTCACGACTTCTTCCGCTAGCATCTCCGCGTCATAACTAACCGTGCAATCAGGCGGACACGAGTTCGAGACGAGCAGTC
The DNA here is from genome assembly GCA_002150815.3 of Grammothele lineata. Taxonomy (NCBI): domain Eukaryota; kingdom Fungi; phylum Basidiomycota; class Agaricomycetes; order Polyporales; family Polyporaceae; genus Grammothele; species Grammothele lineata. Next base: position 4,648 of record NDFF03000035.1, read on the forward strand.
GTCGACGTCAAGAGCCCATATCTTGTACGTGTTCGCCTACCCTGTTTGACGTCCCGGAAGCGGCCCCAATCGATCCTTCGCTGACGAACACGTCTTCCCCTCCTTCGAATTCCCGCCTCGCTCCCGCACTCCCCGACGTTCGCTGCCGGCCCCCACTGCGTCCGCAAACCTCCCTGCGTCTGCCGCACAGGTCTCCTGGTTTCGCAAATCGGGCTTCGGCCACCGCGCGGTCAAGAACTTCAGCTCACGCGACTGCCCCGGCTTCCCCCTCTGGACGATGTCCCGCGACCCTGAAGGCAAACGCTAGTCAGCGCACAGCGCCCTTGGGGCGCAGCCGGAGCGGCGGCGAGCCGACGCCTCGCGCGAGCGTCGTGGGCCCCCGCGGCCGCCTGGGGGCTGTACGTCCTAGGGCCCGCGGCTTCCCAGCGCGGGCGCTGGAGAGGAGAGCCTGGGGGGCGACGACAGCTCGGTGTGCTGAGCGAGACAGTGCTGCGACCGGATCACGCACGCTGCCCGTCATTCGAACGCGCGCGCGGGCACGACGACGATTCACGAGGCCTGGTGCCTGGTCAGGGGTGGCAGCGGCAGCAGCAGCGGCGGGGACGGCGGGGAGGAGACGGCTGCGGCGGCAACTGTCGTCGGTGGCGGACGGTGTTGCTGCTCCCAGTGAGACGTGCGCGTGGACGAGTACGTTTGTGCGTGCCCGCTAATACGAATGCGGACTTTGCGGACTGTGGTATCTCGGCTCCGTAATTCGTAATATTTCGCTTGTACTTCTACTACTATATCTACTACTAGTTTGGCTCGCTTCGTGTACGCTTCGAGAGGCTCACGATGGTCCGGAGTTACCGTCCAACCAGAGTGGCTCGCGCTTCCTCTCGCGATCGATGTCAGGAACGCCAGTAGAAAATCCGGATGCTATCGCCGCCGTGCCAGGTATGGCCAGAAGGAACCCTTGTCGATCAACGCAGTAGGTTGGAGAGCGGCGCGACGGACGCCACGCCATGCGTAAGAAGCATGCCGGGATAGAATGAGCAGGACCGGAACCAGGGCGGCTGGCAAGAAGCCGTACAACGCGTACCGCAGTGTCGGCGACGGGTGTCTGGTATCCTCGGGGACCTCGCGAAACCTGCCGTACACTCGCGACGGGTCGCGGTGGCTAGAGACCTTGGCAGGCAGACAGGCGGGGTGCGATAATGCCGTCATCCAACTTGCGCTTGTTGGACTTGTATACGAACCCCGGGGCGGGCCGGCGGCTCCGACTGGTTAGATGCGAGAGAGGTGCTGTGATTGAAGTGGCACCATTAGTCAACCACATGTGAGTGGAAGACTTGTTTACGCTACTTAGCTAGAACCAACTTGGCGCGCAGCGTACGATCAAGGCCGGGATCAGGCCTTCGCCCGTCGTCCTCCTCGGATTCCGTGGAGTAACTGCACCGCTCCTCTGGACAAACGCTCCCCGCAAGGAGTTCCAGCGATCGCGATCACGATCGTGTCTGGAGGAGCGCGTCCCTGGCCTCATCGCCAGGTCGCTAGCGCGCGCGACAACCCGCACTGACCTAGGCGGACCTCCCCGCGTCCGGCGCCGTCGCGTTGTCGCGTCGGCTCGCCGCGCCTGGAGACTCGGGGAGACCGCTCCCTCCCGCGCACGACGGAGACGAATAGGTCACAACGCGGCGGGGACGGGACCCACGGGGGGGGGCGCGACACCCCGCGCTAAGAGCTGTGCGCACCGCGCGATCGACGAGCGCTCCAGCCATCGATCGCGATCGCGGTCGTCGCGCCCCGCGCGCGTCCGCGCGGGATTAGCACCACCCGCGGATCCTGCGCCTTGACACTGACATCGACAGGCCGTGGCCAAAAAGCTTTCGCGCGATGTGTTGCGCGAGCGTTCGGGCTTGTGGCGCGAGCGTCAGAGCTGCATCGCAAAAGTTGAACCGACCTCGAGGCAGAGTAACCAGTAAACGTGTCGCCGTGGCTGGGCACCGCAAGTACGTGATGTCTCGCGCGTGATTACGATCGCCGTGAGCTTGGCCAGCGGGTGCGACACCTTCTAGCCCCCGCGCGATTCAAATTCGCAGTTCGCGTGACCAGCTGAGAATAATCTTTCCACCTGCGGCCTGTGAAAATACAACGTGAGTCCAAGCGGCATCCCAGACTTCAGGTACTGTGCAGCTGCCGGGCGAAGTTCGCGAGCCGCGAGGTGCTCGAGGGCAGGCAGCGGCAGTCCGCTCGAGCCTGAGGCACAATTGCAACAGGCTCAAGGCCCGCATGCCGTGCTTCGCCGCCTCGGCCGCTCCGCCACCACCTCCGGACTTCTGTCTTCTCCCGCGTTGGGCGTGAACGTTGACTTCGCGCGCCGCCACCAACGAGCCTTCGGTGCGTGTGCCACCCGCCAGCGTCTCCTCAGACAAAGCAGCACCGCACGTTTGCGCGAGAAGCGCGAGCGCAGGCGCGGGCAGGGAGAGGACCCTCTGCGAAGAGTGGCCGCTCCTGTGCCAGATTTCGCGGTTTGGCGGCTTAGCGGCATGCCGTGGTGTTGCCGTGCGAGCCAGAACCGAGGCGAGCGAGTATCGTCGGCGGATCGAATCGATGGACATTCACGATTGCGCGTTATAACCTAAGTGCACGTTCCGAGACATAGGACACAAGGGCGCCATTCCGGGACGGCGGCACGAGCGCGTGCGCGTGCATTGCACTCACGCAGGGTTTCGCGCCGAACTAGAAGCTTTGAACGGCCCTCGAGAAGGCCCACAAAGCACGGCGAGGGGCGGGTGCGGGTACGATTGGCGGCGGCGGCGTTCTCCTTGCGTCGGGATCGGAGCGCGCCTTGCACCCTGGCTAGCGTTGCGTCCTGAATGTGTGTCGGGGTGGCGGGAGCGCTGGCATCGACGCGTCATTTAGTCCTTGGACAGGCGTTGTTCGACTTAGGGTCCAATCGATCGGGTCCTGGAAGTTGGCGTTCAGTGGGAGCGAGAGAGAGACGACGGCCACCAGCCACCACGTTCAAAGCTAGCCACTAGTACTATAGATGATCTGGAAGAGCGGCCGTCTGGGTTCTAGGCTGTTGTGCGGAGACGGCGGTGGACAACAAGATACACCGCGATAGGAACGAACGACACAGAGGGCCGGAGGTATGACGCATCGATTCTACCCCGCCTGACCCAGGGTACGTACCAAATCAGTCCTCGAGTGGTTTCGAAGGAAGTTTCCCTTTCATTTCGGAAGGAACATGAGAGCTTGCCTTATTTTTTGAACAATTGTGGGCGTTGTCGTTGATTCCCAGACCTCTTTCCGCACAGGGAAGTACGTGGGGCCAAAGGAGGTGAGACCAGAGGGGCGTCATATTGTTGGTCAGTATACCACTAGTGGCTCCATGCCGGCAGACGGGGCCTGAGGCCTAAGGACCTATCTATATCAGAGCTGTGGTGGAGGTACGCCGTCTGGCGGGTCAAATATACGACGGGGCCTGACGTGAAATAGATCGTTCTGGACTAGGATATGAGGTCAGATGCGACCCGTCGGTACTTTAGGAGATAACGGGGCCCCTCCCCGAGGCTACGGGTTTGTTTGCAGTCGCAGACGGACCCACCGAAACCACTCGCGCGAAGCTGTGTCGCACCATTAATGTCCGTACGGAGCACAGCGGCGGACCTGAGAACATAACGCGTGTGTGCGGGTTCGGGCGGTGGCGATACGTAGTGTGGAGCGTACCTTCCAGAAGGGTTGCACCCATGGCTGATGTGAACTGTTGCGAAGGTCCGCCTCGGTCGCGATCATAGTGTGCGACCCGTGACGTCGCTACCGATCGACAACGTTCGGATATCCGTAACGTATAGTTGGGACCCCTGGAGAATATCAGAGCTGTTATCTCTTTCAGTCTTTCGATAGGTATCAGAGCTCCCTATGAATGAATCAGACCCACCTCATAAGCGATCATTCCAGTGGCCACGCTCCCCGCCCCACATTCCATCACAGATAAGCTACACCAGTGCTCGTAACGTTCCCAGTTCCCCAGACCCGACACGGCCACCCCCCGCGCGCCGATCGTTATAGTACGGCATACCACCGCTCGGCAGACAAGGCCTGTAGAACATGATGCTGTAATCGTCCCGCCTCGACCCTCCTGAGGCGAGGGCGATTGAGATTTTGATCAAGGCGGGATTCGGAAGCTTGAAAGGTGATCGGCGCGTTAACGTAAGGCCGGGCGGTGGCTCTGCAGTGTGAACGTACGTACACACATGTACGAAGTCGGAAGGCCAGCGAAGGCGAAGGCCAAGACGAAGACGAAGGCTCGCGGACAGCTGTTGTCTCAGGCCCAGGACGCGCCGGATTCCTGGGATACTGGGATCGGCGTGTCAGTGGTCAGCGGTCAGAAGAAGGGTGGAGCTGCAAACCGGCGTGATGGCTTGGTGGCGCGTCGCCCACAGATCACGCTGAGACGTACCTACCCGCGTGCACTGCTCAGCAAGTTGTCAGGAGATGTGACAGAAAATGACAACGCAGATCCTTGAACGCGTTTGGCAGGTAGCGGGAACATGCTGTGGACGTCCGTGCGCACTCAGACTGACGGATGCTGTCCTGTGGTGATCATCATCGAGATCGTCACGGAGACACACGTGGCACAACGCGGCGAAGGCGTACTGTACCGACATTGTTCGAACACTCAAGCCGGCGTAAGAAACGTCCGCAGAGTGTTTGCGGGCCGCAAGTGAGCCCCCCGGGTCGGGCATACTTCCATACCGAGGTTCGATTCTTCGCTTCAAAGTCGAGTTGACATGTCTATATACGAACGCATGTTGCTCAGCGGGATCCCGTCACGAACGCATAGACAAAAAATAAAGCGCGCACCCGCAAGCAGTGTCAGACGCAAGTCAAATCCGGGATGCCGTACGGTGAGCCGGGGAGCACGCACCTCCCCTCCCCCCGGCCTAGCGACATCAAACGCCGATCCCGACGGTCCGGGGACGTGCCCCCCGGACTCGCGAGCCGCGAGGGATGACGCCGGTGCGTGGCCTCCGCGTGCTGTGTTGTGTCATTGCGGGACTTGGGGAATTGAGGGTTTGGGGGGGTGCGGGGGAGCTCGTGTCACCTCCGAGAGACTAGAGTCGAGCTCTGGAATCCACCTTTCTGCCGTCGGCGTCCGAGGCTCGGGTGGTGTGCTTGTGCGTGCGGCCCTCGTGCGGGGATCGTCGCCGTCGTGCTCGCTAACGGCCGCTGCGTCTTGGTCAGACCGGCGGTACGCGAGGTTATGACTGACGCACTGATGTCGATGATAATAGCTATCACTTGGACAAAGTTGGGTGGAACGGCGGAGGAGCGGGGAAAGATATCCCGGGAGCGAGAGCGGACCTAGGTTCTTGCCGCCGAGTACTGAGAGTATGTCGTGCGGCCGAACGAGCCGAATTGCATACGTTCAACGGACGCGCGTCGTATCAGGCTGGAATGATGGCAGGGACTCCGAGAGGCGAGAGAGGGTGTTTTTGCCAAATGCGGGGAACGCTCGCGCTTGAGACGGCAAGCCGTGTATGCAGATATGTTTGGTGCTTGATGATGATCCGACGTGTAAGGATCCTTCGTACAATAGAAGACCGCGACCACATCATGACGCCTTTTGAAGTACCCTGTAAACGGTAGCCAGAGCGGGAATCATTGACAATGTTCGGTGATGACTACGACAAGTCCAAACACGATATTGGACTCACTTAGCTTCCACTAGCGAATATCCCCATGAAAAAAAAGGGAATTCCCCTCGAACCCTTGTTCTCAGATGGCCGACCCGGGTGAGATCGATAAGCCTTCAGATCCGCCCCGGAATCAGGCTACAATTCGACAATTGTATTCAGTAAGGCGGTAAGGGAACCACCACGCACATGGAACCCACCCTGAGTCGCTGCGCCGGTTCGCAACCCGGCGCATAGGAATCTAGGATGCGGAACCGGAGCGCGCGTGTGCCCGAGTACAGTACCGCAATTGAGCCTAGGCCCGAGTTTTCGTTGCTACTTATCGATGAGTAAGTAGGAACGTGTTAGCCCCGGTAACCCGCTACCCCCTAGGTAGCCGACGATCGCATCCGTCCTATATAAACCGAGACGTCAGCGAAATCAGAGCTGCGTTGCCGCGGAGAGCGGTACTGCATACGCCGTATTGTATTGCGAGTAAAAACACACACATATTGCTGACAGTAAGCGTCGCGGCACCGTACACGAGGTGGGCTGTCTTGCGGCTTCTGTGTACACTCGTATCGCCAGCCGCAGCGTCCGCTGAGCAAGAAGCGCGTTAAGCGGTGCACGATGCAAAGCAGCCTGTGGGCACAAAAATGCTTCGTGCTGCCTAGGATGGGAGTGTACCCTGAACGTGGAGTGCATAAGGCGACGTGACCACAAGCGATGCAGAAAGGGACTGCGGCCCACGGATATGAGGCGAGGAGCGTGGCGGCCACGGGCAGTGGGCAAAAGTTATCCGGATGGCAGGCGTGCAGAGTTGCAATTGCACAATGACGATCTCCGAAAAGTGGCGAATGGTAGGGACGAAAAACGTCGTTTCATCGGAGTCGAAGGTGGGCCATTATTGAATATTTTCGGTGAAAAATGGTGGAACAGAGAGTGCGTCGGCAGAGACGGCTGAGCTGCTATTGTGTGCGACAACAAAAACCAAGAAGTTTTGCGGTCAATGTACAGACCCGAGCACGAGCCAACTGCGAGCTGCGACTGAAGTTTGAACCGGTGCACCGAGCGAAGTAGGGCCAAGAATTTGAGCGGCGAGCCCGGGCAGAACCCGAGGGCAATATCACGGACCCCGTTGTGCTCGTGCGTTGCGCGTGGGCGGAGTGGATGGTAGAAGTGATGATGATGATCAGGCCGGTCGCGGGGCGGGGGATGGCTGGGGTTGCAACAAGTTGCAATGCGCCGCCGCGTCGGCGTTGCGCAGCGCGACCGGAGGGTACGAGGACTCGAGCGGCGAGAACATTGCTGGATTGGACGAACCCTAAAGAGCAGATCCGATTCGGAGGACAAAGAAGAGGAGAGGAGACGCTGGGCGGAGGGAGAACTGCGGCACTGCCCTCTTCTCCTCGTGCACGGTCGCATCAGATCTGCGAGGCTTTCGCCGTCGACGGAAGGCTGGAGCAGAAAGGAGACGTCAAAGACGCAGATGGCCGTCACTGGGACAGCACTCACGGCTTCCACTCGAGCCTGCTTGAGCCTCGCCGTCTCACCCCGCGCGCTTGGCGCGTGCACGGAGCGCTGGAGGGCACAAGGGGACCATCCCGACTCGAAGGATGGGCGTCAGGAGCAAGGTGAGGACGAGCGAAACGAGCGCTCGTCGTTCTCAGGTCCGCATTGGGCCAAGCGCCGGGGAGGAGCGCGGATCCTATTGGCAGAGGTGGCGCACAAGCTGATGGTTGTGTCATCGACATCACCTCAGCCTCTCTCGGGCGTCTACGCATACTCACTCCACCGCGACGCTGTCCGTCGCTGTCCGTTCCGCCGGCTGGTGCAAGCTTGTCTCGCCGACGACGTCCGCCTCTCCTCTTTTGCCCTGGCATCATCCACGGATTATCGTCGTCATCGCCCTCTTCCCCATCTCTTCCCGCCAGGGTCCTCCTCGCTATCCCTTTTCCATCCTATCTCTCCCCAGGCCTCGACAAACTCGAGGGCGCAAACTAGCGAAATCCCTCCAAACTCAGACTCAGAATCAGACTCAGACTCAGGCATGGCAACACGCAGCTACGCCTCCCGCGTCCGTCGTCCTATCGCCCCTCCATCCCCTCGTCCCCTCTTCGCCGGTCCGGCGGGGAGTGCGCGCATCAGCGCCTCGAGCCTCAGCGCACGGGCTTAATGGCCCCCCTCCCGCCGCCAAGCAGCCCTCGGCGACCAAGCGGCGAATGGCGAACGGCCCATCTGCGCACCCCGCAGACGACGCACCGCTGCAATGCTCCCGCACAGGCGGCCCGGGCCAGACGCTGCCGTACGAATTCGCCGGCGGGCTTCTCGGTGCGACCCGAGGGCAGGGAGTGCCCACCCAGCGAGGGCGCGCCGCGGCCGGCTCGGCCTCGTGCAGGCGAGCAGGCCCATTAATTCCAAGCCACGCGAAATGGCAAATCCAAAATGCATAAACACAGCGAGCCCCTTCACTCCTCGGACGGCCCTCCCGAAGGAGCCAGCTCGCCGGGCGGGACACGGGACAGAGGTGCGCGCAGATCGAATCTGATCTCGCAGGCCCGCGGATGCAGAACGGCACGTTCTCTGACCGTGGTATGTAAGTTAAGTGCTGCTAAACGCCAGCGACGCCCCGCTGCGGCTCGCGTCGTACGAACGGGCAGCGAACTCAGACTCCAGAAGCGGCACGCACCTTTCGGAATCTTCGGAACCTTCGGAGTGTTCGAGACGGGGCGCCTCATCACACCACACCACATCGTACCGCACGCACCACCCCAACGACGCTCGACGCGCCCGCTGGCGTGACGGAGGAGTGCCCAGGCTCGACTCTCGAGCGGAGCGTGAGCGTCGAGCGTCGGCGGAGGACGCATTCGCCCGCCCGAACCTGAGAGGGAGTGAGAGCGTGCAGCCCGGCGGGCGACCGCAGAACAGAACGTTCCAGCTCGCGCCGCCGCGGCGCGCGGTGCATTCCGCCGGTGCGGTCGGCCATTATCTACGACTCGCGCGCTCGCGCGGGCGCGGAGAAGCGCGGCGCGAAGTTGGTGGCGTCGGCCTTCTTCTCCTTCGCGGCCCCCTTCCCGTGGGCCGTGCCCACCTCCTCCCATGCGCCACGCACCGCGCACCGCGCAGCGTGATCCATAATTCACGAATCACGAACCGCGGCGCGCGGCGCACGACTGGAGGGCGAGAGCGGGCTGGCGCCGGACGGTGAACGTCCAGTCGGGCAAGTCGCGGATGGAAATGCGGGAAGGGCGATATGGAAGGTATCTGCACCGCGCTCTACCTACCTCCCAGCCCGTCGGCTGACGCCTATTAGGTCCCCAGAGCACTGTGCCCTGCGCGTGCGCAACGTCGCATCGCCCCATACAGCTGCCGGGGCCTTGAGCAGGCCCCGGATTGGAGTACAGTACTTGCCTGCAGAAAGAGCCCGACGAAACCTGCCCAACATGACCTGACCGGACCTGCGCATGCGCATGCGCCGCACTACGGCGTCAAGATTCAAGCTCAAGCTTCGACGATGAAGCACATCGAACCTGCACCTGGAGCGGAAGAGCCCGCGACGAGCCTCGACGGCGGCGGATCTCCCCCTTCCCGCACATACAACGTTTGTGGGCGTGGGCCGATCCCTGGATGCCAGACCCCGACATCCCGACATCGACGGCCTGTCCCTACGTCTCTATCAAGCATCGTGGCGCGCCGCGTCGTTTCCTTGCGGCCCTGCACCACTCCAGAATGCGGATTTGCGGTCGTCACCCGAACACGCCATCAATACTAAGTTAACACTAACAGGAGAAGGAGAAGACGATGGCGAAGAGACGGAACGCGCACGGGTCGCGCGGGCCTGAGCCTCGATTCGATTGGAGCTCGGGGCGCAATACACTTTCAATACACACTATTATTATTCCGCCCCTCTCCACTCCATCCCTACCTCCACCTTCCGCCCCATCCCGACCGACCGACCGACCGACCCGACTGCCGACGCGCATCAAGATCCCGCGCCGCGGTGCGCCGTGCATGCCCTAATGGCATATTCAACGTCCGATATTCAATTCAACATGCACCCTGTCGAAGGCTCGGAGCTCTGTGCCCTCGGCCATCTGCGTCGTTCATGAGCGCGCGCGCGCGCGTCAGGCCAGGGCCGAGTCTATAGTGTTACCCCTTTGCGGCGTTGGCTGGCTAGATAGCTGGCTGGCTAGTAACCCGATCTTTTCGACCTTTGGCCTTTGACGACCTTTGAGTCCCTTACGCTGCGCGTGCATGCGCGTGGGCGGCGGCGCACCTAGTGCGCCCGCCCGCCCACGCCCTTGTCGTCTCTTGAGCCTCGCCTGGGTTCTCGTATGCATGTCATTGTCGGCAATGTGTCGGAAACCACCTAACCCGACGTATGAGGAACAACTTGGTTGCTAGAAGCTTTCCACACAACTTCAACTACTCAACGCCTCAATTCCGGGCTCGAGCCCAACTCCGAACCCGAGCCCGCAGTCCCAACTCGGGTTCGAGCGTCGACAGCGGCTGCCGACGCGGCTTCGCTACACTATTCGCAACAATACACATCTCTGCACCCGCGCGCGTCGCGATGATACTCGTGATCCGCGAGCCCTCAGGCTTCAGGGTACAGTCAAAAAATACCTCAAGCAACGGCAACAGAGGACTCACCAGGGCTCACCGCCGACCGAACGGACCATGCACGATTGAATACCAGGATTGGCCTCGCGCGACGCCGACGCCGAGACCCGATCCCAGAACGGAACGGGTGCCGGGTGTGTATGATCGACTCTCAGTTGCAACTATGTAGGACTGTACTGTTTGCGGCAAGAGCCCGAGATCGACATCGACTCGGACGCTGCCGTCTCGACTCTCGAGCTCCTCCGCGACCAGCGCCAGCGTCGAAGAGGACGGTGACGGCACCCATACATACAAACGCTTCAGAGCTCAGAGCAACGGCGTCGGGGGCGTTGCGCGCGCTCGTCTCACGTCGCGCCCGCGTCGGGGGCCGGGAGCGCTCGTGCGCGTCATGTAGCAGGAGGCGTGCAACATGCAGCGTGTCAAGACTCACGATCCACGAAGGCGGCGGTGGCGGAGGCGGCGGCGATGATGGCGGCGGCGGCGAGCGCGCTACGAAAGACAACTTGAACACGCACGCCGGGCCGTCGCCGTCGGCGGTCCCGCGTCGAGCGGCGAGCGGCGTGCCACCGAGCGAAGTGCCCGCGTCCCGCGTCCCGAGTCCCCGAGTCCCGACACCGGGACTTCTGTCCAGCTTGGACGTTCGAGCTAGGTGGCTGGTGGCACTCGCGAGCCCCCGGCGAGATGAATGATCGGGGACGAGGACAAGGGTCCTCGCGCGTCTGGCGGTGACCTGCAAGTAAGTACTTACGCGCGTAAGCCTTCACGACACACACAACCAACTTGAAGGGTAGCGGGAGCGCTCCCCGAGATGGACCTGCCCAGAGGCACATCCGCGATCCGGGACGCGCGGTCTCGCCCGCAGGCCACGAGTGAGGGGACGGGGAACGCGAGGGGACAAACATCACGTACATTTGTGGCCCCCCTCCACGCCCCCGCACCCGCTTGGCAACTTCAAGTTCAAGTTTTGCGCCCCCCTTCGCGTACCGCCCTGCTGCCCTGTTGCCTGCTGCCGACCCGGAGGCGAGGGCGCTAGATACTTGGGGCGCTAGCGCCACCAAGGCTCGCACTGGCAAGGGGAGGACGACTCGCGCGTGGCCGGGCACGCGGCCCTCACGCGCCCCGCGAAGCGGCGCGAAGGCCGAAGAGAACCTCTCGCGCAAAGTATCCGCTGCAGCTCCCGGGCTGTGCGCGCGCTCGCGGGCGAAAAAAGAACGCGTAGGGAGAGGGCGAGGGGGGGTGTGGATGCGCACGGCTACAAGCCGCAAGCTGCAGCTTGAATGGGATGACTGACGGATGATGGGGAAGGGGATGGGGGAGGGACGCAAGGGGTTAAGGCGCCACGAGCCGCGCAACGTGCTCGGTGGCGCTTTCTGCGGCGCACGTCCAGAACCGCGAGAAGCTCGCCGCTGGACGGTCGAAGTTCGATCGCGCACGGAGCCCCTCGGAGGAGTTGTTCGCCCAGGCGGAGGACCTAGAAAAAAACTCTGAACGCGAAAGTCCGACAGAAACAGAAACCCGGCGGGCGCGGAAGCTTGTGCGGCGCAGGCGCGAACATTCGGGTCGGCGCCGCAGACATACCGTGCGCACATACGCGCGGTCGGTCGACCCTGCCGTCACTGACGTCGGTCGGTGGGTCGGTGAGAAAGTCCAGGGGGACGGCGCGCGCGAGCGAGCGAGAGGTAGCAGCGCTTGGAGGTGCCCTGCAAGTTCGCAAGCCGCCGTCGCGCGCGCAGTGGAGCGACGGGCGTTCTGCCACGCCCGGCGACGTGGACGTCGATGACAGCGCAAAGCCGTATACGCCGCTGCTTCGCGGCCGCGGCGCGCCGTGTTGGGCGACGGTCGAGGCTCGGCCTGGTGCGCGCACGCATGGCGAGGGAGAGGAGGGGGCAAGACGACTCCCTCGTTTGTGTGCGCGCGCGTAGGACGAGGGTGGTTGGGAGGAAAAGGAAAAGGAGGAGCCGTCGGGGTGACCGCAGCGTGGACGATGACGCGCGGATGGAGCAGGGGGGCGGCCGGTGTGGAGGGGAGGCGCTGGGGTGCGGGCGCGATGGGCGGGGGAAGGGCGGGCGAGGGATGGGCAGGACGTGCTCTCGACGCTATGGAGACGCGCCAGCGTTGTTGACGATGCGAGCTTGTGAGCCAGCTCAGGCGCGGGCGACGAGGCGAAGGCAGGCGGAGGAGAGCGGGCGCTATATCACTCGGCAGAAGCCGATCGTCCCAGGAACGCGGGCGGAGGACGGGAGACGCCCGTGGACGCGATCCAGGACGCGATGTGGGCGGGCGAGTGGGTGCGATCTTGCCGTTTGCTGGGTGTCCGTTTCTATCAAAAGCCTCTTTGAGCCGCTTCGGCCGGTCGCAGAGGGCTGTCGAGGGCGCCCCGGGTGCGTCCGCATCTGCGCTGGAAGTCGAAGGGCGGGCTGGCGCGGGGAAGGCGAGGGTGTCGAGGCGGGCGGTGGGGCGCGGATGCCGCAGCGGACGAGCGCGCGATAAGGGCCGTTGGACTGGCCGTGGACTGGCCATCGACTGGATTCGACCGACTGGACTTCGTGGCAAGAGGCTCGCGGAGTGTGGAACGGTGGGGGATCGCGAGCGCCGACCGATCTCACCAGGTCCCGACCCTGCACGCTTCGCACGCTTTCGCACGGGCTGGTGCGCTCCATCGCGAGCCTATCCCTTTCTCTTTCTGCCCCGGCGCGTGTCCGATAATTTAGCAGAAACCCGGCGCGGGCAGGCGCGGGCGATGGCGGTGCGCCTCGAGCCATTTCTCAGATCTCAATGGCCAGCGACAGCCAATTATTATTTGTTTGATGAGCTTCGCGGCTCTAGCACTGAAACAGTGCCCGGCCCCAGCCAGCGCGTGCCCGCCCATGGCCAACCGCTCCCAACGGTTGCCCAGGGCCCTCCCGCCCGGCAATCCCAGCCCAGCCCGCGCTCTGCACAACTGCCACTTTCTGCCACCCTTCTCCTCCGGCCACGAGCGAGTGCGGTGCGGCCCCCTTCCGCGATGGGACGCCTCGCGCCCGAAAAAAAAGGGCCATTTCGCCGCGCTCGCCGGCGTGTGCCCCGCGCCCTCGTCCCTTCTGCGCCGCAAGGGCCCGAGCCCGTCCTCGCCGCCCCGTCCGGACGCGGGCGCCCAACCGTCTGGCACCCGCCGGCTCGCGGGCGCTCGTCGTCAAAGGACGCGGCGAGATATAAGCGTCCAAGTGATCCTCCTCTCCCGTGTTTCCAACCCCGATCGCCTTCGCTCCCCCTGCCCTTACGTTACATGACGCCCTCGACTTCCCCGACCGATTCCCAACGTGATGGCTCCGCGGACCACTCCCTCAGCCCCCGCGCCCAACCACAACAAGACAGGCCAGAGCGGTCGCGCAATGCCAAGGGTATGTTATACGACGCACATGCAGCTTGACACAGCTTCATCTCGTCCTCTTCGCTAGCGCAAGCCCGACACCGCGCCAAGCGGAAGGCTTACATTGAACAGGTGCGCTCTTTTGTACCCCGCGTCTCGCGGCCGACGCGCCGTCCAGCACGCTCACCTACCTTTCCTCCACCGTCGCGCGCAGCTCGAGCAAACCGTGACGAAGCTCCAATCTGTGCTCGCGCTCTCGCCAGAGCAGGTCGCCGCAATCCCCCCGCCGCTCATGCGCATACGAGAGCTCGAGACCGAGAACGAGCTCCTCCGCCGCGAGGTCGAGGAGCTCCGGCGACAATTAGACCAGCGCGGAGGGCAACATCGTCGCGACGCCTATACGCCTCTACCCGACGATCGCCTCTTCGACCGCGAGTCGGTCAACAAGCGGCGGCGGACGACCGACGGTGTCTACATGGTGCGTGAGCTTCTGCAGCCCCATCTCCTTCCCACTTCGCTCTGTTGTGATAGCCCCACCGGCCGTGCATTGATCACGTGCCTTCTCCAGACGTCCTCGCCCCACGCGCACAGCCCGCCCCCGCCGCTCTCGATTCCGTCCATCACCGGCCAGTACGCGTCGCAAACCCCACCGCAGAGCGCGGGGTACGGCGCGGCCACCGCGCCCACGAGCGGCGCCCAGGCGTACTCGTCCGCCCGCGCGCCGCTCACCAACTACTCGTACGGCGTGCCCGGCGGATACGGCGTGGGCCCGCCCGAGACGCCGACGTCGAGCGCGACGTCGAGCCCGTCCTTCTCGGCGAGTGTTATCTCCGTCTCTACTGCCGGCGCTGCTGTGACCCAGCAGACGTGCGCGTATTGAAGAACTCGGGATCCTAGTGACGATACCTTTTTTTTCTTTTTGGGTTGCCCTCGTCCATCGTCGTCGCTCGTCCGATACACGACTGCAGCCGTCGGAATACGCGTCGCCCACCGCGCCCGCCCCCGCGGCCTCGCAACACCAGCGCGCACTGTCGTCCTCGTACGGTCATCACGCTCTTCCTCCCTTCTCTCACGCCGCCTCTCAGTACGAACTTGTCAAACTAGAAGACGACCACTATTCGGTGAGTGCGTCCGTTTCCCCCGCCCCGGCGCTCCGCGGGGCGGGGGTCGCGCCTTCGCGATCGTCGTCGAGCGAGGCTGATGGATGTGTCCTCTCTGTCTTTCTGGCGCGCCTTCGTGGTCGTCCTCGTCGTCGTCCGCTTACCAGCAGCATACGAGCCCGCACCACTCTACGTCCGCATTTAATCACTATCCGACCGCACTACACACCGGCCACGCCGGCACGCAGCAGACGGCGGCCGTCGCGCATTGGCAGTATTCGTCCGAACGCTGAAAACGCGCGTCCCGCGCGAGAAGACACCCCTCCCCCCACCCATCCTACCGCACGCACCCCCTCGCTCCCTCATAACCGCCCGTGCGCTCACCACCCCCGCCTCCTGCCGCCCCCACAGGCCCTTCCCGCCCTCCCTTTCCCCGCATGTGTCCCACCCGCACCGCCTCGCCTCCCGCACAACTTCCCACACCCCCCTCCCACCAGCCCCGACGCCCGCATGCGCCATGCATCTCCCCCCTCATCTCACTTTACCGCACCCCTCCGCACGCACTCGTCTCGTCTCGCCTCGTCCGTCCGTCTGTATCCCTGGCTCGCATACCCCCATCCTTTCTTTCTTCTTGCTCGCTCGCATCCGTCCATCCGCTGTCGTGCTGCTGTCGTCGTCGTGTTGCCGCCGGTCCTCCCTACCTCCCACCTAACCCACCCTTATTTCCTTCGCTCATCCCCGTTGTCGTCGTCGTTTACCCTCCTCCCCGTGCCCGTCCCGCCCGACGTAATGGCCCGCTCGCGCGCCCGGACCCGCGTGCGCATGCGGCGAAGATATGTATCATACACTGTAGAAACATCGGCTATATCTCATTCCCATTCTCTCTCTCTTTTCCCTACTGGATCTGGATCTGGCTCTCATATGTGGTTACTGCTGCCCGCTCGTGTAGAAGGATTAAAGGATTAAAGGATAAAGCAGCCTGGCGCGTGTCAATATTGCTATCTCATTACATCCATGCTCCATGCTCCATTGCCCCATACTCGCTCCGTGCTTCGATATCCTGGTCGTGTGTGGCTCGCTGCGAAACTCACTCCCCAGCTCGGAGCCAGTGAGTCGCGTGTTTTACGCTCGTCTAAGCCGGTAACCTAGCTGGAAAATCTCTGCAGCCCGGTCGGTTCGGCTGCGCGCCGACTGTCGACTTCAAACCCTCCGAGCGGGCGAGCCGCGCTTATACCGTACTGCAGCAGTAAAGTAGGTATACAACGCTGGCACAATCACAGTGCAAACGCGTGCGCGTTCACGATGGCCTCGCGAAGAAGATCGTCGCTTTTTGCGTTGCGGCGTAGGGGGGCCCGATCGGCGGCAAATTCTTTGTATGCATTGTTCCTCGTAAGGAGTACGGTCGGCGTACGCCCTTTTCGAAACAACCGAGATTGGAAAGTGTGCTTTTGGTACTTTGCAATTGTGCTTGGTTCACAACACTGGGCTTTTCAGCCCACGCAGTACCGCGTCTGCGATCACTGACAACGTTCATGAAAGATCCTTCATTCATCTCGCTCGCTGCCGTCTCCAGGCCGCGCACAAACAAACAATCAGCACCAATAGCCGCGCCTTCTCATGCTCATACTCATGCTCATACTCGCAGAACTATCGGGCTCCAGAGCCCGCGAAGCCGCGAAAAAACGCCGCGGCGGCGCTGCCATTGGGGGGTTCTCTGCTCTGCGTTCTGCGTTCTGTGCCCGCGCTACGCTCGCTCGCTCGCTCGCTCGCGGACGCACGCACCGCGAACTTCCGAGCCGTCGGGAGGCTCAGAGTTTGATGGAAGCGCGCCCTCTCCCCCGGGATCCCCAGGCGCGGGCCGCCGCCGCCTTGCCTCCAGCCTCTAGTGGCGCCCAGGGGAAGTTCATACGCACGGACGAGGCGCGCGGCGCGCGGCGTGCGGCTCGCAGAAGATTTGGGGCTGCTCAGCGGAGTGGAAAGACCCTCCGTCCGAGAGGTGTCAACGTCGCGTTCTGGCACGCTCGCGCGAGGGTGGGGGTGGGGGTGGCTTCTCTGACGGGGGCTTCGCCCCGTGCCCCATCGGACCGCCCGGCGCCATCTGTGATGAGCCTGGGCGAAGATGGCCCGCCACGCCTGACCATGGGCCATGGGCCCGGGGGCGCGGTGAGAGCGAGGGCGCGGCCGGCGCGGCGGGAGGCCGCGTCGAGCGGAGTCGAACAGGGTGAATACCTCCCGGGAGCCCGAGTTCTGGGACGCGTCGCAGCGAGCGCGGCCGCTGCGTGCGCGCGCGATGCGGGGTAGTGCGGTGCGGTGGGCAGGCCTGGCCACGAGGGCTGTCGGCGGAGGCGTGCTGGTGGGGCTCGAGCTCCGAGGGTTTTGCGTTGGGTGGTCGCGGCGCGTGACGGTGCGCTGTGTGTGTGCGGAGGCCAAAGTCTGAACCTTGGCGGGTCCGTCGGACGGCCTTCCGACATGCGCGTGGCCGTCGAGGCGGCCCGCTAGGTGCGTCACTGCAAGACACTGACGTCATTGCTATCATGAACGCGAGGTTGGGAGAGCCGCACCGCATCGCACGCGCCCTGCGGTCAGAAGATGCAGGTGCGAGCAGTGTGGGTCAAACGCGAGGATTCCGAATCCCTCATGTTCGGGAGCCAGCAGCAGGTCACGCAGCATCTCGGTGACACTTGCATCTGCGTCTCTACCTGTACATCAGCTTCTTCGTCCTTCGTGTGCCTCCAAATGAGAGTAAATTTAGCTGGCTCACAGCTCGTTCAAAACCCTCGACGTACCTGTGGTGCTCGCAATTGATTAAATGCTCGTGCCGCAGTACTTAGGGTCCCATACAGCTCGGTCAACAACCCTCGCATCTACCCGTCGGATCGCCAAGTTCGCAGTTCATGATGGACACCTTCTCAGCCTCGTCTTCAAACACAGAGCGCACCTCTCGTCGGCCTCTTAGCCGCTCGCGCACTCCCCGCGTCGCGCGGCGGGCCTCACCCGCCTGCTTCGGGGTTCGCAGCTTCGCGCCTCGACACCCCTCCGGCCGAGCTTGCGTGGGTGCGGGAGCGCGCAGAAGCCAAGCTGGCCCCACCAAATCGATACTAGCTTCCAGCTCCGTACCTGGCGAAGGCGCGAACGCGACGGTGTCCTACGCCTCCGCTTCCTTCTTTGGCGGGTGCGGCCCACACGGCCGCGGCGGCACATGCCACACACCGTGAGCCAGGCCCCGCACCGCGCGCTTCCTGGAGATCGTGATCACCGCTAGACCACCCGTCGGGTGCCCGGGATGCGGCGGGCGCAATATATCTCGTCCACACGCAGCCAACATTGAATAGTGAGCTGCTAGCAGTGGCTAGCGATGCCACCGCCCGGGCCCTAGTAAGGTCCTACTAAACATTCTGCTGCTTCGGAAGCCACTCCGACCTGGCGGCCTCGGTACGAGGCCGTGGTGTTTGTTGCTAGGCTGTGCGCCGGGCGGCGCATGTCGCGCGTCGCGCAGGGCCCCTGGGACGAGGGCAGGGAATTTACTTGGAGATGGAAGCAAGATGGCGGAAAGAAGGCAGGAGCTGGAAGTGGGCGTGGTGCATATAAGTATACACCGCGACGTGCACCCCTGCGCCGGGCGGCGGCGCGGCACAGTAGCCTCCACCACTAGTGCGCCCGGCACAGTTGTTGGCCATCGCACGGGGGGCTAGTAGTGACCCGGTTCGTGCCCAGATCCAACCCCGTCGCGGCACCTCCCCATCGCCAGTGGGCCTCCCTCGCGATGTAGACCCCGCGGCGCGCCCCGATTGAGGCTCAGCCGGACCGCACCGCGCGGCCGCGCTAGGCCAATCGCGGCCGGCTGCCCCCCGGCAATGGGCCCAATCTCCGTGAACTTTGCTTCCGCACTACGGAACAAGGGCGCTTTGTGCCCGAGCCTGGGAGACAGCAACATTGCCATCGTCGATGACAGCCTGCCGCTGACACGCCGGACGGACGGACGGACGCCCATGAAATTTGTTGGGTCGCCGGCGGACCCCTATGCTCAGGCTCGAGCGCCCGCCGGCGACCGCGACTTGCGTCGTGCCGATGTGCGATATCTGTACGCTGGCTCATGGGATCTAGCCGCCAACTGGGGACTTCGCCGCTGCTTCGCGGCGCGCCCCCCGCTGGCATGGCAGCGGGGCGGCGCGGATTGGGCATAGGGCCCGCGCCCCATCGTCCCAGACTCGCGCTGCGCAGCTCGCACACCTCCGAGCCTAGAACGATGCCGATTGACTGTTGGCAGCGTCGAGGAGGCGGAGGCGGGGACGAACGTGCGGCGCGGTGCGACGCAAATCCACCCTCTCCGCCAGCCGGTGCTCATACTTACTTCGCTGACATCACGACAGACGGAGGACGCCGCTACAGCTCCGCGATCGCATGGCGACCCGCCGCTGTCGCGGCTGAAGGCAGGAAATCTTCGGGGCGTCGAGGCTTCCAAGGTACTTAATCGACACGGCGGCAATATTATATTCGTCCACCCCCCGCCTTGCGCGCGGTGGTACTTAGCGGGCAGGAACCTCGAGGTTTTCGCATGCAATAAGGGTCTTTTTCCTGGAAGTGATTGCCGGGTGACAGTTGCGATTCCTAGCTGCGACGTGCGGTGAAGTCCCAGTCAGACTAAGTGCACCGCCAGACGCAGCACGACAGGACGCTAGTTGCTTATCCTTACTTGTGTTTCCTCTGTCTTATCGGACATCGACGTCCGAAATTTCTAGTCGGGAGAGGGGAAAGGAATCTGGAGATATGCTGGCGCACGATTCCATCTGGCCGCACTACGGCAGCGGGAGAAGCGCCGATCTTTGCGCGACCGCACTGTTATGTGTTCGGTGTACGTAAACATAGGCACCTCGTACAGGAGTATTCGTACCCACCGCCATGAGATTAGGGTCGTAGATACCAGCATGAGCGCTTGTTGGCGAAACCCGTGGATGAAGATGGATGCGCGTCTTGTCTGGAACCATCACCTGACCGCTGATAAACCCAGACGGCGTTGAAGCAGATTAGTGTGCGATGGTCCGGGCCCGGCACGAAGCAAGTACGCACGAGTCTCATGCACATACGATAGGGAGCTCAGGACCGTACGCCCGATTCGGACCCGGCATAGAGGAGACAAGGTGCATATACCGCATCCCAGCCTGCCCGTGCGTTCGATCGTCAATGTCGCTACTTTGTCCCGGCGAAGAGCGCCAGAAGCGCCGACAGTAGCAGAACCACCGTCTTCTCCTCGGACCTTGAGCTTGACTATCTGAATGGCGCAGGGCTTGCAGCCACCAACTCATTCCCCCTACCGTGCGATATCAGTGGCAACTCCGAGCAGCTCTGGCCATGAATGTCAAATTGTGATTCGAATTCTTTTGCCAGAGCTTTCGTGGCCCGCGCACGGCGAGGGCATGTGCCCGTCCCTTGCACGGAGATGGGGCTCCGGATGGAGCCACCCGCCGTGCTTCTCGCCGCTGTAGGTCCACCGCGGGCCCATGGCCCTGCCGACAGGGGTCGATGCTTCTTTCGTCGATAGCGAAAAACGGTTCGTGCGTGGTGCCACCTTGGAGCATTATTCGGGCCCAGATACCTGCCGCAGAGGCCGGAGGTGTCGCACATTCGAGATTGTTGCACCACAGGCTTCTTCACGGAGGGGCGGCGCGAGGAAGAATATCAGAACATCTCCCGGTCTCGCGCTGCTGGCTCCTGAGGGCGCACGGCTAGGGCACATGAACACGGGTGGCACGCGCCGCGCGAGCGCGTGTGCGGAAGGGACAGCCTTGCGCGGCGCCAGAACGCTAGACCGTGGTGCTGATCATCTTCATCCAGCGCTGCTCTGTGGGAGAATCAGCGCAGGCGTCGCTGACAAAGGCGACATGGACTCCTTGGCGCCGGGCTTTTGGCGGCAGACGGCGAGTGAAAGAGCGCCGGGTGACGGAGAGCAGAAAGTATGGACGTTTTGAGGATGGTGTGGTTTGAAGACGCTTTCTCAGTTCTAAGGTTTACTCTTGCAGGCGGCGTATCCCGATCAATGAGCTTAGAGAGGGGTTTATAGCGGTTCAATATCGATCAAAACGTAATTACAGAGTGAAGAGCCTCACAAGCATCAAAGCCAGATAGGAGAACCAAGGAGAAGGGAGAACGCGCTTCGACCGTTGGGCCACAAAGCGGATTGAGGTTGTCGGGGTGGTTGGACTGGGCGGGCTATTGTGTCCCAAAAAGGCATTGTCCGTCTGATCCGCCACCACGCGACCCACCGCGAGGTCCAAGAGTGTCTTGCAGCAACCTTTCCTGACCACCGCGTTCGCCTTCGTGGCTTCCATACTTCCATCCGACATCGAACAACCATACAACCCGCGCCACTGCAAACGCCTCCGGCGATGTCGACCACCGTACAGACGCTGTACGTACCTGGCACGAATCAAGGCCTATCCTTTCCCCGATGGGGCGACGAGAACGCGCTTGACCACCCCAAGACGAAGCATCCCGCCGGACCCAGCAGCCCCTCGCGCGTTCCAGTGCGTTCCAAGACGACGACGACGCCGCTCACGACAGACTTCTCCTTCAATGCTGTCCGCTCGCCCAAGAGCCGCTCGCGACGGGCGTCGACGTCATCCTACGACAGCGCCCGAACAGGCGCCACGGCGAGGAAGTCGTCGATACCGTTCCCCAAGAACGGAAAGCCCGCGCCGCCGGTAGTCACGACGGCGCAGTATGCGCCCATCCTCGATGCCGTGACGTCCCTCTTGAACGGACGGGCTCGGACCCAGTCCCTGCCGTCGCTCGGGAGGCGTGAGCGCCCTAGTGTGGTCGCGAAGGCGAGGGAGATGGCGAAAGAGGCAGCAGCGCAGAGAGAAAGGGAGGCGACTGAGCGGCTGGAGAAGGAGAAAGCCGAGAAAGTGGCTCTGAGGGAGAAAGAGGCCGCCGTGTCGCTGTGGTCGACGCTCCAGGACAGGGAAAAGGTGGTAATTGGGCACACGATGGACCGCGGCCGTGAGTATCGGAACAGCGCTCTTCGCATCCAATGCTGACGGAATTCCGATTGGGTTTCGTGTTCCCCGACGCCTGGTATCCGCAGTGCTCCAGAGCGTCGCCACGCCTTATGGTGCGACCATTCTGACACCGAAGTTGTTGAGCGAGGCTTTGGAAGCTACGGAGACGACATACTTCGCATGGCAAGCTGTGAAGGAGGCCATCGAGATGAGGTGCGCGCGTCAATGGGGGACTTTCGCCCGTGTCCGTGTTGATGAGGTTTCCGACTCTTTAACAGGGCCAACGGTGAATGGGACTTGGACGAAATGTTGTCAGATGCAATGGACCGCTTTGTGCGTACAGGTCATGGCTATAACTGGGCTGCTGCTGACAGGATTGCGCAGATCGTTTTGCTGGGCGTTGAGCTCCTCGAGGACATGGAGGGCCCACATTTTACGTTTGTGGACCCGAGGAGCGAGAATGACCCCCAGAAGATGGTCGAGCAGGCGCTTCGTCTGGTAGATTTATTCGCGGCTAGAGGTTACGGGCGCGACTGCATCGTTATCTCGGTAAGCGTTGGCGCAAACTCTTTTTCGCCGGTCCGAAGAGGGCAAGAAACTAACGCACCGGGTCGCACTAGATTCCCGCGACCGAGGCGGGTGTACAGGCAAGCAAGAAGCTCGCGGGCAAGCATCGTGTGCAGACCAATTTGACCCTTGTATCGGGGCCTTTGCACGCGTCTGCCTGCGCAAGCGCGGGGGCGTCGTACGTAACGTTCTCCTACGCATCGGTGAGCCACGATAATAATACCTTCAAAGTTGAAGGAAACCAACTGACGTTTACATGAATTTGTAGTTGAACGTAGCTTGGCAAGACACGATGTGGAGCCCATTAGGAAGGGCTCTGAGGACTCCCGGCCTCACCTCGAAGCGCCATACGGAGACCACGATCGAGACCACGGCGGAGTACCTCCGCTCGCACAACCTTGCGACGCAAGTGGTTCTCTCCCTGGAAGGAGCGCAGAAGGTCAGTCTGGCCCGCCTCCTCGTCCCTTCCGCATATAGTAGACCGAGGTCTCACTCTCCCCCGCCCCACCCACAGCTTAGCGCGGCACAGCGCTTGCGACGCTTCGACGCCGTCGTTCTGGACGCGACCCAGTCGCAACAGGCAAGGGTGCCGATGAAGCCGAAGGTCAGCACCCACGCCGCCACCGAAGGATCTCCAGTGGCGAAAGCGCGCTCGCCCGCGTTCGCGGCTACGGGAGGCGCCTTTATGTCGGCGATGCCCGCCGAGGCGCGCGCATTGGCCCGGACGACGCTAGGAGTGGGGTTGAGGGAGCTGAAGACCCAGATGAAGAGCGTGTCCAGAGACATGTATGGCTTCCTCGTCCAGGAAGCGGAGCGCTCTTATCTTGGTTATCAAGAGCTTGAAGACTCATATGCCCTCGACGTCAAGTTGGCAATGGACTACATGCAGTTGGTCGACGCTGGGTATGAGCCGGAAGAGTACCCCGAGGTCAGGAGCAAACACATTGGATTCAGAATGTGTTGCGCGATCTGGGATGTTCCAACAGGTTGGTAAGACAGGGTCATCGTAGAAGTGATGGAGATGTTAGAACGGACGGATACGGATGTCTCGGTTGGGATACGCGGTTGAATTTGGAGAAACCACCCAAGATTATTGTAAATTAATTGTGTTCAAATAGGGTCTCTTCGTACCGGTATTCCAGAACATAATCATCGTCATCATGAAAGGCAGTGGAGAGTGGCCGTCGCCAATCATGCGCCTGGGCTTGGAAAGCCGCACGGGCACGACGAGCTTCGACGGTCGAAACCGCCGACGAAGGATCGGAGGTAGCGCACAGAGACAGACCCAAGGGATAGCTTCGACGTTTTCGTGGGGTACGGCGACGAGCATGTCGGCGCCAGCTCTGCCGTCGTTGACGCGTTCGTTCTATTCCGGGGTCAGGGGTCGGCAAGAGACATGCCAGGGCGTGCACGCTTACCAAGGGAGATAGGGCGAGTTCTGCGCGAACGTGCACACCACGCTGCTCGGTAGACAACGCCTAGACGACGTATGCTGGAACAAGGGCGTTCCCGAACCGTCGTCGCTCGAGGCTCGGCTGTTCTTCACTCTGCTCTTCCTCAACATCGATAGGAGGTGCGGGTAACCTCCGAAGGAAGCGCGGAGCGCTCGACGCTTGACATGGACATGGAAAACGGGGCAAAAGTTTGCCATGCGCAAAAATACGCCACGCGGCGGATCGTGTGCCATGAGGCGGGGGCCGCCGCTCTGGCCTGATGCAGTGTCCTTCTGTGCGCAACCTAAGGAGACCAAGATGGAATATCAGTTCCTCGCCATCTTCCGATGAACGGCTGCGGGCGCACCCTAGGACACCAAAAGGATCTCCGCAAACCAGCGGTAGCAGGGCGCCGCTAGAGCAGGAATGAATGGATCAGAAAGGCCGCCGGGCAGGAGCGCCTCGCGCCCATGGCTGGACGTGGCCACTGGCATGAGAATGCGTCGGCGAGAGGATAGCGCTGTATTTCGGGGCTCCAGTTGGAAGAAAGACATACTGGTCGCGGTTGAGTGTGGATGCCTCGAGCCCAATGTTTAGGCGTTCAGAGTTGTGTCGGCGGAACAAATATTGAGTTAGACTAGGAGACGACCCGGGGCACGCGTCCATGTGCGGTCGGTACACGGAACGATCATCACGGCGAGGGCACTAAGCAGAGTCCCACCTTCGCACCCGTGGGCCCTGTCTTGCTATTCTCCGTTACTGCACAATGCAACGTGCAGGCCGGGGTGTTTGAATGCGTTGGCCTGCACCATGCGGACCGGGATTGTCGAACCGGGCAACATCTGGAGAGCGCACATGAGCGAGGAAGAGTCAAGACGGTCATGACGGTCGACTCGAAGTGAGGTGCCTTCCTTCGTCGTATAGGACGCGGACAATGCCATCCCACAAACGCGCGACGTTACGTACCACTACAAACTCCGAGCGAGTTCTTCACCATGATCTGGAGACATGGCCTCCATCATGAACAGTCAGGCCAATAACCAGATTGGAGGATAAAACCCATGTTTAGTGGTGAACGACAAGGATGCAGCGAAGAGGAAGAGCCAAAGTGTCGAGGGGTGCGCGTCATGACGGTCGGGACCACGCTCGACGCGTCGTTCGCCTCGGGCATGAAGTCCACGCGCGTTGCTCCCGCACCGTCATCATCGCTCTCTGACTCGGCTCATTGGTTCCACGATGCCCTCACGAAAGACGAAGATGGCAGAGGCTTCAGCGCGCGCACAACCCTCAGACCCGTCGTCAACCGAGCCCACTGGCACTCCCTTCTTTCCCTTCGCGCGGTACACCGGGATCGTCGGTGTCCATACGTCTCTCCTCGCCTTTACCACTCTCTTGCTCCCTAGCACTTCATTTTCGTCCCTCTTGCCATGGAACTCGAGTGCGGAAGGGAAGCCGAAGCGCGATGTCATGCAGGCTCTCACAGAGAACCCCGTACGAACGGTCATCTGGATATGCGCGGGTACACTCATCCTCCAAAGTTGGTGGGCTGGCTGGGTACGTACATGGTACGCCGACATCCGAGCACGCAAAACGGATGGCGCGGAGGAACTGCAGCACAGGCTGGATAGAGGTAAACGGCAAAAGCAACGTATGCTGGTAGGTTCTCCCGCCACTTTCCTTCGGATCGTCGCTCATGCGTATTGCGCTCCTCCAGGAATTCGGCCAGGCCATTTCGATGACCTTCGCCGCCTCCGTGCTGTTCCACATCATCACGGTTCTCTTTGGCGCACCTCTCATTAGGTACGTTCAGCGTAATCCAATGTGTGCACCCTCCGCGGATATTCAAGCACTCACGCCCGGCACAATAGTCATCCGCTACAAACGTATTCGATGTCCCTCCTTCTCGCCGTCCTGACCGTCCTACCGCCCGCATACACTCTCGGCCCGCCTTCCTTCGGTGCGGACAGCCCTGCGCTCGTCTCCCGCCTCACATGGGTCCGCCTCTTCGCCGAACTATCGTACGTTCGCCATTCGCCAGCCTCTACGCGACGCAACTCACGCGCCCTCCTCCGCCGACTTTCCCAGCCCGCGCACCCCCGTCGAGCGAGCCCTCGTCTACCCGGCCGTCGGCGCGGTCATGGGCTCCTGGGCGGGCGCGATCCCTATTGGGCTGGACTGGGAACGCCCGTGGCAGGTACGTGCTTCGCGCCGCGCCCTCCCGCTCCGCTCATCTTCACACAGGCATGGCCACTCCCACCCACATTTGGTGCGGTCGGCGGATATATCGTTGGTTCTCTCGTGGCTCTGGCTATGAGTGGGACTTTGGAGCTTGCCCAGGCCGGTGTCGCACAAGCTCAGCGTGCGCAGTCGACGGGGAAGTCCAAGAAGTCGTGATTTCATCTACGTTCTTTATGAATCTATCATCTACAGACCGTGTCTTCCGATCTAACTTATACCATCCTACGTTGATTCCAGCACCTCTAGTCCTCTAATGTTGAATGATCCATCTATACCTCTGGTCCTTGAAAACTCTCCGCTTGTGCCGCTCCGAAACCTAGGACAGCAGCGCACGCAAGTCGCCGATCGAGTTCGTCACATAGTCCGGAACGGTAGGTGAAGGGTTGGGACCAGAAATCTCACTCTCCTTCGTGATACCTGCAGCACACCTATGAACCCCGCCCAGCAAGTCGTACGAGTGTAAGGAGCACGTACCGGTCAACACGAGAAGTGTCGCGAGCCCGCCGGCCTTTCCAAACTCGATGTCCGTGTTCAGACGGTCTCCAATCATAATGGTCCGCTTCGGGTCGAAGTTGTGCCTGCAGACAATCCCCGGTCAGCCCACTCAACTCCGAATCCGCACTCGCCTCGCACGCCGTCCGATCTTCGCTGCGTGTTCCACAGGTTGCACTCACTTGGCCTTGATGCAGTCCAGCATCGTCCCATTTGGTTTCCCGACCGCGACCGGGTTGCGCCCGAGCGCACAGCGGAGCGGTGCGCTGATCGAGCCCGCTCCAGGGAGGAGGCCCTCCGCGCTTGGGTACGTGCTGTCCTCGTTCGTCGCGATAAATGCCACGCCCTCGCGCTGGAGATATGTAAACGCCTTGGAGAGCTTCGTGTAGGTGACGGACATGTCGAGCCCGCAAACGACCGCCGCGACGTCGGGATCGGGGGTCCAGCCCGCGAGCGAGAACGCCCCAAGGACGTTGTCCGCTGGGTCCTAGATAGGAAGAGCGTAATGTGAGAGGGGTATGTAGTCAGAAGGAGAGAGCGGGGGACGCACGGTGCCCCCGAGGTACGCGATGCCCTCGTTAGTGAGCTCTTCCTCGAGCCCGGACATGCCAATCACGTACACCTTCTTGTCCTTAGGCATCTTCAGCACTGATGAGATGTAGACTGCTGTCGCAAATGCCGAGCCGTAGATTTCATCCTACAACGTCGATCCGCATACCCACATGAGCCTTCGTCTGGTATCTTATGGCGTGCGTCCAATCAACGCGAGAGCTGACTTACGACATGGGCCTCGACACCGAGAGAGTCGAACTTCTTCTTGTAGTTTGGGCGTGACTTCGTCGCGTTGTTCGTCACGAAAAGCACCGACTTCTCTTCGAGCACACCATATCAGCCTCCCAACTCTCCGTACGTGTAAACGTTAACACGAAAGACGCACTGTGGTCTCGGAGCATCTGCAGTACGTCCGTTGCACCATCGATCAGCCTGTCGCCCTGCCAGAGTACCCCGTCACAGTCGAAGAGCCAGGTGTCGTACTTGTCCAGCAAGTCGGCGTAGTGTTCACGAGTGCTCAAGCGGGAGGCCATAGTGACGGTCTAGATCTATCGGTCTTCAGTGAGGATATGTGAACGTCTACCGCAAAGCACTAGGCGGATTGAACGAGGTGGTGGTTTAGATGAGAAAACGTGTCTAGCGTGAGGCAGTACCTTTCTCAACGCTGACGAACGCGCTGAGCAAAGCGTCATGGCGATATTCGTCGACCAATTGACTGCGACCAATACGCGCCGTGGTCAGACACATCCGGCTGTCGACGACCGGCGGATGTGAGA
Organism: Grammothele lineata; assembly: GCA_002150815.3. Lineage (NCBI taxonomy): Eukaryota > Fungi > Basidiomycota > Agaricomycetes > Polyporales > Polyporaceae > Grammothele > Grammothele lineata. Next base: position 32,436 of record NDFF03000035.1, read on the forward strand.
ACAACGATGGCACACCACACGGTAGGCAAAGCTCGTGTCTCACTGTCCGTTCGATGGCCACCGCTCGGCCCGTCTTACCGTTAACTTGCACACAAAATCTCTTCCAACAGACAGGCGCATACCGCATACCGACCTCATCGGTCATCTTTTGTTTGTGACGATAAGCAGTACAATGCATGGAGAGCGGACAGAGATGGCATGGCGTCGAGGTGCAATGATGGTGGGGGACGCGGAGGCAGCCCATCTACCTCCCGGTGGGTCGTAAAATAAAAGAATACAGAGCCACGCAAGATCAACGAGACGTCTACTTGCGACCACCCTTCTCCTGCGACTTGATCACCTTCTTGACGATCTTCGCCTCCTCAACAAGGAATGCCCGGAGGATACTGAGGAGAGGAAGAGATAATGAGGACGGAGGTGCGAAGCATCATACAGGGGCACGTACCGGGACTTAACACAGTCACCGCACCGCGAACCACCGTACGCCCGGCGAACGGTCTTCTTCGTCTTCGAGATCGTAGCGTACTGGCGGGGGCGAAGCGCAGGGACCTAGATAACATACAATTGGCACAGTGCGGACGTAAGATATCAGAATGTGGACGTACACCGGGGAGCGCGATACCGCAGTCACCGCACTTGGGCGAAGTGGCGAGCTTTTTGAGGTGGTGGTAGACAAGCTTGCCACCAGGCGTCTTCACCACCCGACGGCGGTTCGACGTGGTGTTGTAGGGGGTGCGCTTGCGGAGGGTGACGCGTTGGGCCATCGGTGGACTGCGAGACATATGTTTAGCGTGAAATCAGGACCGACCGTGCAACCTTGCGACCGCCTCTGCATCCAATCTCCTTTGAACATCCATCCTCCGACATCACATTGAAATCTCCCGTCCCGTCCAGCCTACTCATGCCCAACCGTTGACCTCCCCCTCCCTGCCGCCAAGTCGCATCGCAATAAAATAACAGAAAACTCACACTTGAGGGTTTCAAGGGAGGCTGCCTGTGGAACGTGCGGTCAGTATAGAGTCAAAAACCATAGGAGCAGCATCCACCCATACCTTGATCTTGCGCTTGCTGTGGGCCGTCACTGTCGAGTATTATTCCCTACAAAGGGAGCGCGGGTGGCTGAGTGCAACTGTACAGTACCCGGCATTTGCCGAAGTGGCCATCGGCGCTTGTACTTCCTCCTATGGACACGTTTGGCGCTTCTGCCATGACATCATTTCTCACCGGACACCCTCAAGTCGCACGCCTCCAGTTCGAATCCAATGCCACCTACAGAAAATGCGCGGAATAACTTTCCTCAGTATTTCTCTCTTTGATCCGGAGAACTCGGAAATATCGTCAGCTACGTAGTTCCTAGGGGCTGAGGAAACAAACCCTCTATCGCGCCGATGTCGTCGAGCTGAATTGCCCGCACGCAGGGCGGCCCCAGCTGTCAGCGCGCAGAGTTCGAGACAATAGAACACAATAGCCGAATGCGCCTCATGATTCTGACAACTGACGACCGCTCACTCCGCCATGGACTCTTTGATTCCGCGATATTGCTCTCTCGCCCCTCGCGGCGTTTGGGCGTGGCATTACAAGACACGCGCCGTCGCCCGAAAGGGCATGTAGTGTGGTTTTGTTCGCCCGCGACGTTCTCGTCCCCCGGTGGCCCAGCTTCTAAAGATACCGGCTCGGATTGATCATTGCGCAGGAGGATGGTGTTCAATTCGTGGCTGTCAGGCGGTCGTGCGGCACACCGGACACGGTGGGGCTGGCCTTGTCATGGCCATCGAAGGGTCGTCGCAGTCATCAGCGCGTTGTCATAGATCTTGAACTCAGTCTCGGAACCCGGCGGGGTCCTCGGCTTCAAGATACTCTGGCCATACCACAACACCAGGCCCTAGACACGAGGAGGGCCCTCCCACACGCATCCTGTGCTACTGCACCTCCGGGCCTGATCGGAATCCCTATCCTTGACCACAATTCACGGCGACTTGAACGAATCTCGATGGTGTTCGCAGCGCACGCCCGGTGTCTTGGTGAGGGCATGCCCTGTGGTCCCACATCGGTGAGAGAAACCCAAGTTGCGCAGACGCTAATCAACTTCTGGCTCTTCCGTACTGTATGGAGGTACTTGCGCACAAAGTCAGGATACCGCGCATTCCGGTGCATACGTCCTTACCCTGATCAGGCACCTACCGGTATCCTATCGACCGGCGGTACTGCACAAGGTTCCGTCGCATCAGCTGCCTACATAGGATACTTGTTGTGCCTAGCCAGTTATTCGCAATCCGCGGGGCCCCGCGGGCGCGGGCGGGCTCGAGAATCGCACAGGGTCGGCCGTAGGAGATGGCCCGTAGAGGTGATTGACGAGAAAACGCAGTATATACAATAATGCCCGCCGAACACCGGAAACGACGGTCGGCCGAGCGCCGTGTTCAATATCCCCGATCGAACCGCTTGTAGGAATGTTTCTCGTATTCTTTTGTCTTGGGCTGGGCCTTCTTTCCCCTGAAGCAAAAAAGGTCCGTCAGCAACCCCTGAAGCTTAACGGGAGAAGCGGATACGTACAACAACATTGCGCGGGGCTCGACGAGCGCACGATGCTGCATGCTCACAAACCGATCCCTGAAGAGATTGCCCTCCGGCTACCAACGGCCCCAACACATGTTAGATCCTGTACGGCACGTAGAGACCGGAATGAACGTCGGAAACGGAACCTCACCTTCAGGCCGCGGAGGCTCTCGCTCAGCTCTTCGCCCAGCTGGACATCGACCTGACCATCGGGAACTTTATGCTTCCCTACTTTCTGCCCGGCGAGGCCCTGCCTGAGCTTTTCCTGGAGCGCCGCCTGACGCTGGGTTCGTAGGCGTTCGCGGGTAGCCAGATTGCGCGAGATGGTTTTGCGGAGGGCCTTAGCGGAATCAACGGTCGCGAGCATGCGTCTTCGCGCCGCCTTCTCAGCCAGAGCACGTTTCTACATCCCGACTAGCGTCAGACGCACTATCGTAACGAAAAGGGGGACGCCAAGACGCACCTCTGCACGTAACCGCTCCGCCTTCTTCCTCTGTTGCTTCGTCTTCCTCCCGGGCATCTTCTTTGGAGGCAACGGCTCCGCGGCCTCCTCTTGTTCCACTCCATCCTCCTCGATCTCACCGACCTTCATGCCTGGAACGACGCCCTGCGCGGTCGCAACCGCCGCCTCCGCCGCAGCTGCCACGCGTGCCTTCTCAAGTTTCGCCTTCATTGCCTCAAGTTCGTCCGCGCCTTTAAGCTTCTCCTCTTCCGCGCTGTGTGCGGCGCGAAGCAGCTCCTGGTGTGCCGTGACAGGTGGGTTGTACGACGATCCCTCATGAGGCGAAGGAACGGCAGCAAGAGCAATATTTGAGCGAGGGTGCTCGGTTTTTGGTGCCTAGATATCCACATATTGCGAAGATTATGAGTAAGGTGTACGCCCAGAAGAATTTTGCGACGTACCCTGATCGATACCTCTCCTGATGCATCTGTCCCCCATACATCATAAGTCCCTGCCTTCTTTGCCGCCTCGCTAAGCTCGAGCATGGCACTCCCTTCCCCAACTTGATTGGGGTCAACGAACGCCCCAAACGGCCCTCGCCTGAGACGCTTGCCCATACGGAGCAGCCGACTCTTGTCATCGTGGGTGACCCTTGCAGCTTTGCGCTTCTCCGGTCTGCTGGTCGACGAGGTGGCGCGTGAGAATACGGCGGGGACGGCGGAGCGTTGCGCGAGGATTTTGGTGGAGGTGAGCACGCGCTCGGAAAACTTGGGGAGCGTTTTGCGGACTGTCGCAAGGATAGTATAAGAGGCATTGAACGTATGAGAGGCGTTGAACCGCCGAGTAACAGGCACAAGATGCGTGCGGATTGTATCTAGGCAAAGAGGGGAGACATACCTTGGTCGTCGCCAGTTACATCGACCTGAAATAGTTCATCGTCCCGTTTCTTCTGTAGCGCACCTCTACGAAAGTCACACAGATATAAACGTAGTCCGAAGCGTATGTGCCAGTGTGAAACATACCCAGACACCCGCTCCTCCGCACGGATCTCCTCCAGCCCTTCCTCCACCTCGTCTAGGTCGACATTTTTCCTCCAAGCACGCTTCCCTTTGCGGCTGCTTTGAGTGCGTTGCGAGGGAGCACCAACGGCAGAAGACGCAGCTTTCTTAGTGCTACTAATTGATTTGGAGGACCCAGGTGTTTGAGTGAGTGTCTTTGCCATGGTGAACAGGAGGTACAGTTTACGAGCACTCAGGTGGAAATCTTGAAGCAGAAGTGAAGCATGTACGTAAAGCCGTGCCGGGACTCGGGACTCGGGCGCCTTTGCAGCAGCTGCGCGTTCGATTCCCATCCAAGCACTTCTTTACGAAGCTGGTATGCAACTCTTAGTTCGCGCGACCGTGCTGCTCCCACTGCTACTACTGTACTATTTTACTCAATTCGACAGGCCCTGTGACATGTGACACGGAAATTTCGGTTTCAACTTTCGACAACTGCCCCGGTGAGCCGTGACATCGGGCGGGATTTCGACAGATTGGGGGCGGTTTCGGGCGCGCGTCAGCGCGCCGCGCCCCGACACCCTCAAGCGCTCGCGGGCGAAATTCGACGATCGTGGAGGTGACCTGTGACGAGCGCCGAAATTTCGTTCATCTGAGGGCCCGGTGACACTGACCGTGACAATTCGAATTGAGTGAAATAGTACAGTATATTAGAGACCACCACGAGACTTCAAGCTTACATATTCAGACGACAGCGGAACTCCTTATGCACATTTGCACATTAAACCACGTCTGAATCTGCAACAAAGTGGACACTGGAAAATATGACTGGCCAACCCGAGTTTGCGGCGGAAGAGAACGATAGGTGCCTTGGTATTTAGTGAATATCTACGAAGGAGGGTACAAGGCTGGTTAAACACCACACGAAGAAGTTTGGTTATAGAATTTACGCAACCGCAGAGAGAAGGGGAATGTCGCGCCCGTGCGGTGACGTTCAAATCAGCGTTGACGCTGTCAAAAGGAGGATATATTCAAGGTCCACTGTCGTACTTTGCTGTAAATACACTCCGTGTGGGGCTTGTAACTAGTGCGCGATGTGCTGTGGTCGGGGGCACGGACTCACGTGGAGGAGTACGAGATGAACGTTTGAACCATGGCTCATCGATCATCATTGGACGCGGTATGTATCATAGTATGCCATAGCGCCACGGCCGAGGAAGCTCGTCAGGCGGTCGCGTAGTGCTCCGTCGCGCTTGATGTCTAACTTTGGCTGACTGCGTACCGTCCTCAAATCGTCCTACGCTGTCATTCACCATGCGCGCATCGTCCGGAGCACCGGCCGGGATACGCGCGCGGCCGCCCCTCACCGCGCGCCGGCGCAGAGATAAGGAGCGGAGAGGGTGATGGGAGCGAGGGCTGCGATCTCACCGTAAGCTTAAGGCGTCTCGCGCCGACGCGTCCCTTCTCCCCGCACCACCACCTCACTGTCGCGCATTGCGTCGGCCTCTACCATGTCGGTCTGTGGCGAGGAACGCCTCACCGACCTCTCCGACGCGTGCGCTCGCGGCTTTTGGGCTGCCATCATTCCCTTCTCTCTCGTCGCCGTCGTCCTCTTAGCCTCCACGCCGCCGCTCAATGTCCTGGTTCGCATTGTCCACGAACCCCTCAAGAACTTCCTCCCCGTCCATGAAGCGGAAGCACTTATGTCTGACGAGAAGACCGCCGAAGATGACGAGCCTGCTGGCGTCCCGCTTTGGCGTACGCTTCTCTTGTCTACAGTTTCTCTCGTGGAGACTCTCCTGTGGGTAGGCATTGGCTGCTACGGTCTTGTCGTCAATCCGGAGGATACGTGGGGTGACCTACGCGACTTCATTGTCGCCGTGACATGGTTCTATGCGGCACTTCGTCCTATAATCTGGCCAACTCCAATCGCGCCGTTCGACCTAATCTCCCTCTTTGTCGCCCACTTCGTTCTCGGCATAGTCACTTTCTTCGGACATGTGTACGACCATTATGTGTTCGCCATGCCAATGCCGTCCACCGCTCGGTCGGTAGTGTACATTGTCAACATTGTGGTTGTTGGGGGCCTTGTTGTACTCGTAATGAACATGCCACTCGGTGTACCGAGCAAACGTGTGAAGAAAGAAGACATTGTGAGTCATCAGTTTATTTACATTGCGCCACCATCCTAAGTAATTCTACAGGGCAAGACAGTGTCCCCAGAAGACTATACGACTGTGTGGGGATGGATGTCTTTCCGTTGGGTGATCCCCCTTCTCGAATACGGGACCAACAACACCCTCAACGAATCAGATGTCTGGAATTTGAGCCCAACGATGCAGGCGCGCCCGTTGTACACCAAGTTCTCCCGCTCCGCGGCGGGAAAGCTGTTCATGCGGCTCTTCAAAGCCAACGCGCTCGACCTCATCCTCGACTTCGTTCTTACCTACGTCTCCGTCGTGTTCAATTACGCGGGTCCTTTCTTCCTCAAGCGCATTCTCGATGCGCTCAGTGACTCGGAACACAGCCCGGAGAAGCGCGCGATCGCGTTCGTGTACGCGTTCCTCGCGTTCCTCAGTTCCCTGTGCAAGGCGCAAGCGGACGTCCAGCACTTGTGGTATGGTCGTCGCGCGGCCACACGTATTCGCACGGAGCTCATGGCCTCGATCTACGACAAGGCTCTGAAGCGCAAGGACTTTTCGGGTATCGTTGACAAGGATGCGGCCGACAAGAAGGCCAAGCCCCCTGGCGCGAAGGCCGACCCCAAAGCGGACGAGCCGAAGGCGGGAGCAGATATTGGCAAGATCGTGAACCTCATGGCGGGTGACGCGAACCGGTGCTCTATGACCGTGTCAGCGATGTACTTCATCTACGGGGGTGAGTCCGCGAGCCATAGCGACTCGGCGGAGAAATGTCTCATTCATTTCTCCCACCAGCGCCGTTTGAAATCATCATTGCGTCCCTCTTCCTCTATCAGTGAGTGCCGCTGGTTGAACTCGCGTGTATGTGTAACATACTGATTTGTCCCGCCAGGCTTCTGGGACTATCCGCTTTTGCTGGCTTCATTGTCCTTATTCTAAGCTGGCCCCTCAACAACTACGTCGCAAGACGCTCAGTCCGCATCCAGAAGGGTGTATCCGTCGCGCGTGACAAGCGCATGGGTGTCCTGAACGAGCTCATCAGCGCTGTCAAGTTCATCAAGTTCTTCGCGTGGGAGGACCGATGGATTCAGCGTGTCATGGACGCACGTGAGGTTGAAATGCAATGGATGATCAAGGGTATGCACACAGTGCAATTGGCGGCTTTGTTGTTTGGCTAACCGAATTCATAGCCCGTGTCAACTCGGTTTGCTTCTCACTCATTTGGACGACTGCGCCAATCCTGGTTTCTATCGTGTCATTCTTTACGTACATCTGGATGGGCAACCAGCTTACTATCGGTACTGCGTTCACGGTATGTTATTCCTTTTGCATTGTATATGCTCTGACTCATGAATGTAAAATGTACAGGCAATCGCATTGTATCAGATGATCCGTGCACCGCTCAACGCTATCCCTGCGTGGATTGTTCAGGTTCTCCAGGTAAGCGTCCTCAAGGCCTCATGATCTTTCTCTGCCAGTGTACTGATCTCCGCTCAGTCGAAAGTCGCCCTCGACCGTATCGCGGTCTTCCTTGACGAAGATGAAGTCGATGATCAAGTCTCCTCGATTAAGAAGGGTCGTGTTCCTCCCTCGGCTGAGTCTGAGACTGGCCTCGGCATCCACCGTGGCTCGTTCAAATGGAACGAAGTTGAGGAGAAGAAGGATGACAAGGGCAAGGGTAATGGCGCTCCCAAGGCGGCGAACGGCAGCAACGGTCACAGCGCGGACGCGACCGCCAGCGCGGCGGACGAGAGCGCGACGGCGATCGACGACGCGTCAGTTCTCTCCGCGGGCGCCGCCGCAGACCACCGGTTCGAGCTCCGTGACATCCACGTCACCTTCCCCGAGGGCAAGCTCACCGTCATCACCGGCCCGACTGCGAGCGGGAAGACGGCGTTGCTGATGGCGCTGTTGGGCGAGATGACGACGCTCGAGGGCAGGATCGTGATGTCCAAGAACCCGTCGCTCGTGGACGAGAACGGGTACGCGCACACGATCTCGTACGCCGCGCAGACGCCGTGGCTCCGGCACCAAAGCATCAAGGACAACATCTTGTTCGGGTACCCGTATGACGACGCGAGGTATAAGGCTGTGATCGAGTGCTGCGCGCTGCAGCCGGACCTGGACATTTTGGAGGATGGTGATGCGACTGAGATCGGTGCACGGTGAGTCTGAATGGTCGCCCAGTTTGGGCTGTGGGTGTTGACTTCGAATCTTTCAGTGGTGTCAGCTTGTCCGGTGGCCAAAAAGCTCGGTGAGTATCCGTCAGGCTGAATGTATGCACAAGCTCATCATGGACGTTCAGCGTTGCTCTTGCGAGAGCGGTATATGCGGTGGGTACTGCTCTGATTGACGTAAAATTCGAGAGGAGCTGACTGATTTGGCAGAGGTCAAAATACGTCCTTTTGGACGACCCACTCAGTGCTGTCGACAGTCACACTTCTCGATTTTTGTTCGAGAAACTCTTCCGTGGCCCCCTTCTGGCCAATCGCACAGTGGTATGTGGGTTCACCGAAGGCGACTCCATGAGCGACTAAAGACGGTGGTATCTAGATCCTGGTCACTCATCACGTCGAGCTCGTCCTACCAGGCGCGCACTATCTTGTACGTATGCTCGACGGTCGCATCGATACACAAGGCACAGTCAAGGATCTTCGCGATCAAGGCATCTTGGATGATATCGCGCAAGTCGAGGAAATCGAGGCACACAAGGAGGAGCAAGTTGTAGAGGTCAAGAAGGAAGAGGAGAATCCCAACGCCGATATCGATGTCGAAGCATCTGAGGAGACACCTGCTGCGGCCAAGGATAAGAAAAAGCCCAGAAAGTTAGTCGAAGAGGAGCACCGCGAGACGGGAAGCGTTAAGTGGAACATCTATAAAACGTACCTCAAGGCATCGTAAGTGTTTACCAGTATCTAAGACACCTGTGTATTGACAAGCTCTGTAGGTCTTACTGGACGTGGGGAATCCTGACCTTCCTTATCCTGCTGACTCAAGTACTAGGCGTTGGCGAGAAAATCTGGATCAAGGTCAGCTCCTTCTCGAGTCGGTTCATCTCATGAAACTGACTGCGTCTAGATTTGGGGCGACGCATATGGCGAGGTAGCATCGAGTCCATCTATGCATGGCTATTCCTACAACGCCTACGCCGAACACCAGCAAGTCCTTGGCGACGGTCTGTCGCACTTCCATCACACCGCCATGGTGCACACGCCCAGTCCTTCCTTCTCCACCAGCCGGATTACGCTGCCTTCGGCCAAAGACCATCCATTCTTCTACATTGGCATCTACGCCGCGATATCGCTGTCTACAGCATTCGTCAACATCACCGGTGTCATCACCCAATATACAGGCGCACTTCGGGCCTCTCGTATTCTATTTGCGAAGCTCCTCCAGACTGTTGTGCGCGCGACGATGAGGTGGCACGATGTTACCCCGCAGGGTCGCATGCTCAACCGGTTCAGCAAGGTGATACACTTGTGTTCCTTGTCTTCCCTCTTCCGTATCTGACACTGTTGCAGGACGTCGAGACTGTGGACTCGTCTCTTGCCTCCACACTGCAGCAAGTCAACCAGTCCCTCGCCCTGTTCGCCGTCTCGATGTTGACAGTCATGTGCGTTGGACCTTCACGTCGACTGGAGTTTCAGCTGACCTGTGGTGTGACAGCTTCGTGTTCCCCCTATTCATCTTCCCTGCGGTGATTCTGGGATTTTTCTACCGCCGCGCCGCCATCGCATACCTCAACACCGGCCGCGACATCCGTCGGATGGAGTCTAACACCCGCAGCCCTATCTTCGCGAACTTCAGCGAGCTCCTTGAAGGCATCGTCACCGTGCGCGCCTTCTCGGCCGAAGAGAACTTCCTCAACGATCTCTACACCAAGGTCGACCTGACGACGCGCATGTGGTACACGTTCTGGATGACAAATCGTTGGCTCCTGCTCTTCTTCGATGCTCTGGGTGCCACGGGAATCCTCGCTACGACGCTCTTCGCGCTTTCGGGATATGTCGACGCCGGCGTGGCTGGTGTGTGTATTACATCGGCGATGTCGTTCACGACGAGTGTCTACTGGGCCTGTCGGTTCTGGACTGCGCTTGAGCTCGACCTGAAGTGCGTGGTTCGTGATAAACAGGGCCCGTCACTATGCTAACTATGCACGTTTAGCTCCGTTGAGCGTGTGGTCGAGTACCTCGACCTTCCACAGGAGCCGCCTGCAATCGTCGAGTCAAGCCGTCCCCCCGCGTACTGGCCGTCCTCCACCAGTCAGAACAAAGATTCGATGCTTGTTGTCGAGGATCTGGTTGTCAAGTACGCGCCTGATCTTCCTGCTGTTCTTCATGGTGTCTCGTTCTCCTTGAAGGCCAAGGAACGTGTTGGGCTTCTGGGTAGGACGGGTAGTGGGAAATCGACACTCGCCATGAGTATTCTGCGCTTCGTACGTTTCATCTCGAGCACGTGAGATGGAGAAGCTGACCATTTATCGTCTGTAAGGTGGATCCCACAAGTGGAAAGATTGTCATCGACGGTATCGACATTTGCAAAATTGGTCTGCATGACTTGCGGTCTCGTATCGTAAGTGCAAAATTCTCACGCAATAATCCACTGCGTTACTTACATCGCCGTTTAGACTTTCATTCCTCAAGATGCCACACTCTTCTCTGGCACGCTACGTGAGAACTTGGATCCGTTCAGTAAGCACCTCTTCGTCTTCACCCCGCGTCTGATGTCTTACCACTGGCTTGTAGACGAGCACACTGATGCGGAATGCCTGGATGTCCTCGCTCGTGTCCAGATGCTGACCGACAGCCAGGCCGAGTCCCAGCGCACCTCCCGCGCTGCCTCCCGTGCTGCCTCAGTGCATGAGGGTGTCGAGCGCGAGGCGACAATCGCGTCCGCCGCGACGTCTGTGACGGAGACCGAGGGCAAGACCACCGTCACTCTCGACACCCAGGTCTCTCCCGGAGGCGCAAACTTCTCGCAGGGTCAGAGGCAGTTGATCGCGATGGCGCGCGCGCTCCTTCGCCGCAGTGCGATCATCGTCCTCGATGAGGCGACGAGTAGCATCGACTTCGCGACGGACGCAAAGATCCAAGCGACGATCCGCGAGGAGTTTGGCGACTCGATGCTCCTCACCGTCGCGCACCGCCTCAGGACGGTCATTGACTATGATCGGCTGATCGTGCTTGACAAGGGCGAGCTCGCCGAGTTTGACACCCCGCTCAACTTGATCAACAAGGAGGGTGGCATCTTCAGGAGTATGTGCCTGAAGAGCGGGACGTTTACGGAGCTCGAGGCCGCGGCTAAGGCCAAAGCGGAACGGGATCAGGAGCGGTAGGAGTTGTAGGGGTTTGGATGTTGGAGTTCAGATTCGTTTGCGTTCACGGTACTAAACTTCTGGTCTCCTCCTGGTCACAACCATTCCATGTACGATAGCTAATTCACTTCGTCTTTAGAGAATGATGCTAAGTGTTCCCTAGGCTGTAGTAGCGTCGTCATTACGCACGAAAATGTGCAGTAGACTCCCGGGTCACTTGGATTTTAATTAGGATTCACGTCTTGATTCCTCCTAGGCCCGTCTCGGGCCCTGGAGCGAAAATCGTTGGTTTTGATTCTAACTCGGAAAACTCAACGGGTTTCCCTTATTTATCGACTCAACGATACCCCAACGTCATCAACCCGGCCTTGGCCACTGCATTTTCCTTCTCGGAACCTCATTCGTCTCCCATCCCCAACCCATTGAGTCTATGGTCGTACCGCAAACGTAATTCAAGCTACCAAAAGCTACTTTTAACGTCATAGCACCACAAATTCAACCCGCCTGTGGTGCAACTATGTCTGCAACAAGTGTATAGATGTACTTTTGTGGTATAGATTGTGCGTGGAATCGCGCCGCATAGACTGAACTTTCTGATGCTGTAGTATCAGCGGCGTAGGTGGGGCTCTTGAACCTAAATTCACCCTGATGCGGCCCTCCTTACAGAACGAAAACGAGGCACTATAAAAGAGAACCGGTTACCGGGTCCGCTATACTCTCCCAACAGTCAGTGCCAGGACCTGCTACCTTCCCATGAATCTCATGTCCCTTGCAACCACACTCGCCCCGGCGCTTCTTGCCCTGCTGGTGCTCTATTTGCAGTCATCGGTCAGGTGGAGCCGCCGTTCTCGTGGTCTGCCTCTCCCTCCTGGCCCAAGAGGTCTTCCGATCGTCGGTAACATTTTCAACCATCCGACGTTCAAGCCCTGGCTGGCGTATCATGATTTTTGCACAAAATATGGCGAGTTCTTTTTGACCCCACCTACCATCCATTGAAAACTCAGTTGGCGCATTTTCAGGGGAAATTATGCGCTTCAGAGTTCTAGGAAAACTCATCATCATCCTAGGTAGTCCCACAGTAATCATCGATTACCTGGAGAAGCGATCCGCCAACACGTCCGATAGAAAGCAGACCCAGGTGGTTAAGCTGTGGGTGTTCTTCGGTACCTATGCCCAGCCTTTTCTTCTCTGACACGAGACTAGCTCCGGTTTAGACTATAATTTCGGCACAATGCCCTACGGAGAGCGGTGGCGCCGTCACCGGCGCGCATTTGTACAACACCTGAATAAAGAGGCAATATTACCCTACCGACCGTCCCTTCGAGCCATCTCTCACGTTTTCCTCGATCAAATCTTGTCGGATCCAGCATCTATCAAAATGCATGTTCAATAGTAAGTTTTGTTCTTCGTGCCGCAGTGTCCTATGTTAACCTCGAGTTGATACAGCGCCTTCGGCGCCACAATTTTGAAAGCGGTGTATGGCATTGACATAGCAGAAAAGGGCGATAAGTACGTCGAGGCAGTGGAAACCGTCAGCAGAGCCACCACAGAGGGCCTCCTGCCAGGAAGGTTTATGGTGGAGTGGTTGCCCTTCCTCCGATATGTACCTGCACGATTCCCAGGAGCGTCGTTTCGCCTTCTCTTCGAGACATGGCGCAAGGCCGTCAAAAAAGCGAGTAACATGACATTCGACTATACAAAGAGCCATATGGTGAGGGCCTCCACCCACGAGACTTCATCTCATGTTGATGTTTCTTAGGAACATCCTGATGTACAGCAATCTGTACTGGGGAAGTTGATCCAAAGGATGGTCAGCACAGATACGACACACGGGGACGAGCAGACTGTCATTACAAATGTGGCCACCGTGGCATTTCAAGGCAAGTCGAATGGGCTACGGTCATTGCGTCAAGTGTCTGACTCGCCGTTTATCATTAGCTGGGGGCGACACAGTGAGCTCGTGTGTGAAAATTTGATTTAGTCGATGCGACTCACCGACACGCTTTCAGACTTTCGCCACCTTCCAAGCCCTTATGCTCGCGCTTGCGCTTAACCCCGCAGTCCTTGCGAGGGCCCACGCCGAGCTCGATGCCGTCGTCGGACCGTCTCGTCTCCCAGATTTCAACGATCAAGCGTCGTTGGTTTACATCCACGCGATCATCTTGGAGATCTTGCGTTGGCACGCCGCGGCACCATTAGCCGTCCCTCATTGTACCACCGAGGACGACGAGTTTCAGGGTTATTTCATCCCTGCAGGAACAATACTCATGCCGAACGTCTGGTGGGTCTGGAACCGCCCGCACGTGTCGCTCGCTGTGTTTGTTTTTGCTCACATGTTCGTATCGATTTAGGGCTTGTCTACACGATCCCGAGCTCTATCCGGACCCATTCGAGTTTCGTCCGGAACGCTTCATCTGCGACGGGAAGATAGATCTGCGTGTGAGGAGCCCTTTAGACTTCGCGTTTGGCTTTGGAAGAAGGTCTTACCCATCTTTGTTCGGCGGAGGCTGCCTCAATAATACTTACCACCTTTATAGAATATGCCCCGGTCGTGATTTCTCCCTTGCGGCCCTATACATCAATACGGCGTCGCTTCTACACGTCTTCGATATCTCTCCTCCATTGGACGAGAATGGGATCCCGGCACCGCTCGAGTGCGTGCAGGGCGACGGTTTGATATCGTATGTCTTATCTTTGATATCGGTGTTATGGGCTCAGAACTGAATACTAGCGAGCAGGTTTCCAGAGCAATTTGGGTGCACAGTGAAACCGCGCTCTCCCGAAGCTTCAGCCTTAGTCCGCACTCATGCTGCAGCGGCCCGTGCTGCAAGGGAAGCTTAGATATGCGTGGTTTATACACTGCACGATACAGCCTCCGCCGGGGGAGAATTAAACGCTGTTAGACGCAAAGGTACTGTTGCAGGAGGGTGAGTGCGGATCAATGCGCGGTGGACGGCTGCTTACGGTAGATATGTGATTTGTGATTGTGAGGATGTCTAGTAGATACCTAGGGAAAACAATCGCCATATGAGACACGGGCCCGGGGCAGCAAAACGGTGTGAATGGCAGCCTGTTGCACGTAACTTACATGCGGTAGTCTGAGGCGAGGGAGAAGAAGCTGAACAGTATGCAGGATATGTGAGGGAGAGTGAGAGAAGGAAGATCGAGCTCGCAATTTGGCAAACGGCTCGGACGAGAATGCCGGTTCTGGTTTGATAGTGCAAAAATTAGCAGAGCGATGATAGAAAGGGACAAGTACAACGGCGCAACAGGAGATATCTGTCATCGGAGCGAGACATGACATCAAAGGACGGGATTCGGGGAGGCGCAACGCGATGAGGGATCCGGACACTGACTCGGAAGAGATGGGAGAGGCGGCGTAACCGGGCAGGAAGCGCCGATACCAAACAGGAACAAATTAGGACTCATTAGTTCGAGCCATTTCTGGCAGCTTGCTATCACTGTGCCGCTCGGATGTGGTGAAGTACTTATCCTTCATGTGTTATTATTCACGGGCTGCAACTTTCCCCACTCTCGAAGAGCCACTCTGCTTCCAATCCCCAGAACATACGCCTCCTTGAGGGGATGACGTTCCTTCTAATCGTATCACCCCGGTACCACAGATTCCCGCATGCCGGCTGGTGCGACAGCGACCGTCTGACGCTAGTAGCACTAGGTAACTTAATCCCGCTGGGGATGCTTACTTTTGTAGCTGTGTCGGGATCTCAGCTGCGCGGTTTGTACTCATGACATCAGGCTCAAACTTACCCTTACGTCTTCTCCCCAAGACACTCGAGTCGAAAGTTCTCCCCAGGATGTCGACGAGGTGCTTTAAAAAGGGGCGCTGTGAGGCATACTCATGAGCAGCTCGCTGAACTCCCATACCACCTCGCCCAAACACAGTCTCCCATGAACTCCCTTTCATATACAGAGTTGCTCGTTCCGGCTTGTCTTGTCATACTAGTGCTTTATTTACAGTCGTCGGTCAAGTGGAGCCGCCGTTCTCGTGGCCTGCCTCTTCCTCCCGGTCCGAGAGGCCTTCCAATCGTCGGTAATATCTTCGACCATCCGACTCACAAGCCCTGGCTGGGATACCGTGACGTTTGTACGAAATATGGCGAGTCTGTTTAGACTCCATTTGCAAGTGACCGACAGCTCATTAGACGCGTTTTGTAGGCAAAATCATTCGCTTCCGAGTTCTAGGGCAGCTCATCGTTGTCCTTGGAACTCCTGCGGTAGTCACCGACTATCTGGAGAAGCGGTCCGCCAACACGTCCGATAGGAGGCAGTCCCAGGTTCTCCACCTGTGAGTAATCCATAGTATCTGTTCTCAGCACCTAGCTTTTTAATACGAGGATAGCTCCGGTTTGGACTACAATTTTGCCACGATGCCTTACGGAGAGCGGTGGCGCCATCACCGGCGCGCGTTTGCGCAACATCTGAATAAAGAGACAACAATAGGCTATCGACCATCCCTTCGGGCAATTACGCACATATTTCTCGACCAGATCTTGTCGAATCCAGCTGATATAAAGACGCATGTTCATTAGTAAGTTTGAGTCCAAGTATCCTGCGGCGCCCCGAGCTGAATCCCTGCAACTGGTACAGCACCTTTGGCGCCGCTATTTTGAAGGTGGTGTTCGGCCTCACTATAGCAGAGAAGAACGACAAGTACTTCGAAGCAATGCAAGCTGTCAGCAGAGCTACCGCAGATGTGGGTCTCCTGCGAGGCAAGTTCCTGGTCGAATACTTGCCGTTCCTTCGACACGTCCCCGCATGGTGTCCTGGGGCGTCATTTCGCCTTCTGTTTGATACGTGTCGCAAGGCACTCAAAGTTGCCGGTAGCCTTACTGTCGACCACGCAAAGGACCATTCAGTAAGGACATCTATTTGTGAGATCTAAGCTGTTACTCACGTTAACGTATCTTAGGAACTACCTGATGTGCAGCACTCGGTACTTGGCAAGTTGCTCAAGAGAATGGACAATACGGATTCAACGCGCGAGGATGAGCAGGTTGTTATTACGAATGTGGCTGCAGCAGCATTTCAGGGTGAGTTAAATGAGCTAGTACCGTCATTGCGCTGGGTCCCTAACTATCACCATGGTTCGCTAGGTGGCAGCGACACTGTGAGCTCATGATTTGTGCTCGTAACGGGTCTGTCCGAGCCACTAACATGCCTCCAGACGTTCGTCGCCTTCAAAGCCCTCATACTCGCGCTTGCTCTAAACCCTGGAGTCCTTGCGAAGGCCCACGCCGAGCTCGATGCTGTCGTCGGACCGTCTCGCCTCCCGGACTTCGACGATCAAGCGTCGTTGGTTTACGTCCACGCGATCATTTTGGAGGCGTTGCGCTGGCACGTCGTCGGACCGTTGTCCGTCCCTCACTGTACTACAGAAGACGACGAGTTACAGGGCTTTTTCATCCCTGCGGGAACGATACTCTTACCGAACGTCTGGTATGTTGAGAGTCCCTCGCCCGCTCGCCGTGCACGATTTTTTCACATTCGTATCGACTTAGGGCTTGCCTACACGATCCAGAACTGTACCCGGACCCCTTTGAGTTCCGTCCGGAGCGCTTCATCCGTGAGGGAAAGATAGACCCGTCCGTGAAGAGCCCTTTGGATTTCGGATTCGGATTCGGAAGAAGGTACTACCTTTGCAGCTTGCTTACCCTGGATTCTTCGCGATTCAACCATACTTACCTCCATTTACAGGGTATGTCCGGGTCGTGACTTCGCCTTCACAGCCCTCTACATCAACGCGGCCTCCCTCCTGCACGTCTTCAACATCTCTCCTCCGCTGGACGAGAATGGTAATCCGGCGGCTGTTGAGTGTGTGCAGGGTGATGGCCTGATATCGTACGCTGTTTCTTAGTCCTTGGCTCGTAGCATTGAGGCTGAGGGTTTCGTGGATAGGCATCCAGAACGGTTTGGCTGCACGGTGACACCGCGCTCGCCTGAGGCGGCAGCCTTGATCCGCACGCATGCTGCAGAGGCTCGGGCTACAAGGGAAGCATAGGAATGCATGCCGTACGCATCGCAAGAAGAACGGTCGCCGGCTGGCAGGATGCTTGAAGTGCTTGAATACAACTGTGTCGTTGCGGGATGGCGGCGAGGGCGGATGAATATACAGCGAAAGGTCGCCCGCGCCTGATGTATGATTTGTGATTATGATGGCCTCGAATCGATATTCTTTCATACCAGGAGTTTCGTAGGACAGCGGTGACGATTTGCCGTTCCGGTCCCAGAAAAAATCCCTGCTGCTTCACCAGTATTACGGTTCATTATCCCGTCGGGGTCAATACGGGATGCTACGCCCGAGGATTGCTCCGCTATGAATACAGCAGCTATTTGGGCAGAACTGAAAGCGCGGTGGCGACCGTGCTGACTTTTTCGACCTGCGTGGCGCCGTGGCCAAGTCGTCCGTGCTCCCTTTCAATGAAATCACGCGAAGGAGCGACATCGCACTCTAGTTCTCACTAGCGCGAGTCAGGCGGAGAGGACGCAGCCGGCCCAGATCTCGAAGTCCATGCGGAGACGCCACTGGAGTCGCGCTTGAGATGGACGCACGGGATCACAACGCGTAATGGAAGTGGGAGCAAAGGGAGTACTCAGTGCTACGAAGCAGCGAATGGTATATTACATAGGAATGACTTCTTCGTGAGGAGACGTCACGAGTTGTTCGAGTATCCAATCCTCCCGTGAGCCCTTTCTCAACATGTTTCCCTATCGTGCGTGTGTGCTACGAGTTCTCGTAACCGTCCGAGTCCGCCACGGCGGCAGGCTTGCTACTCTGGTTGGCCAGCGCGAGCCATCGCGGCGTGAGCACGGATAAGAGCAGCAGCCTCCGGCGAACGAGGCGTAATCGTGCAGCGGCAGTCAACCGGGTACCTGGCGGTCTCCTCAGTACAAGTGGCCGCCGGCAGCACGACTTCACGAAGGCTTACGATAAGAATCCGTCCGACTCTTCGTACCTGACCCTGACTTGTTCCCCTTTCTCATTCAGAGGGGGCGTAATATCGAAAACGTGCAGGACCGATGCAAGATCAATGAAAAGCGCTTCCAGGGCGAAATATCGTCCCGGGCAGATTCTACCAACAGGCTCATTGTCAGTGTACCTGATTGCGGGTCTCGGAGACAACAACTCACACACCTCCGTCCAAAACCGAACACGAAATTGATAGGGTTCGGGATATTGTCGTCGATCTTGCCGTTGCGAATAAATCTCTCAGGTCGGAACTCGTCAGGGTCTGGGTAAGTAGCCGGGTCGTGCATGCATGCCCTGTGGCGGACTCGCAATTAATACACACTGCTGAGGAAAGCGGCGGTGCGTGCATACCAGACGTTCGGAAGGATCACAGTACCTTTCAGAATGAACCATCCACGCAGTTCGTCGTCGTACATCGTGGCGTGTGGCATACTAAGCGGGACTCCGTTGTGCCACCGGAGCGCCTCCATGACGGTAGCGCGCACGTACACGAGCGCGTCCTCATCGTCGAAGTCGGGCATGCGATGTGGACCTACTACCTTATCGAGCTCGTCCTGAGCGGCCTTCAAGGCGTTAGGGTGAAGAGATAGTGCCAGAAACGCGCCCAGCAGAGCCGAGTAAGTCTGTCAATAACACTCAGCCATATGAGTGATGGCAAGAGGAATCTAGGGGTACGCCCACAGTGTCTGCGCCACCTGTGCGCGTAACCATGTCTCGCTTAGCGACTGTGTTGGATTCACGCATACTAGGAATGTAACGACTCGCCTTCAAACGCGACTCCTTCAACGTTCTTTAGGATGGGATCTTGGGGGCCCGCCATCCAACGTTCAGCCGCGTGAAGAACTCGTCCTACCATCGAGTGTTGCACTTCACGATCATCCTATCCGGCGTTGTCGTCAACAACCGAGAAGAATAGAGAAAGGACTACTTTACCTGGTTAGCGACTGCATATTCATATGGGATGTTCACTGCCCTGGCGTTGTCTCCCTTCCATTTCAAGGATAACCTCCGAATGCGGCCCGCTCCAGGAACCCATGTCGGTACATGTCGGAGGAAGGGGAGGAATTCTACAAGATATTTCCCCTGAACCATCGCTTGCGTAAGAACGTCCATCGCAAGCTCGACCATATCGACATATTCGTCGCCTTCTTCTTTCACGTTAATGCCGTAAATCACTTTCATAATAAGCGCAACAACTGTGCTAAGAGTAAATTCTCGTAATCAGCGTTCAGAACCGTCGTAATCGATGGTACCCGTTCGTCTTACTGTCGTAAGTGCTTCCGAAGTTTCCCGGGATCGTCGAGAAGCCTCTCAAGAAACAAGTGAGCAGAAGCTCGTTGTTGTTGGCGATATGTGGCGGCGGCGTCGTGATGGAAGTATTGCCAGAAAATGCGTCTATGCTGCCTCCAGCGCGGGCCATACGGCAAGAACCCGAAATTGAAGTCAATCCCCGAACTGCCCGCCCAAAACTAGATTAGTTTCGAAGGAAGGGATCTCAACGAGAGACACGTACAGTTCTAACATAGGTGTCTGCTTCCTGTCTGACGTGTTAAGGGACCGCTTGTTGAGGTACTCATCAATGACGTCTATGCTCCCTAGAACAAGGACAGACTGTCCAAGCGAGCTAAAATAGAGGATGTCACCTAAGCCATTGGAGAATAGCGCAGGTCCCAGGAGTCAGTGTCAGAGCAGACCGAACTAAGCACCGACTCACCATGAACCGAGGACAGCTGATAGAACTCGCGCCACTGCTTGATGGTCGGCATATTGAAGAGGTTTCCAAGGATAGGAAGACCTTTAGGACCGGGAGGGAAGTGAAGGCCCCTTGTCCTAGAGCGCCATGTTGCTAGGTACCTTGTGTAACGTATGAATGCGAGAATGACGAAGGGGATCAACCAGATGGAGTTCAAGACGGGAAGATAGACGTTCGTCATACTAGTGCCAGTGGTGGACGAAGCAAAGAGTGGGCCCACGCGTCCGCACTGCGGATACTCCGTGAAGCCGAGTTATACATGGTGGAGGATTGTACCCGTGGTCCAGTTAGGTTTGAACTCAGGAGCAAGTTACGCTTCCATGAGTAAAATCTGGGGCCTCTCTGCACAGTGACGCCACCTACGATATATGGGTCGCCGCCGTTGGTTGTCTCTTCCAGTGTCATCGAGGCGGTCTAAGGACTAGAACCGAGCCCGGGAGACCAATAAACTAATGATCCACGGTACGAAAAGAGTGCATCACTATATAATCCTGTTCAATGGTACAAGGGGCCACAGCTCAAATAACGCGAGGACATACCCAACGAGTATTACTGAAGCTTGGAGACCCGACTTTCAAAAACCCTCGCCACACGCACACGGCGGCTGATGTTAGGAACGGCGCGCGGCGGTCCGCAACGCCTGAGCGGTGCCCATGAGGCTGCGAAGCCGTGGTGTCTGGACCACGTTAAGTACGCGACGATGCTCGAAATGCCACGTAAGTTATAGTTGTGGGGAATTGCACGGCCTAGCTGACGTGAGAGGCGGCGGAAGTGAATGGTGTTTGGGTTCAGTGCGTGACGAACTCAGGGCTCAGCGCTCAAGCCTCAGAGGCTGAGCTCGGCTGAGCTTCTGAGGATCAGATCGGCATATCATGATAGGCGCTCGATATGATGAGTACGGCTGCGCGTAGGGGGACTCCGTGACTCAGTTCCCTCCTTCGCGGCATAGCCATGAATAAGAACAGTAGACTCGAGCGAACGAGGTTTATTCGTGAAACAACAGTCGAGGAGGTATCTACATCTCCTCAGTATAAGTGACCAACACCCCACAGCTTATGCGGGGCTGCCGACCAGCTCCTGGCGAGTAGTCGCGCTGGGACAGGCCGCAGTGCGAACCGCAGGTCTCGGCGCCGTACCTATGCCCCACGAGACCTTGGGACTCGGAGATGTAGCGGCGGGTACCTGAAGGTCCGTCGCCACTCCATGTATTCACGTCGAAGGTCGGAGACTAACTGCGTCAGTTTTACACAATTTAAAGCGGAACCCTGCCAGTGCGGACCGTTATCAACACATTGTGTGCCCTCGTATTCTCCCGCAGCCGAGGAGCATCGAATCAAAGAACAGTAGCAGGGAGCGGCGGCGGCGCCGTGCGCGTCGAACTTGGCACGACCGCCGCCCCAAATCTACACAAATGATACCCTGCAGACTAGTCTCAGCACTTGTTGCAGCACTGCCGATCCAAACCCGGAACTTGAAGGGTACTCAGCTTCTGAACGAGGTGTCAGGCGGGCTCCCCGTATTCCGCCGCTCCGGTTCTACACAAACGACACGCTGCAGACCAGTCTCAGCATAGAGTGCAATGCTGCCGATCCAAACCCGGAACTTGAAAGGGTACTCAGCTTCTAAACCAGGCGTCCCGCAGGCTCACCCCTATTCTACCGTCACCGAAGTAGCAAGGAGCGGCGACTGCGCGTACGTTGAAGGCACCCATAGCCACCACTCCTATTCTACACAAACGGCCCCCGCAGCCTATTCTCAGTACGCTGTACTGCTGATCAAGACTCAAAACACGAAAGGCTAC
The DNA here is from genome assembly GCA_002150815.3 of Grammothele lineata. NCBI lineage: Eukaryota > Fungi > Basidiomycota > Agaricomycetes > Polyporales > Polyporaceae > Grammothele > Grammothele lineata. Next base: position 54,429 of record NDFF03000035.1, read on the forward strand.
TCAGCTTCTAAGCGATGTGTCAAGCGTGCACCCTACGAGTGGCTGACTGGGAGGCATCGTGTTGAAGGGGTAGCAAGGAGCGGCAGCCGTGCGTGCGTTGTCGGCACGACCGCCGCCCCGGTTTTAACAGACGCTACGACGCAGACTAGTCTCAGCACTCGTTGCAGCGCTGCCGATCCAGGCCCGGAACTTGAAGGGGTACTCAGCTTCTAAGCAAGGCGTCCGCGGGCTCCCCGCGAGCGGTTGATACGAAGAAGTAGCAAGGAGCGGCAGCCGTGCGTGCGTTGTCGGCACGACCGCCGCCCCGGTTTTAACAGACGCTACGACGCAGACCAGCCTCAGCACGTGTTGCAGCGCTGCCGATTCGGGCCCGGGACTTGAAGGGGTACTCAGCTTCTAAAGAAACGAGGACGAGGACGAGTCGAAGAGAAGAAGAGTTAGAGTGGAAGAAAGGCTGCTTGGGGATGAGGAAGAGGAGAAGGTGGTGGTCGGAGATGAGGAATAGTTGGCGGGAGGGACGGTCTTTTATACCTCTCGAGGAGGGCGGCGGGCAGGCGGTTTGTTTTGGGAATCGGTGGCTTACGGTGGCTAACAGGAAGGCTAACAGCTGCAAACACCCGCCGCGCCCGCCGCTGCTCTTCGGTTCCTGCCGTGCCGGCTGCAAGCCGCTCTTTGGCGTCGTCTCGTCGTCTCTGTACGACTGGAGGTGTAGACTCGAGTGCGAAATGCGCGTTCGCTGCGCCGTGGACAAGTTCGGAAACCTATGAATCCTGTGCGTCTGGCATAGGAAGTACAACGAACGGTTTGACGGCCGGAGATGTCCTGTCTGCAAGCCTCCGCGGAGTCGATGGGCAAACATCTCGCTTTCCCATGTGATTATTCATGTGAAGGGTGTCGACACTTCAGAGTAGTGGCTGACAGTCGGCCGTCAGGCCGTCTCTTCACGCCTCGGGCTGTCCGGCGTTGCGGTCTAGATGACGTAGGGACACTCGAACATGGATTGCGTGCTCACCGGTCGAGTTGGGGCTAGAACTATCGACGGCCTATACACGCTCGCCGTTGTTCGGTAGCAGCGACGCATCCGACTACGCAGAAGATGGCGTCCTGTGTGCTGGGGGCTTGGGGGCAGGGTAAACAATGGGGCCAACGAAGGATATCGATCGCGCTCTAGGAGATACGCATGCATTGAGATGTGCGGGCACTCAGGCGTGCTCACCTGAGAGTCAGCCGTAGCGTCGACCGGCCGGCCGAGACGAGGATTGAATGAAGATCAAGAAGCAAGATATCTGAGATGCCAAGAGAGCAATATATACACGGTGCACCTATCATTATGTACGCAGCCACGCCGTCTTCGCCAGCTTTTTCTGCCGCTTCTGCTCCTTGAACCGTTCCTGCACCGCGGTCAGCACACCGCACCTTCACATCCAACCAAGTGCCGACCGCCGGCGACCGCACAGCAGAGAGAGAGAGAAAGACACTCACCAAATCCTTCTTAGTCGGCCGCTTGCGCTTCTTGCCCTCCGCCTCCTCCTGCGCCTCCTCAAGCTTGCGCGCCTCGACGTCCCTCTCCCACGCGTTCACGTCAAAGTAGAACTCGCTCATCCGCTTCGCGCGCTCGTACTCGGACAGGTGCGTCGGGTCGCGGCCGTCCGGGCGGGTGAACGCGCCCGTGCGCGCGTTGAACTTGGCCGTGTACGTGAACGCGGCCGGGCTCGGGCCTAGCGAGGCCGCGAGCCCCGGGTCGAGGTGTGCGAGCGCGGGGTCGATCCCCTGTGCGGCTGCGGCGGCGTAGACGTCGTAGGCTGCTGACGAGGTCGATGTGGACGCATCAGCTGGTGTGGGGCCGGTGGACGAGGAGGGCTCTGCGGAGCTCTCCGACGGGCCTGCCTCGGCGTGGAGGGGGTTTGTCCATGTCGTTTCGTGCGTTAATGAGTTGTAGAAGTAGTAGGCGCTGTGGTCGGGGGACCAGACCGCCTGCCAAGCACCTTGGGACGGGGCAGGCGGAGACGCAGACGTAGAAGATTCAGCAGCAGGCGTGCTCGTGGAAGCGGAGGGCTCGGCTGTGGCAGGTGAGGGGACTTCGGAGGCAGAGCGAGAGTGGTCGGGTGTATGCGCAGCGGCCGAGCCTTCTCGAGGCAGCTCGGGTTCAGCGTCGTCGCGTCTGGGCGAGCGTGCGCCGTCGTCGGAAGGGGTTTCTGCGCCGGGTGCGGGCGACGGGGAGCGAGACATGTCTGGGACTTGAAGCAATGGACTTGTGAGCGCTGGAGGAGGAGGCGGTCGAGGGCAAAGGGTGTTCAGACTCCGACGCGTTCGCGAGGCCCGGAACGCGGGCAAAAGGCGGGGCGCTCTGGCAGTCGATGCCGTTCGCAACTGCACGCGGCCCCGGCTTCTCTACCTTTCCTCTCGACAACTCTCTTCATCTTCAACACGCTTCCCTATACGCCAGCTGCCGTTAACTTGGCCTTCCGACCCATCCCAGCTCTTGCCTCGTAATTCAGCAGCCCGCCACCAAGTCACTCAGACGATCGGCGCCAGAGCACGCAGTTACGGAACAACAAAGGCTGATTAAGGTGCGTGCGTCTGCACTCGTAAGGTCCTCTCTCTGCTGAACCCGACCGTCTTGTCGCTAGCCCCAGTCCGCTCGGCGCACCATCCACTCACCCGCGCCCCATTAGCCCGATCGAGCGTGCGCCATGTCCAGCTCCATCGCTTCCCCGGACCGTCCGCACTATATCCCCCTTCCCCCGCCCCTCCGTTCCGCCCTCAAGCACTCCTCCTCCCGCCCGACCACGCCCAACGCCCAGGGCCCTTCTTCGTCCTCGTCCCCGCTCCTCTCGCCCCCCGTCCCCGCTCTCCCGCTCTCGCCCGCCTCCGTCCAGCTCTCGTCCCCGAGCATGACCCAGACCAACTCCCCCTACTCCTCAGCGAACCCGTCCCGCTCCGCGGTCACCATCGGCTCCCAAAGCTCGTCCCCGACCCCGCTCCCGCTCATCGCCGCGCATAGGTACACGCCCAAAGTCTCCTTCGACACGCTCGAGAACCCGCAGGCGAGCATGTTCTCGTACACCCTGCACGTGCAGAGCGAGGGCTACCTGAGGACGCGGAGCACGCGGGTCTTCCTGTGCGCGTCGAGCCCGGACGAGAGCGGGAAGCAGGCGCTCGAGTGGTGTCTCGAGAGCCTCGTCCAGGACGGCGACGAGCTCGTCGTGTTCCGCGGGATAGATCCGGATGACTTCGGTACGTCCCCCCCGCCTGTGCGCACGCGACCTCCTTCCCCGCTCACCCATCCCTTCCCCTCCTCACTTGTATGCCACAGCGGACAAGGACCACGACCAATACCGGGACGACGGGCGCGACCTGATGCGCCTCATCCAGGAGAAGTGCGTCGAGTACGACGCCGAGCGCAAGCTCTCCATCATCGTCGAGTCCATCGCCGGCAAGATCACGCAGACGATCGACCGCCTCATCGCGCTCTACCGCCCCGACTCTGTCGTCGTCGGCACCCGCGGCCAGCGCAGCGTCATGCAGGCCTGGGCTGGGGCGTTCGGCGCCCCTGGGGTGGGTAGCGTCTCGAAGTGAGTCCTCACTCCCGGATGAGCCGGCGGTGTTCCGCACTTTCCGAAGACGACGGCGCTCATCGGCCGCGCGCGAACTTTCTTCTACTACTAGGTATTGCCTCAGCCACTCGCCTGTGCCCGTGATCGTCGTCCGCCCGGAGAGCAAGGTCCGGAAGACGATGGCGAAGCGGAGAGCGGACCCGAAGCGCGGGAAACACTTTGACGAGTGCGTCCTCTCTTCCCTCCCTCCTTAGTCCCTCTTCCCTCGATCTCAACTGTCGTTTTCCTGCTAACTCGACGCCTACCCCTCACCACAGCGCGAAATCGCCGAAACCGAGCAACGGCAGCCTCTCCGTGCCCATGTTCTCCGCCCTCACGCGATAACCTGTACCCCCCCCCTCCCCACCGCGCGCGTGCGTCTGGGACGCGCGCCGCCCCCCTCCCCCTCCCCATCGCCTCTTCTTATCTATACGCTACACGGGCCGTTGTTATTCAAGAAGCTATCTAAGTCACTAAACCCGCCGCCTCGCCGCCGTGCCGCCGCTATGTGTATGTAGTATTAATCGTGTTCTAGAGGTTTGCTGAACGCTGGACTTTGGAGTGGAGAATGTGGAATGGTCGTGTGATTACTTGCGGCCTATGGGATGTCTGTACGCGAGACGTTTGGCCTCTCCTGGGAGAACTCCTTACGGGGCTACACCTAAGCAGCCACTATTAGGCAACATTGCTATCCAATTGCTCCCAGTGTTGAACGTGAAGGCAAAAACCATGGCCAACGCCGGGATCGAACCGACGACCTTGGCGTTATTAGCACCACGCTCTAACCAGCTGAGCTAGTCGGCCGTTATTATTGCTCCCTTTTAGCTTTCCTCGAGGTCGTTTGGGGGGCTGCACCGGTGGTGAGGTTGGTTGGTGGTAGCCGTCAAACTACGTCCATGGTGACTTCTGAAGCTGGTTTAGAGGTCTTAGAACTCGGCTCGGGGTTATAGATGCGGAGCGCCGTCGTCGCATTGGGTCAAACGGTAGACTATGAACGCCAAGGTCAAGACGGTAAGACGCCTTCGTGATCCGTAGTCCGAATACTTCGTTGCTCCTGGACGTAGCACTGGCGGGCTAAATCGTACTTGGGATCCCGGGTCGCACGCATCGGAATGCGTGGGAGCGCTGGCGTGAAACATAGCATTAAGTCGCTCGATATAGTCGACAGAATTACTAGCGTACATGGAGGTGGTAACTCGGCTGTCAGCCGCGCGGTCTCATGTCCGAGTCCGTGCTCCCTTCGAGCTAGGGGTATAGAGGAACGGTTCTCGTTTTGTCGTTGGCTGCACCTTACGAGCGGGATCCGGCTGCCGATGCGCGTCGGTTTTGTCCTTGCCGTTGTCGCGACCAAGAGACTCTTCGTTGGCAAGGAATTTGCCTCGCTCTTCCTGAAGTACAATGCGGCATACAGCATCAGTTCGGATTGTTCAGGTGGTAGCCGTAGTGAGAGGGTGCGTACCGCAGCGCGCTTCTTGAGCCTCGTCAACAGCTCGTCCAGAAGCCTATCTTGACTTTCCACAGTCTTACGACTAGGAACAGAATCGAGCAGGCTCTCCAGCTCCCTAGCCTGCCGCCACTCGAGCGGGTTCGGCGTATATATCGACTTCTTTGAATGGTCGTCCGTGCTCGCGTCCGTGCTCATGGAGAGAAGGTGGGTCGCGAAAGATGCCGAGACGGTGCCCCATCGTCGTTCGAGCTCCCGGCCGCTCGACAGGATATCGCTCAGTGCGGCGCGCACGGCCGGGATGAGCTCGCTGAAGGGCATGCGTTTGACTTCTACCTTCGGCTTGCAGATGTATGTCCAGTCTTGAGACGCGGAATATTAGGAAGGGGAAAGAGACGGATAGCAGAGGGGGTAACAGAAGGGTTGAGTCGAGAGAATCGGAGCACGCGAGTGCTCGACGACGTACCAGGTAATATCCAGTTTTCCCCGCCCACGTCTTCATCCCTAAACACGACCTCCCGCCGCCCATCCACACCCATCCCAACGTCCGCCCCACGCGTGACGACAAGCGAGACAGCCTCCTTGAACTTATTCAAGACCTGCACCCGCATTACCCGCCCCCCAAGCCCCGCAGGCGTCGCCCCAAGCAACGACATGCTCACCTGCCCGTCCGCCCCCACCGCAGCGTCCCCCCGCCCGCTCCGCGCGGGAGCGATGTGGAACGGCGGGTCAGGGAAGACGACCGCGGGCTTGTCGAGGATGCCTTTGGGGACGGCCCGTACCGCGAAGCCGGGGAAGGCGCGCCATGGGAAGGCCTTGGAAAACTTGGCTGGATTTAGGAGGAGGGCGGGGTGGGTGGGGTCGACAACGCGACTGGGGTGAGGAGCTCTGTTCGTATGGACGACGTATTGTACGCTGCCCGGGGTGGTACGTTTGAACTGTGAAGCGCAATGTGTCAGGGACGGGACCGAAGGTGAGCAAGAGGTAGGAACGTACGTTAATGGACTTGAGGCGAGTGCTGTGTTTCGGAAGGCAGCTAAGCTGGACACATTTCTCCATGAAAGATGATCAGTAGCCCGCCCCAGGATTAAGATGTATGGGGGGCTCCTGAGGGCGTACTAAGCAAGGACAAGCAAGAACCCTGTATCGGAACGGTGATACACACAAATCAAAATCAAAAAACGCAGAGGACCTTGGACGAGTGCATTAAGGGGGAATCGAACCCCCGGCGGGTCGATGGCAACGACCCAGGTTACCACTACCCCATTAATGCATACGTATTCTAAAGCCCTGAGATAATAACAATCACACACGTTCGCAACCAACGCAGACATACATACGTACCGTCAGCGAGAGTATCCAATATGCACATCAACATAGTACCAGTACACAGAAACACATATACATATACACGAATCATCATGCTTTCGCAGCCCTCGTGCGACCGGCACGCGTCCTCGCACCCGTGGCAGCAGGCATCCCAGACTCCTGGCCCGACTCCTGCCCGCCTTTCTTCGTCTTCGTCGCAGCTGACTTACTCACACCAGTAGCTCGACCCTTCACCCCCGTAGGAGGCTTTGACTCCTCAATCTCCTCGCTTCCGTTCGACTCGGGTGTATTCTCCTTCTCTTCCGGGATCGCCGCGTCGGCGGCAGAGTTGGCCGTCCCGCTGCGCGTACGTCCTGCACCACGGGTCGTTGTGGCTGTAGGGAGCCTGGAAACGGCCGGAGCACGCTTGGTGCGCGTCGTGCGCCCACCACTTACGCCGTCTTCGCCGCTAGGCGGGAGGCTCTCCTCGGGCTCCTCCTGCTTCACCTTGGCGCGGCCGCCCCGTCGCACCCGAGGAGCGGTGCCCTGCGTCTGAGGCTCTTCGGTCGGCGCACGTTCGCGAGAAAGCGTGTCGAGGGGATCCGAATCGTCGTTGTCCTCGGAGGTCACCTCGATGGGCTTTGCCCGCGTGCCACGGCGTGTCGTAGCGGGTTTAGCTGCTGCCTGCGTTGTAGGGGTCTTGGCACGCGTCTTACGGGCGGGTGGAGCGCTGGTGTCCTCGGACTGGGACGCGGCGGACGAGTCGGTGGCCTGGCGTGTACGACGCGCAACGCGCGCGGGTGCAGCAGTTGGCTCAGCTTCATCTTGGTCTTCCTTCGGCTCGGTTGCTGGAGGGGGCCTCGTGGCTTTGCCTCGGGCCGGGCGGGGGATCTAACAAGCCCATCAGCGCTCGTGGACGACAGGAAATAACGACACGGATATGCGTACCTGTCCAACTGCACCATCAGCAGTGCGCGCCCTGGTCCTCCGACCAGCGGCACGACCCTCATCAGCGTCTGCATGATCCTGCCCTTCTAGAGCTTGGGAGGAAGCACGAGTACTCTTGGCCGGCGCAGACTGGGGGACCGGCGTACGACGCGTCCTCGCTGCTGGAGTCCTTTTTCCGCGGGCGTTGCGAGCAGGCAGCTCATCAACCGCTTCCTCTTCCTCCTCTTCATCGCCCGCGTCACCATCCTCTCCTGTCGCTGCAGGTTGAGCACGATACTCAGCAGGCGTGCTGAGCATAACTTGCAGACCGTCCATCCGCGGAGTCTCCACGAGACCTTGAGGCCGAGGTCGGAACATCTCCTTCACACCCGCCAGCGCGGGAGTTCCCGTCTCCCCTTGTTGCGCTCTGCCGAAGACATGGCGAAGGTCGGACATATGAGGGGTCTTCGGAGGCTGACGCGCCGCCGTCTCAGGTTGGTCGTCGTGCTTATCCTCATCGTCGGCGTCGGCGTCCTCTTCGATGAGAATGCGCGACGGACGGTGCGTGCCAGCATGGTTTGGGGCGAGAAGGGAGAAGCCTCCTTCACGCTTGCGTGGGCTGATGCTGAGACTCTGGCGGCCGAGACTCTGGCGCTGCTTGACGCCTTCGACCATCTGCTTCATCCGCGCAAGGAGGACGGCCGTATCCTCTTCTTCATTAGCTTTCGTACTGGACGAGGACGAGGAGGTTGCAGATGACGAAGTCGCAGTCGACGACACGGCCTGGGGCATATTCTGAGCTTCGGAGGTGGATGGGGCCGACTCATTGGTTTGATGGAAGTTGGGGGAAGCGAGAGGCGCAAGCGACGGGAAGAGCTTGCGGCGCGAGCCTGGCGCCTGGCCCTTGAAGAAGTTGTCCGGGGTCGCCAGTGCGGACCGCCTGCGAGCACGAATAGCCTACAGCAATACTGAGCTACCTTCAAGGTGTTGGGTACATGAAGTGCGCTTACCTCGCGTTCTTCGTCGGTGAGCTTCTCTCTCTTGGTCGGCGAACGAGGAGTCGCTTGCGGCTGCACCCCACTTGGTACATGACTGGTCCCTTCCTCTTCTTTCACAACCGGCACCTGTATCTCGCTGACCTTCCACGGTGCAACCACACGTACGCGGCGCGGGCCAACATCCGCACCTACACCCATCGAGAGGCGTGGCTGTTGCTGAGCCCGTGGTAGTTGTGGGGACATGAATTGGCCCAGGGGACGCGGTGCCTCCATCTCTTGGACCTCATCTTCCTGTTCGTCGTGATCGTAATCTTGCTCTTGTTCGGCATAATTGTCATGTTCGTAGCCATCTTCGACATACATTTCTTCGCCTTGTTCGTCCATGTCCTCAGGGATACCTTGCGGTTCGTCTTCGTCCAAAGTAGCCTCTTCATCTTCCTCCTTCGGCTAACGGGTGTGGCATTAGTGGGGTCTGAGAACAGTGATGAAGCCACATACCTCAACAGATAGTCCGCGGAACGCCCACCCAAGGCTGCCTTTGACCATATCCAAGCTCTTACGCCAGCTCGAGGGCTGAGCATGTCCGTCTGGCGGGGGAACTTCCTCTACCTCCTCCTCCCCTTCCTCAGTGATCGCATCGATCGCATCCTCGACCTCCTCTGCGTCCAGCTCCTCCTCGAGCTGGATTTCCCTCTGTATCGCCGCCCGTTGTGCTGAGCGGATGAGGACCGCCCGGTGTAGTGACGGGCGCGGCCTCCTAACGGGGGTTGCCGGGTATTGAGACGTCGCGGGTAGCGGCAGGGGGAACACCGGGGCCGGCTCGGGCTCCACCTCGTCAAGGATAACCAGGTCCTTGTCTTCCTCCACGACACGGGGCGTGTTGCTCTGTACGAGTACGATCTCCTCTTGCTCGCGCGCAAACGGCGTGCGCAGCGGTGTCTGCAGTACGCGTAGGTTCTCTTGAGGGTCATGACTGGGGCGCGGGGTGAAGACGTGCGCGCTCGCGATCATGGAGAGGCGTAGCGGGCGACGGGCCGGACCCCCTGGAGTGCCGGCGACGCCGGGGGTGGCTCGCGTCGGGGTGTCGATGACGGCTGCGCGGAGATGCTTGGGCGGGTAGGAAAAGCGGAACCGTTTCTTGTGGATCTCGAGTACGGAGTTGTTCTGGAGGGGGACGGTCATCGGTCCGGCAGCGGTGGACGCGGTGGGGAAGAGGGGCTCGTCGTCGAGGAGGACGCCATTGGTGCCGAGTACGACGAGGAAGGCTTTGCGGTCGGAGAAGGTGATCTTGGCGTGGAGGGACGAGACGGCGGGGTAGTAGAGGCGGAGAGAGCAAGACTGGTCGCGGCCGATCGTGATTTCTTCGTCGTCGATGGGGTATGATGTCACGACAGACTCGGTCGCGTCTCTTCGCAGCAAGGAGAGTGTCCCCAGCCGCCCAATGTCGCTCGCATCCATAGTAGTTATCGTGTCGCCGTCGGGCGGGGTATCTACAGTCTGTCGCTGATGGTGTCGCGAGCGGTGGCGAGAGGCAAGTTCAACATCAAGTCCAGAGCGAACGCGTCGGCCGCGTGACCGCGATTCGGTTCGCGTGGGACCGCGTCTCCGATGGCGAGCCATGTTAACATTATGTAATCGCCATAATAAGGCCGACTAGCTCAGCTGGTTAGAGCGTGGTGCTAATAACGCCAAGGTCGTCGGTTCGATCCCGGCGTTGGCCATATAATTTATTCTTCCCTGTACGGTACTTCCATCAACTTTTTTGGCGTGATTCCGACCAACAAAACACGCCGTTGAATATGTCTAAGCAAGAAACAAGCGAATGTCTTTTTCATTCATACTTTCGTAGCCAGAAGACAACGTCAGAGACACGGCGGCACGTAAAACAGTAAGGATACAGTTGGGGGTTCCGAGACCACGAGACGCGTAAGTAATACATTGGGGTATGCACGATCTGGGAGAAGGGATGCGGGATGCGCGGACGCAAGAGACGAATGCAGCAGATCAAATGAGCCAATAGCAGAGCTGTACGATTAAGCGAATATAAGGAGTCCGAAGCCACCGAAAAGACCACGAGCAGGAATAATTGTAGATGAGGAGGGGGCATTGCTGTAGAGTTTTGGAGAAGATGCAAGACGAATCGAGACCCTTTTCAATGCAAAGGCAGAAGCAGGAGCAAGTGAGGGACCGCGCACGAGAGCGCACAGCGCCGTCGCCGTGCCGTCTCCTCCACTGGGCCCCGCGCCTCACGCCTGGTTGTCGCGGACCTTGGTCATCGCGGCAAGTATGACCTCCCATGCGAGGTCCATGACGTTCCACAGCTCCGCGTCGAACACGCCGAGCGCACATGCGTTTTGCCAGAGCCCGTTCACCACCTTGACGTGCCCCATGAGGCCCGCCATCGCGCCCTGCGGACCCCCACGCTGGAAGGCCGTGCCCGCGAGTGCGTGCGCGAGGCGCATGAGACGCTCCGAGCTGAACTGTGCGGCGTACACCGGGCGCGCACCCGCGGCGCTGCTACTGCCGCTAGAGGGAAGGGAGGGGAGCGCCTGGGCGAGCGAAGGCAGAAGCGCGGCGAGGAGCGTGTCGGGGCGCATAGTGTGGAGGTACGCGTGTAGGAGCGGGTACGTCTCCGGGCTCGGGACGGTGAGCGGGACGATCGGGAGTGTGAGCGCGGCGCGGCGGCTCGGGCGGTGCGAGGACGGGAGTGGAGGCAGAAGAGAGCAATGTACGGCCATGACGAACGCGGACGCGGGATAGAGCGGGACAGTCGTCGACGGCGGGAGGGAAGCGCGATCCGCAAAGGACGCGGCGGTGGGCGTCGTCGCGCATGACGAACGCGAAGAGAGGATGGCGAAGACGTGCGTCGGGAACGACAGCGCGTCGAGTACCTGAGATGTCGGGCGCAGGGGCGCGTCGATGGTGGGTGGGAGGTGCGCGCACGGGAGAGAGCTGGGAACTGTCAAAAGAGACAGGGCGGCGATCATGCTACGCGTGGCAAAGGAGGAAAAAGGTTAGCTTGTGCCAGGGCGGGGAGTGCGCGGGAGAAGCACGTACTCATTAGCCTTGCCAGCAAGCATTTTCCTAATGTACTCGAGCGGGACCTGCGCGAGGCCAGGGTCGAGGCGCGCGATCGCGTCGTGCGAAGGCTCGGAGAAGCTTGGGCGCGCCAGGCGGCGCGGAATGTTGAGCCTCTGCTCTAGAGGGTACTGGTAGTGGGCGGCCGAGAGGTTGAGAGCCTCCGGGGCGTTGGGGCGAGAAGAGACGTGGAACATGACGAGGCGGGACGTTGGACGAGGAGCGGGAGCGGGAGAGATATTAAATGCGGAGGGTACTAGGACCGGTATAGTCGGACGACCGAGACGGACAATAGGATATGAGGGTGCGTAGGCGCGAGGAGATCGACACGGGGTGGGCGCGAGGCGGGTTGAGGAATGGAGAGGCGCGTTGCGATAGACGACGCGCTCGGCGAGGCGATGTTGTTCTGGTTGGCGAGATCCTCGCGCACAACTCTTATACTTTGTCGTCGCGGTGCGAGCTCAGACACCCTGCCCTTTCCAGCACAAAGTTGGCTCCGCGGCCAGAGCCTGCACATGGCGAACGCTGGCGTAGGGGAATAAGAGGACAGACAAATCGGGCAGCTCGTTTGTGATGTTTCTAGTTTTCCCCACACACGTGGCGCGCCATGGCTCCCGGCGCTTGCCCCAATTGGGTATGTTTGTCACGGCTGTGGCTCGTCCGCCCTCTGTCGAGCCTTCCTGCGCCCGCCCGATCTTGACTCAGATCCAACTCTACGCACCATCACTCGCAGAACAGTCCTCTAACCAGCCGTAGGCGAATCGCGCGCCGCGGGAACCTTCTGTAGCCATCGCGACAACCCCTCCTGGCGCGTCTTGTACTTCTCTCTTTCCATCTTGGTCGAACAGTATACCGCCCCGCCCCCCGACCTCCTGGGCTCACCTCATCACCCGCTATCGCCGAGCCACGCTATGCTCAAACTTCCTCGACCTTTGTCTTCGAGTCGCGCTCCCGCGTAATCTTCACGTACCCACCAGCCTCGACGCATGTTAAGGGCTTCTGATGTAGCATATCGCACGCCAGCGCGTGTCTGATGGCGCTGTGACTCCCCCCTTCACGCTCACTGGCGAGCGCGAGGCGCGAACCCGCTTGGGGCAAGTGCCGCGGTCGTGCGACAAACAGGTCCGTCTTCGGGTGATGCCACCAGCGTCGATGCAGCCGGCGGGCGCTCGCGCTAGATGTTCAGTAGGATGCCTCGCCCTTCGAACTCTGAGACAAGGGCGGTCCAGGTAGGCTCGCTTGGGCGCAAGTGAGAGGATGCAGGTGTGTGCATTAATGATATCCGTACTCTCGCGCGCTGATGTGTGCCCAGTGCGGGGCTGGCCGCCGGTGCTCCGCTCAGGTCAGGTACAGAGGCACAGCTGTGCTAACGGGGGTACTGCGTATGTTCGCTCATGGGATCGACTGGCCTTCGACATCATTCCACCAAATTGTTTTCCGGCATGACGTTGCGGGGGGACACGCAGGAACATATCAAGCGGAGCGATGAGTCTGGGGTCGTAAGTGCAATGGAATTTCATTTTCTGACCGTGGCACAGCAGGCAAAAATGTCCTCGAGTTGCAGCTGAGTCGTGACTGGGCATGCTGTAATGTTACCGGGTCGGCATTCGAGGTCTTCACAGCATGCTGGTACGGGTACGCGATTGCTTATTGTCTAGCCACAGTGCCCTAATTCGCTTTTGTCGCGCACACAGGAATGTCTGACATGGGAGAACACGACGAACATTTCAATATGCACCAACGAAGCGGCTATTCGGGTCTGTCCAAGTAGAGTATAGCAATCTCAGCGGTACCAGACAGAGGGCGGTTGTTTGTAGGCGCAACTGTGGGTCCAGAAAGGGACGAAACGCTGATAAAACCCCCCACGCTGCATTAAATTGCACGCCAAAGTTCGACGTCCGAGTCGAGGCACGGCAGGAAGCTCATCGCCCCCGCCCGAGCTCGAGTCAGCGGCAAAACAACGGGGGCCCGATTCGTTTCAAGGGGTGGAAGAGGTTTAAGTTCGAGCACATCTTCTTTCAGTGGATCTTCTCGCGTCGGAGCGCGGCTTCTCTGGCCGCGGGACTACGGATGCGTCCCGGTGAGGAGCTCGGGACTCGTGTTGCTATCCTAACGCTCACATGCGCAGTAAAATTTCCTTAGGCCGATATGAATTGTTCCGCTCGAGAGGCGTCGGACGTACTGTTGAGAGGGGCGGCTCGAGTGAGCGGGCGCGCCGGTTGTGTAAGATCCGAACACGCCCTTTCCGCCCATTTCCTCGACACCGATGAAGAGGGCCGAGAGCTGATAAGTGTTCTCAGGCGCACGCTGACGTACGTCTCTATCCCGAGTCTCCGAGCAGTGGGCGCGGGTGAGAGCTCGAGTCATAAGATGTGGTTTTACGAACCTTTTACAGGTCCGGTCGCGACTGATGCCTCCGCTGCGGTCGGGGAATGTGCGGATGAGTGGTCTTCTGTGGGTAAGAGCTACTGGCTTGGAACTAGAAAGATTGTGGTCGAATGACGACATAGAAGCGACAGAGTCGCACGCCCTTGTCCCAGTATGGTCGTCTTTGTTAGACGCCTACTATACGGTGCTTCCTTTTCCTGTCGTTGCTACATACTGCACTCTGTATTGACCAACGATTGGATACAGGTGGATTTGTTCTCGTCCCCTTCCTAGACTGCGGTCTGATGCATTGACTTTACCGTGGTCACCGTCGAGGCCCAACTCTTTCGCGAGTTCCATCCCCGGTGACGTCCCGGGCTGCAGAACATTTCGAAGCGGGATCTTCTTCACTATGTGTCACCGAGGTGGTCCACGGCGATGTTGCGGAAAAGAAACCGCTCAATGTCTCCACTCTGTCGCCAAATTACGGCTTGAAAGCCTACGGACAACACGCAACGATCGGTTATCCTGTCGGACAAGCCAGGGTCGCGATAGCATGCCCACTACACGCGTTGTTCTCGAGGACGACTTCCCCGCGTAGCGTGCACTTGAGAGGCTTCCGACCGCCACGGCTACGCGCCAGCTTGGATGGGCGGACTTCGCCGGCGAGAGCGCAAATAGGGCTCTGGTCCTTGTCTTCACATCGCTAGCGGCATGTACAATACCTTTTCAATCGATATATGCGCTCAAAGTTTCACCTCACGAGGACGTACGCTCTCCCATCGGACACACGGATTGTTTAACCGATATCCAGTCTTCACCTATCCGTAATACGACCCCTTCTCGCCGGCCACGATGGGCGTGCACCTCCACTCTCGTTGTCAAACCCGAAAACAATAGTGAACGGCGAAGGAATTCCCGAGTCGGACCACAGAGACGTCCGCAGTTTCCATCTACGGTACGTCCACTATGCCACATCCCTGCTCTCGTCCTTCCCCCTCATCCCCCCTACTCGTAGAAGATCGACGCCTCCGCCCTCTCGCCGAAGTTCACTAGCACCAGCTCATCCATGCTCACGAAAATTGGCATCCAGGTTATAGAGCGACGATCGCCGTTCGGTATCTTGCGATCAGGCCTAGGACGATGCTTACAACACAGGACGTCTCAGCATAGGAAGCATATTTGGAGTCATGTCTCCGCGGAGGTTGGATGCGCATTCAAAGGGATCATGTGGAATGTACCTGGTACGCTGCGGTCCCCCGTATATCGGGTGCGTTGGAAACCCCTCGAAGTCCAGCGCCGTCACGACCGCTGTATTAAGAGCCCGCAGTCGTGGCATCCACGGACGACGAAGCGTGCACCCATGCATGTATCCCGACGACGATGATGCAAAAAGTGTATGGAAAGACATCAGGAAGCGGTTCATGTCCGGCTCCGTTGATGTAAGATTTCATCGATGCCGACTGGGTGCAGACTTGGGTACTGATCCTATTCGTCACCTTTTTTCAAGACTGGATCTGGGACCACCCCTAGAAGGTGCATGAGGATCAACTCATTCTCGAGAATGTTTCGCGCGTTGCTCCGTTTACCACGTCACGACAATTTTGCAGAAGCATTTACGAAGTCCGGTATACAAGAATACTTCCGTGCCCACCCCCGAGGAAGTCGCGATCAAGCCCTTGTTCTCATGTAGGCGCGCCCGCGACTCCGTGGCAGAAGCACTACCCCGGACGTCTCCTCGATGTCTCGAGTCGGTCGTCGCGTATCAACCATGGTTCCCGATCCTTAGATTGACTTTCGACGCTCCAGCCTTAGCTCCGCGAACAAGGGCGCACTGACCTCCCGGTGTCGAGTAAGGTCCGTCGACATCACAACCCGCGCTCAATCCCTTGACCTCAGCTTGGACTCGTCGAGAGGCTAAAACGGGTCCTCAGGCTCGAGCAGACTGGCCCTTCGAAAGTGACCTTTGATATTCGAGAAACATCGTCGACGTTGTCCCCGGAGGTATCTGCATCGCCTGAACCTTGTGCCTTCAAACTCTCTGTCTCTAGTATGTATACATCGGGACGTTATCCAAGATGTGGTCGGGGTTCGGGTCCGTGTTGTCCTACGTAGATTCAGCAACCCGCAGTACCTAGTCTATAAACGAGCGATTGAGAGGCTGTGAATCACAGAGGAGCATTCGATTGAACGATAGCGAAACGACCGGCACCCCTCGTGTTGTTGCATGCCACGCGGCCGCGAAAGGCGGGCATTTGTACCGCATACGGTCAACCCTCAAGCAACGAAGACGAAAGAGCAAATTTCAAGGCACCGCGGAGTGACATCGTCGCGCATCTAGGATGAATTACATCGCATCAAACGCCAAAAGACAGTAGACCATACGATACGAGCGTCATCTATAGGGGTTCAAAACTCTTCGCGGGGTCTTTCTACGGTAGGGTGCAATGGTTCCGGGATCACTCGAGGACCCACCAGCGACTGCAGGACGAAGGGAAATCAGCCCAACGCACTCTTGTCTTGCAGATCTCGAGACGCACCTTCTCTCTCCACTAGGATCCAACTGCGCACCAAGCGTGTCCACAACTTCCCGCCATCCGCCCGCGCCACCGCGTCCATTCGCACTAAGGCCAACGGGGTCAAAGGGAAGCACGACCCGAAGCGTGTCCAGGTGTGGGAACGCCGCAGCCAGGAATGCGGCGACGTCCGCGGGCGCAGGGTGCACGACCGCCCGTGTGTCGTCCTCCTCGTCCGAGATGAGCTCGTACTCTGGATCGAGCGGAGTTGCCCACAAACCGAGCTTGCGTATCATGGATCCACTCCAATCTCCCGGAGCATCTGGCACGGCTTCAAGGGTCCCTGAAGCGGGTCCCGGAGTAGTTGGAGACGCAAGGAAGACTGAGCGCACTGGTATGCGCAGGAGCGTAAGCGCGGGCAGTGCACGCAGGAGCGCGCGCAGACCATCGAGCGTCGGGAAGAGCTCGGTGGTCAGCGGGGACGCGTCGTAGCGACGCGTGTGGGGCGCGCAAAGGCTGAAGCACTCGAGGCGCGGGAAGAGCGTTGCTAGACGAGCAAGCACAGCGTCGTCTGCGGGGATCGGATGCATGTCGTGCTCTACGCAGAGGTGGGTGAGCTCGCTGAATGCAGCTGGAGTGGCCTCGACAGACTCGAGGAGGTCGGTAAGTTGGAGGGGCGGGCGCCGAGAGAAGGACGCGTCCCACGCGAGATAAGTGTCGTCCTCGTCAGGTGGGGGGTCAGAGAAGGTGATCGAGAGAGCGTGTAGGGAGGTGGCGGGCGGGAGGTGGCGGAGGTGGTACGGGACGAGCTCGCTGGCGCGCCTCGGGTTGGCGATTGAGGGCCGGATGAAGGCGAGCTTGAAGGACAGGAGTGAGGTGGAGGGATGAAGGTAGTGCTGCATGATAGGTGGGAAATCATCGCTGCCCCAGTCCGATATGTAAATGCATAGATCGCGGAGATGACTGAAACGGGGGATGTCAGTCGGAGGGGATATAGTGGGCGCATCTTGCCCAACACACGACACTGTGAGCGAGACCAGGGTATGCAGAGACGTGAGGTGTTGTAGAACTCTCTCGTCTTGGAGAAGCAGAAGCGGCGTGGCGAATTCGCGGAGTTGATTGAGAGACAGCAGTCCCTCTATAAGACAGCCGAGGACCACAGGGTCGGGGAAATGTTGAGGAACAGTTAGGCGACGCAAACTGGAGGGAGGGGCACGGAGCCATTCCCGCTTGGAGACGGAGTCTTCGCCTAGTCCCAGGCAGTATGACCACCGAATGCAGCGCAATGACGAGCCACGTAGGAGGTCTATGTATGCGCTGTCCATCCACGACTGTTGCCATATAACTTCTACGAGGTTGGGGAAGAGAGGATGCCGGAAGTCAGTAGGACGTTTGGTGCTCAGATATGCGGCTAGTGAAGCCAGAGTCGACGTAACGTTCACTTGGTGGTAGTTTGGAGGTAGATGTGGGAATGGTGTACCAATAATCTTGACCCTCGTAACGAATTTGTCGAGGTGTCGCCATTCATCGAGGGTAGGCTCCCGTTGGAACGACTACAGGAAGTGTTAGCGCGTGCTCATCCCACCTCACTGTCTGTGTACGTACAAGGGTGGTCG
This sequence comes from Grammothele lineata, assembly GCA_002150815.3. Taxonomy (NCBI): domain Eukaryota; kingdom Fungi; phylum Basidiomycota; class Agaricomycetes; order Polyporales; family Polyporaceae; genus Grammothele; species Grammothele lineata. The sequence continues at coordinate 72,279 of NDFF03000035.1, forward strand.
TTGTAGATCGTACGACGTCTTCCGGAAGAAGATGCGTTAACAGCAGTTGCGGGCTGGGTATCTCTCGCCAGAGCACATCCAAGGCGGGCTCCTTGAATATCTTGCACGTTCGGGCCAGAGCAGCTAGTGTTCCGAGGGATGTGGCCGTACGAGCCGGAATGTCGGGGCCAGCACTACATTCGTGTATGTCGACATCGTTAAAGATTGCATGCAGCACTTCTTGAATGTACAGACAATGATGCATGATCGTGTATCCTATGATAAAGTGGATGAGTACCGACAATCTACGTAGGAGAGCGGAGTTGGACACTGGCCGGGTGACAGAATCCTCGATGTCGTCCGTCGACTGTAGTCTAGGTGCCTCGGCATTATAAACACCTGCGGAGGGTCGGTGTTCACGGTCCCGCCCTTTGGAAGCGCCCTTTGTTGGACGTCGGTTTTGCAAGGGCCGTCTAACCCGGACGGAGCTATTGCTTGTCGGTTGCGGCGAGGCTCGAAAGGCCGTACGACATGACTCACTCCCCTGCGGTCAGGGTCGCATTATCTGTCATACAGCCGCGGTGGAGAAGGGCGGACGATATAGAACAGTGAGTACGATGGCGGCAAGCCTCGAGCTTACTCAGAGACGACCCTTCGCGTCTGCTAGCCACGCGGCATGCACCTCCGACGAGGGAGTGTATAGCCTGCGGATCAGCCGCGCATGACGATCTTACGAAGACGTGAACGCTAGCGAAATGAGTCGGAGTGGGCACGTGTGGTCTTGGGTGAGCTCTGTCAGATTCTAAGGGGGTCGCAGTCGAGGAAGAAGGGAGGCCGCGTCAGTCATTACGGCAAACCAAGGTTGAATTCTAAACTTCTAATGGCTTTTGATGTCAGACTAATTCCTATTATCCGTTCGTAGTCTAGCTAAGAAAAGCCACCGGCGCCTGTCCTGGGATGGCTTACTAACAGTTACTAACGCGGTTCTAGTCGCCGGTCGGCTAACCGGCGCTGCAACCTCCCCTGTGACGTTAACGTTTCCCGCCCAGCTCGGACACTGGCAGCATCGCTACGCTATCGCATCGTGAACGGAACGCTCGACGACCTCGGAGGCAGTGACTCGTAGCCCGAGCTGCTTCCTCGGAATTGCCCTGCGGGGCTGTCCAATGACAGGCCCGAGGTGGCGACGATGAAGACCAACGTCATCCTTTGGCCCGCCGACGTCTCAGCCCGAGACGGGATTTGTTATGGCTGGGCACATCCACTCACGTGCATAGCTGGAATCCTTCCACCAGGCAGCAGATCTGTGAGAGAACTCAGGTGATCTGAGTGAAGTTTGCTGACGACTGGAGTCAGGAAGCAGAAAACGTCCTGCATGCTGTTGTGTCCAGCGCGCAATGGCGCGCCGTGCGTTCCATGTTTTCTTCAGACCCGGTCATACTCGGTGGTTATCAAGCAGATGGATTGGTCCCACATACTTCACCGGCAAAATTTGGCGCCGGATTTGGCTTCGTTGAGTCCGGTTGGTGATGCGAGTCATCGAGAGTCCGTGGAGTTCATGCTAACGTCGAGGCGGCGCGTTTTCAGACGAAGTGCAGCTTGTACTATATCAACGCCATAAACGCCACTCAATGAGATTCTACACCTTTGACTTCAGCGACATAGATATTCTGCCTTCACAAGGGCCAAATGACTCTACCTCCAGATTAGGGCAAACTCCTATCGACACCAACCTTGCTGCGGACTTCACGCGAGAAGCCCCGCCTGTGCATGAGAGAGTTACATTCAATGGGGAGGTTCTCTCACAGGTTAGCATCCAGTCTTCATGCAAAGTTTTACGATCACTGATGGAAACGAGAAGGTAAACCTTGCCCAATTCCTTGCGGTGTTGGTAGAGCGTGAGATGAAGATTGTCGACGCGGCACAATCGCTTCCAGGAACACCCGACCTCAGTGGACGCCATCCATCCGTCTTACCTAAACTTGGGGCTCAAACATCGGGCAAGAAGATTGCTGGGTCGCTGAGTAATATAGTCCACCCAATCTACAGATTCTCTCGCAAAACTTCGGCCACTGGTAAGCCAAACGGCTTCAACGTAGGACCTCAAACCATCTCACATCACTTTGAACAGCGGAGCAGTTTGATGTGAGATACGAACAAGGCGTTTACGTCTTTGGAGAACTTCCATACGTCTACCATGACAAGGCGCGAACGGTCCGGTCTATCTCCAAGTATATCAAGTACGTATTTCCTCCTTCCACCCCGGAAGTCTCTCACTTCCTGTCTTCAGGTTCCACAATTGCGTTTGGCTCGTACTAAACGATATCATCATCGGTGTCGCGTTTGGGTCATTCCTATGTGAGAATAATCGCATACTTGGACAATGGTTGCATTACGGTCTAGAGGTGAGCTCATTAGCGGAGTGAATCTTTCGATGCGCCTGAAACTCAGCCTCCGACAGATATACCTGGTGGATGGCATACAACACATCCTCCTTTGGCTCAACAACTGGCCTGCAGGTCTTAAGCTGAACACTGAGCTCAGCCAGTTCTATTGTCATTCACTCATTGGCGTCGTTTCGATATGGGGATGTAAGTACCCGTCTATCTCAGATAGCTATGTTTGTTTTGTTGATCCCGCTGGACTGGGGTAGGGGTTTTGGCGTACGCTGCCCCGTACTTCCCGTCCCTCATATGGCTTGTCGGTGCCGCGGGGTGCTCTGGGATGGCGACGCTCGTGTCGCTTCTCTCTGACGCCCTAAGTTTACTCACTGTCCACCTATACGTGTGTTACATTATCAGCGCGACTGTCTTCAGGCACCAGCTCAGCTTGGCGGGATCGCTTTGGAACCTCTTTCGCGGTGCGTCTTCCGTATCTTATTCTCCCATGAGCTACCGTCGTGGGATCGCTGATAGCTGTTCAATGCTGTAGGAAAGCGATACAACGTCCTCCGCAATCGGATTGACACGTGGGACTACGACCTTGATCAACTCCTCCTGGGGACGATCCTCTTCACTTTGCTCGCATTTCTCTACCCCACGGTGCTCACATATCATGCACTTTTTGCCCTGGTCAGCACACTTTCTCCAACCCCATTTCTAGTTTGGTTGGGACTAGAGTACTGAGCCGACGTGGGCAATCTCACAGGCGCGTCTGGCGGTCATAGTCGTCCACGCCAGCTTCGACACAGTGACGGCACTGTTGAATCACTTCCCACTCTTTGCACTTATGCTGCGCATCAAGGATCCACTCCGTTTGCCAGGTACGTAGCGAAGTCCCTGCGGCGTGGTATGACTCTCACCCACCCGAAAACGCGATCCAGGCGGTGTGTGCATACAGCGTTCCACCCAAGGCCCGCTCGTTCTTGCCGTGAGTCTAGCTTTCGTCACCGCCCTCTGCCGGTCGGGTTACTTACAGGCACCGCACCGCAGAGCCAGCCAGCCTCGCTATCATCTATCTTTCGGCACTACGGTGCGTCGTGTTCCTACACATCTCTGTTGCCATCGACTGAAGGAAGCTCGTAGCGCACTTGACGGGAAGGTTGACGAGTCACTATCATCCCCTCCGGATGTTCCGCCAACTTGCAGCTGGACGACTGTTGAACCCCATCCCGCACGCCTCTATTCGTTTCAGCATGATTCCTGCGGATGACGGCATGAGGCAGGTGAACCTTTCGTCAAGACCAATGCGTTGATAGAGTTCCAGGAATTCACATCGTATTAGCGCGACGATAGAAATGGGTACATGTACACGTAGACCGTCCAGGAGGAATAAGGGATACCAATAATATGAAGCATAGCATACGTCATCCGGACTCAAGGTCAAGAAGTCGATGGAGGCACCACCGCAGTGCACCGCCCCGCGGCTTCCAATGCTACCGCTTCTTGAATCTTCCTCCACGCCTACAGGTCATTCCAGTCAGTCACATTCGGCCTGACGCCGGAGACCGGGGTTAAAAAAGATTGATTGCTCACTCAGCGTCCTCGGCGACCCGCGCGCGCTTCCGCGCATGCATCCGCGCGGCCTCCGCGTTCATCGCCGCGACCTCCTGCGTGTCCGGGAAGCCGATGTCCCAGTACCGCGGCGGCGTCTCCCCGCGCGCCCAGTGTGCGCGATGTCGCGAGATCGCTTGCTTGTGAGCTTCTATCTCAGCATCCTTGTCTCGCCCGTCTGTCCCGCGCTTGGCTGGGGAGGTTGGAGGTGAACGCCACAGAGGCGGTTGCGGACGAGGTGGGAGGGGTCCTACCGCCTCGTAGTACTGTCATAACGTTTACTGTCAGTTCGGAAAGCAGGGTATGAAAACGGGACAGGAAACACCCACATCGCGGCAGCATTCGCAGTCACCTCCGTGCATCTTCCTACGACGTTCCTTGTCGCGCACTACCTCGTCGTACTGGAAGCCAACACCACCGTTACGCTCGGCATCGATCTCAAAGAGCGCATTGATCGTTTCCTTGGCGGCCCTGTATCCCCGTCACATGATACTTATCAGCTGGGCGAGCTCTCCAGTGAAAAGAGGAGTGCGGAAACGTACTTCGCCTCTGCACCGTACCGCCCACGGCCCTTATAGATCGAGTAGTCCACAGGACGCTTTCTCTTGCCTAACCCGCTGGGGCTTGGGCTCGTAGATGATTTCTCGACGTTCTCATCGTTCTCGTCTGCCCGCGCCTTGCCCTTCCCTTTCTTCGGTGAGCGAGGCGTGGACAATTTAGGCGTCTCGGTAGCCTTTTCACGTTCCGGAGAAGGTATCACCAGAGGAAAGGGGTCGTGTGAAGACGAGGAAGGCGGAGGGGCGACCGATGCCCTGATCTCTAACGTCGTGGCTTTACTCTTGGTAGGGGGTTGGCGTGGCGCCGATACCGGCGTCGTAAGGTGTAACGCAGCCAGACGGGAGCTGGAGGAGGGTGTAGGTGTCCACCCAGCCATTTGCGCGGGGGTCAAAGGCTCAATCTGGGAAGGGTATAAGAAAGTGGTCTCTGGGTAAATAGGTCAGCTCATACAGGGGTAAGTACATTCGGCTAGATGGATCTTACGTTGAGATTCGATCTCCGTATCCGAAGAAATGAGCTCTTGGGGCTGTTGAGTTGGACGCTTTGGAGATTGCTTGGAAGTGACATCCAACGTGGATGCATATAGGAAGGACACCGCTAAGAGGGCGTCAGCAACTCCTCAAGAGATGCAGGGGAATATCTTACGTTGCGAGTCTGGCTCAGTATCTGACGAAGCGGGGAGAGCTTCCTGGGGGCGGGTAGGGAGTCGTTTGATGATCCGCTTCGTTGACGGTCTGCTCGTGATAGACCCAACTTTGCTCGATTTGGATGGGGTTGGCATCCCGGAAGAAGAAGACGCCGCGTCACTGTTGAGGCTGCGGAACGTTAAGACGATGGGTTGGTCTGAAGGTTTGCTAGGTGCTACCAGAGTGCGCGCATACGTTGACTATGGCTCGCCATGACAAAGGAGACAGTACTCACAACTGGGCAAATCCTTCACCACCGCCGATGATCTCGGGGTCAGCTCGAGGGCCTTCTTCCTCAGCCGGCCAAGCGTAGACTTCTTCGGTGTCTTGACCACAGAAGCATTAGGGTCGACCTCTTGATCCTGCACGTCCTTCTGCTCTGACTCAGCGTCTTTGCCCTCCAGATACAGCTTTCGGCGTTTGGCGACACGCTCTTCGAACAGCCACTGCTTGAACACCCTCCATCGCCGATAGTCGTCGGCATGCTTCGCGTCCGCGTCCTCCTTCGCCTTTCGTAGGTCCGCATACTTCTCTTTCAGCGCGGCCAGCTCTGCACGCGTGAATGCGAGTTCGTCGAACTCCCCTTTGGGCACTCCGTCCTCCGCTATCGCTCTCACTTCTGCTTCTGCTTCGTCCGCCCGCCGCCTCTCCCTCGCCCACGCCTCTCGTAGTCTCTCATTCTCCTCCTTCATCTCCCCAAGTTCCTTCAGGCCATCTCCCAGCGCCTCGAGCGTCGCCTTGCTGAGCCGGACATGGTTCGCCAGTTCCGCCTGCAACGTCTGCACGTACTCCGCGAGCTCGTCCGCCGGATACTGGCTCACGAGCTCCGCACGCTGACTCTCCTGAAGATCGACATCGATAGCCTGGGTTGCTAGTGCGGCCTCGGCGGCGTCGAGGTCGGCGTAACCGAGCTTGGCTGCGAGACGGTGCCCGCGCTGGATGGCGGCGAAGATCTGCTTATTGAGGTCATCGTTGACCCAGCGGAGCTTGTTAATCTGGAGCGCAAACCCATGAGATTGAAGGGTTCATTCATCGGATATATGCGCGTGTTGCGGGGCAGATGGACAAGTGAGGAAGAGCTCATTGCTCACCTTATTCTCGAGGAACTGAACACCTTTGTTCCCCGTCTTCGTCATGCGAGTGATTATGTCGCCAAAGATACCCGATAAACTTCGGGAATATCACAGGCGCGTCTTGAAGTAAGAACTATGGTCGGACAGAGCGGATCGGGGAAGAGATGAACGCGAGAAGCGCGCACGAGACGCGAGAGTATGCATGACCACCCTTCACGTGACCGTAAACAAAGGGGCATTCGAGGTCACTCAGATTGGCCAGCTGCGAGAAGTTCGCGTTCAGGCATTCGCGATATCCATCGACTAGAGTGTGCGACTCATTATGCGTACGACCGTAGTATACATGGAAGCATAGTAATACACCGAGTCCGGTACAGAGGTATGGATGTAAATCTAGGGGCGCAACTAGGAAGATTATAGAGCGGTACCGCGCTCGAAACTCGCGCGGATCTCCGCCGTGTATTTGTCGTAATACCTGGCAATCTATGAGGAGAAATGTGAGTAATATTCTGACGAAGTATATGCGTCTTCAGCTCACCTTCTTGTTGAACACACGGTTGCGCTCGTTGATGTACGTGACGTCGCCCTCGTCCTCGTTGTGCCGCTTTCTCGAGAACTTGCTCTTCTTGTCGACACTAGAAGGCGATTAATGAATTATGGTATGCGGATAGTCAACGGGATGACGTACTCTTTGTTGATCTTCTCAATGACACGGTCAATTGCGTCCTCGCTCGGCTTGTTATCGGCATACAACAAGCTGTTCGCGTCCCGATAGAGGCTTTCAGCAGCAAGTTGTTGCTGAAGACTCGTGGGCGCCACCTAACGGCAAGAACATGACATAAGAAGGACGTTTGCAGGATACTGGGAGATACGCACCTCCATAGCGCCACTGGTGGGATCGAAATTCGTCAGAGCAGACGAACTGCTGCTCGCACCCTTCTTCGACAGACTCCCTGCAGCCAAACCAAGCGCAATCTCCTTCTGCCTGTTATAGCTCTCCAAATCAGGCTTGAGGTGGTCCAAGTCTTTCTTATACTTTCTCCTCGCCGCGTCCGCGTCGTCTACCCGCCCCGTCACGTCAGCTGCCGATCCTTGACCACCAAGCATCTCAATTCTAGCTACGCACCATTGAACGCAAAGTCCGCCCTCCGCGCTTTCCGCGCAAGTTTCTTCTCCCACTCATCGTTCTCCTCGATCGTGTACTCCCAGTTCTTCTGCCGCTCGATGTCTTCCCCGCGGTCTTCCGCGTCCGCCTTTTGGCGCAGTGTCTCCGCAAGCTTGCGCTGCCGCTCCATACGGGCAGCCTCACGTGCTGTGATTTTCGCCTTTGCGGACTCCTCGATGACAGATGCACGGTTCGCTTGCGCAGAGGACCTCTGTGGAAGGACACCGCATCGTACGTTGAGGAGTGTGCACGATGGAGGGGAACGGGGGGACGTACCATGCGCTTCCGCAGCTGCTCCAGCTTCTTCTGCCTCGCATCTAGAGTGCCAGCTGGTTCCTCGCTGCCTTCTTTCGACGCTGCCTCTTCTTCCTCGGGGTTCATCCCGTCGACAAACTCGTGGGCGGCATCGGAGATGTTTTCCATTGCCTCAGCAACAGACGTCGAGGGTCCTGCAGACATTACGGAATAGTCTTGAAGCAAGTCTTTGTGTATGTGATGATCCTAGCGTGGCGACGGAGAGAAGCAAGAGGTCTAGAGAGAGGAGCGGCAGCGAGCAGGGCGTCACACTCACGGACGACGGCCAGGCGCCGACAGAGCCATGTGTTACGTAATGAGAACCCAAGAAAGGAAAGCGGTTTATAGTGCGTATTACACCGGATCCGTTGTAGCCTCGAACCTCGACCACTGGCATCGTCTCGCTTGGTCGGAACACTTTTTGTTCTTCTTGGGAGGCCGTTATCTCTCTCCTCTTCTACGGCGCGCATCCTTGGATACCTCACTCTAGCGCCCTAACCAAAAGCACTCCCGCCAAACCCCGCTTTGACATGGACGGGCTGGACTGCGAATACGCCGCGTGGGCGGTCGCTTCGCAATACTTCGGCGCATCACCACCTCCCTCCCCAGGTCCAAAGCGCAATGGGATGAAACGCGTATCTCTTTCCCAGTCTCTGTCGGACGACTTCTGTCTTGGCCCAAGTTCACGCGGAATCCATCTTCCTCAGCCACCGGCGGAGAACGTTTTGCAACCTTCTGTGTCGGCTCCTCTCATGGCTCCTGATGACGCTTTGGCAACTAGATCTGTACCATCACATTCTAAGGCAACAATTCTGCCTTCTCTGGAGTCAAACAATGTATCTCTTCCGTTGAAAGCATCTCCTCCTGCTTCTATGATGTCTTTCCCTCAAGCATCTACAGGCTTGGCGGTAATTCTACCTTCAGAACCTATCTCTTCAACATGGAGCACCTGCGATATCTTTGGCGGTAACGCTGATAGTCCCGTAGGGCGGTTCCAACTCTCTTCACTACGCTTCCTGGGGACACTCGGTCGCGGCGCGTACGGCAAAGTCATGCTCGCTCAGGCCTCTGCAACCAGGTCCGGAGACCACCTCTCCCAAGTAGCCGTCAAGGTCCTCGGGAAGAAGGATATGTCCAAAGATGACGCTCGTGAGGTCAAATCGGAGATTCGAATCTTACGGATGCTCTCCGGGGGTGCAGCGCGCGGAGATGGGTCGGCCTTCATCCAGAGGATGTTCGATGCGTTTCAGACGAAATCACACGTCTTCATCGTTTTGGTGAGTAGTGCAAACGCTTCTGTGTTGCGAAACGCGGGAGATCTAAGCGTCGTGTATATCACAGGATCGTCACTCGATGTCCCTCGCGCATCCTCTGATCAAACATCGGCTCCGCCTTCTCCCCGAACCCGACTCTCCCGTGCCTTTACCCAATTCTGTTTCGCTTCCTACGTCCTTCCCGTCTTCGGCGTCGATATTCCTTCCTCACGAAGAAGCCCTAGCCACCCTCCAGCTCCTAGCTGCTGAGCTTCTTCTCGGACTGCTCTTTCTTCACTCGCTCGGGATCGTACACCAAGACCTCAAACCCGCCAACGTCCTCGTCTCTTTCGAAGGACACGTCGTCATCACCGACTTCGGGTCTGCGCGGTGCATGCCCGTGTCCTCGCACACCTGGTCCGCATGCGGCACTGAGCTCGACGAGAGCCCCGACTTCTCTAGCAACGCCCCGTGGACGAAGCGGAGAGCCGAGGGGACGATCTTCGGCTCGATAGTCTTGCACGCCGACGACCAGGTGTCGTACACGAAATGGTACGCGGCCCCGGAGCTGCTCCATGCGCCCGCGGGGCTGGAGGGAAGGAACGTGCTCATCTATGACGAGCGCGTGGATTTCTACAGCTTGGGCGTTATGTTGCGCGAGCTAGCATATGGAGAGAAACGCCGAAACGGTGACTGGGAGTGCCTCAGTGACGGCGGATGCCGAGATGACGAGATTGACTTCAACTCGGCGTTCGCCCATTTCACGGACGAGGTGCGTTCGGTATGAACCTATGCACTACGTGCCTGACCTTACGTCGACGGTCTAGCTGGTCTCTCGCAATCCCGAGGAACGGTTGTGCGGCCTCCAAACCAAAACACACCCATTCTTCGAGCCCTTGCAAGACTCGTGGGAGGACGTCGCGGCCCTCAAGTTTCCGCCTTTCTCTCGCGGACTCATCCCAGAAATTGACGCCGACGTCGGACTCGATCTGCGCGCATATAGTGGTGAAGATAGCGAAGACAGTTTGGTTGGCTCTGCTTCTAATAGCTGTCCCGCTGAGCTTGCCGACATTCCTTATGACGGTGACCGCTCCTCTCCTGGAACTTGTTCTGCTAAGTCCTCCTCAACCGAACCAGTGGTCGTTCTACCTGTCGCAGATGTCTACATGACACCCTCGGGTGTCGGCGCAGAAGAGGACACTCACTTGCACTCCCCGCTTCCTATATACCCCGAATGGTCTCTGTCGCACTTTCCCACCATTCCAAGCCTTTACTCTTCCGAGTATGCGTCACCCTCGCCCCCGCAGCATTCCCCTCTCATCAGCGTTCTTCATTATCCTGGCCACCCAAGTACTACATCTAACGTCGACTTCAAACCCCTTCTGTCCCCGCCGGCGCCCCCCACCCTCTCACCACCTTCGCTGCGGCGCCGATGCGTCGTATACGACCTTCGGAGCGCGTTTCACGTCACCGATGTCCCCAATCGTGGTCGCGGACTCGGTTCCGCGTCCCTCGGCCCGCGGGCTGCGTCCGCAGCGCCCCGAGCGCCCTCCGCCTCCGCCTCTCGCCGCCGCTCGATCCCCCGCCGCTCGAGCCACAACGTCCCGGTCAGGAGGCCGGGGCCCCGCCACGGCCGCCTCTCATCGACACCGCACCTCCCCGCCCAGACACTGTCGCCCCCGCTCTTATCGCCGACGGCGGCGACGTCGTCTGCAGGGTGGGGCTTCGAGCAGGAGATCACGATCGCGCTGCTCGCGACGATGGGCCAGACGAAGGGCGCTGCGCGGGTGAAGAACACTAATTGCTTCGCTCGGAGTCCGACGGCTGCGGCGGCGGTGGCGACGGTTCACTGTGCCGGAATGTCAAGTGCGAGGCCGCGGCCCCGTAAGCGGTCGAAGGTGCAGGCTATCGTCTCGCGCATCTAGGTTCGGATCAAGCCGCCTGCTCCGAACGAATTTTCGCGCTCCGCGCGAGCCTTCGGAGAAGGGGCTTGTACCAAGGTACCCGGATTCAGCATGATGTTGGAAGTCTTAGTTCTTCGCGATAAAGACATTGACAGCCTTCCAATTTCACAGAGCTTGTCTTGATATGCTACATGATACGAAGCTCTATCTATATTGACCTGGGATTGAACCCTAGGAGGATACTCAGGGTCGGAATATGGGCTTCGGGGGCCAATAGGGGCTTCGTGTTTCCCAACGGTCTTGAATATTTGACACATCGTATCATAGCAAAATAGTTGCACGAACATTGAATATACTATTTCTTCTACCTTCCTGTGAAGCCGCTGGTCGATCCGACTTCTACACCGCGAGAACGAGCATCCGCTCTGGGATGCGGGGTCGTGGTGAATAGGAAGCGCCGAAGACGCGTCCTGTGTAACGCGCGACGCGACGCGTTTCAGGCGCTTAGCCGTGAGCTTCTCTGCACGGCTTCACCTCGTGCTCGGGTCACACTTCTTTCATCGCCCCGTGTTGACAATGCCCGCGCGTTCTTCGCTTTCCACGCCGTCCACGGTACCGCGTAGGAGCCAACGAGTTTCTTCCCCTCTCCCCCAAACCTCTCGCTCAGGTTCAACTCTTCGCCCGACCTCTCCTAACTTCCGCCCCTGTACCCCGAGTCCTGTCGGCCATACCCCACAATCATCCTCGGGTGTGCCATCCGCGTTCCCATCCACCTCTCGTGCGCCCACCAGCTCTTCCTCTGAAGCCGCCCATGCCCCGCAAGATGCTCATCCTCCCCGCCCTTGCACACCCTCTACCCAGGGTCCTGCTCCATCTCGGCTTCCTCACAAGCAGCCCCAGTCTACCGGTCTGCAAGGCACGAGACCACTTTCCCGCAACCTCGATCCGGCCGTCCTCGGCTCGAAACTCCAGGAGAAGCTGAAACTCTCTTTCACCCCGGACCAGTGGCAGCTCGAGTTGCTCTCTCGTCTCTTGCGGGGCTTCGATAGCATCGTCTGTGCTGGGACCGGTTATGGGAAGAGTCTCCTCTTCGAGGGGCTTGCAGTGCTAGGTGGAAAGAATAAGGCTGTCATGGTAATAAGCCCACTGAAGGCCCTTGAGCGAGACCAGGTGAGTGATGGGCGTGTACTCACGGTGCTGTGCGGAGGCTAAAGGCGTTCTGTGTAGATGTTGCAGGCTACCGCCAAGGGGATTAAGGCGATTGCGATCAACGAGGACAACTCACACGACTCGACGGTATGGGAGACAGCTCGCAAGTCTGCGCAGCTCATTTACCTGTCGCCCGAGATGGCCCTGTCAGACGGGTTCTCCAAGCTGTGGAAGGACTCGTCCTTTCGAAAGCGTCTCGTGGCTGTGGCAGTTGACGAAGCACACTGCGTTGAAGAGTGGGGTGATGACGATTTTCGTCCCCTCTACCGCTCGCTAAGCGTGCTCCGCCACTATACGGGCCAGGATATCCCCTTCCTCGCTTGTACCGCAACGTGCTCGACATCGACATTCGAGCAATTGTGGAGTAGCCTGGGGTACGGATACCGTCCATTCTGGGGTTTAGATGTAGGATGCGACCGTCCCAATCTCTTCTATGAGATTCGAGCTCTCCAACAGCCGAAAAAGCCCATCCTCGACATTCTCAATATCCTCCCGCGCACCCTTGAGGCTACCACTGCCCGTGATGCTATCCCGAAGACCCTCATCTATTTCGATTCCGAGCAGGCTTGCGGCGAGATGACAGATACCCTCCGAAAATGTTTACCCCCTCACCTTCGCGACACTGTCTACGCATTTTCGTCCTCGCTTTCGGCGCGCGCGAAGCAGCAAGTTTGGGACAAGTTCGCCTCCGGCGAGATTCGAATTATCTGTGCCACGGACGCCGCCGGGATGGGATGCAATGTTGGTGACATCCGCTACGTTTTCATCATCAACTGCCCAAAAGCTCTCTCGGTAGTCGCACAACGTTGGGGTCGTGCAGGACGCGATCGGAAGACGAACGCTACCTGTATCATGCTGGTGCCAGCATGGGCTTTCCGCCCGACAGTTCCAAGCATGCCAGTGGCTCATGCGACTCTCCAGCGGCTCAAGGGCAGACAAAAGGCCCTGATTGAACCGAAGCGGCACACAGAACAGCGTGCTAAACTGCCTTCGGAATTGGAAGAGTTCATCAATGCGGCGTCTCTCAATACCTCTACGGAGCGCAAGTCAGTCGGTATGTGGAATATAAGTGCTTTGGCACCCTGTTGACCCATTGTAACCCTCTAGCCGGATGCCTACATTCGTACCTGCGGCAGACGTATCGCCCGGAGACCTCGCTCACAACATACACGGATGTGGCAAACAACACCCGCACAGCCACCGGGACGCGCACCTCACGGTCGGCGTTCTCACTATCCTGGACGTCATTGGACCTCAACCGTCACCCTCCGAGTACACGATGCTGCTATCACTGTAACCCCAACCACGTCCATCGTGTTTTGCCTGCCTCGCCAACAGATCCACGGCTCACAGCATTCGCAAGTGATTTCCTTGTTCCTGTTGCAGTACCCCATCCCCGCCGTCCCTCAGTTGGTTCCGCATCGGCCTTATCACACGACTCAGCAACGACGTCCTTTGAGCCCCTCGAGGGTGATCACACGGTCAATTCAGACGAGCGTGAACGCCTCCGCCAGGAGCTTGTCGCCTGGAGGGCACGCCGGCGCGATCCAAACGCTGATTACTTGTTTACATCGGCTGCAGTTGACTTTCCCGATAAGCAAGTCAAGCAGATCGTGTCACAGGCGCACGTCTTCCTGTCCAGGGCTGAGGTCGTAGCGACTGACGTCAAGAAGATTGTTCAGTGGGACTCGGCAACGACAAACGATCTCGAGGAAGTGGCGGGTCTCATTGCGATATGGCGCATTGGCGCAGCTTTGACGGCTACGCCTAAATCACAGCGCCGTCCCCGCAAGAAGGCGCGTCGACCGAGCACATCTAGCTCTCAGTCCACCAGTTCATCACCTTCAATGCGTCCACTCAAGTTCGTGAACACGAACCCCTCAAATGGCCCCTCAAGTTCTCCTCCGTCGATGCCCGATGACGCGACTCCTCGGCGCAACACGACCGTGCCCCCACTGAGCACTCTTCGGTGGCAGACACCCTTAGGCGCTTCGCATTTTTCGCCAGCGTTGAACACTAGTACAACACCCACTCCTGCTGCACTGCTACCTATGCCAATGCCTCCCTTCGTACAGCCAGCACCCGGCGTGGGCCAGCCCTCGCCTTCTTATGCACAGGGCCCTTGGCCCTACCCCATTCCTTCGCCGTTTTTTGGTTTTCCCGCACCTGTCTGGGTAGCCGCGACACCACCTGGGTCGTCACCTTACCCGACCGCATCTGGCTCTGCAACGTACATGCCACGTCAGCCTCATTGAGGTACGTTACAGTTGATATCGTACATACCATCTATTTGTTCACAAATGCTCGCTTGCAGCTGTATACTCACCGCCGCCACCAAGAGCTCCTGATGCTGCTGCCGCCATATCTGGCGTGGTAGTGCTGTCCCCATGGAGGTCTTCATAACTGTCCTTCTCCAGAACATTAACTCGGCAGTTATCGAAAGCCGTATTGCTGTTGAGGCGAGAATCGTGAGAGGAGTCCTGCTCGAGGGTGACGGGGTACCCAATCGCTGGGTCGAACGTTGTCGTTCGTAAATATTCGGCGAACTTCCCATTCTGCCAGATCTCGGCACCAGTCACCATGACGTCCACAATGGCTGAGCGGGCCTCAGAGGTGTTCTTCTTCTTGCTCACTGGCTCCGGTACGAAATGTTGCCCCTTGCCAAAGATGTGTGACTGACGGTTATTCATTTCCTCAACTAGGACACGCATGTCCTCCTGAAATGCTAGCTCCTTCGAGCGCCGCCGACGATCATCATCTCCAAAGAAGTTGGCCATCAGGTGGGCAGTGTCTCGGAAGGCTTCGACGCACGCTGAGCCTTTCTTCATGATGTACTCGATAGTGATCCCGCTACCGGAGGCAATAAATACTCGCTGTGAAGATGTGAGTATTGTACTACTGCATTGTTTGTAATTGCTCACATACTTTGACCCAGAAATTGCACTGTTCGAGATACAGATCTGATGCGATCCACCGCCGGCGAAGTCCCCATCGATTGACAAACCATGTGCGCTCGAGCGCGTTTCGCAGATCGTCGGTGAGTTCATACTTCCATCGGAGAAGCACCTCTACACACTCGCGTGCATAATTGTGCTGACTTGCGCCTCGAAAAGACAGAGCCCAGAACTTGAAGATGCGCAGTACTACACCAGCATCTGCATTGCCAACTGCGTCTTCGAAGACCAGGAAGAAGAGAGCGTCTCGCATAAAGTAGATATCATGCGCGAGCCAATCGTCCTTCTCAGCCTGAGCCCGTTCGGCCTGCGGAGTCGTTGTGAAACGTTCTTGGATGGTGCACGCAATCTTGCGAACGTCTTCGGCGGCAGGCTTCCACTTCTTCAAAGAGTCCCAAGACGTGTATCCTTGAAGGACCCTGCAGTGAGTGTACATGAGACGATTTGGTGCAGCCGTGAAGTAATGCTGACTTACATAACACACCGTAGCAGTCGTGCAATCAAGGAATGACGTATCAAGGCCTTCGCAGCAGCGTAGTTCGGCTTGTTTGCATCCCATGTCCGCCGGAGAAGACCTTTATGGGCAGCAAGAGAGCTAGGGTCCATCACTGCGTTGCCAAAGTGCGTTCGCATGATCATGTGGCTGGCGTTCAGAGCAAAGTGCCATAACGCTGGGATCTCAGCACAATACTCAGCCCGTTCCATGGCATTGATGTCGTCCTTGCGCTCCCGGCGTGCCGTACGGAAGTTGTTGACGGTGAGCCAGTCTCCTTGAATGATGCGAACCTTGGACGACCAGTCCTCTTCTGATAGTGTCGACTTCTTCTGCAGTTCTTCAAGCACCTGCAGCAGACCCTTTTTCGAACCCTCGTTTACATTGAGCACACCGAACGGGCGGGTGTCCGAGACCTCAGGCGCCAAGGGTCGGTCACGTGGGATGTCGTTGATGATTGCATCTAGCATCTCAGCTCGCCCTGTCCAGTTGGAACTCCCAGGTGTGTAGCGGATAAGTAACTCTGCAATCAAGCACTCAAACGCGCGCTTCATGTGCTCGCCATCCTCAGGAGTTGGACGGATGTCTTTGAATGTTGCATCCTTCCGCTTTCCACGATTTTCGAGCAATGACGACAGATTCTCAACCTTCGCGGCATCGCCTTCAGATATAGCAATGACGGCGACATTTGTAGCATGAATCATCGAGTGACGGTTCGTGATTCTCTCCTGAAATTTGCGAAGGTAGAGATTGATGTTGTCGAAGATGATGTAGAACAGTGTCGAGCCCGTGATGAGGTCAATGGCTAGGGAGACTGCGTCCGATGAGATACACTCCTTCAGCCTCTCGATGGTGTGGACGGAAACTGATAGGCCAATGTTGCTGAGAAGGGTGAGGACTCGATCACTCGTACCAGATATTTTGAAGAAAAGTCCTAGTGGCACAGCAAGGACATTTGTCGCACGATTGCGCACAAACCCGCATAGGCATATGCACACCATTATTGCCTATTCTCTGCGTAAGCCATTGCTATTTTGTCACCCTGGCGCTGAGTGCTATGCTGAGACTTACGTAGACCGGATTCCGTGAGAACCCTGGAAAGTGTTGCCTCCAGTTCGTACCCGCCTCGCTCTCAATCTCGTCCTCAACTTCACTATCCTCCCCACTGTCGTCCTCTTTTGCAGTCTCCTCGTGCCCGTTGTCCTGGCCTGGAGTGGTTGTCGCAGGAGGTTCCCCTGATCTCGCTTTCCTCCGGCGATACTTGTTCGGTGAAGCCGTGAAGGCCCGTAGCACTGCATACATGAAAGGCGCCAGAACTTGAATCTTCTCCAGAATCACTGACGGTTGCAAGAGCCGCTTCATGTCCGCAATCGTGAGTGTCTTAACCTTGATTTGAAAGGCCGGCTCCTGGATGATTCGATCACTCTCCTTCAGGGCAATTTCCTCGGCACAGGGCTGCACAACATGATCATGGAGATGACTGCGAGCTTGAGGCCATCTATCATGCCATAGACGATACAAGGTACGTGGATAGAAGACTCCCTCTTCGTCCTTGGCCTTCGAGTTATAGCCTAAGAAAATTGACGCTCTTCTCTTGACAGAATCAATGTTGGAAGAGAAGATGAATACGAGCAGATGGTGGATAGGCACAGCCAAGTAGATGACAAGCGAGATGATCATGTGAAGTTTCGCGTCCAGGGTTTGCGGAATGAGGTCAGGTGGTAGAGCCTCCTCCCAGAGACCGGAGGAGTACATCAGGCCGGTTTCGACAGTCATGGTGAGCAGCAGGCCTCCCTCCACTCAAAAATTGTTCTCTACATTCACATTTGCCTCCGCGCGCAGGTACCGATCATGTTGAGCGGATGAAACTCATCCGCCAACGAGCTCGATCGCAAGCCCGACGTCTGCGACGTGCGGTAGTGTCACACATGTCACACCCTATCAGTGGTGGTGACCTCGGTCACTTCCACCACTACAAACGAGATTTCGGTTATGCCGCACCAAGACGTTCCACATTTATGTTCTCGGGTGATTTTGTAACATATTCCCTAGCGTACACAACAGTTTGATGTGAGGATGCTCTGTTATGCATGAGATTTTGGATAATTTCCTCCAGTGCCCGTGACAGATGGTGCGGATGTCATGGAATTACTCGGAGGGGCGGAAGAAATCAATAAAAATGTGTAACACATTCCGAAGCATGTCTATAATGCTACTCTAAATGCCGAAGGGAAGGGGGCTAGTACTCATACGAGGGCGGCCAGCACGAGATCATGCCTATTCTAGTGACTTTGTCACAAGCCCCTTCTGCGAAGGCGCGCAAGCGCCGGAGCAAGGGCTTGCTCCGAACCTATCGCGCATCGTGAAGGGTCTGGCGTTCTGAGAGACAGGCGTCGTGTCTCGGCCGACCGCGCTGGTTCGGGCACCGTGCAGTTCGCGGCGGGACCTATAATTACGTTGGCGCGCCTCTATTTTAGTGTCGGCTACCTTATGTTTATTTGTTGACGCTCGGATATCTGAGTAGGTTTCAATTTGATGAGGGGTCGTTTTGTAGGCTCGTGTCGTGCAGAATGAAGAGATACGTCGCTGCGCGCGGGTGGCTGGGTCGTCTGAACTAAGGAGCCATAGAGCTCCACCTGCGGGTGACGCGGTGGAACGCTCTGCCTGGCTGCGCGGCGCGGCGACCGACGCTCAAGCGGTGCGACGTGCGCGTTGATCGACGGGATATTGCCTTATCGGGGGTCAGGAACGGGAGGATTGAATCTCCGCCCGGCCGCGCATACATATTCGGTTGCCAGGCCAGTCCGGGCTCTCTTCCCATCCCGTCCCCCGACGTCTTTTTAGCCAGCCTTCCGCTCGCCCTCCCGGCCCTTTCGCCTCTCCTCCCCCTCGCCGCCTTCCAGCGCACCCCACCGCTCTTTAGCACCCACACTCCTTCCTCGTTACGAGAAAATCACTCCATCAGACATGTTCTCTGCCACCAAGCTCTTTGTCCTCGCCGCCGCCGCGGCCCCCGCCTTCGCCACGGTCTACATGACTGCGCCCGTCGGGTCCACGTCCTGGGCCGCGGGCACCTCCCAGACGATCACCTGGCAGGACGACGGCAGCACGCCCGCTCTCGGCAACTTCGGCTCGGCGTCGGTCGGTGTCTACGTTGGTAGCGTCAACCAGCAGGTGAGCCTCTTTATCCTAGATGATTACTCCTATGGGTTTGGGAGCATGGGCTGCATCACAGTTGAGGGTGATGGGGGCGGTGGACGGGCATAAGGCGCACGCTGTTGCAGTTGGTCGGTGTCAAACTGCATCATGCTTGATAACGACATCAAGCCTTCCTCGGACCCGCTCGTTCGACACTCCGGCTACGGTCGGAGCGACGAAAAGTTCTTTTTGACACGTCCACGTATGTACACGGGACCGTGGGCGATTCAAGATGCTACATGCTTTTCTTTCGTCACATTCGTCTCTCGGCACCGGAGTTGCTCCTGACTGAGAAGCGAATTTGTGTGCTCGCGTCTCAAAACACTTAAACTTTGCTTGATGCAATTTGATATGCGAATGTGTGGCTGATCACAATTTGTGCTGCAGACCTTGGTCCAGTCTATCACCGACAGTGTTGATGTCGCGACGACCAGCTCCATCGTCTTCACTCCCGATGCTAGCGTTGGCGAGAACGGCCAGTACTAGTAAGTGTCATCCCTTGAAAGAAAGATGCCGAATAATGTGATTGACTCGATGTATGCAGCTTCGTCCGTTTCACGTCGCTCAACATGACCGACTCCTCCACTGGCTACCCCATCCAGGCGTTCTCGTCCAAGTTCACGTATGTCAACTTGCCTGTATGGGCCCTCTCATACCTTGGTGCTGACCATCTCCCTCCAGCCTCTCTGGTATGACCGGCACCTTCAACGCGACAGTCTCCTCACAGATCGCCGCCGCGAGCTCAACGTCGGGCGCCGCCTCCTCCACCTCTGCTGCGAGCGCGACCTCCTCCAAGGCGTCCTCATCCGCGTCCAAGTCGGCGTCGAGCACCAAGAGCTCCACCTCCGCGACCACCTCCGCGAGCGCGGACACCAGCGGTGCCGCGGCGCTCCCTATCAGCGCGCTCTCGTGCGTTGCTGGTGTCGCCATCGCCGTCTTCTCCGGCATGTTCATGTAAACGTGCTTCGGATCCGGCGCCTGCCTATCTACCTTCGATCATCTACCTGGGCACGGTCGGCCCCCACGGACAGTTCATACCTCCCACTAGGGCGGGGCAGGCTCTATGCTCGCCTCGTCGCTCCTGTTGTTCCTCGGCTTTTACTTAGCTCTTTCCGTACCTTCCATTCGGTTTCAAATGTGCTGCGCCCCGCTATCATTCCCAGTACTCCCTGCTAATCACCGCTACCGATGACGACGGGAAAAAGAAGTACAGGATCGTGCGTTTCCCGAGCCGACCACCGCGGGTCCCTGTTGCAAACCGCTTGCGCCGCATGCTGCCGTTGTTATTCCCTTTGAGGAGGATCTCGGCTCGACTTTAGACGTATGGATGCACGACCGCTGCACGACCTTTTTTCCATGCATGACGAGACGTACGTTGTACATCTAGAGTATATAGCATAGTGGCGCTGGCGCGGGACCCTCCGCTTACGCTCTTTAATACACGACCTCTGTCTTCTGGCATTCGCGTCCCGTCTCCGTGTGTCTCTTTGTTTGAGTTACTCGAGGATACCCAACCGGTCGTGCAGGATGACTGTCCATGGGGTTGCTCCACTCCTTGGCTCGGCGCTTAGCAATATTGATCGCACTCGCCTTGGCCGTCAGCGTTTTTTTTTACCGCCAGGGTTTCTCAAGTAGTTCCTTCACCAGCCCTCACTGCGCTCTGCGGTTTGAGGATGTACGTCATTCGTTGCGACACTATCCTGGCCTATATCGATTGCGGGCTCAAGGGGCTCTGTAGGCTCTACACCATTTGCGCCACGGAGCCAGTGGAGCCAAACTTCGTCGAAGTGAGTCCGACTTTTAACATGTTTTGAGGAAGCGTCATCTGAGACGGTTACGCAGGTTTCACCCATGCGTGCCCCTCGCGATAATGCCTAGCACGAGCCTACTCCATGGGATGAGAACATGTTTACGTTGTGGGGGCAGGTCGATGAACACCCTCTACAAGGAAAGAAAGTCATACTGCTCGACTTCCAGTCTTCCGCGCTTTACGCTTGAGCTCTTCCTGTTTACGCTCACCTAACTACTGGCAGCTAGAGAACGCTCAGTTCTACGGCATGGCTAGTACGCGCACTGCAAGAGCCGCCGTACCGGCTAGCTTCTGCTATCGCCGCGATAAACCCTAGGCGCGTCCCCTCTGCACGGAGATGACGACCCATTTTCGACTCTGGACTCACCTCAGGTTGAGTCCATGGGGCTCGATGGCTCCGATGTCCTCGGATTTGACTCACAATGTTCTTTTCGTGGCGGCCGGGGCGCCCGAAGCTACTAGATGAGTCTGGGGAATCATAGTTTCATTTATTTTGCTGACCCTCCATTCACCCTCTGTCTTTCTTTCCCCTGCCTGATTTATCTAGACAGTCACTATGTTCCCCATGTGATACAATTCTTGTGCCACATCTATACTTCACTATGCATTCCTTCCTCAAATTCGCATTTCACGAGCGCGTCATCGATGCAGACGCCGACCACACATTTCAACTCAATCGCAACGCATGACGGAAGGAGAGAGCTTTGCTCCGCGGAGTTCTCCAATTCGGTAGGTCAGCCTACACCTCGCGCGCTCCCGATGACGCTAATCGCGCTTCGTAACCTACTGTAGGACCGCTGATCGTCCTTTGCTATCGAGGCGGCTCTTGTCGGAGGCCTTTGGAGAGTTGGTGCTAGCATAAATCCGCAAACGATCCCCTCGGACCCAAATTTTTGTGCGGTCAGCTGCTAACTCAGTCGGCCCCTCCCTTCCCCTCGGCTCTGGTGACACATGCTTTGATGTAAATACTAGTCTCTCCAAGTCGCCAGCGCGCGCTTTCCCTGTCCAGAGACTATACATAATGAAAGGTGAGACCCGTCCGAAATCCAATTCCTTGAGATAGGTTACCACCACCATGTCCATCCCTCAGATAGCGTACTATGTTCTCCCCGTGGCCGTCGTCCTCATTCTCGCATACCACAAGAGCAGAAGGCGCAACACACTACCGCTTCCCCCCGGACCTCCTCGACTTCCGCTCCTGGGCAATGCGCTTCAGATTCCCAAGCACGACGTATACGTGTCATTTCGTGATCTCAGCGTCACTTATGGTGAAGTCACGTTCTGTGTTACTCCCCGTTGTTTCTAGAGCCTGACACGAACCCTTCGTATTAAGGCGATGTCGTGCACTTGGACGTGATCGGGCAGCCCATGATCATCCTGGGCTCCCAGGAGGCCGCCGTCGATCTGCTGGGGAAGCGCTCTGCGAACTACTCTGACCGGGTGCCCTCTCCTTTGGTTGACTTGTACGTTAAGCTTTGTCTCGCTTTTCCCCGGCGTCGAGTCGGCGCTGAGAATACCTACGGGGCTCTGCCAACAGCGCGGAATTCGATTGGGCCCTTTCGGCGCAACGATACGGTCCAAAATGGCGGCGGCACCGACGGGCGTTCCACCAGTATTTCAACCAGACGGCGATCCAGGCGTATCGGCCGGCACAGATGCTCGAGGCACGCCGCTTCGTACGGCGGCTTATGGAGACCCCGCACGATTTCCTAGATCACATCCGACAGTGCGTGTCTCTCCTCTGTCCGGGTAGCTCAGAAATGTCCTCCCATTCACGCATCCTCTGCTCCGCGATAGCCACTTCGGCGCTACTGTCATGCGCGTAGCATACGGGATCGAGGTCGACGAAGAACCTGAGCGCGGGTATCTCGAGATCGCGGAGGAGATGATGGAACGATTTTCGTTCGTCTTCACGCCCGGAAAGTATCTCGTGGAGACATTCCCTGCCCTTCGCCTCCTGCCGTCGTGGATGCCTGGTGCGGAATTCAAGCGCGACTGCGCGGAGCTCAAGCAATCATCGGACAAGCTCCTAAACGTCCCTTGGGATGCGACTATGGAGGCCATAGTGCGTCCCATTCTTTCTATTATGATGTAGGGGCGTGCTGACAACTGGCCTGCTGGAATAGCGCAATGGCATTGGGCGCCCTTCCCTGGTGGCAGATTTAGCAGAACGCGCGCGCACAATGGATGCTGTCAGTGCGGCCGAAGAAGAGAACGTTATCAAGGAAACTGCCGCCGCCGCTTACAGTGCCGGTGCCGACACGGTGCGTCTTCTGTCTGTCGCGGCTTCCTGCTACGAAGCACCGCATCCCGACGGATCACGTATTGACTACACCGGCGTCCAGACACACTCAACCCTGCAAACATTCTTGGTCGCCATGATGCTCTTTCCAGACGTGCAGCGCAAGGCGCAGGCGGAGCTCGCTGCCGTCGTAGGCCCGCACCGCCTACCCGAGTACGCTGACGAGCCCGCCCTCCCGTACATACGCGCACTCGTCCGAGAGCTCCTCCGCTGGCGCTCAGTCGTGCCCCTGGGCATTCCGCACCGTGCCCTGGAAGAGGACGAGTATAGGGGCTGGCGGATTCCCCGGGGTGCGATTGTGATGTCCAATATCTGGTGAGAATCTGCTGCTGGCCCCTGCAAATGGTTGGTACCTTGGATACTGATGGCGACGGCGCAACGCGTGTAGGGCGATCTCGCGTGACCCAGCGGTATTTGCGGACCCGGAGACGTTCATGCCCGAGCGGTTCCTCAAGAACGGGCAACTCAACCTTGACCGGGGAGATCCCACCTCTATTGCTTTTGGCTATGGGCGCAGGTGAGATTAGACAGGCTACCTCCATTCTTCAAGATATCCCTCATATTGAACTTATGTTATACTGTGCACACAGGATCTGCCCTGGCAAGCACTTCGCCGAGTCGTCCCTCTTCATGGTTGTCGCGAGCGTCCTTCACACGCTCAGCGTCGGTGCGCCCATCGGCACAAATGGCAAGCCTGTCCTCCCATCGGGGAAGATGGTTACCGGTCTGCTCTCGTGCGTCGCGCGGACCCTTAATAAGTTCGTGAATATGTCATGCCATTACTGATCTTCAATGACTAGGCATCCGGAACCGTTCGACTGCGTGATCAAGTCGCGGTCCTCCGAGGCGGAGATGCTAATCAAGACGGCTAGTAACGAGCGTAATGGGGTGGGACCCGGATAATACTTGTGCATTTGTCTGGCTCCTACCATGCACACTACTCACTCACAGGTGTGTTCTATAAAGCTATCGAACTGATGCCACGTACTTGTGGTCAAACTTTGCACCGCTCCCGGCGAACTGCACTAAAGCGCTGTCCTGATCACCACCCCTCCTGCAGTCATTGTACATCCACGCGTTCATTATAATAGCCTACTTTTGTTTGTGACCAGTCGGGGCGGCTTCCGTTCAAGAAGCAACTTGAAATTATTCAACCTGAGATTCCGGGGCACAGTTCAAATTGGACTTTGCAGGTGTCCTATTCAACATGGGCACAAGCCGGTCAAACATATGTTGTCGTTCAGGTGACCTCGCTCGATTTTTGGGAAGCCGAGAAAGAGCAAGAAAGCTAGCAAAGGTGACCTACTGCCGCTGGTGGTCCGCCGCAGACGAGTCCGAAGAGACCGAAGAGACCTACCAGTCGAAGCGCCCACAGTTGCGTTGTTTGGTTCGTGTTTTGGACAAATAAGATCACGTGTTAACCTAACTCTCTCGGCACCGCGAGTTTCTTGCGACTTGTGGCCGCTAGCGGCCGAGAGGCTCTCAGCCTGTTCCTGCTCTCCATCTTGCCTTCCGTAGGCCGTCGCATACCGGCTCTCATTCACCATTAGAACAATCAGTACCATCGTGCCCGGTTCTCAAGTCCGCGATATTTGCCACGTTGGTGAAATCGTATCCAATGATTGCGAGCGAACCTTCTGTCACCTGTACGCACTAGTAGTGGAAAGGTACGGGCCGCCCCATCCTTGGACACCACCCTCATTCATAATGTCGCCCTTTAGCGCCTACATCACACCTATCTACATGGGCAACACACTTATCGGACCGGTCAAATGCTATGGTTTCATTCTCTAGGAGGCCGGATCAACCATATTTCCTTTGGTTTTGTAGTCCCGCCGGTACACGTGCACTCGAAACGAAGCCCATGCTTTGACAGAAGCCCGCGCATGTCCTGTGTTTCAACCTAGCAATCACTTTGAGCATGGGTCTATTACTCGAGGAGATTTCTCGGAGGAGGACAGACGATGGCAGGAGGTGGGTTTGACTGAACCTCAGAGTCGTAAATGACGCCTGCTAAAATGTCGCGCTAGAAGCGAACTAGCTGAGTACGAGCCCATAGCATACCTACGTGCACGCAGACATACTGAAACCCGCATATCAACGCCGTGTACGATTTGTTTAAGAACAACGTTCCTTACTAACTCCGCAAGCACGAGTCAACGCCTCGGCTTCACCTTGCATACTCCTTTTCGCTCACTCAGCTGACCATCGGATGCATCTGTCTCCGTTCTTTTCACACCGCCCTCAAAAGTCCTCCGTGCTTCCATGGGACCCTTCAGGAAGAAGAGTCGGGCTCACATGGTATCTTATCCTCCGGCTCACCTGTACATTCAGTGGCGCTCCCCACGCAATGTCATTCCTATACTTCTTGTTCTCACATATCTTCCTCAAGCTCGGTATTAAACCTTGCAGTCATTCCTGCTACGGCGTCATATACCGGATACTCCAGCGAATCAAGAAAGTTGAGCAGAATGGCCGGAGAGCTAAACACTAAACCTCGGACCGTGGACCGTGGACGTTGCCAATTTGGTGGGTCAGAATGCCCGCCCGCTCTCTTGACGGTGCTGACCATGCTCCGCGGCAGAGCATTTATTCAGACCTCTCATCGCCTTGTGCTATCGACCCGGCTCCTGAAGTGCGGCTCGCCGACATGGAAAATTGTCAGAAGCCAGCCGATGAGCCCCTCGTGAGCTCATTTTAGTGCGATCATCTGCTAGGCCAGCCGGGCCCCTCTGTCCTCAGGATGCCGTATCGGTATGTCACACGGAGTACAGCAATCTATATTCAAGTTGATACCGCATGTCACTATAGGATAACCGCCGTCCGGTTTGGCAGTTCGGCTCGCCCGCGCGTCTTCCCCGTCTACGCCAGAACGTATATAAAGAACGACGAGGTTCATTCAGCCCTCACTCCGCCAGCCCAACTCTTTTATCGATATCATGCTGACCTCTCGGGCAGTGGTCTATATCCTCGCTGTGGTCGCCCTCCTGACTTACGCACACCGGAGACGGAAACAGCGCAGCACGTTACCTCTTCCCCCCGGTCCTCCTCGACTTCCGCTTATAGGCAATGCACTACAAATCCCCAAGCAAGACGTACACGAGATGTTCCGCAATCTAGGGTCCACCTACGGTAAAGTCTCCTTAATATCGTCGCTCTCTTTGCGAGCTGACTCCTGCCCTCATATTAAGGCGATGTCGTGCATTTGGACGTGCTCGGGCAACCTATGATCATCTTGGGCTCCCAAGAGGCCGCCGTGGACCTGCTAGAGAAGCGTTCCGCAAACTACTCTGACCGGGTGCCCTCGCCTCTCGTCGATATGTACGTTCGCACATATCATGTTCATCGGCGCGTTGTTCATAAATCCGACGACCGCCTGCCGTCATGGTTTCAAATAGCTCAGAATTTGAATGGGCCCTGACAGTGCAGCGGTACGGGGCGAAATGGCGGCGGCATAGGCGGGCGTTCCACCAGTATTTCAACCAGACGGCTATCCAGGCATACCGGCCAGCGCAGGTGCTCGAAACACACCGGTTCGTGCGGCGCCTCATGGAGACGCCCCAAGATTTCCTCCATCATATCCGGCAGTACGTGTCTGTCCTTGATCCCCGACCCCAATGTCCCAAGACACGGGTCAGTACCTCGTTCACTCACTGACCCTACTTTATTTATGTCAGCTACTTCGGTGCTGCTGTGATGCGTGTGGCGTACGGAATCGAGGTCGACGAGGGACCCGACCGAGGGTACCTAGCAATTGCGGAAGAGCTGATGACCAGATTTTCGTTCGTCTTCACGCCGGGCAAGTATCTCGTAGATATTTTCCCTATCCTCCGCTTCTTGCCCTCGTGGATGCCCGGTGCGGGCTTCAAGCGTGATTGCACAGACCTCAAACAGGCAGCAGATAAACTTCTCAGTGTTCCTTGGGATGCAACGATGGAAGCCATAGTAAGTCCCACCTCTAGGATCGAAACGTACGTAGGAAATGATCGGCACGCTAACGACCGACGTGCCGGAACAGCGGAATGGCGTCGCGCGCCCTTCCCTGGCGTCAGACCTGGTACAGCGTGTACACACAATGGACGCTGCAAGCGCGGCGGAGGAAGAAGACGTAATCAAGAATACCGCCGCCGTCGCTTACGCTGGCGGAGCTGACACGGTACGTGCTCTTCCCAGCAAACTCCTCTCTGACAGTGGAGTCGCTGATGCGCCACTATGTCCTCTAGACGCTCTCAACCGTGCAAACTTTCTTTGTTGCCATGACGCGCTTCCCAGACGTGCAGCGCAAGGCGCAAGCGGAACTCGCGGCCGTCGTCGGCCCCCACCGCCTACCGGAATACGCGGACGAGCCTACGCTGCCGTACGTGCGCGCGCTCGTTCGGGAGCTCCTTCGCTGGCGCTCGGTCGTGCCCCTTGCTGTGCCGCACCGTGTGCTCGAAGAGGACGAGTACAGAGGCTGGCGAATTCCCAAAGGAGCGATCGTGATACCCAATATTTGGTGAGTGCGCGCTGCGGGTTACTCCGAATGATCGGCAGTTCAGACACTGACAGCGGAGGTGAAATGCAATAGGGCTATCTCACGCGACCCTGCGGTGTTTGCGGATCCGGAGACGTTTATGCCCGAACGATTCCTCAAGGATGGCCAACTCAACGTGGATGGAGGAGATCCTACCTCTATCGCATTTGGTTACGGACGCAGGTGAGGGGCATTATCGCTCGATGAATTACTTCATGTCCTGAGGACTTCGCTTATATTTAATTTGCGCATAGGATTTGCCCTGGAAAACACTTCGCCGAATCCTCCCTATTCATGATTGTTGCATGTGTCCTTCATACGCTCAGCATCGGTGCGCCCATCGACCCAGACGGCAAGCCCGTACTCCCGTCGGGAAAGATGGTGACCGGCCTTCTCGCGTAAGTCTTGCAAACTATGTGTCAGGTGAGAGAGTTGTTATCATGGAACTGACTTCCTTTGAACAGATATCCAGAACCGTTTGAGTGCGTGATCAAGTCGCGGTCTCCTGAAGCGGAGGAAATGATCAAGATGAGCTGCAACGAATATCAAAGTAGGGCTGAAGACGTGTAGCACTGGTTCTTCCCAATCATCTGATAGGCTAGCTATTCGAATTGGTTCCTATGGAGTAGTTAATGGTATCTAACGAATATCGGTTATGTTTTGCAAGCTTTGCTATGCCTGATCATATTGAAGTATTTGACGAATCCTCGTTAACTTCAGTCGACAACGTCTTTCCTCGTGGACGCTCCTGTATATACGCACGTACCACGCATTGGACGCCTACAAGTCGGCGACACGAATCAGCCGCAGCTTGCCTCGTGTCACACTGGCTTTTTACACAGATCGGTGCCGTGTGATGACGCTTATTATACATACTGTATGTCTAGGATGTGTCCGGGTACAAATACAACGCAGATACAAAACAGTAACATGGTCCATAATAGTCCGACGAGTACAAGAAATGCAGTGACCTCTCGAGGCCAGTTCTCCATATCCAACAGGATCTCTTGGAGAGGGGTGGGGAGTATTGATGCCAACTCGCGAGGTGCAAGGTTTACGGCGGCGTGACGCAAGAGCGGTTGAGCGATGCGTATCGCTTGTCGCCACACAGATGCGTAGAGATTGAGCGCAGCCGCGGCGAGTGTGACGAACACGAAGAGAGATGGGACGAGGTCGACCATCGACAGTGAGCCGGGGCGCGATCCGCAGACCATCGGCCGCCAGGCTTCGTGGTAGAGAGATAGCGCTGCTCGAGGACTGGCCTGCGAGCACGATGCGCGAATGCGTTCACAGTCCGAGGTATTTCTTCAGCCCGCCCTTCGTCGTCTTCCGCTGCCCGGCCCGTCCGTTCGACGGGCATAACGTCTGCCGCGCGTCTTCATAAAGGTGGTAGGCATCGCGGGGCGATTGGGTGGATCCGAAGAGAGCGAAGGTGTTGGGCGATGCGGGGCTAGCCGCGAAGAGGGAAAAGGTGGAGGTAGAGGAGTAAGACATCGATGAAGTGATTTCGTGGATAAGGAAGACTGCGGTGGTATTGGTGGTAGTGGTAGTAAATGCGAGTGTGAGAGACTAGAAGTCGATGACGGGGCTCGAGAAGATGCAGACTAAGTTGGCTGGCGATGAGGAATCGAGCTCCAGTAGTTGCAGCTTAAATACATGACCACAGACGTCCGATTGCTTCTCGTAGTCACCATCCTGCAATCCGCATGTTCGTGAAGAGGCTATCGACCGGTCCAGGCGACATGCGCCCACTGGAACTTGCCGTAGCGAGAAGGTGTGGGTGTCCCAGTAAATAAGTGTACAATGCACCGCCCACAGAGACCGCTGTCGCTAGGTTACGAGCCCGAAGCGAGGTGTATGAGAGGCGAGAGAGCCAATGGAGGGGGGAAGGGCGTACAATGAGGTGAAGGAAGAGCGTGGGGTGGAAGCGCCCGAGACGCGTTATTTGTCTCGCGAAGGACAAACAAGACCACGTGGTCGAGAACTGGCGCCGCCCATGAATCGGGAGTGTCGCGGCCTTTCAACTTAGAGTCCAACTTAACGTTCAACGTCAAGCCTTCGACCGAGTTCGCCTCGTCTCGTCTACGCCTCAGGTAAGTCTCTCAGAAGTAATGTATCCTGTGGAATGGCAGTAACGCGCACTGCTGTCCTTATAGCTAGTCCCGACTCCCAAAGTCAATCCGGCAATGATCACGATACTACATCGTCAACGGGTTTATAGCAACTGCAGCGACGTCGGACGACACCATTGCGTAACCGTTGGCTTGAGGTATCAGATTGGCACCATATCTGTTTACCGTCTCATCCACGGCGGTTTGCTACCCAACGTTACTATATCTGAATACTCGAACTTTAACCGATTGTACCTCGCAACAGTCAACCTCGGCTTCGTAACTGCCGTACTCGATTCAATCGTCCGGGCCCGGGAACAACACCCGCGCTTGTCCCTCAGACGAAGAAGTAGAGTCGCCCTGGCTTGCAGCTCGGCTTCTTCGCCCCTCGCATCCCTTGATGCACCTTTCTAGTTAAATGCCGCGATCTAACCCTCCTCTTCGGAAAACCGATCGACCTTTTGCGACCGGCCATGCAATTCTTCCGGCATATCTACCCTCAGGGAGGCTCGTGTTGTGGAGCTCACAGACGTCGCGTGTCGCGACTAGGAAATGGACTGAAAGCTCTCGGCATTTTCACCGGGCTATCTGTTGATTGGCCCTTCTTCATGCCGGGACATCAGGTACGTATGCTGTTCTCTTCGCGTTACTTGCTGTACCGTTGACAGGGTCTGAACTTACTTTTGCGTCTTCCTCTCAGGGTAGAGGTCTATAAAAGATCATACGAACCCAACCCGGCACACCCCAGCCACGGACATCGTTCATCATGCCCACCACTCACACAGCTCTTTGGGCCTTCGTTGCAGTAACGATCTTCATTCTTTCTCGCTGGAGACGCAAATCTCGTAATGAGTTATCCCTTCCCCCGGCTCCTCCCCGGCTCCCGATCCTGGGCAATGCACTCGAAATCCCCCAACGCGATATGCATGTGACGTTCCGCGAGCTGAGCGTCAAGTATGGTGAGGCTGCCTTAACACCACTGCTCCTCGAGGCTGATGTATACTTTCTGCCTAGGCGATGTAATGTACTTAGATGTGTTCGGGCAGCCCATGATCATCTTGGGCTCTCACGTAGCCGCTGTCGACCTCCTCGAGAAACGTTCCACAAACTATTCGGACAGGCAGCCCTCGCCCCTCGTTCCTAGGTACGTACTATGCGTATGCCATGCTCTCCCCCCTTCAAATGCTCACTGACCCTGTGTCTGATCCAGCGCGGACTTTTATTGGGCCCTCCCGGCACAGCGGTATGGTCCCAAATGGCGGCGCCATCGGCGGGCGTTCCACCAGTATTTCAATGCGACCGCCATTAAGACGTACCGGCCTGCCCAGGTGCTTGAGACGCACCGATTCGTGCTGCGCCTCATGGAGGCGCCCCATGACTTCCTCCACCATATCCGGCAGTGCGTATCTCGACCCTGCTATCCGAAGTCCCCCAAAACGCTCGCTTACCCTAGAACCCTGTTCGTCCGCCCCGCCCCGTAGCTACTTCGGTTCCTCTGTGATGCGGATTTCTCACGGGATCGAAGTCGACGAGGAGCCGGAGTGCGACTACCTAGCGATTGCGGAAGAGATGATGGCGGTGTTCTCGTCCGTCTTCACGCCGGGAAAGTATCTCGTCGAAACCTTCCCCGTCCTCCGCTTCCTCCCAGCGTGGATGCCCGGTGCCAGCTTCAAGCGAGACTGTGCAGAACTCAAACGTACGTCAGAAAGGCTCCTCTCTATCCCTTGGGATGCTACTATGGAAGCCATAGTGAGTCATAAGTCGTCTCAGGCTTGGCGAGGTGAGGCATGCTAATGATGGAGTAATGTGTACAGCGCAATGGCAAGGAGCGTCCTTCGATGGCGGCGGACCTAGTGGAACGCGCGAGTACGATGGATCCCACTGCGGCGGCAGAGGAGGAAAAACTAGTGAGAAGCACCGCCGCGAATGCTTACGCCGGCGGCGCCGACACGGTGCGCATTTGCGTGGTCTACATGGCACGATTCTAGCCCTTACTTACTCGCTGCTCTTTTCTCCGCTGCCAGACACTTTCCACCGTGCAGACATTCTTCGTCGCCATGACGCTCTTCCCGGACGTACAGCGCAAAGCACAAGAGGAGCTTGCCGCCGTTGTCGGCCCCAACCGCCTGCCCGATTACACGGATGAGCCTGCCCTGCCATACGTGCGCGCGCTCATTCGAGAGCTTCTCCGCTGGCGCTCGGTCGTGCCCCTTGCTATACCGCACCGCGCGCTCGAAGAAGACGAATATAGGGGCTGGCGGATCCCTAAGGGTGCGGTCGTGATCTCCAACATTTGGTGAGCCTCGTTCCTGAAGGATTTATAACCAGCCGTTCATGCTAACGATGGCTGGTCCGTAGGGCGATTTCCCGCGACCCAGCCATGTATCCCGACCCCGAGGAATTTAAGCCCGAGAGATTCCTTAAGGACGGGCAACTCAACCTGGACGCGGGCGACCCCGCCTTAATCGCTTTTGGCTATGGGCGCAGGTGGGCTTGTTGATCGGCCGTCCTGAATGCCTTTATCTTGCACTGACACGATTAGTACCGACTCGCGTTTGCAATAACAGGGTCTGCCCCGGAAGACATTATGCTCAGGCTTCGCTCTTC
The DNA here is from genome assembly GCA_002150815.3 of Grammothele lineata. NCBI lineage: Eukaryota > Fungi > Basidiomycota > Agaricomycetes > Polyporales > Polyporaceae > Grammothele > Grammothele lineata. The sequence continues at coordinate 104,380 of NDFF03000035.1, forward strand.
ATGATTGTCTCGAGCGTCCTGCACACGCTCAGCATCTGTGCGCCCCTTGGAGCAGACGGGAAGCCTATTCTCCCGTCCGGGAAGATGGACACCGGCCTTCTTTCGTAAGTTACCGAATCCTGTCCGTTCACGTCAGTGTTGTACCTGATTGCGAAATGACAGTTATCCGGAGCCCTTTGAGTGTGTTATCGAGTCGCGGTCACCTGAGGCGGAAGCGTTGATTAGGGAGAGTTGTGCTGAGCTCAATGGGGTGCTGGTCATGCAGTAACTGGTTTCTTAGGTTCCAGAAGCATACGCCTTGGCGCAAGAGGGGTAAGAATGTCTCAATATTTGTCTTGAAGAAATATATATGTGCCTTCTATCTCATGCTATAACATCTCTGCGGCGCGTGGGAATTGCCAAAGTCTACATCCCCTAGATGGCTGGCCACGACATTTACTTACATGTCGCGACTCGGACGTTTGAGTGCCACACGTGGCATTATTTGTTCCACAAGCGAGACAAACAACGCGTCTCGGGCGCTTCCCCCACGCCCTCCTCCTGCACCTCATTGTACACCTCTGCCCCTTTTCATTGGCTCTCTCGCCTCTCGTACGCTTCGCGCCGAGCTTGTAACCTAGCGACAGCGGCCTCTGTGGGCGGTGCATTGTACACTTATTTGCTGGGGCCCCCACACTTTCTCGGAATGGCAAGTTCTGGTGGGCGCATGTCGCCTGGACTGGTCGACAGCCTCTTCACGAACACGCGGATTGCAGGATGGTGACTACGAGAAGCAATCGGACGTCTGAGGGCATGTACTTAAGCTCCGACCTCTACGACTGGACTCTCCATCACCAGCCGACTTGTTCTGCATCCTCTCCAGCCTCGACATTGACTTGCAGCTGCTCGCACTCGCATCTACTATCACCAGTGTCGTTGCCATCCTCATCATCCTCCAGAACACTCCCGCGATGTCTTATTCCTCCACCTCTACCTTCTCCCTCTTCGCGGCCAGTCCCGCATCGCCCAACGCCTTCGCCCTCTTCGGTTCCACCCAGTCTCCCCGCGACGTCTACCACCTCTATGAAGACGCGCGGCAGACGCTGTGCCCGTCGAACGGACGGGCCGGGCAGCGGAAGACGACGAAGAGCGGACTGAAGAAGTACTTCGGGCTGTGAACGCATTCGCGCATCGTGCTCGCAGGCCAGTCCTCGAGCAGCCCCACTACCACCACGCCTCACGGCCGACGGTCTGCGGATCGCGCCTGGGCTCACTATCGATGGTCGACCTCGTCCCATCGCCCTTCGCACTCGTCACAGTCATCGCGGCTGCGCCCAGTCTCTACGCGTTCGTGTGGCGACAAGCCATATGAGTCGCTCGCTCGCTCGCGCGTCATCCCGCCGTAAACCTCGCGCCTCGCGAGTCGGGCACCAACATTCCCCACTATTCTCCAAGAGATCCAGATGGATATGGAGAGCCGTCCTCTCGAGACGCAACTGGACTTTCGCACCTGTATGGGACAACTATGGACCTTTTTGCTAGATGTATTCTCTGTACTTGTATCTCGTCACACCTAGACGATCGTTATCATTACTGCATTTCACTACAAAGCTGTGACAAATTCAAGGTCTAGGATTCGTTTCAATACGTCAGCAAGTTGCTCTCGACGCATACCGGCTGGGCGGCAGCGGTCTCGGCAAGATGTCTGGGTGCAGGGCTAGCAGAAGTAACACCAGGAACAAGTCAAGAGTTATTGCACTGCCCGCACGCCATTCAGCTCTTTGCAGCTTTCTCTGATCAACACCTCTGTCTCGTGCGACCGCGACTTGATGACGCACTCGAACGACTCCGGGTGTCTACACGGCGCGCAAGGGTAAATACACCATCAGCGTTTATGTGTCGGAATGCATCACTCACGAGATGAGGCCGGTCACCATCTTGCCCGACGGGAGGACAGGGCTTCCATCAGAGTCGACAGGCGCGCAGATGCTGAGTGTGTGCAGCACGGTAGCGACAACCATGAACAGCGATGATTCGGCGAAGTGCTTTCCAGGGCAGACCCTACATGCGTAACCGCGAATCGGATACGAGCACAAGGTCAACGTCTGACGGTGTCGGGCAGTGGCCACTCACCTGCGCCCATAGCCGAACGCGGTCGAAGCGGGGTCGCCAGCGTCCAAGTTCAACTGGCCATCCTTCAGAAACCGCTCCGGCGCGAACGCCTCGGGGTCGGGGTACATGTCCGGGTCGCGCGATATGGCCCTAGTAGTGCGCGCGAGACAATTCATCAGATCAACTATGCGGCCCCCGAAGTCGCCGTCCTGCCGCTTGCTCACCAGATGTTCGCAATCACAATAGAGCCCTTGGGGATTCGCCATCCCCTGTACTTGTCCTCCTCGAGCGCGCGGTGAGGGACACCCAGAGGCGCGACAGACCGCCAGCGCAGGAGCTCACGTATGAGTGCGCGCACGTACGGCAGTGCAAGTTCATCCTCGTACGTGGGCAGACGTTGTGGGCCGACGACGGTGGCCAGTTCCGCTTGCGCCCTTCGCTGAGCATCGGGAAATAGTATCATTGCAGCAAAGAACGTTTGCAGAGTTGAGAGGGTCTAGTAGCAGGCGATGTGTGAGTGCAGAACGCGACCCCAGATGCACCTATGTCGGACGATGCGCACCGTATCCGCCCCGCCCGCGTAGGCGACTGCCGCCGCTTGCTTGATCACTTCTTCTTCCGCTGCAATTGCGGCATTCGTTGCGCGCGCGCGTTCGACTAATTCCATTACCATTGACGGCCGCGCCACACCTTTCCGCTGTTCCAACAGACCATCGTGAGCAGTTTCTTCCCTTTTACGCTACTCCAGGTTAATGCAGTAGACGCACCATTGCTTCCATTGTCGCATCCCATGGGGCGTTGAGGAGCCTATCTGCTAGTTGCTTGAACTCCACGCAGTCACGCTTGAAGCCACCGCCAGGCATCCATGCCGGAAGGAAGCGGAGGGCGGGGAAAGTCTCGACGAGATATTTGCCAGGGGCGAAGACCGACGAAAACGATGTCATCGTTTCTTCGGCCATCGCCAGATAGTCGGTCTCCGACTCGTCGTCAACTTCAATTCCGTACGCCACACGCATCACGGCGGAGCCGAAGTAGCTGTTCGACCAGAAGGAAGTGAGTTTTTCAAAGTTCCGAGGTCAGTCAAGGCATTCGAAAACGTGGTGTAGTACTAGTAGGAATATAAAACGCACTGCCGGATGTGGTGGAGGAAGTCATGGGGCATGTCAATGAGCCGCTGGACGAAGCGATGAGTTTCGAGCATCTGCGCGGGCCGATACATTGCGACCGCTGTTTGGTTAAAGTACTGGTGGAAAGCGCGCCGATGGCGCCGCCATCCGGGACCGTATCGTTCCAAGGGGAGCGCCCAACCGAAGTCTATGCTGCAGTCATAGATGGGGGTTTTGAATTTGGTCGTCAAGGTCTTAAAAAAGCAGTGTAAAAAATGCGAACTTACATGTCGACCAGCGCCGACGGCGACCTGTCTGAGTAGATGGCAGAGCGCTTGTCCAGTAGCTCGATAGCCGCCGCTTGGGAGCTCAAGACAACCATGGGCTGACCCAGCACGTCGAGGTAGAGCACGTCGCCTGCATGTGAACGAAAATTCAGCCTCAAGAGACGGCGATCGTAGAGTGAGCAGAGGCAGACCGTATTTAGCACTCAGGTTACGGAAAGCTTCGTGCATGTCACACTTGGGAATTTCGAGCACATTTCCAAGGAATGGGAGCCGAGGAGGACTCGGGGGAAGGGGCAACAAATGTCGCACTTTTATCTTCTGGCGAACGAGAAGGACGGTTACCACACCTGCAAATGTCCAGAGTGTGATCTCGAGCTGGATAGTCAGCATGGTGTTGGCAATGAAGTTTGATTGTGGGAGCGGTTGAGACAGGCCTCGAGCTGCCTTTATATAGAGATCACCAGATAAGAAGCAGTCGCAAGGTTCTAGTGATTCTATCAGCGAGTAATCAAACACCAGCGAGAATTCGCCACACATCTAGTACTGAATTTGTGCGACATCCGACGGGCGATCTTTTGCAAAGTTATAACAGATTGAGTCGTGCTTGACGGTACCCCGAACGCCCGACAGCATGCGTCATTCCGAGGGCATGAATTCAACGACAGCCCTACAGCGACCTGGGATGTACAATTAGCACCTTTCTCAGACGAGAATGCTAAAAAAGATGCATTCCCCCCTCGTACCGCTCCTTTCGGAGGAAGCAGCCCATCCGCCCCCACGCCATGGCATGTGCCACCCACGAGAAACCAATGACGAGCTTGTGCGCTATACACGAAGGCGAACCTAAAAGCTCCGGATCCGGCCGCACGCAAGCCCCATCCGCAAGCTGGGACTAAGTACTAGCTGCGAAGATAAGTAACAGTGCACGTGTTACTGCCACTCCACGAGATGTATTACTTCTGAACGGCTTACCTGAAGCGTATACGAGACGAAACAAACTCCGTCGAAGGCTTGTCGTTCAACGTCAGGTTCGAGCTCGAACTCTCCTGAGAGACCGCCGCCGCTGCGGCCGCGCTCCCAGTGGGATGAGTTGTGGCGCTAGTCTCCTGACCACGTGGTCTTATTTGTCCTTCACGCGAGACAAATAACGCGTCTCGGGCGCTTCCACAGCCCTCTCCCTTGGCTCTCTCGCCTCTTACACGCCTCGCCTCGGGCTCGTAACCTAGCGACATAAGATACTCTGGGCCGTAGATTGTATATATACCAGCTGGGATACCCACACTTTTTTTGAATGGCAGGTTTCAGTGGGTGTGGCATGTCGCATAGACTAAGTAGTCAACAGTCTCTTTGGCACGAGCATGCAGATTGCAAGATAGTGAAGCAATCGGTCGCCTGAAGACTTGTACTCTACCCCTGCGACTGGAACCTACCACCAGCGGACTTGTCTTGCACCCCCTGAGCCCTCGAGGCTCGAGCTCGACTTCTAGTCTCTCGCACTCGCAGCCACCAGCGCTGTTACCATCCTCATCATCACTTCCCCAATGTCTTACTCCTCTACTTCTACCTCCTCTCTCTCCTCACAACCAGCCACACATCACCTCACGCCTTCTCCTTCTTCAATTCCCCCCCCTCCCAATACCTACCACCTCTATGAAGACGCGCGCCAGACGCTGTACCCGCTAAACAAACACGCTAAGTAACAGAAGATCACGAAGAACGGGCCAAAGAAATACTTTGAGCTCTGAACGCATCCGCGCATCGCTCTCGTGGGCCAGTCCCCGAGTACCGCCATCTCTCTACCAGCTCGCCTGAATCGCACCTGGGCTGGCTATCGATTATCGACCTCGTCCCATCGCCCTCTCGTCACCCGCAGTCACCTGCGTAGCGATCAAGGCAACACATTCCGCCCGCTGGCGCCCTCACACTGCCATAAACCTGGCACATGTCGTGAGTCGGCAGCAACACTCTTCAAGACATCCAGATGGATATGGAGAGCTGGCAGCTGCCCCTTGGGATAGACTCGGATTTTCGCGCCGGCACCGGACTCTCGTGGACCTTGCTGCAAAAATAATCCCACTGTATGTGTACTGTGGCACACCTTTCCCAGTTATCATCATCATCCTCACAATGCTCACTACTATCCTTAACGAATACCAAACTCGATTACGCTGAGCCAGTCATTCACGCTTTCTGTACGTCAAACAAGTCAATGTTGGCACGCGCCCGTTCACGGAGAACGGTCTTGGCAAGAAAACCGAGGGCAAGGCTGAACGAAACTATTGCACGGCCCGCATCCCTTTCAGCTCGTTGCAGCTCGTTCTGATCAGCGCTTCCATCTCGTGCGACCGCGATTTGATTACGCATTCGAACGGTTCTGGGTGTCTACACAACACGCACAGATAAACACGCCGTCAATGTGTGTCCACATGTGTCGGAATGCGCCACTCACGAGAGGAGGCCTGTTACCATCTTGCCCGATGGGAAGACAGGCTTCCCATCTGAGTCGACAGGCGCGCGGATGCTGAGCGTGTGCAGCACAGTAGCGACGACTATAAAGAGCGACGACTCGGCGAAGTGCTTTCCAGGGCAGATCCTATGTGCATAAGCGCAAATCGAATAAGAGCACACGGTCAACGTTTAGGAGCCTAGCGGCAGTGTCGGGCAATGGCGACTCACCTGCGCCCGTAGCCGAACACGGTTGAAGCGGGGTCGCCTGCATCCAAGTTCAGCCGGCCGTCCTTGAGGAATCGCTCCGGCGCGAACGTCTCGGGATCGGGGTACACGTTCGGATCGCGCGAGATGGCCCTAGTGCACGTGCACCGAATACAGGTCAGCCATTCGGTTCTCCAAGCCCTCACATTGCTGCATGCTCACCAGATGTTCGCAATCACAACAGAGCCTTTGGGGATCCGCCATCCCCTGTACTCATCCTCCTCGTGTGCACGATGTGGGATACCCAGAGGCGCGACAGACCGCCAGCGCAGGAGCTCCCGAATGAGCGCACGGACGTACGGTAGTGCAAGCTCGTCCTCGTACGTGGGCAGGCGTTGTGGACCGACGACGGTGGCCAGTTCTTCGTGCGCCTTTCGCTGAGCCTGAGGGAAAAGAATCATGGCAGCGAAGAACGTCTGCAAAGTCGAAAAGGTCTAGCAACAAGCTGGGTGTGAGCACAGAACACGGTGTCAAATGTATATACACGATGCGCACCGTGTCAGCTCCGCCCGCGTATGCGACTCCTGCGGCCTGCTTGATCACCTCTTCTTCTTCGGCTGCAGTCGTGACATCCGTCGCACGCGCGCGTTCGACTAGGTTCGCCACCATCGACGGCTGCGCGACACCTTTCCGCTGTTCCAACAGACTATCTTGAGCCCTTCTGTCGCGCTCTAGTCTAATGAGGTAGACGCACCATCGCTTCCATTGCGGCGTCCCATGGGGCGTTGAGGAGCCTATCTGATAGCTGTTTAAACTCTGCACAATCGCGTTTGAAGCCAGCACCAGGCATCCACGCCGGAAGGAAGCGGAGGGCGGGGAAAGTCTCGACAAGGTATTTGCCGGGAGCGAAGACTGACGAAAATGATGACATCGCTTCCTCCGCCATCGCCAAGTAGTCGGTCTCAAGCTCGTCGTCGATTTCGATCCCGTAGGTCACGCGCATCACAGCAGAACCGAAGTAGCTGGTTGAAGGGAAGAAAATGATGATATGAGCGAGAGATGAAAGTTCTGGGGTCAGTCAGCGTGCTCGGGTCCGAAACTCACTGCTGAATGTGATGGAGGAAGTCGTGGGGCGTGTCGATGAGCCGCTGTACGAAGCGATGAGTTTCGAGTACCTGTGCAGGTCGATATGTTTCGACCGCTGTTTGGTTGAAGTACTGATGGAAAGCACGCCGATGACGCCGCCATCCGGGACCGTATCGTTCCAAGGGGAGCGCCCAACCGAAGTCTATGCTGCAGTCACAAAAATGAGGAAGAAGTAGGTCATTAACCTCTTTGGCGAGGAATAGAGCACTGTGCGGACTTACGTGTCGACCAGGATCGAGGGCGGCCTGTCCGAGTAATTAGCAGAGCGTTTGTCCAGTAGCTCAATTGCCGCTGCTTGGGAGCTCAGGATAACCATGGGCTGACCTAGCACGTCGAGATAAAGCACATCGCCTGCATGTAAACGAGAAATCAGCCTTGAGACGCAGCGATTGCGAAATGGATAGAGCCTGACCGTGTTTGGCACTCAAGTTACGGAAAGTTTCGTGCGTATCGCACCTGGGAATCTCGAGTGCATTTCCTAGGAAGGGGAGGCGGAGAGGGCCTGGGGGGAGGGGTAGCAAGCTGCGGGTTTTGGTCTTCCAGTGAAGTAGAAGAAAGGCGGCTGCCACTCCAGAGATCCAGAGAGCGATTTCGGGCTGGATGCTCGACATGGTACTGGCGATAGACTTTGTCTGTGGGGACTGTTGTAGCAGGCCTTGAGCTCCCTTTATATAGACCATCCGATAAGCCTATGCGGTCGCAAGGTTCTGGTGACGCCGTTAGCAGTTGAATCAACGTCAGTGACGATACCAGCCGCATACTTACTAAGTAACCTGTGGGACATATGGATGGGCGATTCTTCGTAAAGTTACGACAAATTGAGTTTCTTTCACCCCACAAACCCTGTAACATGCGCAATTCCGAGGATGCAAGTTGATCCGTAGCTGTACAGCGGCCTGTGAGGTACAGTTTATGCCTTTCTCGAGGATGCCATAAAATAATTCACTCACGGACGCCACGCATTTCGGAGGAAAGGGCTCTGCCACCCCCGGGCCCCCCACTACGACTCCATGTGTCACCCACGAGGTGGGTTGAAACAGTAATGCCCCTGCACGCTACACGCGAAGGCGACCTAGAAGCTCCAGAACAGAGGCTCGTGCATATCTAGGAAGCGAGGAAACAAAGTAGTGCGGCGAGAAGGTGTGATCTATAGAGGAGAGGAAGCGTGGGTACCCGGGCCATCGCGGAAGAAGCCGGCGATAGACTTGTGCCAGGGAAAAGAGATGATCCTACAACGTACCAATCCTACTTAGAAAGGGCCGAGGAGCTTTTAAGCCGCAATTGCTGGGTCTGAAATTGTAAGCACTGTGAAGTAAGTCTATTTCCTGCTGTTCGTGTCTAGTAGCGGAGTACATCAGAGACGCTATGAGACGATATCCCAATGCAAAAAAATCCATCAAACGGGGTTATCGGAGTGCATTAAGGGGGAATCGAACCCCCGGCGGGTCGATGGCAACGACCCAGGTTACCACTACCCCATTAATGCGATGTCAGCTCTTTAGTCACGCAGTAGTATAACCAGCGAATACACCACCTTCCGCGTACGGACGGATCCGTTGGAGTCGTGGCTGCGGAGACACTGAGCTTGGCACACGACGCGTTGCGCACCTATGTACCAGTACGTCTTGCCAGGCTGGAGCACGATTTGCTCCTCCCGTCGAGTTCCATTTTTCGGTTACTTCTACAATGGTATGGAATCATGAATCTTCGCAAGAGACCCCTCTTTCGTCAAGAGCTCATCTCCAGGCAAGTGCAGAGACTGCGTTTTACTTATCCCTAACTCGAGCCTCCGACACTCGCTTACGTGTGTTGTAGATAGCGGAATGTAGCCTCTCGTGAGCTGCACTGCTTTGCATTTTGCGTGCGATCCGCCCCAGCCGGCGCACCATGTTTTACCGCGCCCCGCGACGCTCGCCCAGCACCCGCCTTCCGCCCGGATCATCGTGAAGGTGGCGCCCAGCCTCGCCCAGCATTTGTCTCGGGTGCCCCTTTGATGTCAGCCTCTAAGTACCTCTCTTTCCCCGCACGGTCACGATCGATCAGGGTCGGCCTCTTGTCACCGCGCTTGCCTTGCTCCTGGGCTGCCTGTCGCTATATCATACCGCGCGCTGGCAGCGCGTTTAGCTTTTCCTTCCTTCTGGCCTCCTCTTCATTCTGGTCACCTCTCTTCCGCCTCTCGCATACGAGTTCTCCGTACCTCTAGCCGCTGTCGCCGGAGGCCAGCTGTCTGTCCTTTCTCTCTGCGCTTCTAGTTTCCTTCTGCGATGCGCTCCTACGCTGTTGTCCTCGCGCTCTCCGCGACGTCCGCGCGCGCCTTCACAAACTACGCGAACGACTTCATCGACCCTCAAATTATCCTCTCCAAAGATTTCAGTAATATTACTGCCATGGCGCAGGAAACCATCGTTAACTGGGCGGACCAGCTTGCAGCCATGGGACCGTGGAGTGGGTATCGCGCCTCTGTGTTTATGGTGTGTCGCGCGTACGCGCGACACGATCGTTCCGGACCGCCTTTGACATACGCCACTGTGCCTTGTAGATGTAACGAGCAAACCGTTTACGCCTCCGTCGGGCACCAAGAAGGATTACATGAGTTTTGCGCCCTAGTACGTCCCCCCACCCTTGCACGTTTGCGCTGACCGTGCTGACAATGCTCAACGTTCTAGCTGGTGGCCTGACTGCTCGAGTGTTGGGAACACGACGGAACTTACGCAAGAAGAAAGTTCGTCGTCACTGCGTATCCCTGTGTATTCCGCATCTGACCGCGCGCCCATCTGAAACAGTCTGGACGACGTGCCCGTATGTCGTGCGCGACGGGCAGTTCAACCCCGACGCGCGCGAGGTGGACGACATCGGCAACTTTGACGACATGGCGAACGCTGTACTGTTCAATGCCCTTGCCTGGGTGATTAATGGCTCGGACAGCTACGCAGAGAACGTTGCGTCCTGGGTCAACACCTGGTTCCTCGACGACGCGACCGGCATGAACCCGAACCTCAACTACGCCCAGATGCAGCGCGGTCCCACGGGCCAGAACGGCACACACACGGGCATCCTGTACGTGTTTTTCTCCCCCTCTTTCCCTTGCTCTCGTCTCCCCTGCGATCAAGACTCGCGCTCGCTCGGAGCGTCGTCATATCTGTAGAGCGATGGGCCTCTGCTGCGGCTGCGGTCGCACCCGCGCCCCCGTTTCCATCGCCCACACTGGCCGGTCCTCGCGTCCACATCCGCTACTAGTGGAAACGCGCGCGCTGCGCGGCGTGCCTGCTAAGTGCGACCAGATAAGCGCCTATCTCCCCGCATTGCGCGATCTCTATCGCTTCCTGATCCGGCGCGCCGTGCTGTGCTGCGCTCTCGGCTCGCGCTGATCGCCCGCTAATGACCCTTCATGACGCTCATGATCTCTAACTCCGCTCGCCTGCAGGGACCTCAAGTGCATGGCGAAGGTCGTCTCGGGCGTGCTCGTCCTGCGCGAGGGCAAATCCGCGGCGTGGACGGACGAGCTCGATAGTGCGCTCAACAGCTGGACGGAAACATATATCGGATGGCTCACGAGCGCCAGCATCGCGCTCGAGGAGAAGGCCGCGGCCAAGTGAGCGTCTTTCCTCTCCTAATCTCTTGACATATCCCGCCCGAGGCGCGAGCGCGATCTGTCATGTTTTCGAGCTTGGCACTAACCTCCCTTGGTTGCGTTTGTCCTCATGCCTCTCATTGCTGCCGCCTCTCACGCATCGCCGTCATGCCCGCGTCGCTCGCTCGTGCGTCGCAATCGCGCACACAGCAACCACGGCACGTTCTACTATAACCAACTCGCGGCGCTTCAAGTCCTCATCGGTAACAATACGGGTGCGGCGGATACCGTCGAAGAGTACTTCACCGGGAAGTACAAGTCGCAAATTTCTGCCAATGGCGACCAGGTGCGTTCGAGTTTCGCTCTCGTCTCGGGTCGGAAGACGTACGGCCCCACACCGGCTTTGTCGCTCGCATGCTATCGTCCCGGAGCGGGACCTATCTGCGTGTGCAGCCGATAGCTGACCGGACTTCCTTCGCTCGACAGCCGCTCGAGACCGCGCGTACACGCCCATACCATTACCGCGCATACAACATCGCGGCTATAATCGTACGTCGCCTCGCTTGTCTGCTCCGTCGTTTGAGCTGGGCTGAGTATGCTGCTTCCCACCACCCGACTCCACCACTAATCCACGCCAATTTCGTGTCCGCGCGCTCGACGGTTCCTTCAATCTGCGCTCACCATACTCGTCACCGGCTCGCCCGCGCGCCCACTCATGCACGCATTTCACTTCCTCGACATGCACCCGCCTCCCGGACACGCGCACACAGACGAACGCCAAGATCGGGCAATACGTCGGCTACTCCGCCTGGAACCTGACCACCTCCAACGGCTCCACGATCCAGTCCGCGCTCGACTACGCCATGACCCTCCCGGCAGGGGACGAGACCGCGTCGGAGCTCTACCCGCAAATCGTTGCCGTCGGCGCCGTCTACGGCGACCCTGAGGACAAGTACGCGCAGTTCATGGCGGAGAACGCGGGGAACGACTACCCCGCCGACGCGCAGTTCCTCTGGAACCAGCCCTTCTCGGACTCGGGACTCGTTGCGGAGAACGCGGCGAACTCGGGCGGGGCGAGTGTCCGGACGGGGGACAGTGCGGCGAGTCCTGCGGGCATGCCGCGGAGTGCGCTAGTTAGCGCGGTTGCGCTCGCGCTCGGCGCGGTCGTGCTTAGTGCTTAAGCCGAAGTGCTCTCTCGCCCCCGCCAGCCGTCTCGCTCGTCTCCAGCGAGCCATTACACTACTTACTCTACATCCTGTTCCTTGTTATACTTATCACTCTCTGAAATGCCCGGACTACTCCGGCCTAGCTATTTTTTGGACATTCCCTGCTACAGTTCAGGACTCAAGTCGATCTGAGATCCATCAGCATAGTTTACTCTGCATTACTATCATCCGTACGCGTTACCCACCATGCATCTTATATTCGCATAGTGCATTACTATCCCGTCCAACTCCAAATTTTGCCCCATTGCTCTACATATTTCCCTTCTACGTATCCGGGACGAGTGAGTGCACTGGGAATGAAGGCTATCCTGCATATCGGCTGTAGGCTTACTTTACCATAGCATTACATCGTGAATGGAGTTCCGAGAGTGCTAGAATGCAACATCGGCATCAACATGAAGAAGCATTCTCACTCAGATACCGCAGCAGTGCGTACAATCGCACACGTGAAGTATTCGACTCGGCCTCGAATGAGCGACATGTCCAGATCAATGCAAGTCCCATTTTCGTGCGATTTTCTGCCCCAAAGAGTATCGTACAATCCAAAGATCAACAATATACAACTACAACGACGCACCAGGCCAGCCAGGAACACGCAACCAAAGAAAGCAGAGGAAGACGCCCTAAGCGGGAAAGGAGGGTGGACACGGGGGTATAGGTATGCGTAGGAGTGACAGCTAGTGGGTATATAGGCGTGCGGATGCCTCCTTATGGCTTCGAGGACTTCGACTTGAAAGGGCTTCGGTGTCCTCACTGGGTGAAGCCGGAGATGCCCGAGAAGTTGATCGGACCGGCGGAACCGCCAGTGACCTTGAGCGCGGACCAGTCCCAGGTGCCTGACGGGAATGGAGAAATGTAAGTCACAGCGATGGGCAAGAAAGGGTAGTAGGGAGAGAAGAAGGCACGCACCGGTGCACGAGCCGGAGCCACAGTTGACCGCGACGCGCTGCGCGTCGGAGTTCACGGAGATGGTGTTCGTGGTGCCGACGAAGTTGACACCCTGAGGGGCGCGGGAGCCGGGGAGATAGAAGGGGATAGAGCGGGCGTGCGGTTAACAACTCGACCCCTAGTCAAATACCGCGAGTGGGCACTTACCGAGAGCTTCACGCCGTTGCCAGGAGTACCGAGAGTGTCGGGGTAGCTCTACAAGCGTGAGCAGCCTTAGTGTTGTTGATCCTAGGGTTGATGGGTGGAGAGACGCACCTGGTCAATGAGAACACCGAACTGGCGCATGCCGGTGGCAGTGTTGCCGGAATAGGTGATGTTGGAAACGGTCGAGTCAGTGGAGGCAGCCTTGGTCTTGATGCGGAGCGCCTGGTCGCTATTCAGAGGGCATTACAGTGAGCTCGCGGGGCCATCGCGGTCAAGGAGAAGAGAGCGTACTTGTCCTGGACGTTGTTGTTCAGGATCTGGATACCGTTGACAGTCACGTCCGAGTCAATGGACCCCTACAGTCGTGGAACAAATAAGGAACCATTGGCGAACGGTCTACGGAGATGGGAATGCAGGTACGTACTACGGAGATACCGTGACCACCAATGCACGTGTTGCGCTGGAAGATGATGTTGCTGCCCTTGTTGATTGCGAGACAGTCGTCCTGGTTATGGATCGTGCTAAGCAGAAAAACACCGTTGAACATGGTATATCCTTTGGCTAGCCGAAGTTACAGATACGCACCTGTCCTCAATGGTCAGGTCAGTCGTACTGACGTCGAACCCATCGGTGTTGTGTCCAGCAGCCTTGCCGTCACTCTTGGAGTTGGGTGCGTCACCGGCCGCTATCAGCGACGTCACCGTCAGTACACACCACGTGGATTGTGAGACGTTGTGAACTCACAGTCATCGATCGTAAGCTGGGACATGGTGAGCGCCGCAGGGTTCGACACGCTGTACACGCGCGCAGGCGAGTTGAGGACCTTGACGTTCTAGATCGGCGCAGCCCAACTCAATCAGCTCGTATGGACAGAGAAAGGGCATGCTTTGCGTGGCTTACGGTGTAGGTTCCGGAGATTTTGATCCTGTGAGGAGACGATGACAGGAGCTTGCTAAGTATATCAAGAGAAGGTTAAGTGAACGCATGCGTACTTCATCATTGGTGCGGGCTTTGTGACACCACCATTGCCGCCCTGGCCATCCTGCGCTTCCCGTCAGCCATGACAGGTCTCCGGGTACGTACTGATCTCAGTACTCACCCAGTAGGACGGGCCGTTGCCGTCGAAGGTGTGGCCGTTGCCGTTGACTGTACGACACCGGTGGCGTGTCAGCACACCCAACGGAAAGACTCAGCAAAAGGTTCCGAAAAACACCCACAAGTGATCGATTTGCCGCTACAGACCGAGGCAACCGCGGGTCAGCGTCCAAGTCGAGGCATGCGGGACACACGATATGACGTACCTGACTTGGAAGAGCGGTCCTGCCCAGTCCTTCACAGCGAAGGTCACGTCACCCTCTACACACGCGTGCGCGGGGAGCGAAAATAGAGTGGGAACGTGTACCCGGTCAGCCTCGCCCCAGCTAATTATTGCACCGCCACTGCAGCCGTGCACCGCTCGCCCGCTACGCTTAATGCAAGGCACCCCAAGGTCGGTACCTGAGACATTGCAGACGCGCAAGCACGGGCAAGCGAGGGCGCACGGGCACGGGAGGTGCGGGGAGGAGACGTACCCATGTTGACCGTCGTGCCGTCTGCGAGGTCGAGGTTGAACGTCTCGCCGGCGGGGACGGTGAACGAGTTAATGTTCACGGTCGTGCATTTGACCGCGTCGTCGACGTCGTCCAGAGACGAGATCGTGCCAGTGCAGTCGGTCGCGGCGGGGGCGCCGAGGACGGCCTGCGTGACGGCGAGGAGTGCGGCGAGGCGAAGGAACGAGGACACCATTGTGAGTGCAGAGGAACAGACGAGTGCGGCGGTCGTGCTGGGACAGAATGCAGAGGAAGCTCGACTGGAGCGGTGGAGCACGGTGGACGATGGCGGCGGCCTTATATCCCTCCTTGAAAGTGCACAACAGGGCTTCCACTCTTCTCGGAAAAACATGCGGGACGAAGAGATGTGGGGGAAGCGCACGTCCATGCCGGCGGAGAGCACAGTCATGGGGTTCGAGAACGTGAGGGCTTCGCGCACGCGTCACATCTGCGGCGCGAGCACATGCGACGGTGTGAACGACGGGGGTGAGCGGGCCACGACGGTGCGCCCGGACGCGACCCGACGCGTGAGCCACCACAGGTGACGGTCACCATCGAGATGCGAGGGTCGCGTACCGGGAAAAAGCCTGGCTTGCTAGATGGGGCGTCCGGAGGGTAGGAGGCCCGACCGAGATCATCAATTGTTTGAATTTGTATGAGGGTCGGTGCAGCAGCGTCGAAAGTCACGTCTCCCCAAGGGATTAATGTTTACGCCGACGCCTTACTCGCCAAAGACTGCAAGATTTCGTCTTCGAGCCTATGCAAGAAATTGAGCCGAGCTTACGCCAAAGAGTAGCACTTGCGGGGGCATGACAAGCGCAAAACAACGTGGGCGGTCAGCGGGATCGCCGCTAGAAGCCTCCTGTGCTCTTCCGCAGGGAATGTGAGAACCGATGGGAGAGGGCCATGACCCCCGCTGACCTGTTGATGACGACGGCTGCGGATTGTATTAGGTGCCAAATCTGAGCATGGTGCATGGAGGTCAGAACCGCTCCCGACGGGAATACATGTCACCGTAAAATGAAAAGTCTCACACCTGGGTCTGGGCTGTCGTTCCGTGCCGTGAACAATTTACGGAACAGGATTAGGGTCAACGGCGCGTGCCATGACGACGCGGCTGGCACATGGGCCAATATTGCAAGGCCTGAATGGCATGTGCGTAGCGTTGGCTGACATCAGTCAGACAACTACCGAGCATTATGAGATATCAGGAACATCGACTCGCAAGACGAGTGAAAACGGTATATGCGGCGATGAGCAAGCGGAGAGAGGCGGAAGAGTGAAGACACGAGGAACTTCATGACTGAGGGACGTGCGCCGTGCGCGCCGTGAGCGCCCGTGTCGGGTTCGAACCCACGCCTCTCGGAACCGCCCGGCGAGCGCTCCGCCTCCAAGGTTTTACTTAACGCCTGCCTTGAATAATCCCGCCACGAAGGTTCCTCACACACGGTTCCTCACACACGGTTCCTCGTGGTCCCTGGTCATCTTTAGCCTCTACGCACCCGGCCGGTCTACCGCCTGTGGCCTTTTGCGTCCCCAACGCGTTCACGAAAAAAGTACCGAACGGCCCGCGCCACCCTGCAGAGCGGCCCGCGAGGATCAGAAGCCACCAACAAGCCCCGAAGTTGTTGCACCCGCATTGCGACCCACCCACCGCCTCCCTCCTTCGAAGCTCAAGCTTTGTGCGCGGAGTATCGCTCATGTCGCTTCCGCGCCACGACCCGCAATTCACTATCCTCTGTCGCGCGGCTGAACTCTAGCAGAAGAAGAACGCTGTGCGCGGTCCCGACCGGCATTACCCCGTCCTACCATACACTCCTCCAGCACAGCGTGCACAGCAAGCCGGCCCGCCCCCACGGCCCGTGCTAAAAGCTCGGAACTTGTAGCGACATTTTAGCCTTTTCGTGAGGGTCATGCCCGTATTTGCGACGGACCAAGGGTCGCAGCAGCACATACGATGCACGATGCTCGAGACGTGTGCATGAGGGCGTACTCACAGAAATAGAGTCGGACGCGGGAGCCTCGGCTCGCGAGGAAGCTTGAGGAAGTGAGTTAACTACGTTCGTCGGTCAAACTCTTGCGCGTCCTCCTATGGAGGTAGGACTCCGGACTATCTCGCCGCAAACATGGTTGGCGTTCTAAGTTCTATCAGAACGAAACCAGGAGCGAAGTCTATATTTCGGCCCGGACGGGGACCTCAGGTATACAGCCGCAGCGCTGAGTAGCGAGTAGTGATACACATAGGAGATAGGAGGGCAGAGGCAGGTAGACCGGCAGGCACGAACGAACACGAGAAACGAGAAAGGGGAAGGGGAAGAGGAACAGAGATCCAGCATAAGCCCAGGACGGGAGCAGAAGGTAGAACGAGACCGACGAGAAGCTGACTACGGACAAAACAAGACGACGGAGAGGAAATAGGATAGGAGAAGAAGCATATGATGGTCGACGAGAGGGAGTACGATCGACTACCGGACACGCGTCGGGCTATAACGCCAGACGACGCCCCGGGGCGATTTACTAGTTTACACTGTACGGGTGAGCAGGAGAGGGGGACGTGCATAGGCGACGAGAAAGGGCGCCACTACCGAACCAACCTGCCTCGGGTCATTCCGGCGCAGGAACGCATCGAAGACCGGGAAGCGAGAAAGGGAAAGAAACAGCAGAAAAAGAAGAGCACGAGAGTTCCGAGTCAAAGCAGCTACCGTAAGACCCGCCCGCACACTCTCCCCAAACGCAGATCAAGAAGAAAAATCGACGCTAGATTGAGGACGGAAGAACGAGCGCGGCGTACAGATGGGCAGGGTAGGTAGAGCATGCGTAGATGTATGATTGTATGTACGCATGGACGTAGTCACACTAGTAATGTAGACAGGGCCCGGCAGAAGACAGAACGAAGCACAGACAAAGGACCAGGGTGTGTGTGGGGTACACAGCGTACATGTGTGTACGAAAAAGGACGAAGGGAGGGAGAGAGGAGAAAAGGATGGAAGGCGGGAGCAGATGGTGAGGAAAAGAACGACGTGTGCAGGGGGAGAGGAGAGGGGGGACAAGGATAGATCATAGAGCAATATGAATAAATACGCTTAAGCGACAGCGGCGGGGAAGCCGCGGCGGCGCGGTCCGCCGTGCGAGCGAGGGCGAGGACGACGAAGGCGAAGACGAGGAAGGGCCTACAAACAGCCCCAACCCCCCCAACCCCCCTCCTCACCCCGCTCCTCCCCCCACAGACCCACCGTGCGACCCCCACCCTAAGTCGCGTAGAACTTATAATCGTTCCACATCTCCCCAGCAGGGTCGCCCTGCGGGGGCGGCGGCGGCCACGCGTGCATCGCCTGCGGCGGGAGCGCGTGGCCCTGCATCGACGGATGCGACGGATGAGACGGACGCGAAGCGTGTGACGGATGAGAGGGATGAGAGGGGTGCGACGGATGTGCGTGTGGGTGCTGATGTGAATGCGGCGGGAGCCCCTGCTGCTGCTGCTGTTGTTGGGGCGCGTGCGGATGAGGCTGGTGCGACCGATGATGCGGCGGCGGAGGGGGCTGCTGGAACTGCGCGTAGTCCTGCGGGTGCGCGGGATGTGACGGGTGCGAAGGGTGCGACGGGTGCGAAGGGTGCGACGGGTGCGAAGGGTGCGACGGGTGTGAAGGGTGCGACGGGTGGTGCGCGAGCGTGGTCATGCTCGGGGCGATCGCGCCCTCGTCCATCATACCCAGCGTGATCGTCGTCGGCCCGTCGAACTCGGGCGGCGGGGGCGGGTACGGGAGGTAGAACTGGCCAGGCGGCGGCGGGGCAGCGGCGTAGTTGGGCGCCTGCGACTGTGATTGCGCTTGAGGAGGCTGCGCGTACTGAGGCTGCTGCTGACCTTGCACCTGAGCAGGATCGAATGGCGGAGAGTCAAACGCCATCGCGTCGTCCGGCGAGCTGTACTGCATCGCATAATCCTCCTGCTGTGGCGCCGGAGGAGGGGGCGGGCCGGGGAGCGGAAGCGCATACGGCTCAAAGTTCGCAACAGCCGGACTCTGCGGGACCGACGTCGACGCCCGCGCGCCCCCATTGCCCCCATTGCCCGGCGGGGTCGTCGTCGTCGTGAGCGGGCTCGGGGGCGGGAGCGCACGCCCAGGCGGGCTCGGCCCAGCTCCAGCCCCGGTCGCCGAGACAGGGGCGCTCGTGGGCGCCGTCGACACGCTCGCGGTGCGTTGCCGCCTCGACGGGCCCGGCTGGCCCGTCATCGCGCGCATGCGGAGCGGGCCGCTGTACCCGTTCGCGCCGGAGGCCTTGTCCTTGCCGTCCTTCTCGCGCGCGTCCTTGTCCTTCGCCAGTTTCTTCGCCTCGGGCTTCGGGTTGCCCTTCGCGTCCGCACCTGCACCGGCGGCGGCACCGTCCTTGGGCTTCGCCCGCGCGCGAGGCGCATCGGGGCGGGACGAGCTCACAGCGACGCCAACGAACGGGAGCTGGAAGCTGCTCCCCTCCGCGCGCGCACCGTGTTCCCCACTCTCCAGCTCCCCGTGTTTCCTCTTCGTCCCCGCGCTGTTGCTTGCCGGGACAGGGGACACCGGCCCCCCGCGCGCCGCCTCCGCCTTCCTCTTCATCGCCTCCACGATCCTCACCGCCTCTCCCCTCCCATTCCCTCCCCCGCTCCCGCCCCCATGTGCGCCCCCATGCACGCCCTCGACACCCCTCCTCGCGTCCCCAATATCCCTCAGTATCCCCAACGCGCACACCACATTCTTCACCCCCTCGCTCGCGATGAGGCTCATCGGCTCCTGGACGACCGCGTGCGCGCACACGACGGCCGCGTCGAACACCGCCCGTCCAAAGTCGTAAAAGTCGAACACGGCCGGCCGCGTGCGCGCCCAGACGGCGTGCAGCGCGCGCGCGGCGGCGACGACGCCGTGCGCGGCGCTGATGCTGCCGTACACGGCTTGGTGCGCTGGGGCCCGACGCTGCCCGGAGGATGTGGGGGAAGAGGAGGAGGAGGAGGAGGAGGAGGAAGAGGAGGAGGAAGAAGAAGAGGCTTTGAGGAAAGGAAGGTACGTCTTGAGCACCAACCTATTCGCGAGGAGCGCGAGCTCGCACTTCTGCGCCAGCCGGAACGGCGAGCCCACGAGGGGCGCGACGGGTTTGGAGATGTCCGGGGTGACCTCGAGGTGCCACGCGGGGGGCAGGTCCGCGAGGAAGGCGGCGACGTCGGCCTCGAACGCGCCCGCCTGGTCGAGCGAGAGCTCCGCGGTGGGGTCCTCGGCGAGCGGGTCGCGGAAGGTCTGCTTCTTGACGCTCTTGACGAGCTGCGCGAGTTTGCACTTGAGCGCGAAGTAGGCCGAGGAAGAGTCCTTGTCTGGGTTCTCGGGTGTGGGTAGGGATGTGCATGAGGGTGTGAACTGGTCCTCGTCGACGTCGGCGGGGAGACGCGTAGTATGTGTGTTGTCCGCAATAAGGGGCGGGTGGCCCATGCAGTCCGCGACAAAACTGTAGAATTGGTCAGCACGAAGAGAGACAGAAGAGAAGATGTGCTCACAGATCATAATAATAAACATCCCACCACACCCTCCTCCTAGTCTCCGCCTCAAACAAGTTATAAGTGCCCGGAAACTCGTCGGGGTCCATACCGAGCCCCATCATGCGCGCGACGTTGACCATCTTCCCAACCTTCACATCCAGCCTCAGTCAGTACCAGCACACCACCCTCAACCAAACTCGGCGCAAAACAGGGAACTCACCAACGGGAACACGCTCTGCGCCACGCTCATCTGACCCTCATGCAGCATATACAGCACCTGCAAGATCATCGCGATGACCGAGTCCAAGTCGTACGCCGACGTCTTCTCGAACAGCCCCAGCGACTGCTCCGACAGCGCGAACAGCATCCCCGGCGTCCCCGCGCTGTCACCCGGGCTCGGTGGTGTCCCGGGTTGAGGTTGGTCCGGATTCGAGTTGGAGGGGTGCGGCTGCGGCTCGCCCGACGGGGGATCCCCATCCCGCGCAACGAGAGCCCCAAGCGCGAACGCAGCCGAGGCGGCGGCGAAGAAGCTGAGCGTCGGCTTGGGCGCGTTGGACGCGCCCGCAGCGCCGTTCGCCCTGGACGAGCTGCTCGGTTTAGAGGATGAGAAGAAGATGTCGCGCGCGAGCTCCTGCTTCGTCTTTGGCTTCGACCCATATGCGAGGACAACGGCGGCGTTGGCGGCGGTGGCAGAGACGGGCGAGCTCTCGCCGCTCTCGGCCCAGCTGAAGATGGCGGCGATGCGCTGCTCAAAGTGCGGGACGTTGAAGCAAGGGTGGAGGAGCATCGTCTCCCGGAAGGCCTTGAGATAGCGCGAGCGCGCGGTCTCGGACGGTAGATAAGCTATGAGCGCGGCGGTGACCTGCGGTAGGGCGGTAGGACCGGCGGAAGGTGGTGGCAAGAAAGATTCGTAAGGCGCGGGAGGATGTAACGAGTTAAACCCGCCAGGAGGGATGTGCACGCCAGTCCCGGGAGAGAAAGACGATGACGACGAGGCAGGAGGGATAGATACCGGGGTAGGCTCCAGCTTCACGGTCGCTGACGATGTCGACGGACGCATAGAACTAGACGCAGCCTCCGAGGGCCGCGACGGCCTCTGGAAGAATTCATCCTCGACTTCCGAGAGCCATAGACCGGCAACGTCGTCGAGACTGATAACTACCGAACTCCCGGACGCGCCCTGCGCCAAGAGCGCACGGTCGTTACAAGGGAGGCCCGCCATGAGAGCAGCGCCCGCATGTGTGCCGGAAGGACCGGCTCTGCTGGGGCCAGCGACAGCATTCGGCTGCTTGAGGGAAGGGATGCCAGCGAGGACGGCAGATACCGACGCAGGGGACGACGATTGGAGCTGGGCGAGGACCCTCTCGATCTCGAGGATGCGATTATGGAGGGATTGCACGTCTCTGGAGAAGCCATGAAGGAACCTTCATGGGGAACAAAGCAAAAGAGGGCACGTACACTTTCTCGGCCGCAGCCTGGGAGTAGAGGCATCGTTGGACGGTGTCGCGTTTGAGACAGGAGCTACACGGTGTCCGGCGGTCACATTTAAGTTTTAGGCGTTTGCACTGGAGCACACGAGTCAGTACACGATTGCAGCGGCGGATGATGGGGGCGCGACGATGAGAAAACGGAGGGATGAGGCAGAGCCGGCGCATACGGCAGCGAGCGTCTGGCCGCGCTCTACTCGGTTGCGCGCACGCTCCTAAGAGGGCAAGCGGAGAAAAAGGGAGGAGGCAAGAGCAAGAGGGGGACAACAGAGGGGAAGAGGAAACTGACCTCGGCGCAAACGACGGTGATGCGGGAGCGGATATGCCTGCAAAGAGATTATAGCGCAACTGAGGGGCGAGGGACCAGGTACGCACGGTCCGTTAGAGAACTTGGGCTGTCCCGAGGGAGCTCCATGTGCGGACGCGCCGTTGATGTTGGCAGACTCGGGGCCGGGAGTGTCCCTGATGACGGGGGCGGAAGAGGAAGAGGGGAAGTGCATGGCGGCGGCTGGGGAGTGGGAGGGGGTTAGGCCGAGGTCGGCGTCGAGACTAGGAGACTGTTCCATGGCTAAGACGGGTGCGCGCTGCTGCGCCCGTTCGGGTGAGTGTTCTCCGACGCTGCTGCAGCGGATGCTGGAGACGAGGGGCGTGGAGGGGCGGGAGCGCAAGGGGCGGAAGAAGAGGAAAGATGGGCGGGAGAGGGAGAGAGGAGCAAAGGGCGGGCGCGGGAAGTCGGACGCGTCCAGCCACTGCCAGCCGATCTTGAGAACGCCTTCTGGGGACCCCGGACCCCCTCCGGCAACCCTCCGGTCAATTTCCCCTCTCCCTCCGGGCGTCCCGCCCCGCCCATTTCCCACTCCGCGGCTCCCTCAATTATCGCCCACCGCCCCTCAGCGCCTCTCCTCCTGCCAACTTGCCACCGCCTGCGACCCCTCCTCGTCGCGCCGCACTTGTCGCACTCGCTCAAAATGTCCTGGCCGCGGGACGATCGGTCTGCATTCCTCGTCGGGAACCCCTCGGCCGGGGCCGCACGATCTGGCGGCGGGGTGTTCGCACAAGGGGCATTAGAGTTCGGGCCTCCTCCTTGATTGGGCAAGCCTCGATCAGCGTTGGTCAGTGCTCTGACGCGGGCCCTCGACGTTATCATCCCACCGCCAGGGTCGCTTGACGTCCCCAGCCGCGCCAGGCTCGTCCAGCGACTGTCTGTCAGCGACCGGCATCTGTTGCCCCCTCGACCTCGCTCACACCCTCGCCAGCACCTGACGTCCGCTGTCCCCATCCCATGACACGCCCCCTCCATTCCTCCTCCCCGTCGCCCCCGTCCGAACCACCTCAGTTTTGCCTGACATCCCGCTGACACTCCAAGCCGCGGCTCGGCATCGCCATCTCACCCTTTAAGCTTTTTCTTATCCAACCGTTTGCACGCGCAGCACTTCCGCAACGTACTGCGACAGCCCCTGCTGCGACGCGCGCGGGCTTCGCCGCGGACTTGCAGAAACACCCCGCGCTTCTTCCAAAGTTCGCCATCAGCCGCTGCGTGCCTACGTGCCGTACTCCTGCGGAGAGGCTCTCGTCAGAAGCCTTCACGCCTACGTCTACGTCTACTCGACTCAATGTGGGTCCTTCGCCCTGGTGGCGCCAGCTCTGAGCGTATCGCGAACCTCGCGTGCCGGCTCGGCCATGCGGCTACTCGACGGCTCCTCAGAAGCACCCGTGTGTTCCCCCTCAGTTACTGACTTGCTGCCCAGGGCCACGTTCGCCCGGCCCGCGCCCGCACTTCAAAAAGCCTCTCCGTTCTCAGCTACGTTGTTCGCCTCCGCGTGCACTCGTCCGGTCCCGACCCACCCAGCCCCGCTCTCCTCGCCCGGCCTCCTATCTGCGCAATTGCGAGTTGGACAGATCCCGACGCTAAAACGCCGTCCCGCGCCCTCCGCGCCGCGCCCCTCGAGGAGGTGCACAACTCCCAGCGCGGGCCGGCCTCTAAACTCAGGGTGGCGTGTGGGTTCCGCGCAAGATCGAGGCCCCATGCCCCGCGCCCGACCTCCTGACGGGCTCGGGTGCCCATGACCATCGACGTCATCGACACTCTGCGTCTGCTACCTACCTTACTGCTATACGACTTATCGCGCTTTCCTTTGAATCCGCGCTGCCTACGTTCTCCCAGGCTTGGGCGAGTGCACCGCGCAGGATTCCCTGATGCTAGATAGCCTCGCCTTCGTCGCGGCCACGAAAATCTGACGTCGAACATCCAATTGCATCTAACAATACACTTATCGAAGGCGCCACCTCCCACCCACCTCCTCCCACCTGTCCAGCGCCCGACGTGCCCAGCACCCGGTAGTGGCAGTGTGTACCATTCGGACCACCCCCGTTGGTCCACATCAGCATCATGTCATCGACGTCCTAGGTCCAGACCGCCCTATCCCAGCATCCCGCACGTCTCTTCCCCACCACCGCTTCCCAGGCCCGCCCGTCGTAAATCCACGGCTTCCCAAACGCGAAGCCCCCGTGCGTGGGCGTGCCGGCGGCATCTCTCGCGCCGGGGCCCCCTTGCCATTCTCGCGCGCGGCTTCTTCGAAACCTTCCGGTCCCCTGAGCTGGCGGTGACTCGCTCAAGAACTCTGCGCACACGGTATTTCATCTGGCACCATTCTCTCAGCGACTGAGTCCTACCGACATCCGGGAGCGAGCCCTTGCTGCTCTGCTTTCATAGGGGCTCCCAAGTCCCAAGTCTTGACGTCTTCTCGTAAGCCTGACACTAGTACCAGCAGTAGAAACTCAGCTGCCACTAGTGGTGGCACCACGAGCTCGCATCGCGCAAGGCACCGATCACCCCTCCCCAGCTCCTCACCGGGCCGGAGATCCACAAGGGGAAAGGGCGGGCGGGCGGGAGGGCGGGCACAGGACCCCAGACACTGCGGCGGGCCCGCCCCGTCCCGCATCGATATCTGTCCCTCCTTCTCCGGGCTCCCTAATTCGTCCCCGCGCGGCCGCCCGCCCCGTCCTGTGCCGCCTCCCTCCGCGCCTGAGCCCGCAGCCCGCTCCGGCGTGTAAGTTCGCGGGAGCAATATGAATGCCTTGCCTGGCCCGTTGCCGGCCACGGCGCCCTCTCCTTTGTCTGGGTCCTCTGGCGGCTGAGGCGGGTGCCTCGGGCGCGAGACGAGGGTCACTGGCGGACAAGGTTCGCGCCCATATCTCTCAGAGTTCAGCGTTCTGCGTTCTGTGTGAGTTGGCATGCTCTATGCGCTTCGAAGCTGAGTACTTACGACATGGCTCGCGGCCCTTTCGCGGATGGGCGGATGGGTCTAAGCGGTAAGGGGGAATGGGAGGGGGTATGTACATATGTACGTAACGCGCGGGAAGGGGCACACTGATCGGGCCGCGGGGAGCTTGCGGGGAGATGCGCACCCAGCTTCGTGCCATAGCTCACGACGAGACGCTCGCGTTCAGGAATGCGAAGTCGTCCACGACAACCCGCGGCGATACCTCCTCTGCCCAGTGCCGACCAGTCGATCCACTAGCATGATGCCGCCGGCGCGCCGTTCGGCATACTAGTAGCATCCCTCCTATACGCTCGGGCTCTCAAGCTCCTAACTAGAACCTTATACACTACATAGCGCATCACGCCCTACGCTAAACTGACTTAGTGGCTGCGCGAATCACGTTTGGGTCGCCGCAGTCGCCGGCCGTTGCGTTGAATCAAGCCTAGGATCCGCCCTCCTCGGCGGCTGACCGACGTTGGGTCTGACAAGTACTGACAAGGCTAGTGACAGCTGGGCCCCTACTTAGCTCCCCGTAGACCAAAACGTGGACGTTTCAGCGTTTCAATGGTTGGACATCTGAGCTTGAAAGCCATCCCGTTCCGCTCCGAGGTCGACGGGTGCTGCGCGGCCCACTTGGAGGCGTACGGATGGATACTCAGAGTTGACGTGGTGAGCGCGCTCGTTCTGTACGTTGAGGGCGTTTGGGCGCATCAGCGCCGGTAAAGAGTCTGACACGTCGCGGGAGGAGTCAGGACGCTACCACCACTTGTGCTAATCAACTCGAGAAAGACGTGGAGGTCCTGCTATGGCGCCTTCAGAGCCCGGCACATGAGACGAAGGACGCCGACCATGTCCACACTCTGTACCTCGAACAACGCCCGACATCCCCAGTAGTCTTGCACGACGCGCTAGCACATACAGGATCGCCAGAAAGCCCGCGAGACGGTCTCCTCATCAGGACAAGCGCGGCAGCCCCACTAGGCCCCAACCCGCAACAATAGGCAAGGCTCGCATGCGCAACAAGCCTCAAACCATACGTCCATCTGTCATGCATCGATCCCGGACGGTTACGATCGTCGCCACCCGCCCACGATATGTAATGTCAGTACGGCAGATACGGCACCATCTGGCACCACGTCCCCTCCGGCGATCAACGGAGAGCACGCGCCGATGTCGCCACCAGAACTTATTTCGCCGGGGCTTGTATGCGATGCCTTACGGCACCCCCCTGTGAGATCGCAGACATTCCGCCTGAGGAGTCAGGACCCCGGCCGCGGCGTGAGGTACGCACGTATGTATCCGGCAACGCTGGGATCCTGGAGCTCTCTTCTTGCCTGAGAGAGGGTGCGGAGCCGCACGCGTAGCTTGCGAGTTTCTGGAACGTCGAGTCGAGATGAGGGCCATCACTGACTCGCCGCCAGTTCCTGCGTCCATACTGCGTCCTAAGCCCCGAACACCCAGGCGGGTCGCCTAGCGCTAACTTATCGTATCTCTGCGAACGTCTTGTGTGGGCGCGTCGACATCTACGCTATCCCCCTCGTGGAGTCGCGTCGCGATCACATCGCGGGCGGATCCACACGTCCCTCCGCGAGGGGCCTTCGACACTCCGGGGTTCTATGGTCCGGCATTCTAACGCGTTCGACGCCCGGACCCTCGATCGTGCAACGTCAGCCAGGCCTAAGAGAACCTCGATCATACGTCTGGTCTGGTCTGGTCTTGGTCTTGTCTTGTCTCGGACGTCTGACGTCGACGCTTTCTTGGAACGTAACTTAGATCTGTGCCGGTCAAACGATCGACGCTAGTAGGTGTCGTCGCTGCCAGTGTCGTCGACGCAGTGCCATGCCAGGCGGGAGCGGCGCCGTTCTCAGTGGCAGGATTTGTGATCGCC
This sequence comes from Grammothele lineata, assembly GCA_002150815.3. NCBI lineage: Eukaryota > Fungi > Basidiomycota > Agaricomycetes > Polyporales > Polyporaceae > Grammothele > Grammothele lineata. Next base: position 131,275 of record NDFF03000035.1, read on the forward strand.
GGCGTCCATTCTTCGCGACACCGCAGTGGCAGAGGGTGTGACGTCGTTCGGTGTACCGATGTGCAGCTAGGTGCCAGCTGGACTAGAGTAGAAGCTGGAGCGAGATCCGGCGCAGCACGTCGCACGAGTGGGATCCGAGGAATGCAAGAGAAGAGAAGAGCTGGTAAGTCTGTAGCCCAAAGAAAAAAGGGAAGTAAACGCCGAGCTGCCCGGCCCGATCCAGCCCGGTTTCGATGACCGGTCGGGTCGTTCGAAGCTCGGGAGGTGTCGTTGGCAGATTCGTTCGTCGACGCGCGTATGTCATGACGGACCACGATCGACTGGCTTCGCATGCACAGATGCAGGCAGCAAGCAGTCACGGACGTCGATGCGGTTCCGTGAGCGATCGGCCCTCCGTGCGAGCCGGAAGTCGCGGCTGGTCGGATTGTTCAATGGAGGCTACCGAGTTGTCATCCGAATAGACAGGTGTGTAGAGGACTCGCATGTTCTAAACATATTCTACCCTAGTACCGTTGAGTGCTTCTTCTGGTGGTATGCTGGCAACATGTTGACATCCATATGTTTATCCCTGGGAAGACAGTACCTTGCGACTGTCGTGAAGCATCGTGGGTGTGTTGTCAACTGCGCAGAGAGATCTTGAAACACCTCGTGCGTTTGTAGCCCACGACGGTCTTGTTCCCGGTGTCAATCAGTGGATCAGCTACTGGTCGCCAGCAACATACACCCCGACGCGCCCACATGAAGATAGACCCTGGTGAACGGGTAATTGTACGGCACCCTTGCTTCCGCACCTAGCATCCTGCGAGCACATGGATTTGCCACGACAACTGACTTGGACACTCGTGCGTCTGCAGGCGCAAAGATACTCCTGGTCGGTATGATCGCCGTAGCAGCTGCTTTCCGTGTGCAGGTACTTGACGGGGGCGTGTAGTATGTGGCGTGACCGCGAGACCCAAGTCCGAAATGGCCGGCTCCTTTGCCTCATGGGCAATGGGCGGGACAGGACCTGTCGTGGAGTGGAATAGACCCCTGGAACCCTCGGCTTCATGACATGAATTCGGACTGGTGAGGATCCTGCTAGTGGGATGAGGACTAGAAGCAGGAAAATGGTAGTTATTCATGTCATACTCGTACTTCGTGCGCAGGACGCGCAAACTTGACCTATCCTCCCAAAAAGAATCAACGGCGAGCGAACTCACCACCCATACAGACTCAGAATGCCAAGCCTCAATCTATCGTTGAGACATTTCCGGGCCCTCTTGCCGTTTCCTCCCCATCCCCGCCGCCAGCGCCCTCACCCGCTCGCCCAGGCCCAGCCCCCTCCCGCCCTTCTCCGCGTCCACCTCCCCCACCTCCCCCTCCATATCCATCATCTCATCCACGCCCCTTCCCTTCCTCCACCTCCTCTCCAACGCCCTCACGCCCGCATACACCGGCACACACACCCCAAACCCAACCAGCATCCCGATATCCCCCGTGCCCCTCGCCGCGATCGGGCCCGTCCAGTACGCCTGCTCCATGCACAGCACGATCACGCCCACTGCAACGGCGAACGCGGTCAGCGAGGGGATGGAGGAGGGCAGGTTCGGGTGCGAGGGCGTGTCCCAGGCGGCGGAGACGGCGTAGGCGGACCAGGTGCGCCGGAAGAGGAAGTGCTCGGTGAGGACGATCGCGCAGAAGGGCGCGAGCCAGTACCCGATGAGGGCTGAGAGTGAGGGTGATCAGCGTTGAGGGGACGGGACAATGTGGCTGGACAGAGAGGGGACTCACCGAGGATGTTGACAAAGGTCTCGTAGAAGCTGTTGGCTCCGACGATGGCGATGGGGATAAGCCTACACCGCATCCGGAATCTCGTCAGAACGCACACTCCCAATACTAGCCATGCTACAAACTTACACAGCTGTGGAGATGATAGCCACCACATAGCGCGGTATACGCGCGAGCGCGCGGTGCACGGTCATGAAGCTTGTGCACACCGTGTACATCGTCGGCGCGCACGCGCTCGGAGCCGTCAGGCTCAGCAGCACGAGCAAGAACTTGCCGAAGCGTCCTGTAGGGGCGAGGATTGCCGCGATGAGTCCGCCGACGTCGCCGCCTGCGGAGGCTTCCGCCCATGCGGGCACTGTGCGCGCAGCGGCGGCGAACGCCGCTCCAAGCATGTGTGCGGGCACCTGTGAGGGCTATTAGCAAAGAACAGAGTCACAGTGAGGATATGAGACGTACGCTAGAGACGAAGAAACCGAGGAAGGTGTAGATGAAGATACGCCAGGATGATGCGTTCTTGTCGTGGTACACGCCGTAGTCGGGCGTGAGCGTCGACCACGCCACGACGGTCGCGGCGAGCGACGCGCCGAAGCTCATGATCTCCGAGGTGGTCGCCGGCTCCGGGCTCGTGAGGGGCGCGTTCCGCAGGTTGGTCCCGCCGACGATGAGCATGACGATGAAGGCGATGACATTGGGGATCCAGATGATGAGCTCGTACCTGGTGCCGAGTTCCATGAGTAGCGTTAAGAGAGTGGGGATTGGCGTACGCACCAGTGGAGGACTTTGCATCCACAGAAGGTGATCTTCAGGGAAGTTAGTAACATACAAAGTAATCGCACAACGAAGAGCTACACTTACAACGAGCGAGATGATAGCAATGATGACAATACCCAGCGTGGCGTTTAGATGGGGAGAAACCTCGGCAAGAGTCTGTCCGCCGACAATCGTGTTGATGACGAGGTAACCCTCCATCGACAGCACGTTGAGAACGCTAGGGATGATGGTGCCGTAGTACCTGCAACAAAGTCAGATCACAGAGATATATCCTGCACAGAGCAGACTTACCCCCATGAGAATCGACTCTGCACCATCGTCCGCGTGCCTAATTTCGGCCCAAAAATAGCGCTGAGCGAAGGGGTGAGTACTACATGGCGAGGTGGCAGGTAGTAGACGACTCACAGGATCGACGGAAATATGCATGTGCTTGAGCCTTCGTCAGAATCTCTATAGTAGAAGAGAACAAACATTCAACAAACTCACATGATGTCCACAACGATGATAACATAGAACGAGTCCAAGATGCCCAAGTTGTAGAATACAGGCCCGACCGTCCCCGCGCTCAATCTGCGTTAGACGACCCGAAAGGTTAGCGCTCAGCGCGTGCCCCTGGTGAATACGGACAGACTCACGTCAAGATGTTCGCGTTCGCAGAGAACCACACGAAGAAGAACTGGTAAAGCCGCTTATCCGTCCTTTCCTCCGGCGGCACAGGCGTGATCCTGCACACAACATCGTCAAGCCCTCTCTCAGCCCCCTTGACGCTCCTAGATAGAACACGCACCCGTTAACCTCAACCCCCCACTGCGCGAGCTGCGCCGTCACGCTATTCATCCACCTCCCGACCCGCGTCTTCGCCTCGTTCGCCACGTTCTCCTCGTCCGCGACGAGCGCGCCGCCGGGCCGCTCCTGCGACTTGACGGACGCGGTCGTGGTTGACGCGGGGTACTTGCCGCCCTTCTCGGCGACTACGGCCGACTCCGCGTCGTTGGTGTTGTCGAAGACGAGCATCTCGGCTTAGTGTCTTTGCTTCTCTTCTTGGTTTACCAAGGAGGAAGGCAGGGAGAAGGGGAGGAAGCTATTTCAGCGTACGCATACATACAGGGCTAGGGCTGGGAAAACATACCGGGAGTGAGCGTGCTCGAAGCGCGATCCCTACAAAGCAACAGCGTCCTGTTCTACGCTCTTGCAACCTCCGGCGAACGCGCAGAAGTCTGAGAGGTCGAAGGCGGGTACGCGCGAAGCCTCGAGTCGATGAGAGCAGGAAGCAAAGCGAAAGGGCCGTTCCTCCGTCTTCTCTCCCTCCCGCTCTCCCTCCCCTCGTAAGTACATATCGCCTTCGCCAAGTCCGTTCTGCCGGTCCAGCTCGAAGATTTCCCGGGGGCGCGGGATGGGACCGGGAGGCCTAAAACACTTTGCGCGGAGGGGGCTGCCGCCTGCGATAAGGCCGCGTACGAGAGAGCGCGCTCCCGTTGCGGGGCGCGAGATAGAGAAGGAATCGGGATAGAGATAAGGGCGGGGAGTGGAGGCGGCCGAGGTTAACTTTGACTCTCTTTGAGAACGGATGCGCATATCGGGCGCGCGAGCGGGCTTGGGTGGCGGCCCGGACTTGGGATCTTCCAGCCGTGGCGGGGGCCTGGGGGCTCGTGACGAGCGTGATCCGTACCTTTGCTCAACGATACAAAACAGCGGACGGGAAACAGAACTGCAGGAGCAGGCAAGTCATCGCTGTCGAAGAAAAGTATAACCGCGTGCCTGCCTCTGCGACTCCGAGGCTCCCGAGGTCGTGAGCTTATGCCACGTGAACAGTGAACCGGCCACCGACTCAATCAGTTCGGGGAACCGCAACTCAGAAGTTAGAACCGGACACCACACCGCGACCCCAACCCAGACGAATGGCAACAAACAAAAGTCAACGCAGAAGTCCCTCCATTAAATAGCGTACAATACACATATCGAGGCCTTACTCCCTCTGGACGAGCGCGAGCAGCCCAAGACCGCCCAGCAGCGCGTACTTGAGCTGCGGGAAGTCGTTCTGTGCCGCGATCCGAGCGCGTTAGCAATGTACCCTCCCAAGAGGGGGCCGGACAAGGCTTCCGGGAAGTTGGAAGACGCACCATCGCTATCGTCACGTAGCCGACGTACGGCAGGAACCTGGTTGCGTCATGCCCGTCCGTCAGCCTCGTTTAGCCGACAACCCCAGTACCAGAAGCACGCGCAGGCGTCGTGCGTCGTGCGTCGCGGGAAAAAACGAGGAAGACACTCACCCGCGGACCTTCCCGACGATGTGTTTCCTCTCTAGCCACTCGAGGCCCTGGTAGAGCTCGATGTCGTCTATGTGGTTGTTGTCGCCCTTTGTGAGGAGCAGCTGCTTCTGCACGAGAGGGCTCGCCGCGACCAGCCTGTCCGCGCGCAGGCATGAGGTAAGTCACCGGACGCAGGCAACGCATGAGAGTGTGCAGAGGGAAGACCGAGAAGGGGGGCGAATGGAGAGGCACGAAAAGAGAGCAGAACACAAGCACGCACCCCTTCTCCTTCGCTGCGAAGTCGTGCGTCTCCAGCACCCGGTGCACGATCGGGATGTCCGCCCCGGGGATCTTGTACACGGTGATGTCCCCCGTCTGGTACCGCTCGCTCGCGGGGTTCGTCAGGAAGAGCAGGTCCCCGCGGTAGAACGCGGGCTCCATCGAGCCGCTGTGCATATGTGTGCGCGTGTTAGCGTCCATCCGTCCGTCCGTGGCCGACCTTCCATGCAAAAGTGCAAGAAAGGGAGTGGGGGGGAGACACACCTAAGCACGACGACGATCGGGCTCTCGGTGTTCGTGAGGAGCCCGAGGCCTTTCCAGATCATGAGGCCGGACGCGAGGACGGAGACGAAGTTGAGCACTTGGAGGAGGACCTGCATCACCGCCATCATCACCACCGCGACCATCACCACACATCGATCGTCTCAGCATCTCTACCGTTCTTTCCTGAGGAAAGCAGCACGAGAGAGAGGGACACGCACATGGCGGAACCCGAGCCGGCGGAGCGTCTTCAGCTCGTCGGCGAACATCGTGTCGTAGCGGGAGCGTCGACGGGGACCGTTCACGCGTTCACGAAGGACCAGGCGGCAGTAAAGGGAAGTAAGAGGAGTCGAGGAGCAGGAAGGAAGGTGGTGGGGAAGAGGAAAGAGCAAGTATGTGGAATCGTAGATGTCTGGGGCAACACACGTGGCGCGCGTCACCGCGTCGCCCTGCGCGGTGTGGGCGACACGTTCGCGAGCGCCTTCACTGCACGACGCGTCTTGTCCCAGCTTGTCCCCAGACTACGCACGCGCTGCATATGGGCCCGTGGGGCGCCCGCTTCCCCAAACTTCTTCCTCCCTTCATTGGCAATCGATGTTCTCGATTCATCTCGGCGTTCATAGAGGCTCTTCATAGCACGGGCACAGCGGGGTCGAATCAAGGCATATTCCTCCTCCTGCTAGCGAGTGATCATCCATCTACTAATCAACAAGGCAGCAGGTTGCGCATCCGTACTCGGATCCTAATCGTACAAAACAGAACAGAACGTCCATCCCGTGCTCCAGAAACGCATAATGTTACCTATAATCCACGGCATAAAAAGAACCACACCGCGCGACCCCGACTCGGTACGGAAACGTCTATGTGCGCGTGTGTGCATGGTCATACGGCTGCAGGTGCGAACATCCTCTTCGTCTTTCAATTCTCAATCCTTCATCCCCAACAACGCCCCGGGAGTCACCACCTCCATCGGGCGCGGGAACTCCCTCGACAAATCCTTCATGCCCTCCTCGCGCGGTGCCATCGGGGGGATCGCGCGTGGCAGCTGCGCCGCTGAGGCGGAGGACGACGAGCTCGTCGAGCTCGACCGCGGCTTCGAGCTTATCTGTAGCAGTAACGACGCCGCGCTCTCGTCCTCGGGCGTCCACGATGTCGGCGACACCACGGGTGACATCGAGATTGACTTGGGTGGGGCCCGCACCACCGCTGCGGACGAGCTCGAGCTTGCGGTCGCGGTCGACGGTTTCTGCTGCGCGAGCGGGTGTGCGGGTGCAGGGAGGGCCAGCGCGGGCATATTCGCGAGTGTCATCGCCGGGCGGAAGCGGCCGGATGGCGGCGGGGATGGGAGCTGCGCGTTCGCGGGGGAGCGCACAGGGCCGGATCCGGGTTTGGGCGACGTCGTTGAGCCCGAGCCAGACGACGACATCAGGCTGCTCGGGTCCATGTACGGATGCGGGAGCCATGACGCGATGGGGGGCAGACGCGGGGACGCCGTCGCGCGGCCCGATGCGGAGGCGGAGGTGGACGGTAGGACGAACGGCATGGGCGAGGGCTGCTCTTCCGGCTCGGCGGCGGCGAGCCCGTGCTCGTCATCGCCGCCGTAGGACTCGTCTTCTTCGTGGTGGCTGAGGCGGAGGCGGCGCGCGTCGCGCTGGAGGTGTTCCAGGCCGTCGTCCTCGCGCCTGCGCTTGGGCGAGGGTGGGACTTGCACTTGCATCGGCTCGTCGCTCTGCGCGCGGGGGACGATATCGCTGTCCCGTGCCCGACAGGAAGCGCACATACGGTCCTCGAGGGACTGCACACGGGTGACGAGCTCCTGCATGTACTCGACGGTCTTGACGAGTACGTCGAGCTTGAACTCCTTCTCGCCCTCGCTCTTTCCCTTCCCCTTCTTCCCTTTCTCTTCCACGGGCGCGAGCTCCTCAGGCGCGTCAGTCTTGTTGCTGCTGGGACCGAGTATACGATCACGGTCGCCGACGAGGGTACTGAGCGTGGCGAGCGTCTCGTTGATCTTCGTGCGGCGCGCCTTCTCGATCCGCGAATGGTTCAGCTTCCTGAGGGATTCGCGGGCGGAGCGGGACATTGTGCCAGGCTTGCGGCCGCGCCGCTTCGGGGCCGGGGCAGCCTCGCGCCCGGGGTCATACTCGTCTTCGTGGTCAGAGCCGGAGTCGGAGTCGGGGGACGCCCGTGCGGGGTAGCCACCGTCGCCGGGGATGGGCTGCTTTGGGAGGATGGGCGGCCGAGGCGCGGGGCGACGTTGCTGCTGGGGTGAGCTGGGGGCGGATGGGCCCTCGCCGGGTGCACCGAGGGAGCCGGTGCGCTGCCTCTTCGCCCGGCGAGGAGGGTTGCAGCTTGCGGCATAGAAGACGGTGGTGTCCTTAGGGGCAGACATGGTTATCTTGACAATTGCTTATCTCAGCTCGCGTGGTCGTGGGCGATGCCGGGGAGGTTAACTGGGAAGACGAGGTTCAGCACGGGCGAGGGGCAGCACAGGATCGACAACTGAGGGGGCGGGAGAAGGAGGGTCGTCCCGCGATGGGCGGGCGTAGGATCCTTTTATTGGGGCCTGAGAGACGGCGCGGGCAGAGGCTCAAGCCTCTGGAAGAGAGCTCGCGTCCGTGGGCGATCCTCCCGCGGACGGACGCCCGGCGCGGGCAAATGGTCGTGTGCGGTCGTGTGCCTCAGAAACGTGCGCGTCGCACGACCATCCTTGCGCGCCCCCATTGGCCACCCGCCATGCACGTGTAGCGTTTCCTTCCCTCTCCTGCCCAATCTGGCAGGAGGCGTCGTTCGCCCGCCCCTCGTCCTCCCCGCCCACAAGCACGCCCCGGCTCCGCCGCTGTACGGATCCTGCGCCCTCTTCGGTCCCACCGTCAATTTGCACGGCCCATCACATCTCTTATCACCCCGTCGTCCCAGACCGCGCGCTCCGGGCGCTTCCCTACGCGCTTGGCCGCGCTCGTTCGTCGGGGTGTCGTGTGCGCGAGTCACTGCGCCGAACTCGTTCGCGCACGAACGCCTCTCTAGAAGAGCCTCGTCCGCTTCTTCACCATCCCCTCGTTCCCCCGCAGGCGTCCCATGACGGTCCTCGCCGTCCTGCCAGGATCCCGGGCTCTTCCTCGCGCGCGGTCCCCCAAGCGCGCACCACAAACGTGGGAGCAGCCTCCGCTCCCACTGCAGAGTATGCTGTTCACATTGTACAAAAAATCAAACAATTATCCCGCGGGCTTTAATTTCCCCCACGGCGAGTTAATCCCACGGACTACCAAAAGGGGACAGGCGTCAAACAAGAAGCGCTCGATGACAGATGGTCGGCATCTGCCGTCTACCGACTGCCGACCTCGAGCTCGCTGTCGATAACGTGGTCGTCGTCGTCCCCGACGACGGCGACGGCGGCGAAGACGTCAGCGAGGCCGAGATATCAGCCGCTGAGGCGTCATTAGGTCTTACATGGTATAAAAGCTTCATTCTAGGTATGGAAAAGAGTCTAGTGACTAAGCTAGCTAGAATAGAGCTTTTGCAGCTGCGTTCATTGTTGGCGATGGTGATCACGGCCCTACAGCATTGCTGACGACGAGCACTAGCTGTTTATCACTTACGAGGTCATCTGGAGAGCTCTTGGAAGTTGCGGCACACTGCCGAACATGTTAACAAGCAAGAACAGTGACTCGGAGTATTACTGGTAGCGCTCTCCGCACCCTACTCATCGTCGACAGCAGTGAGTATGGCGCTTGCTGCGCTGAGCGGATGCTGGCAGCTTGATCAGAGGCCTTGATTCATCCAAAACTGAGTACGGTGCCGGAGGCGACAAGCGGGCCCTCCGACAGCTCGCCACATCCGGGACGGCCTAGTCGCTCTCATTCAAGTTGGAGCACTCGCTAGAGACGTGTACGGCGACGGCGAACGCATGCTTAGTGTCAACGAACAACACCAATACACTAGCGTTCTCTGGCTCCGCTCACCGTTGGCTATAACGAGCACGGCCGTGTCGGCGGCGGCGTGCCTTGCGTTGGAGGCGATGGCGGGCGCGCCCTCTGCAGTGGGCGCCTCTTATTTCTAATAACGTTAACGTAACTTACTAGTGGCCCGGATAACGCTTGGACGAACTCATCGTCTCTGATGGCGAGCGCGACCTTAGAAGCGACGAGCAGACCCTCGAGCTCGTGGCCCGAGGCGGCCCGGTCGCTGCCCAGTACAACCCGCTCGCTGATCTTTGCCAGCTGAGTTGGCCCGCCGTGGGATTAATTCCCTCAGGGAGCTCCGTGGTGAGAGTAAATACCGTGTGGGAATAACTAAATCTCGCGCGGGAGTAATTAAATCCGCGTGGGATGGTGTAATGATTTTTTGTACAAAGTAAACAGTATAGCAGAGGGCCGTTCCCGATTCGGCCTGTGCTCTGTCACTGCGCTGGGCGCGGCGCCACAGCGGCGCACGGCGTCTTGCGCCAAATTCGCCACATTGCGGTGACCGCTCAAAGTAAAGGGCGGAGGGGCCTCTCATTCGAGGGACTTCTACTCGGGATGTGCTCCCGCCGCGCAGGAGACAGATCGCCCCGCTCGCGCCCGGCGGAGACGCGGGGTTTGCGCCGGGTGTCGTCGTCGTCGAGAGGCCTCTGGCCCGCGAAGCACTCTCTGCTCGCGCGCGGGCTCTCTTGAACTCTCTTCCAAGGCTTTGCAAGCGCGCGATGGCCCCACGGTGCGCATCCAGGCGATAAGCTGCAAGCACGAACGTGTCGCGGAACAAGCTCAAAGGTGCAGGGTCGTTTCGGCCGACGGGCTTGTCTGGCGCCATGGCGCGAGCAATGCAGGCCGGTCGCAGCGCACGTCTCTGTGCGCGCGGGGCTATTGGGGCAGTTTGAGTGCCATCACGATGGTGCTTAGTACGCGTGTACTCACGCGCGGGCTCTGGGTGGGGGTGAGGGCGATGTGGCCGGAGGGCCTGTCGTGGGCAGCTGACAGTGCTGCGTCGCGCTTGTGCTCTCCAGCGAACGGAGCGGTACCCGCGAAGGTGTGCAATCAATGCGCAATGCGCGTCTAGTGTTCTCAATTGGTGAGAGATCTTTCGTGTGTTGCTGAAAGGTAGCTGTAATAACACAAGCTTCAGGATTCTACATGTGAAGGGCGCAATAGATCGCTTGTGACGCACGCGTAGGTTCGACGAAGACCAGTCGAACTGGCCTCAGCTCGACAGACTGGCAGTCTAGGGCTAATAGGGATTTGACCGTGCGCGCGAAGACCGGTGCGCAGGAACTAGGTACGGAGCTTCGATGAGAGTGAGTACCATGCCGATCGGAGTGGGGAGCTTGTTTGACGTTGGTCGGCAGCGGGCTAGACACGGAGCGAACGCGACGGGCTCAGTCTGTGTGCGGAAGACAACAGCTAAGGTATATTAGCACTGTACCTAGACACGGAGCGAACGCGACGGGCTAGGAAATTACATATGAGCGATATACGTAAGGAACGAGTGAATAAGAGACTTTACCTCAGTCTGTGTGCGGAAGACAACAGCTGAGGAAAGAGCCAGCGCGGCGCGCGACGAGACGGCGCGAGGGCGCTTAAGTAAGCGAACGAGCGGCCAATCGAACGGCGTACAGTAAGTAGCTGTCCGATGTGTTTCTCTAGCAGTACCAGGTAAGTAATAAACGAAAGTAAGTAATCTACGCTACGTATCGTAAGCGTCCGTGGTATGTACACTAACAGAGCTTACCTACTGGTTCTGCAACTTCGTCACATTGGATCAAGGCTAAATATTGAACTGTGGGCCGGCAATAGCCTCGCGTGCGATTCCTCGTACTATTCTTGTGCGTGTAGAATATAGGACTGGATTATGACGTAGCGCTGCATGATGCTCTTTCTAGCACATCGATCCAACTGTGAACAGCGAGCAAGTGGGGCGCGAGAATGAGGGGAAAGAGTGGTCAAGGCCTGGGCCTGTACGCGCATTGCAGCGAGATGCACGAGCCTCATCAGACCATAGGCGCATCCCGGAAGCATACAAGCCATCGCTCACGGCTTCTCCCTATTGACACGATCGAGAGAGCGGTTCCAGGAAGAGCAAATTAGTGGTATGCCGCTCGTTCTGTGCGGTAGCGTCGCGGGACGGTTCGCGGTAAGATAATCGTGCGGCAAATGCCGGCAAGCAGGGCTCGCTCACAAATTCCGACACTTCTCACTCTAAGCAAAACTAAGACTTATAGAAAAACTTACGTCTCATTGTACAATACATACTATTGCCTCGTATTTTTACGGAGTGCCGCATGCTGGAGGGCGAATCGGCTCGCAGGGGACGTGCGCGCCTACTATCTGAATGGCACCGAGCGCATTCCGAGATTGCTTTGAGCGAGACTGCTCTCCGTATGAGCAGCGAAGGCCGCGCCACACTCAGAGTTGCACGAAATATCGTTATGTTCACTCCGTGTTGGTGCGCGGCGCCTCACGCTACAGTAATGAGACCTCTCGCGCGCTTTGCGAGGCTCGCGGCCTCAGCCACAGCGGAGTTCGGAGTTTTGAAAGGCGCGACAGGCCCGGCGCTGGGTCATTAACCTCAACTCTACCAGCATCCCTCACGATCACCACAACGTCAGGCTCGAACGGACCACGGCGCCGACTACATGGATATCTGCCCTGCTCACACGGTACTTGGCTCCCCTCGAACTGACCTGTGCCCCCGATGGACGATGGACGTGAAACAACTCAACGTCACTTGCCTGACAACTCCCACTTCGTGCTCGCTAGGATCCTCTTGCTCACGCAGTCCTGGGGTTACCTGACAGTACTTCAGTCGTTGTATCCAGGCCACACAAATGCAGTTCAATCAACAAGCACGGAACATGCCAGGACATGCGCGACCTGACTGCAACGGACCGTTCGCCGCTGCGGGAGGGTCTGGCTTCAGATCCTGGCGTTGGCCGAGCCACGCGGTCGCCGGCCGCGCTCTGGATATCCAAACTCGCTGTCCTCTTACATGCAATCGTGCTGGTATCGGCAGGATCTGGACCACATGAAGGTGACGCGGCGGGGGTCGTTGGGGCGTGAAAACCCAGCCTCCCGCCCTCATCCACCTCTGCGACATCGACCACCACCGGCCGTCAACTACCTCGCCTCTCATGTCATTCGAAGGAACGCAGATGACCACTCAGCAGCCTCTCGTAGACTTCGTTCGTCTGGAGGTTGAACTCGAAGGTCAGCGTAAGTGTAAGCTTACACATTCCCCCATCCAAGGCGGCGGCGTATCGTGGCTCGTCAAGGAGGGGGGGGGCGTTCGCACGATGGAGGCTCATGCTCGTATCGCAGGACTCACAGTGATGATGAAGCCCTTCACGAAGTTCAAGCAGCTCTTTGAGGCCACCGAGGTGTGTGCCCAGTCTGCAGGGGCTTGGGGCCATCCGTCAATGCGTGTATAACACCACTCATCCACCGTTGTGCCTTCGTCAGAAACGCTTCGGCGCAGATCTCGGTCTGTACACTCGTCTCCGGGCATCTCACGATCCCCCTCCGCGCCCTCTGATGCTGCACCCCGTGTTTTGTCCCGTATGCAGGAACCATGGTGTTCACGTTCGACGGCAGGCGCGTTCTTGGACAGGAAGATCCCATGACTGTTCGTCCACTACACATCCTTATACCGCACTGCATGAGCTAACCGGCATGTCCCCGCCTGTTATCGTTACAGCACGCCATGGAGAACGGAGACTGTATCAATGCGTATCTGCCTATGGTATGTCCCTTCTATGAGTGTATCCGGGTTAGGTAATGGTACTAATCTTGAACGTTTGATATAAGCCCGACGGCTAGGAAAGTTGTTCCTCGTGAATGGTCGTGAAGTTGCGGCAACATAGCGGTGTACGAGAGCATGTCTGTAGCAAAGTTTGTACGATAGTTCAGAATCGATCGGCCACACTGCAAAGCATTCCTACAAAGATATCATCACTAGCATGATATCACTGTGCGCGAACGTGTCAGAGTCTGTTCGCCGCCGACTCTGACAGACAACGGCCCCTGGCGATGCCTATAGGGTCGACAGTGTGTCCGAACTTAGCGAGTGCTCACCGTTGGTCATGTTCCCTTCCCTTCGATGTCAGCACTGCCGCTCCTCGTGCGCCGCGTAAGTGCAACTATAACACTGCACGCCCCCGCCGTGTTCCCAGCTATCCGGTGTCAGCACTGCGGCCCTTCGTTGGCTGCGTAGGCTTCGCTCCGTGTGGTTGTGGGCAGGACCCTCCGACGAGATGATTCAATGGCAGCGCGCTGGCGGGAACTTGGCTGCCCGAGATGAATGTCGACGTGCACAAATCGATATTCTGTGGGAGCTGCTCGGAATGGGATGTGAACACGCTGCAGTTTGTTGTGCAATTATCGGTCATTCTTGCAGGACCTGACAGACGGTCTAGACAGAGGATGGTAGTACGCGTCCATGAAGTACCTAGCACGGTGGCGGGAGGCAGGTCGAACAGAGACTGCAAGAAGACTGCCACGTCCATCTTGGAGTGTCCGAGTCAGGCGTACGGCCCACTAGAAGACAATCAACCTTTGAGACAAAAAACGACGATAGATTAATGGCATGGTAATGTATGACGACAACGTCAATCGCGAACAGTACTTCGGAACATGAAAGCGAGGGGGGACGGCGGAGGGAAGGAGGAACGAGAAACAAATTATGGGGATGCTGAGCGTGGTACGAAGAACATCGAAGCGGACGATTCAGCGACGAGTGCCAATACTCGCGGATACGGTCTGACGAACAGCCTTAGTGAGTGAGCTGTTCTCCAACAACTGCCCAAATACGTCTGCGTCGGCCCCCGTGTTCGCTCGTCGTTGCCTCTTGCTCGGAGCGTTCAGGGTATCCGGCTTACGTGGAGCGTAGCCGGTCATGAAATCCACCGGGGACACATCTCCTTCGACCAGCCATCTCTTCTTGGTGATCGCTTTGGTAAGAAGCTGCCGGACCGCGTCGTGAGTGAAGAGCCGAGCCGCCTTTTCACGCTGCGACGCCGTAGGAGGCTTCAATTCTAGCGGGAGTTCCGGCTCCAAATCATCCGTGGTACCAGGGGGAACTGTCACTCCAGCGAGTGCTAGCTGGAAAGTCAGGTTGAAGTCGACAGGAGAGGGCGCACGTGATGTGGTGGGGAGAGGCGGAGGAACATCAACGGCCGTGAATGCACTTCCAGCCTGAGGTTTCGCGTCGGACTCGGATGCGGATTGCGTCGACTGAGTGCTTGATTGAGTGGCTGGCTTCGCTGGATTCCTACGGTCCCACTCCCAGACGACCAATCGGCTCTGGAAAAGCTCCAAAAGCTCCCGTATCACGCCGTTGATAGGATGAGCTTTGGTACATTTCTCGTCGGTGTAGAAGATGAGCGGTTCGAACCCGTGTCGAAGCCGAGCCTGTTCGATGGCGTCACTCTTCTGAGGACCGCACAAGTTCCCCCCTTCGTAATCGGTGTAGGAGTCGAAGTAGTCCCGGATGAACCTGTGAACGTTGTCGCGTGAAAGACCGGTGTGGAGGAAACGAACAGACCCGTAAATGAGCACGTGGAGAAGCGACTCGATCTCGTCGGGGATCTCGACCGGCTTGTTGTGCTTGATAAGGCATGTTACTGGCATGAACTGCCAAGTTGCCTGTCAGAAGTATTTTCAGTGTATTTTCTCAGATAATCAAGGGCGAACGTACCATCCGCTCAGGATGCGTTCGCGTGTCTTCCTCGCCATCACTAGGGATTCGCTTAGCGAGTTCCCAGTCAGACAATATTCCCGTTATAACGACCGCCGCGGACCCTTCAGGACTGGGGATCACGTTCGGTAAGATCAAAATATTGCCAGCACTGATATCGCAGTGCATAATGCTGCGTCGTGTGACGGCTTGCTCATGAGCTATGTGACAGTGCGCAGTTAGCGCCTCGGCCTGTTGCGGCAGTTGACTCGGAGACTTACCGACCAGTGCATGAAGGATTATGATTAACAGATCGCGCCCCGTCGGGAACTTGGTGAACGGAAGGCAAACCTCCGCTACTGTCATGCGATGGTGAATGAAATGACGGAGGCCTTCTTCCTGCACACGCTGTGCGGAATCATCCCGGTCGTCTCGTCGGCGCTTCTTAGTCGCAGGGCGAGGCGTAACATTTTCTGTGGTAGAGCCAGTCTGAGGCTCATGGCTGGGGAGTTGCTGCGTGTCACCAGTCGATGAGACGTGTCTTGACGGAAGAGGGGCGATCGGCCGGCCTGTGTCCTCAGGAGCGTCCACAGGCCTACTTTTCGTGGCGAAGCTCGACGTCTCCTGCCCTTCTACGTCTTCGTGGTGAATCAGGGTCGGGATCTGCCGAACTTCGGCTGCGTTGAGCTCGGCGAGAATGTCGGCCTCCCTGCTGACGCCCTCGTAGTATGGGCGCCACGAGTCCTTCAGATAAACCAGCCGCTGGGTATCCCAGTGGAGGGCGACGTAGCCGCGAGTACCACGGCCGACAGGGCCGGAGGCGTCGAAGCTTGGCTTTCCTACGAGGTACTTGTGGCCAGCGATCTCAAGGACGTAGCGGGGGAACCGGTCGTCGAGAGATGCTCTGAAGGCTTCGCGAATATACTTGAAGGTAGGCTCGGGAGGCTCGCTATGGACGTGGCTGAAACCTGTGGCACACGGATCCCTTTGAAGCGCGCCAGAGTCGAAGAGAGGAGAGATGGGAGCCGTCGCAGTGGGAAAGGCAAAGTTCGACGGAAGGGTTGGGATAGATTTCTGCCGGTGGTCGACGTCGTGTTCGAATGCGGCAATGGAAGTCATCATCCGGTATCCACAAGAGTCGGGCATGAGCCGTTTTGCCGTCCAGTCGAGGCCGCACTCGGCGTCGCTCAGCTGCGAGAGCGCGAACAGCAGACGAAGGAGCCCTTTGGTCGCCTCATCGCTCTCGACGTAGTTCGTTGCCTCACTAGCAATCACCCCAGCGCGATCCCAGCGCATGAGACGATATTCGGCCCCGTTGATGAGGAAGTCGAAGAGCCCTGTGCGATGCTGGTACTTGAAGACATTGGCGACGTCCGCAAGCAGTTGTCCCCCAACCTTCATACGGCTGATCACGTCAGTTTCCGGAGACTCTCCGACACGATCGTCGAAGGGATCGTTGCCAATACCGCCCCACGTGAACTCAAGAGAGAATCTTTGAAGAGCGCAGTTGGGAACGCCAGGCTTGAGGTAAGGTCTATCGGCGTTGTGGATGAAGCACGCGTCGATCTTCGCTCGGGGCTCATCCCCAGGGTCCGCTTTCGTCTCTGAGAGATGGAAGAAGTGTCCCGGGCATAGACCGAACTTTTCGTCTATTTCGAGCTGTTCAAATTGTGGTCAAACAAGCGGTCGGTACCGAGAAGAACTTTGAAACGCACCCAAGCTCGAGTAAGCTCTGCCTCAGCAAACGTCTCAGAGGACACGCCGTCCACCTTCTTCACGACGTCCAAGAGAATGTTCCGTATGGCGGCGATTTTCTCCGGGGGAAACCTGGCAGCGAACGCGGCCTCGAAACCAGCTCTCTTGATCGAAGGGATGTAGTCGTTTGCGATGACCATAAGGGCTAAAATCACAGTGCAGTCAGCGGCGTCTTGCATCTTGTTGTGTCTATCGATAGGAACGGTAGGATGAGCAATATTGGTAGGCTGACGAGACGGGTCGTGGTCAGTAACCAAGAACTTGCGGAGACGCCCAGACACGAACCGGTTTCCTTACCTTTTTGGAACACACGCGTCATCCGCCGCCTCGGATGAACAATCTTCCTAACATGTCCTGACTAGGCCCGTCACACCACCACAATGCACAGGTTCGTACCGTACGACGAAAGCATGCATAGAGCAACGTTGCGATTGGATGAAGGTGTCCGATAGTAGCTAGCAATAATGATACAGAGGTATCGCTCGACAACTGTTCGCTCGACGCGGGAATACGGAGTAGCAGATGCGGGGCCCCCTTCTACACGAAAACTACGAACGCAAGCACCAAGTGCAGATGGAGGAGAGGAGGTAGGGGGGAAATGGGGTGGGACGAGACGGCCTGCGAAGAGAGCAACGGCGGAAGGGGAGTATACGCGCCACGGAGGGCGGGGAATGGTAGGTGGCGCCAAATGACGGCCGAGCGACAGCAGAGATGGGATGGAGACGGTGTGAGGACTAAGGGAGAAATCTAGCGCGACGAACCACACGCGGCCGGGAGGGCCCACGCGTGTGGAGGGGGGTATTCACAGGAGCGCGCCGCGTGCGCGAGCCATATCGGGGAGCCCGCCCCTGCGGCGTCTGCAGCTACCGCCACGTGCGGCGTGCGGACAAGCAAGGACGAGGACGAGAACGAGAATGAGGATGAGGATGACAGAGATGAGATGAGAGGGGAGGAGAGGAGAGGGAGCATATATCCACAACATCAGCTGCCGGCGCCTGCGCGAGATCACGCGAACAACGCGAGTGCGAGCGCGACAGCCGACGAGAGGAGGAGGGGCATAGAGAGGGAGGTGGAGGACGCTGATCCGGACGCGGCGCCAGTGGCGCCCGCGGCGGACCCGCTGCTCGTCGTGCTCGAGCCCGAGGGTGCGGTGGGGGCGCTCGAGACGCTCGACGTTGAGGCAGCAGTACTCGCAGGAGGGATGGTGAGGGTCGTCTTGGGCGTGACGTCGGTGCTGGAACTGGAGCTCGCGGCGGACGCGCTGGAACTCGACTGTGAAGCGCTGCTGCTTGCCGTGCTGCTCGCGCTCCCTGAGCTTGTTGTAGCAACGCTTGAGGACGAGGTGGAACCTGTGGTGGCGCTCGAGGTCGAACTGGTAGGGGCGGAGGAGCTGGAGCTGGATGCGGACGCGGTGGAGGTGGAGGTGCCGGTGGTCGAGGCGGAGGCCGACGAGCTCTGGGCTGTGGTGAGCAGGGAGGACGGCACGGCAATCGTGGAGGTGTCGCTGGCGACTGGAGAGTCGAAGGAGCCTGTCATAGAGTCGATGCTGAGGAACTTGTCAGTAACAGAACATTTCAGGAGGGCAGATGAAAAGACGGTGATATCACGCAGGATTCTACCCGTCCGCAACGGGGTTGCTGCGTGAGATATTGGTACTCATCCATCCAGTGGCGAGCATGGCATCACAACCAAAGTCGACGCCGTGCGGACTTCTTACGAAGTCCTCATTGCATGCACAAGAAAGATGCCAGACGTCAACGTGGGATGAAGAACTTACGTGAACATAGTCGAGAACTGAAAATATGTGCTGCCATCTACAGGGTTCACGGATGTGAAGTTGATGTAGCTATCAAGACCAGACAGCGGTCAGACCGGACGCACTGCGGACACGCAGCGGAAAAGGGGACGTACTAGCCATCGGAGTTCGGTCCTGCCTTGGGGTCAGGCTGACGAGGAGAGGAACGCACGTTGGCACACGACTAACGACGAGAGGACCGGAGCGAGACATACCGTGAACTGCAGTGCGTGCTGCGCTGAGACGTCCACGGGGTCGATCTGCTGGATGAGTTTCTATAAGGCCGCCCTTCGCGTCAGTCATTGCCGTCCGGGATCCAATACTGTTAAACAGAGGAACGCACGCGATCGCCGTTATAGAGCGCAACATGACAGGCACCGATGCTAGTCAGGAGCGGGGTGACGCCGTCGTCGAGCCACTCGACTTTGCAAGCCTGCCCTCCGTGGCACGTAACATCGGGGAGTGGGGCCGTAACCTACGGTGGGGTTGGATAGCGCGCCGTTAGATGGTACTCCGGCGCGAGAGAAGTGGGCTCGGAAAGCTCACATAGAGTGTGGCCTGCACGAGCACGGTAGAGAGACTCTGCAAGAGAAAGATCGAGAGCAGTGTTGTGTACATCTTTGTGGACTTCGGACAGTGAAGACTGAAGTATTGCCAAGTTGCGCCTGCGTGTAGAACGGGAAATGATGAAGGAAGTGTGAAGCTCGAGGGTCGCCGGAGAGAGTACAAAGGAGCGGGAGGGGCGAGGAAGGAGCGTGTGGGGAGCGTGCCGGAGCGGCGATGCACCCTGCGGAGGACGACGGGGACGGGAAAGGTGAGGAGAGCGGCGTCAGGATCACCGTCAGGAATACATCCAACAACTTCGCAACAACGCGTGCTCCAGCTACGGCCTTGCGCTTCGGCGCCTCTCTGCAATCCTCGCAACGCCCGCAGCGCTCAACTTAAGCGCTCGCGATTGCGTACAATTGCAACTTGTCATGCCCTTAATCACTATAGTGTACCGCATGATTATACTTACGTCCTATCGCGAAAGCATGTCGACCCCCTCAAGTGCTACGACACTTAGTGATTGTGCTGCTAGTGCTGTCATTACCTGATGGACAAACGAATGATAGGAGATTTTGATGGTAAATCGGTGTATGCATTAATGGGGTAGTGGTAACCTGAGTCGTTGCCATCGACCCGCCGGGGGTTCGATTCCCCCTTAATGCACGTTTCCATAATGGCCGAGGCGTTCTTTTGGCTCAACCACACCGTGACAATTTTTGCCCAACATCTAAGTTCAGTGAACCGAAAATCCTCACCCGTCCAGCAGACCTACCAACGAATAGGTTTCTTGAGGACAATAGACCGATCATAAGACGACGTCATTACATGTACTTCTCTAGGAGGCGCTAACCCGTGCATGCTCTGCGCTCAGTCCTAAACCTCGTACGGGCGGATCCCACCACTAGAACTTCTATCTGCATAAGCTACACACGCGGACGCCGTTTCTTACTAACACTAGCTCTTCCCCGACCGGACAACGCTCCTCGGCGCTGAATAGTGACGGCAAGCGGCGTATGCATCGTGCTCTAGAGGCTCGCCACCTCCGTCTCGCACTCCCTAGGCATCGCGCTCCTCTCCTCATACCACTCGCAAGGCTAGGCTCGCGCACGCTCAACTTACCCTCATCTCGCCCGTTGTTGTCGCTCCTCTCCGGCTCACCTGTAACGCCAGCTGCGTTCCCTTCTACACCGCGCAATACTCGTCGCGCAATGTCGGCTTCCGCCCAACCCACGCCCCCGTCGCAGGCGACTACGACGGCGGGACCCGGACCACAGGAGCTCCCGCAAATTACCTTCCCGGTGTCTCCGATCCCCCCAAATCCTCTCGGGGAAGGGCGGTATATCAAGACCGCTGCGGCATTGGTCATTGGGTGAGTGCGCGGTGTTTGATAGCCAGTGTATTGAGGGGCGAAGGACTGGGGAGGGGTGGGGCATATTGGTTGCTCGAGCACATTCCAATGGCGACGGTACGCCTGTCAGCGACGGGGCCATGCGCGGACGGAGCACCGCGCACCCGCCGCGTTCCCGCGTCGAGCCAAGAGGTCACACGAGACGGCCCGCGCGACGAGCACGCGCTCTGAACGCATTCGACCCTGCCTAATATCACGGTCGCGCGAATACTCGGGCTAACGAGTGCGGGGCAGGGACGAGATTTTGAACGGCAAGACGCTCGACCGGAACTCCAACTACTTCGCTCGGTTCTGCTTTGAGAACGGGATCGACCTGTGAGTTCCGCCTGCTTCGCCCAACTTGTATATATGTTTGCTCTAGCTAATTACCGTCGCGCGGACCGCCAGGAAGCGCATAGAAGTCATTCCAGACGAAGAGGACGACATGTGTGTACTCCTGGTGCGCAGGGGCGAGTTGCCCACATTGACTTACCTGCTTGCACAGAGTCGAAGCCGCACGCCGACTCGCTGAGAACTACGATTTCGTCATTACTTCTGGTGGTATCGGGCCCACACACGACGGTATTCCTTTCCGCTCGTATCCTCTTCTACAAACGCTCACTCGCCACCTGGGTACGTAGACATCACGTACCAGTCGCTCGCAAAGGCGTTCGACCAGCCGCTCGAGCACCACGCCGAAGCGCTGCGGCGCATGAACGAGCTCATCAAGCATCGCACCGACCTCTCGAACCAGACTCCTGAGCAGCGTGTGGCACGAGAGCGCATGGCGCTCTTCCCCGCGCGTGCGGAGGCGTTGTTCATCGCGCCCGATGTCTGGGTGGTGCGTCCTTGATCGTCTCTGCTCCTGGAAGACTGACGAATGACGATCGGGCCATGGCGTGGACAGCCAGTGGTGAGGCTGGAGGGCAAGCTCTGCGTGTTCCCGGGTATCCCAAGGCTCTTCCAACGCATGCTGGACGGGCTCGTGCCCTACCTGCCTCTACCGCCCCCCAGCGAGCGGCCGTTCAGGCAGCAGATCTTCACTTCGTAAGCCCCTCCTTTCCCCCTTGTCTGGACGTCTAATTCAAGTGCGACGGTCTTGCAGGATGCCAGAGTCCTCTATCGCCCCGTTCCTCACCACTCTCCAGGCACGCACCAAGGAGGCGGGCGTGCGCGTGGGCTCGTACCCGCTTCTATCCAAAGGGGTGTACGTGTCCTTGATCGGACGCGACGCGGCGAAGGTACAGGAGTTGGCGGAGGAGGTCGCCAAGGAGCTTCAGGGACGGTTGGTCAGCGAGGAGGACGCGCGGAAGGAGAAGGCGGCGTTGTGAGTGCCGGGTTCGAAGTGTCTTTATTCGTAAACGTTTGTAAGTTGGATTGTATTATACATGGGCTGCGTGGTTTTCAGGTGAGGAAACGAATTCCAAAATACTCCGGATTGCAAGTGAGGGAGGCCATCCATTAAGAAGAGTGCAACGTGCATTAAGCAAATATACAGCTAGATTATTCGGCTCTGCGCCTCTCCTCTTCCTCCCGGGCCTCCTCTACGTAGCTGCGCATGAGCGAGACAACCTTCTTCAGGTTCAGACTGAACTTGGCTGACACCGGGACCACATGCAGTGCTCGCTGGCCAACAGCAGTACCCCCAGCATCTTGGATGGGGACCTGCATCTCCTCCGCTACGAACGTCTCCAGCCGACGCAGCTTTTCACGAGCCTGCTCCACTTCTCCAGCTGAGGCATTCCCCTCCGCGCCTCCCCCAAGCAGGTCCGCCTTATTCGCGACAACCACACGGGCCTTGGCGCTCATGCCTGGCTTGTACCGTTCCAGCTCCTCCCTCAGCACCCGCAGCTCGTCCCACGGAGCGTCCCCAGCGAGGTCGACGACGTACGCAAGCGCGTGCGAGCGCTCGATGGAGCGGAGGAACGAGTGTCCGAGCCCGACATCCGCAGAGGCGTCCTCGATAAGCCCCGGGTTGTCCGCGACGGTGAACCGGAAGGCCTCCATGGACTCGTACGGGTCCTCCGCAGCCTCGTCCGCAAGCGCACGCCGCTGATTGCGCGTGAGCGCATCCGCGAGCTCGCCGCTCTCCATGAGCTCCCGCTCGCGCGCCGCTTCGGCACGGGTCTCGTCGTGCATGGCGCCGTCCGCCCAGTCGTCGAAGGTGCCGTCCTCGGCAACGCGCACGACGCCGACGATCGGATTGAGAGTCGTGAACGCGTACCCGGCGACCTCCGTCTTCGCCCGCCCGCCGGTGAGAGCGCGAAGAAGGGTGCTCTTGCCCGCGTTGGGCATGCCGACGAGGCCGACGTCGGCGAGGAGCTTGAGCTCGAGCGAGAGGGAGACGCGCTCGCCCGGGAAGCCGCGCGTGGCCCACTTGGGCGAGCGGTTCGTCGGGGAGAGGAACGCGGGGTTTCCCGTGCCGCCCGCCCCGCCCTGCGCGACGAGGTGGCCCAAGGGTTCCACGCGGCGGTGGCCGAGGGGCGCGTTCGGGTCCTCCGCCTCCGCCGTCTCCTCGGGTTTGTCGAGGTCGAGGAAGATGGGATTCTCGAGGCGCCGCCGGCGCTCCCTGCGGCGCTCGCGCTCCTGCTCGAAGAGAATACGTTCGGCGTGTTTGAAGTCGATGCGCTGGATGTTGTCGTCCGCCCATTCGGGATAGTGCACCCAGCGGTTCTCGCGCATTTTGTCTTTGCGCTGCTGCGGGGTCAGGCCTTGCAGCGCCTCGGCCTCTGCCTCGTACTCGTCTTTGTGCCGGCGCGGGTCGTCACGCGAGAGCTCACGGACGATCGTGCCGAGCGGGACGCGGATGATCAGAGGGGGCGCGTTCTTGCCGTTCTGCCAGGTGCCTTGGCCCGCGCCTCCGTGGTGTGCGCGGATACGGGTCGAGACGGAGGAGAGGGTGGTGAGGTGGGGGGTGGGGAGGATGTAGACGTCCCCGCCGCGCCCGCCGTTGCCGCCAGAGGGGGGACCATAGGGCTTGAAGAGCTCACGGTGGAAGGCGACACAGCCCGCACCGCCGTCACCGGCTCGGATGTGGACTATGGTGTGATCCAGAAATGTCTGGCCCTAGGGAGAGAGAGATTGGCCAGGGGTTGGAGACGAGGAAAGACGTTGCTCACATTTTGTCTCCGTTTCCATGCTGTCCTCCTTTTCCGCCTCACCTCGTCCGGAGTAGGGGGAATCAAATTATCCTTCTCTCTTGATGGTCCCGCAGCTGGTATTGTGGTAGTTGCATAGCACCTGCCAGCAAAAGCAGTCACGCTCTGGGCGCGGAGCGACTTCAGCGCAGGCGAGCGGAGCATGGAC
Organism: Grammothele lineata; assembly: GCA_002150815.3. Classification (NCBI taxonomy): domain Eukaryota; kingdom Fungi; phylum Basidiomycota; class Agaricomycetes; order Polyporales; family Polyporaceae; genus Grammothele; species Grammothele lineata. The sequence goes on from NDFF03000035.1 coordinate 155,039, forward strand.
TATTTGCTGGACACGGACGCCGGGTACGCAGCACGTTGAACAAGCAGAAGACGGCCCTGGTGCAGTCCGCAAGACAAGACCGTTTGCGGCGTCGACAAGACGTGTTCGAGCGAGGCGGAAGTGGACAGAGCTTGACTTCTGCAGAGACCTGAAGGAGCGGAGGGGTAGGGCAGACGCGCGTGACGCGTGTGAACGAAAAGACCTGCCCTAAACCTCATATCGACGCGTCGCGTCGCGTCGGCTCTCCTCTTGTGTTTCTCCGTCTCTCTCGCATCCTCAGTATCAACTTCTTCCTTGACGCGTCACTATGTCCTCGCCACCAAGAGATATACCCACCTCCGACCTCGACGATGTCGAAATGCAGCCCGAAGACGCACCGGCCGAACAATCGATGCCCAACGCGCCCGCGCGCGCCCCGCTCTTCTTCGAGGGCACGCCTTCTGTGGCTGGAACTCCACGACACAACGCGGTCGCGCATAGGGCGATAGGATTGAGCACACCCCGACGGCAGCAGACGCCTCTGTTTGCGCGTGAGTTGCGCGTTCGTATCACTTCTTAGCCGGTAACACTGACCACTCGTTGAAGCTGGGACGTCGTCTCCACTACCCTTCCCTAGCTCTTCTCCGACCAAGAAGACCCCTGTTCGTGTGCGTCGTCTAGACTCAGACGTACCTGGATCTCGTGATTCCGAGCCTCTTGCTTTCCCTTCGTGAGTGCCCTCCTTTCCGACGCGCCGTGAACGTGTGGTTGTGGTTCAACGTCCACACCACCAGAGAGCTGTGCAATGGTAGCGGTCGGCTGACTTACGGGAAATCACAGGAGTCCTGCTTCTGGAGCTACGCCAAAGAATAGGCGTGGCGATATCCACTCCTCCTTCAGCTTCACCCCCACGTCTCTCAGATCCCAGAGAAGACGTCAAAACAGAGAGCCCAACGATGATCTGCGCTCCGATGCCTCCCAACTATCTATGCCTGCTTCTTCGCAACTCAACCTCTCCGTGCCTGCTGTTCCGTCAGACGACGAGGACGACACCGGAGAAGTGAAGGCTATCTGGGGCACTAATGTCAACATCTCAGAGACGATGAGATCATTCCGTGAGTTCATGCGCGGGTTCAAGGTCAAATACCGCGTATCATATGACCGTGAACATGGTCGGAGAACGCGTGTTCTCTCATCGCCTGAGGAAGGGGAAGTGCTGTTGTACGAGCAATATCTACGACGCATGCGCCAAACCGATCAGCGAATCCTCAACCTTGACATGGACAACCTCGCTGCGTATCCTCCAAGCAGGAAGCTACAAATCCTCTTGACCAAGTATCCACAAGAAGTGATCCCGATGATGGACCAGGTTCTTAAAGATTTGATGCTTGAGGTAGCGGAGGAAGACCAGCAAGCCGGTATGGAGGGGATGCGTGGTGCGGAGGGCGAGGAAGAAATCGCGACCATCATGCAAAGGGTGTACAACGTACGACCCTTTGGTGTGCCGACTGTCAACATGCGCGATCTAAACCCCAGTGGTAAGCATGTTCACATTTGACATGGAATTCGAGCTGACATCCCTTAGACACGGAGAAGCTTGTATGCATCAAGGGTCTCGTCATCCGAGCAACACCCGTCATCCCGGACATGAAGGTCGCTTTCTTCCGCTGCCTGACGTGCAACCACACCGTGCAAGTCGAGATCGAACGTGGAAAGATCGACGAGCCTGGACGCTGTCCGCGCGACGTTTGCGGTACCCTCGGTTCTATGTCGCTAGTACACAACCGCTGCGACTTCGCCGACCGACAAGTCATCCGCCTGCAGGAGACACCCGACGCCGTTCCCGACGGCCAAACACCACATACCGTCTCGCTGAGCGTGTACGACGAACTCGTCGACGTTGCGAAGCCGGGTGACCGTCTCCTCGTGACTGGTATCTTCCGTAGCATGGCCGTGCGCGTGAACCCGCGCCAGCGTACGCTCAAAAGTCTCTTCCGGACCTTCATCGACGTCGTCCACGTCCGCCTCGGCACGGACGACAGGCTTGGCTTCGACAGGAGCACGCGTCAGGCCGGCGGGGACCGGATCCCGGGCGTTGGAGGTGTCGGCGGCGGTATTGATATGGACGACGACAACGAGAACCCGGTAGAGCGCCAACAGCGTACGACGAGGCGTGAGGAGATGGAGGCGCGGTTGCGCGAGCTGAGCCAGAGGGAGGATGTCTACGACCTTCTGGCCCGGTCGCTCGCGCCATCCATCTATGCTCTGGAGGACGTCAAGAAGGGCATCCTGTTACAGCTGTTCGGGGGTACGAACAAGAGCATTGCACGTGGTGGTGGTGGCGGCGGCCCGAGATACCGTGGAGACATCAACGTCCTCCTAGTCGGTGATCCTGGTGTCAGTAAATCGCAAATCCTGGGCGTAAGTCACGCATTTGATCTTCCGTGGAAAGCCTGACTGACGAGTGGCCGTCAGTACGTTCACAAGATTGCCCCTCGCGGTGTGTATACCTCAGGCAAGGGGTCCTCCGCTGTGGGTCTCACGGCGTACGTTACGCGCGATCCGGACTCGAAGCAACTTGTGCTCGAGAGGTCAGTGGCAGTTGATCGTTTCTGTATTCAGCGACTCATTATCTCATTACAGTGGAGCGCTAGTACTGAGTGACGGCGGTGTCTGCTGTATCGATGAATTCGACAAGATGTCCGATGCGACACGTAGTGTCTTGCACGAAGTCATGGTAAGTAAGACTGGCTGATTATCAGCTGTCGAAGATTGCTGAGGGGTTCTCTTAGGAACAACAAACTGTATCCATCGCGAAGGCGGGCATTATCACGACGCTCAACGCTCGCACATCCATTCTCGCAGCAGCTAACCCGATTGGCTCCAAGTACAACCCTAAGGAGACCGTCACACGCAACATCGATCTGCCTCCGACACTCATCTCTCGGTTCGATCTCCTTTATCTCGTTCTGGACAACGCGGACGAAGCTCTCGACCGGCGGCTTGCGCAGCATCTGGTCGCACTATACCTCGAAGATGCTCCTATGACAGGTGGCGGGCAAGACATTCTGGTATGACCTTGTTCATGATACAGTCCTGAATTCTACTAACGCGGACGCCACTCTAGCCTCTTGAAGAGCTATCTGCATACATTACTTACGCCCGCTCGCGTATCAACCCCACCATCACCGAAGCCGCGGGCGACGAGCTCGTCCGCTGCTACGTCACGCTCCGCAAGGCAGGCGAGGACCCGCGCTCGGCCGAGAAGCGCATCACCGCCACCACCCGCCAGCTCGAGAGCATGATCCGCCTCTCCGAGGCGCACGCGCGCATGCGCCTGTCGCCGTTCGTCGAGCTCGAGGACGTCAAGGAGGCGTTCCGGCTCATGCGCGAGGCGATCAACACCTCCGCGCGCGACCCGACCACGGGCGAGATCGACATGGGCCTCCTTGATACCGGTATTGGCCGCCAGCAACGCAAGCTCCGTGGGGATATGCGTCGTGCGGTTCTTGGGCTCTTGGACAGCGCGGGTGCGTCCCGTGGAGTGCGTTGGTCAGAGGCGCTCGGGCAGCTCGAGACGCAGAGTAGCGTGCGGGTGGCCCCCAGCGAGTTCCAGGAGGTGATCAGAGAGTTGGAGCAGGAGGGGCTCGTGAAGGTCTCGGGCGAACGTGACCGGCGGGAGATTAGGAGGGTAGAGGGTGCGTGAGGAAGATTAGGAAATTTTCGTTCGCTGTTCGAGTCTCATGTTCGCTGTCGTGCATCTTGTTGTACTATCTCTGAATGGTTGTTGTCCTGCTTTGGCTTGTGGAATCTCGTCTTGTGTCCTGGGCCACGCTAAAGGCCTAAGAATGTTATGCTACTCTGAATGTCCTGACCATCTATCCGCGTTTGTAGCATGCAGATAAGCGGCATACACCCACGCATCTGAACAGTCTTTGAGAAAGATGTTGTACTTCTTTTTGCTCATTTGCCTAGGTTACAACAGAGGTATCCGTCATGAGGTACAACATCGCAAACCTCGGGTGTAGTACAAGAACTAAGCTTGCTGGTGAAGAGCCTTGCTCTGCGCGAACGCGCACCGCTTCGCCTCCAGCTCCGGCTCAATCTCCCCATAGCTCGCCGGCACCTCCTGCAACGAGATCCTCTTCCTCGTCCCGGGAGCTCCCGCCGAATACGCCGGCCACTCCGCCGACCCCGCGAGCCTATGCGTGTTGGGATCTCCCGCGCGCACGAACGAGAGCCAGTACGCGATGAGCTCGCTCGCGAACGCCTCGTCCGCGGGCGACTGCGGCTGGAAGGTCGTGCTCCCGTTGAAGCCCGTCGACGTCCCGCGGAACATCATCCAGTTCTCGGAGGCGTGCGTCGTCGCGTTCGTGTGCGCGGTCGGCACGGGCTGGTTGTACCGGTAGGTGAAGGCCTTGCCGGATTTTTTGGCCGCGGCTACGCCGATGATCTCACGCTGTCGGGTTCAGAACATGCGTATGAGAGCTCGTTAGCGCCAGAAAAGAGAAAAAAAGCGGAGGAGGGGGACGTACGCCGCAGATGACGTCAGATTCACCTGTCGCCACCTGGAACTGCTGGGTCGCGCTGTCGAAGTCGCTCAGCGGGTACAGTTGCACATACTCCTCGAGGTCCTTCTGCGTTAGCTGGGGGAAGTAGTCCTTGAGCGCGGCAGTGATGTTTGTCCCGCCAGAGAGCGTTTCGTTCGAGCACGACCTGATATATCGTCAACCACTCATGCATACAGCAACGGATAGGTCATGGTAGGACACTCACCCTACGATGACGGGCACATCTGCGAAGCGTCCGTTCTCGAGCGAGATCGTCGGGTACTCGACGAACAGGTCGTTGTCGATGACCGGGTGGAACGACCCGTACGGCCCGGTGCTGCCACAAAGTCCATGAGCTACCGTCATGAGATTGAGCGTTTCTTACGACTTACAAGTTATACATGACCAGATCCTGCGAGTGCGAGAGCGCGCTGATGTCTGCGCTCCGAAGACAGGCTATTTTCTCCTTAACCGAGCCAGCGCCGCAGCCGGCGTTTTCTGCGTAGAAGTTGAACATGTCCTGAATGGAAGGCATACGAACGTTAGCTTCGAACGCGCGAGTCCACTTGAGCATCCATCGGACGTACCGTCTGCTGCTCAGGCAAGGGCAACGGCGTGCGGTACACGCTCTGCGCGATCGCCTGCGAGAACAACTGCTCCTCGCGTGCGACGAGGTGTAGCTCGATCGAAGACCCACCCGCGCTCTCCCCGTTGATCGTGACCTTGCTCGGGTCGCCCCCGAAAGACGCGATGTGGGACCTGACCCAGCGCAGGGCCATGCTCTGGTCTTTGAAGCCGGCGTTGACGTCGCCGAGGGACGGGTCCTCGAGGAGCTCGAGTGCAGTGAGGAAGCCGATGGAGTTGAGGCGGTAGTAGACAGAGGCGATGACGACGTTCGGGGACTGGTGGATCCAGTGGTCGAACGGCCAGTTCGCGGGGTTGCCGTACACGTAGCCTGTTGGGCGGAGTGTCAGTTCGCGCGATGACTGAGCTGCATTATGACAGACATGCCTCCTCCGTGAATGTACACCAAGACCGGCAGGTTGTCGCCCTTCTTCGCACCCGCCGGCGCGTAGACGTTGATCTTCAAGCAGTCCTCGCTCCCGGCACCTCCGGCGTCACCGGCTGTGCTTGGTGGTCAGTACTATTCCTGGGCACAATGTGTAACGGACATACCACCAGTGCTGCCTTGAATACAGAAATCGGGATACTCGGAGGCGTCGATGACCTTCCCAGCCGCCTCCACAGAGACGCGCGTCGTGTTGAGTGGCAGGGGTGCACGGAAGCGCAAGTCGCCCACGGGAGGCTCCGCATACGGCAAACCGAGGTACGCAACGGTGTCGGGATAGGAGAGGTTGCCGCGGTACTTCGCGTACCCGGTGTCGACGATGTTCTTTGCGGAGTCGGTGCTGGCAAAGACGAGGCCTGTCGCGAGCGCGAGGAGCGGCAGCAGGTACGCCGGGTTGCGGACCATGGCTAGTAGTTGGTCGTCGAGGTCTGGCAAGGACAGAGGGCGAGAAACAGTCAGCGACGGCTCCGCTCGTTGGTGGGTGGTGGGCCCCGGCTATTTGTACTATGACCGCTGCCGTACGTTGGTACAATGATGACGGGTTTAGCGGACGGGCGAGGGGCCCGACGATGGGCAAATGGTACGTACCAGTGAAGCCGCGAATACTTCTGCCGGGACCATAGCGTATGGCGAAGGCGGCACAAATGACCAGGAGTAAAAGTACTGAGGTAGCAGATGACGCGAATGGGTCACGAGCAAAGCGCCACGAGGATGTACGGGGGGTCATCGGACCAAGGCTGACCTATGGCGCGTCGCGGCCTTTTGATGGCCAGAACTTCCCGCTGGATGATCGCCATTGGGCGGGAGGCCTTGCGGAAGGTACGAAGGCGGGAGAACCTTGGAAGACCTGTGGCCGCACCAAGCCGCTCTGTTCACGACGGTACGCAAGAAAGCCAAGGTTCCAGCTTGCCCGGTTTGTCGGCCCGCTCCATCAGCTGATGGACCGCCGTGTAACGCAGATCACGAGTATGTGACCTCTCGCGACCTGTTCCCGTGGCGCCCGGCGGCTCAACTGTTTGTCATCGCTGGAGCCTCCCATCCTCTCTTTAGATTTCTCTACCCTTTTCTCGCGAACCCCCACTGCACATCGCGTACACTCTCACCTCGTGCCTCGGATGTTAGTCTTGCACACCTATCGCAATATTGGCCCCTATCATGACATATGGTAATTGAAGCAAACTCGGAAATATATACCGTAGCTAAGCGTGGAAGTTGAATGTTACGAGCTCACGTGGATTTCTGCATCGAAAAGATCATAGCCCTCACACGGGATATCATGCGCACGCACCAGACCTGCATATACAATGCCACCCGCAGGAAGCGAAACACCCTGAGAGCTGTCGCGGCGGTGGGTCGACACCGACATACCCCTACCGTCCCCTGACAGGTCGGACGTTCCTCACCACAAAGCCACTGCGCATACCACATGGCCATCCGTGGTCGGAAACCTGACATATACTACTCATCAACATACCCGCCAGACGGGTGAGCATCCAGATACGCCACATGTTCGGAGATAGAACGAACCTTGAGTTGGACCAAGAACGTATCACCGAGGCGAAACATATCCCACGCGTACGGGTCGAAGTGCGTTATACCTTCGCGTGGCCTGGGCCAGACGGTGTGCGGTAATTCGACCGCAGGCTGCTCGCCAGGTCCAAGAGCGAACTGGCGCGAGCAGCCATAATCGATGAGATAGAGACGGCCGTTCCGGAGGCGTGGCTGGACAGCTGCTGTATACCGATCCACTAACAGCATGTTTTGACTATATATATCCTGGCCAGAAAGTTGGTGAGCATACGGCGATGTATGTACATGATGGTAAGCTTTATCGCGAACCATGTGAGCGACGTGGCGAGAGTGCATATACTCTATTCCCTACGAAAAGTCATCAGAGAGAAAGTGAGAGAAGGCTCATTAGAAGCCACTTGACGTACTTGAAGTGCCTGATAGGCTGTATGGAGGAAATTGTAGATATCACTGACGCTCAATGTGTACGCGTAGGGCATGATGACTATCGGCAGATCGGCCTCCCGGTCAACATCGCAGGGTAGGGTATGATTGGCAGGATTTTCGAGGTCATCCATGAGACTTTCGTAGATGTCGGCTTCCGCGCTACCTGTCGGGACAATCTTAACGACGGTATGTGGCGGACGTCGATTGAGATTCGTGACGAAAACGCAATACTGGACGATGAGTGAGAAGATCAACATCGTTATGGATATGTGTTTATAATACGCACGGGCTTGAGAGGTCCGTCTAAGATGAGACCTCTGCGGGCAAGCTCAGGATGGGATGTCAGCCAGTCGGGAATATCGAGAAGTCCCGGTATATCCGACACAATGCTTGCCATTTGAGTGATTCCGGTAATGAGCTGATATGATACGGGTGCAGTGCATAAGAAGTCAGTAGTGCCCCAGGGACAAAAACGACAACGTCATGCGACAGTCTATGGGGTGAAGAGGTGTGCACGAGGCCAACAGCAGGTTGCCTCAATTGAGTGCTCGTGGCGGTTTAGGTGGGAGGAACGTAGCTATCTTTAGCGCCGAATAGGCTTTACTCAGGCTAGCAGCTCTGCTAAGTATCGTGAGATGCAACCTCACGCGAATGCGGATGAGGCAATGGCTAGTACTGTACAGTACGGTGATCCCTGTCAGTGAATCCGCGACTCAACTCATACATCCAGGTCCGTAATTCCCTTCCTCTTCAACCAAAAACAGATTGCACCCTTGTCGTTGACACATTGTACAGTCTCCGACCACTTGCTCTCCTCTTCCTTCTCGAAGACGGCCGCGCATCCAAAGTCGATGACCACCCCACGCTCTGGCCGATCCGAAGGAGTAAAAAGCACGTTGGTCGGGTTCATGTCATAATGAATGACGCCCAGGCCCGCAAAACTGCCCACCGCGCGCACGACCTCCTTGTACACCTCTGGCGCGTGGGAGAGCGCCTCCGGATTAATATCCTCAAGGTTGACTGCGTCGGGGATGTACTCGAACACCATTGCCAGCGGGTTAAATGCCCGCTGGTCGGGGGCTACCCATGCGCCGGTGAGGATTAGGCGCGGGATGGAGTTACCCTGTAGGTGGCTGAGCTTGGCGTACGCGTGCAGCTCGGAATGGTAACAGTCCTCGATGAGAAGACGGTATTGCTTCTCCTGAATGGCGGCTTCGGTGTATCCGTCCTCAGGCTGACCCTTCCATTCGAAGGGTGTAGCGAAACCCTGACCGTACTTGTTATCAGGTATCGTAGCTGCGACCTCTTCGTCTGCAAGGCACCACGGATATTCCGGGATGCGCTCGTCGAAGAAGCGTGGATCATATATTTTGATGACCACAGGATCATGGCCGAGCTCTGGAGAGCGAGCAAGGACAACGGCAGACTTGGTAAAGGGCGCAAAGGGCTTGTCGATGATAAAGGAGAGGGTCTTGCCGTCCGATGCTCGGAGAGCGATGGGTTGGCCGGAGGAGAACATGGGATCTGGGTCGATAGCCATGGTGGCGAGCGTAGGAACGGCGGGCGGGCAGATCGCCCACGGTGATCGAGATATATATCCGTTCAAAATCATCTTCCCACGATGAGAGTGACACCGATGGACAAGTCGTGTTCCATCCAAATCGCAGGAGATCGCTCGCCACCAGATGCGAACATCTCGGGCCCTTCAGCGCTGCGCCTTGGCCTCATCAGGGGTCCTTGAGGACTTCATATCGAGGACAAAGCCGGCCTTGAAGCTTGAAGCGCGGGTGTCCGAGTCAGCACGAATTTCACTGCAGCGGTGGCCCGCGTCCGTGTAAAGTATAGCAGGCCGGTACGTGAGGTCAGAAAGCTTGGGTTCTTGGATTAATATGCAGCCGCAAGCGAACACGCATTGGAAAAGGCTTCGAATGGAAAGGACCTGAAGCGTGCAAACATGCTTCAGGACCACATACAAACTCAAGAGACTACTACAGCGAGTCGCGACTTACTCGCCTGCGGGGCCAAAACGCATCGAGACGACAGACCCCAGCAAGCTTCCACAGGAAGTCATACATCTAGGTCCGTAATTCCCTTCCTCTTCAACCAATAACGCAATGCGCCCTCGTCGTCTACAAATTGTACCGTCGGCAACCATTTGCTCTCCTCTTCCTTCTCGAAGACGGCTGCACATCCAAAGTCGATGACAACCCCACGCTCCGGCCGATCCGAAGGAGTGAAAAGCACGTTGCTCGGGATTATGTCGCAGTGAATAACGCCTAGCCCCGCAAAACTGGCTACCGTGCGCGCCACATCCCTGTACACTTCTGGTACGCGGGCGAGTACCTCGGGTTTGATATCGTCCAGGTTGACTGCATCGGGAATGTACTCGAGGACCACCGCAAATGGGTGGAATACCCGCTTGTCGGGGGGCACCCACGTACCGTTCAGAATGAGGCGCGGGATGGAGCTGCCCTGTAAATGGCTAAGCTTGGCGTACGCGCGCAACTCTGAATGGTAGCAGTCCTCGATGAGAAGACGGTATCGCTTCTCCTCAATGGCGGCTTCAGCATATGCGTCCTCGGGACCCGTCCATAGGAAGTCCGTGAACTTGTCATCGGGAATCATCGCCGCGACCTCCTCGACTGCAAAGCACCATGGATATGCCGGCTTGCGCTCGTCGCAGAACCGTGGGTCATATATTTTGATGACCACAGGATCCTGACCGAGCTCCGGTGAGCGAGCAAGGACAACGGCGGATTTGGTGAAGTGTGCAAAGGGCTTGTCGATGGTGAAGGAGATGGTCTTGCCGTCTGATGTATGAAGAGTGATAGACCCGCCGGAAGAGAACATAGGATCTGGGTCGATAGCCATGGTGGCGAGCGTAGGGCTGCGTAGGGACGGCGGATGTTCAACAGAATGTGCTGAATCTGTTTCAAATATATGTCTACTCACGATCACCTTCCCACGATGACAGCGACGCCGATGGGTAAGTAGTGCCTTATCCAGATCACGAGAGATGACTCGCCACCGGACGCGAACATTCCGCCGGACGCGTCAGCGCTGCGCCAGGACTTGCCCCATTAGGCGTCCTCGTGGAATTCATGTTGAGGACGAAGCCGGCTGTATCCGGATTTCGGACTATAGCACGGGGAGATGGCTTGCGTCTTCGGGGGACATGTCGTTTGCATGGAGTGCGATGGGCTGGTACGTGAAGTCTTGGACCAGCGAGAAGCTCTGGGCGGTACTGCTTTTGAGTTATCCTCTATGTCGTGGCGCTGCATCCGCGGTCTATTGCTCCCGCGGAAAACCACGAAGAAAGGCAAGGAGCCTCGGTTTAAGAGGCTTAAGGCGTGAAAACAGCCGTTATGATTCCATCGACTCAGCAAAAGGTGATTGGCGACTTACTCGTCTGCAGAGAAGAATACTCGATTGCGCCCTTACACTGGACCAAGCTCAGCAAATCAACATGCCCCGGCCGATGTTATCCAGCAGTGCTAGCCGTGCACCCTTCAACAACCTGATCTTTGCGTCGCCTTCCCGATACGACCACAGACGCAGGAGCGTTTGAATTGCCCACGAGTACGCCGCGTCGTGGAACACCACGAAATGGTCTGTCTCGTCCAGTTTGGGGCGCCGACCAGCGTACGTTTCAACATCTTGCTCGGCGGTCGTATGCGATGTGGACCCAGTTTGAGTGGTCAATTTATGCGAACCAACGCGGGCCCAAGTATCTAATGTATCATCAGTCGTGCTGTGTGGTCCAATGGGCCGCGCCGCGTGGAAGGAGAGCCCGATGGCTCCGTGATTCCCTGTTGCCCTGACTGTCTGCAAGAAATCCCAGAAGGCGGACACCGCAGCGCGTGTCCAGATTATGTCAGGGAAGCCATCCTTGTTAGATGGACTGGGCAGGTCAGGACCAGTGTTGGAGCTTGCGCCGTCGTCCGCGAGGATTGACGCGGGAGAGGCTCCTTCCCAGGGTGAAATGCCGCGAATGGGAATGATCCATGCGAATCTCAGAACCTTTTGCCTTATACGAGCTGCACACGTCTCGAGGGTGTAGGGGGCGATAGGCGTCACCTTGTCGTCAAAGACGAACGGCTCGACTGGCATCGGGTTGGGAGGATGCATCATCGGCAGTAAAAAGTGAAGCTACACGTACGACATTGTCAGCTACGTATACAGAAACATACGAGACACCCGTGCTCACCCCCTGGACGATCTTTCCGAGCGAGGACTCGTCGAGCCGACGACGTTTGGTGACTGGAGGAGAGGGAGGCCGAGAGGTATCCGAAAGATTCAAAACCGAGGCTAGGAAGGCAGGAGAACCGTCCGCGGGTTCCTCATGCGTGGGAAGTGAAGGAGAAGACTCCACATCCGCTGTGGTTTCTAGCACACTAACAATGTCAGGCTTCTGTTTCTCTACGAACAGACGGTCGAGAATGCTATGGTCAAATTCCTCCAGATCCGTGAGACTCCAGATGTTGTCATAAAGGGCCATGAAGACAACGCAATCTTGCCATTCCGGCACGGCGCGTGAGTGGCCATCCCAGTATAAGGTTGGACTTGACTGCTGCATCTTCACGGAACGGCGCGTTGGGACGGGAAGGCTATATTGATAACAGTTGCGACCTGGGACTAAAGAGATATTAGGCACTAAGCTTGTAGGTTACAGAAGCAATACCGGTGCATCATTGCTTCTATCAAATTCCACCGTGCCGTTATGGTGGATCGACCGCAAGGCTTCCAACGACTCACAAAATATAGACAAGTCGCGCGGAGACGGACTGTACCATCGAGTACTGGTAGTTGTAGCATCTACCAGACGAGCAGCATCCTCAAGAATTTCTTCGACGGGCTGTATTCGCTCTTCGCCGCCGAATTTGCTGAGATAATGCACTGTGAGATTGATATCCATGGCGGAGGAAGAAAAGGAGGAGGCGCTAAGCGCCACTGGCCATTCGCTGTCGCGTATGTACGCGATGACGGAAGGATCACCGCCACGCAAACACACAACACTCTTCCTTCACCACTGATCCACCACCCACGCACTGCAACAGTGCAAATCCCCTACTAGAACTCCAGCTCCGTACACCATACACTTTTATCTGAAGAGCGTGGACCATGCGGAATGACGGGACGGCGAAAGGACGGGGAAGAAATAAGAAGGCTCTGCGGGACCCACTTCTCCGCTATCGCGGGCCGCGACGTACGTGAAGCCCAACGGCATAGAACCAGGACCACACTGCAGCCTCGCGATCACGAGCTTGACCCCGTGTTGCACTCGAAGATGTCCCCATAGTCCCCCTGGCTGGCGAGATATGTAGGGATCGTAAGCTGAGCAGGGCTGAACGGGTACATAAGCCCCTGCATGAGAAGGGATATCGGTGAGCGTGCAATCATGAAGGGCCCTACTTTGTGCTCATTGTTTGTCGTCCTCGCTTATCCCATCTGGGTTTACGCGCAGACAACACCCCCCAATACTTTTCCGCACGCATGGCCTGGTCAACCTAACGGCACATTTGGCACTGAGTGGCAAGACTGTGAGTTTTACCGTTGGCATACCCCCTGGTCGTGTGTCCCAGAAGTCTCATGAAACACACGAACGGTAGACTTCCAAGTCAAGTATCCTCTGCCGAATCTCACGGGCATCGATCTCCCGCGCAGCTTTGCTGGGAATATCCCTGTAGATCGTGCGGGGCATCCGAATGATACGCTATTCTTCTGGGCCTTTGAGAAGGAAGGCTCCAATGGCTCGCTCACCGCTCCAGCGCATGTAAATCATACGGAGCCGTGGATTATCTGGTTGCAAGGAGGGTAAGTCGGCTCCTCCCTCGAATGCTTGCTTTATGCAACGCTGTGCGCTGCGCATTAATGGCACGCTAATCAATGTTTATCAGACCTGGGTCTTCAGGAATGCTTGGATTATCTACAGAGGTATGTGAGAGTTCTCGCACAACTATGACTAGCTTTTAACAGAGTCGCAGAATGGACCGATCCATGTCTTGAGCAATGGATCCTGGGTCAAAAACCCGTTCAGCTGGAACTCGCTAGCGGATACCATTTGGATCGACCAGCCCGTTGGTCAGTGTTTGGTTGCCCGGCTCGCAAAACACGACTCTAATGTTGCGCCTCTCACTTCCAGGTACTGGTTTCTCGACAGCGGATTCCCGAGGGTACAGTACGTATTCAAGCAGTTTAGATGGAGGACTCCCTCTCTGATAGTCAGCGTTAGTCGCAGACGAAGATCAGATGGGCGAAGATTTCGTACGTGACATGTCGACGAGTCTGTTAGAGTTTGCTAATGGCTCGTATCATCCAGATGGGGTTTCTCAGAAATCTCGTTCGCGTCTTTCCCAATCTGGCGACTCGGCCACTTTACCTGACCGGAGAGAGTTATGCTGGTACCTACATCGTACGCTAGCAACCGTATTTGTAGATACGCACATTCACTCATCGCAATTATTGAACCCAGCCATACATCATGAAACATTTGTTTGCGCAAAGTTCGCCACCTGTCAATCTAACAAAGGCTGCCATTGGGGATGGCTCACTGGGTTCGTTTGCAACCATTCGTCATTTGCCTGTGGTACGTACTATATTCCTCTATTGGAATAGGGACATCATCTGACTCGAGGGCTAGCTTAATATTATCGAGACGTATCCTGCTTTGATTGGTTACGACCAGGACGTCTTCCAATACTTCAGAGAACAGTGAGTCCATTCCGCACGTTTCTAGTTCAACGTTTTCTTACGAAGTCTCAGGCATCACCTCTGCGGGTTTGATCTGAATTTGACCTATCCGCAAACGGGGGGCACCTTCCCCACCCTGAATCTCACGCTAGGCCTCCGAGCGCAACTTGGAAATAGCCCCGGTGAAACGCTTACTTCGGCCTCATGGCGAGAGGCGACTGCGAACGAATGTGCTGCACGAGCGCGCGCGAATCCTGCCATGAAACGTGGAGACTATCACGAGCGCAGAACTATACTTCGCGAGCAGTGGAAACGCGACCTCTCGGGACGTGCGAATGGGACCCTTGATCCATGGTACGGTTGTGATATCTTCGACGAGATGCGCGACTACGCCGTGAATTTTACTTTCCCGTGGTGTGAGTATAGGTACTAGAATTGAATGTCAGCGTTGGCTCACCATCTCTGTCACAGCCAACGGCGGGTTCGACGTCTACGATGTCCCCGATGCCACACATCCGGAGCCATCGCTGGACGCAGGGCCTTTCCTCAACTCGGCTGCTGTTCGTGCCGCTCTTCATGCCCCGACTTCCAAAAATTGGAGCAGCAGCTTCAACTACCCCTTCGGATCTGTATACAACAAGTCGATCGGGAATGAGCACGGCGACCCCAGCGTCGAACCCGTCGCCTTCCTCTCTGAGCTCTTCGCCAACGCCTCTGCGCGGAACATCACCCTCGTCTTCTACTCCGGGAACGACGACGCGCAAGTGCAGCATCATGGCACGGAGGTCGTTGTCCAGAACATCACTTGGGGCTCGCCTCCCGTACAGGGCTTCGCGCGGCGGCCCGCCACGCCCTGGACGGACGACGCCGGCGCGCGTGCGGGGCTCGTCCACCAGGAGCGTGGGCTTGCGTACGTGCTCTTCGAGGGCGCAGGCCACCTCGTGCCGCAGTGGCGGCCAGCGCAGGCACTCGTGTTCCTCCGCGAGTTCGTCCTAGGAGCGAACCGCACGGGCACGCTTGAGCCCGACGGGACGACGGTCGTGGGCGGCGAGGACCCGGCGCTGGCGGGCGCGGTTCTGCCGGGCGGGCTGGAGATTTACTATGGATCGGGAACGACGGCGGGCACGTCCACCGTGCCCAGTGCGACGGCGGCTGCGTGGGCGGCGTTCATGGAAACAGCGACGGCGGGCCCTGTCACCGCTGGTGGTAGCACCAGCACTCGCTTCGTCACTGCGACTTCGGTCGTCAGCACGTCATCGGTGGCTTCTGCCACTGGAGCGGCGAGCAGGACTGGAGCGGCACCGACCAATGGGGCGCTCGGTATGCAAGATGCGGTCGTATCAATTTGGGCTGGCTTGGGGCATTTCGCAGTTTCTATGCTGCTGATTGTGGGGATAGTATAGAAGACAGTCTGAAGATTAAGCAATGTCAAGTATAGCTAAGTGATGAAAGATAGTTTGGATGCTGAGAGCTCGAGACTGAGGCACACTCGGACAAATGAGTACACGAAAGGTCAAAAACCAAGGCCAAGGGAAAGAGAAAGGCATTGGGAGAGAATGTTCACAGTTTATGAGGGGAAGTGCGGCTGAGCGGGATTGCACGCTGAGTGAGGTTGTACGGCTGAGTGAATTATACAGCTGAGTGAGATTGTACGGCGGCCGAGTGGGATTGTACAGCTGAGTGGGATTGTACGATTGAGAGAATTGTACGATTGAGAGAATTGTACGATTGTCAAGTGAGACAAGTTGAATAGTCGAATGAGATTGTATGGCCGAGTGAAAAGTCACAGCTGAGTGAAAAACCACAGCTGAGTGAGATTGTACGGCTGAGTGGGACTGTACAGCTGAGTGAATTGTACGGCTGAGTGAGATTATACGGCCGAGTGGGATTGTACGGCTGAGTGAAAGATCATTGTTGAGTAAATAGTCACTGCTGAGTGAAAAACCACTGCTGATCAAGTGAAAACCACAGTCGAGTGAAAACCACAGCTGAGTGAAAACCACAGCTGAGTGAAATTGTACAGTTGAGCAAGATAGCCTTGTGCTACCCATCCGCATGGTAACTCCGGCTTTTCGACCACGCACAATTCCTTCCGTTCTTCTGTTCTTTCCCGTTCGGCGCCGTGAGCCATCTACATCGTTGACGCACGCAGGGGGTACCAGCGAAACAGCGTCGGCGCTTCACTCGTGATATATACACAACTGAGAGGATTGTACAGCTGAGTGGAATTGTACAGCTGAGAGGAATTGTACAATTAGGAGAAACTCAGTAGCTGGATGATGTACGCTTGAAGGAGAATATGGGTCGTTGCAACATCATTGAGGCATGTAGGATGGTAGCTGAGCTCAAAGTCGAATGTCAATTCCCCAAAAGGAGGCGCGAGGGCGCCAAAGATGTTGGGTGTTCGAGACCGCCGGAACGGTGTTTAGACCCAGGACCACATCCGCATTTCTCTCCCCCGACGCCTCTCCCAAACACACTTGATACATCTAGCTCAAGGAATAGGCAGTGGAGTAGAGCTTCAAGTATCCCACACCAGTCGCTTCTTGATCTGCTTTTTGCTGCCTGTTTCACTCTCCGAAGTTCCTCGACCGTTGGCCGGACAAAGCTTTCGGTTGTCAATTTTTCCCGGCATTGGAAAGCAGCTGGAAAATTAGGTCACAAGTACTTGGACAGTACCGCCTTGTGAGGGTCGGCAGTTATATCCGGGATGAGTAAGGTTGTCTTCGGTGCGTTACATGTTGTGCATACACGCTAGTCCTGTACGCTGACCACCGTGTCCAATTAGTGGGCAATGTCCCCTATCATATGGCGGAGGTACCTGCACGCGAATGTCGTATATTGGTGTTACCCGTTGCTGAAACGACTTTGCACAGGAGCAACTGATAGATGTCTTCAAAAGTGTCGGTCAGGTAGTGGGCCTTCGGTGCGTGTCCCCGCCTCCCTTCGTGACGATGTCGAAGCGTAACCGTTCCCGTCGCGAAAGCTTGGTGTTCGACAGAGAGACGGGAAAACCCAAAGGGTACGGGTTCTGCGAGTTTGCCGGTGCGTCATGTTGTCCCTCTTGTCGTTCCCGGGACGGACGCTCACGGGCGCACCCCTAAGACCACGAGACGGCGCTCTCTGCTGTCCGGAATCTCAATGGCCACGAACTCGGTGGTCGGCCATTGCGCATCGACCTAGCTGACTCTGACCCGTTCCTCGAGGGTAAGACGACGGTGCGCGGTGAGATCATTGACGGTGGCGAGACTCGTGCTCAATGGCGCGAGCGCCACGAACGTGAACGCTACGACCGCGACCATGACCGCCACCGGCCTCACGACCCTAACGCATTCCTTGCGAACCTGCCCAAAGGCGTGCCTATACCTCCGGGAGGCAATGCGCTCGATTTGATCAGCCATGTTCTTGCCACTACGGACCCGAGTCAGATATTGGAGGTATTGGCACAGATGAAGGTGAGCTTGACCACCTGTACACTACACGGGCCTTAGTAGGCTCACGATACCGTAGGCGTTCGTCATCACACACCCTGAGCAAGCTCGAGCGCTGCTCGTTGCGCACCCTCAGCTGGGATACGCGTTATTCCAAGCTCTTCTCCTCCACAAGATTGTCGATCCTGCCATTCTGAACGTACGCGTCCTAACCCTGCCGTGCATTCTTCGCATTCTCACCTATACCATCAGCGCATGCTAGCTGCGACCGGCGCATCCGTGGCCCCAGCGCACGCACCCACACCTACACCCCCAGTGCCGCAAGTGCCCACCCCCGCGCCGTACGCGGCGCCTCCCCCAATGTATGCGGCGCCTCCACCCGCAATGGCGCCGCCGCCCAACATGTACGCCCAGCCCCCGCCGCAGATGCCGCCTCCGCCCCAGGCAGCAGCGGCCGCGGCTGCGTACTACCGGCCCCCGGTGCCCCCGCACCCACAGCAACAACCCCCGCCTGGGATGCACATGCCGCCGCCCGGGATGCAGCCCCCACCTGCCGCTCCTGTGCCTGCACCCGCCCCGGCCCCGAGTGGGGTGCCGGCTCCGGGGACGCCGCAGTTCGACCAGGCGCAGAGGGTGAGTGTCACTTTGCATGTCTCGCCGTGAGAGTGGGTATATGGGGCTGACGCGACTACAATAGGATATGTTGATGCAGGTACTGAGCCTGAGCCCGGAGCAATTGAACCAGCTCCCGCCGAAGGAGCGGGACCAGATCATGCAACTGGTGAGTGTCTACGACACGTTTGACTGTCATAGCGTCCGGGCATGAAGTACTGACTTGACTGCGCACGTTGCAGAGGAGACAATTCGGCGTCCCGGGCTGAACGTCGAGAACCAATGGCTCTTGTCGAGAGGACGTCCAATATGCAAGCGAAATACGATGCATCGGCCTTCGCTTTTCTATTTTCTTGTTATCCGTGCTGCGAACTCGTTTGAGCAATGAGTACTGTAGTTCCGTGTTCTTGCTGTCTTTGTAAGCTTTCTTGTACATGCTTTCTTCTACGATTCCGCTACGTACACGTTGTCTGCGACATCATAAGTTGGGCGACCAGTCAAGAACTCTTGCGCTTCAACGTTGACCTACCAGCGGGCAAGTCGTCGCTGTTGTCAGTTGTACTTTCCTAGCAGTCCGGGAAATGATCAAGTCAAAGAACGTGCGTTGAAGGATTAGGGTACTAGGAATACGGGTGAATTACAAAGTCAAGAGGGTATGAATCGAACAATCCAACTGTAAAACTACAAGTGTCTCTGTCTAATGTCTAAGTAGTATGGTATCTATCCGAAACGAGGCAAATATTCTCAGTCACCGAACACCGGAGACTTGCCCATGTATGTCGACTGTCCGTTGACGGCGCGCCTTCTCCTCGTACTCTACCCACGCGTACCATGCGCCCCCAGCGATGGTAATCGCAATTCCAAGAGCATTCGTGCGAGAGACGGAGAGGTTGAATACAGCCATGGCAAGGAGGATCGTCAGGACCTGCTTGACGTTTGCTACAACGTAAATGGTAGTCATCAACATCGCGTAAACTAACGAGGCGGTATCATACGAGCACGCACCTGCGACGGCCATGTTGAGCGCGCCGACCTTACCGTTCGCGGTAAAGCTGACGACGTTGAGGCCGAACGCGATGAGACCGTTTCCGAGGAGGACAAGGAGGTACGTCGGCGACCAAACCGCGCCGCTATCGTGGATTTGTGTGAGCTCCCCGGAGAAGTACGCGTACACGACGCATTGCACGAGCGCGAGCGGGGACATGCGTGTAAGGAGGTCGAGCGGGTGCATGTTAAGCGAAGGCGGGACGAGTAGGTCTGCGAGTGGAGATCGGGTATAGGCGCGAGGCGTTTTGTGGGAGGAGGATTGGAGGACATTGGTGTAGATCGTTTTGAGGGCGGCAAGGATCGTTCCAAGGAGGGTGAGGAGGAATCCGGTAGTAGTTGCGTAGTAGTCGCCATAGGTGCTGTGGAGGATTGAGCGATGAGACGTGATAGCAGCCTCCAAAGCAAACGTACGCTAAAGCCACGCCCAGCATGACTGGCAGTAGGGTGAACAGTCTTGACCCGTCGAAGCGGTTTCCGAGGAGGGCGGTTGAAAGGAGCGTGGTGAATATAGGTGTTGCAGCGCGCACTACTTGGTGGAACTACGAGACCTCAGTCTTGATACGAAAACAATATTGCGTGATTGGATGGATACTCACTGGAATGGTGACCAGATGCAGCGAGACGTTGCTCACCGCAATATTGACCGCATATAACACGCTAAAGGCTACGAGGACCGCATAGCTTCTTGCATCTAACGCTGCGGGTGTGTACACTTTTCGCCGCTGCAGCGCGACACCGCCGATGCTCCCGAAGAGCGCGTGGACTGCGGTAAGGGTGTAAGGAAAAGGGAAGCGTACCAGAACACCCTTATTGTAGAGCGTGAGCGTCAGGTTGAACGCGAAGTACCCTCCTAGCCAGAAGGCTTGAGAGTTTGCCCAGCGTGCTGCAGTGATGGTTTTCTTCCGCGTCCGTTTAGAACTGAGGCGCTTGGCTGAGGAAGGAGCTTCTGGCGCGACGACAGGAAGGGAGGGCGAGAGAACCCCGGCCTCGTGCGCGAGCGGCGTGGGTGGTACCACGAATGCTGGGGTACTTGATGCATCGCGCGCAAAACCTGGACGTTGTCGCGGCGATGATCCCATACCTGGCTGTCCGCGCGAAGGGTCTCGTGGATGCCAGAGCGTTCGCCCGAAGGTCTGTAGGTCGAACGCCTCTGGAAGGCCTTGCATCTGAACGCTCGGCCCAAACAGCCCATAAGGAAGGGCACTTTCGCATTGCTGATGCGTGGCATCCAGGAACGGCGGGGGCCCAAACATGCGTGTTGTTGATTCGACGCGCGCGGGGAGGTCGAAGTAGCCCGAGGATCCAGCGAGGCGCACTGCGAGCTCCGCGGGAGAGGCCCGCTCAAGCAAAGGGGTCTTCATTGCGGCGCACAACGGCCAGCGGGACGACGGGGGCGTCGAGCGCGACGAGAGGGCCATGAACGACAGCAACGAGTGGAGCAAGCTTGAAGCGACTTCGATGCCTGGTTCCTTGCAGCCGAGTATAGCAGCACCCGTTATCTTATCTTGTCGGGGATTCAATTCTATGATTTCGGCGAAACTCCGACAATGAGCGTGTAATCTCCGCTCGGCCCCTGGTGCTGTGGCTGCGCCATTCGCGGTCTAAGCACATTGCGACCACCACCCTCGTCTACTCCCCGCACTATCCCTTACTGCCTCATCATACCTCTGCACCGTCTTACTGATGTCGTCTTTGGTGCCCTTTGGCGTTGAGATTGCTGCCCCTCAATCGTCGACAGTGAACTTCAAAAAGCGCGTTCTGACGGATTCCGAAGACACGGAGGAGCGAGATTCGAAGCGCACACGGCCTGGGGACCTAGCCGGGGAGAAAGGGAAGCAGAGGGATTCGAAGGACAAGAAGAAGAGACGCAAGAAGAGACGCAAAGTCTCCGTGGTACAGGCTGCACAGGACTCCGATGAGGACAGCCCTACCTTCGCGCCCGCCCATCCCCTTCAACGCGCCAAATCGCTCCCCGTCACTGTGCTCGATGCCAAACCATCCCCTGCGATGCCACCGGCAAGAGCCCTGGATCAAGACACGCGTCAGCCATCAGCTGGTCCTTCAACCCAAGTAGCGCATCCCCCGTCTCCTCACCGAGAGATTATCCGCATGACTACTACGGTGTGTTTGACAGTCTTAGCATGAAAAAGGTGCTCTAATGTAGTCACAGACAACTGGAAGCATCGACAAAGGGAAGGATAGGGCTACTCCGGAGGCTGTCGCGACAAGCGACACGGAGCGCCAAGTTACCGAGTTACAGAAGGAGGTCTCAGACAAGGCAGTTGTGAGTATCTCGTTGGCCCCTTTCGCTCTTTCTGAGTGTTCCTCTGATCACCTCGAATTTATTGCTGACTACTGTCATAGCTTCTCACGCGCCATGAGAATCTGTTGTCCTCATTCCAGCAGTCGCTCTTATGCCAGATCTGCTTGGATCTAATGCACAGGCCGTTCGTTCTGTCGCCATGTGGCCACTCGGCTTGCTACCAATGTCTCGTCGATTGGTTTTCATCGCCACCTCCAGACGTCCCCGCTCACGAGCTCCCACCTCTTTGGATCCGGAAGAAGACTTGTCCGCACTGCCGCGCTCCCGTAAGGGAACAGCCTAGTGAAAATTGGGTTATGAAGGACATGGTGGCGACACTAGTCAAGAGTGGACTCGCTACCGGGTTTCCTGATCCTCCGGGTCAAGACCAAGTCGCAGAAAATGCTGAGCCATGGGCCAACATCTTCCGACCCTCCCGCGCAGGCAACCAGAACGGACACCGGCCCGACATGCGTGAACTTATTGGTCGGCGGGATGACGAGGACGGTGGCATTTACCGCTGTGTGGACTGCGGCCACGAAATCGAGGACCGGATGTGCAATCACTGCGGGCGTGAGTACGTCGATCCGGACGACTTCCTGGACCACGACTTCATGTCTGGGGACGAGTCGGAAGAAGGCTTCTCCGACGTTGACGATCTCGGGCACGGCTGGGGAGGTTTCTACGCTAACCCCCTTGAGAACCTCATACCGTTCCTCAATTTCTTCCCGCATGGTCATCATCACAACCACGGGCCGTGGGATGGAGGGGGAGACACCGAGATCGACGAGTCGGACGACGAAGATGGGTCTGTCGGCCACGGACACATTGATGAAGAGGACGACGCGCATGAGGACGATGACGGATACGAAAGCAGTTTCATTGATGATGGGGACGACGACCGACACGGCGCTCTTCGTGGACACAACGCGCCGCATGCGCCTCCCGTGCCCGTCGACCATACATTTATTGAAGTGTCAGATGGAGAGGAGGAGGAAGATGACAGAGTGCGCCAGTGGGGCTTTGGCACGGCGCGTCGGCGCGCCCCTGTCGTGCTTTCGGACGACGACAGTTACCACGATGACGCAGACGAGCGGTATAGCAGCGCCGACGACGACGAGTACGTGTGATTGATTATTCACTCTTTTCTCGATAAACGTACTCAACGCACTTTTTATTCAGACACCTTGCCAATGAAGTAGCCGCCCGCGAGTTGTGAGTCTTATCTACCCTGTATGTTTGCTTCTGTCACGCTGACCTTGTACATTAGCGAGATGTACGGAGATGAAGGGACTCTCCCGGCTCGTTCCAATCGCTACAATGGTTATGGCGAAGATGAAGATTATGGCGAGGAAGACCATGAAGACTACGGTGAGCACGAAGACCAAAGCGTGGATGACTACGGCGACGATGATCCTGAATACGAAGACTTGTACTAGTCTTGATAGGTTCGTTGTTGATTGTGTTCTTTCGCTGTTCAGTCTTTCTGGTTACTTCGGATACCATACATGCTTGCTTAAATCGTAGGAAATATTGTAGCATACTAGTCGATCCTGATTCTACTCGCGATGTTCATGTTCTCTCGTGCAATATATTGCTATCTATGCTGCGCCGTCCGTGCTGGCTATGACTCGGCATCTTGGTAGCAAGAACCAAACGTGCCATGGGTAGGAGATGCACAAGGATTTTGCCGTGTGTCATCTTGAAAGCCACGATTGTCATTTGCAGTATGACGTAAGGTCGTGTTCTCCGCGCTTTCGAGTCTGCGTCCAGATCTGAGAACTGCTCCGTCTTCTCCGGTGCTCCCCAAAACCACTTTCGCATTCACCTCTCCTAGACGTCACCACTGTTGTCGAAATGTTATCGGCAGAACTCCCTAAAGAGAAGAAATCCAAGTCCAAGGAGAAGAAGCCCAAGGGCTCCGGCGGCGGCGGCCAGAAGTCCCAAACGGAACGCCTCAAGACGATCGTCCGCCGCCTTCCCCCGAACCTCCCCGAGGAGGTATTCTGGCAGAGCGTCGCGAAGTGGGTCTCGGATGAGACGGTGACCTGGAAGACATACTATCAGGGGAAGTTCAAGACAAGGTGCGTCCCCTATGTATTGATGGTTGGTGGTCCCGGCGTGAGCGGGTAGCTGAACCCGGTCCGGGGCAGGTTGAACAAGGAGAATGTGCCGTCGCGAGCGTATATTGCGTTCAAGGACGAAGAGATTCTGGCGGTGTTCAGCAGAGAGTACGACGGGCATGTTTTCAGGGATAAGGCCGGTGCGTAATACTGTTTCCACCTATCCCTGGTTTGTTCTAACACTATCCTAGGCAATGAGTCCATCGCCGTGGTGGAGTTTGCGCCGTTTCAGAAGATACCGAACGAGAAGAAGAAGGCGGATAGCAGGGCGGGTACGATTGAGAAAGGTGCGCATAGCTCATTTCGTGTTAGAGCATTACATGGGTCGGGAGCGGGTGAAGTTGAGCCTGTCTTACGCTCCTATGGGTTTCATTCCCACACGCCCGTGTAATACGCCGGTATCTATGTGGATGTATACTAATCGTTAGATAGACGAGGACTACATCTCCTTCCTGGAATCCCTGAAGGAGGTCTCTTCCAAACCGTTCGATACCGACACACTTGAAACGCTGAGTACGTTTCCTCAGCCTCTTATAAGCATTTGAAGCAGTCCTGATATGCGATACAGTCGCTTCCACCCAACCTGCCCCACTCCCCACTACCACTCCACTCCTCGAGGCTCTCAAGGCGGAGAAGTCCGCGCAGCGCGACAAGGAGGCTATCCTCCGCAACCATGCACACTACAAAGACTCGGGAGCACTCGGGCCTTCGTCCAAGAAGGACGGAGACAAGAAAAAGGCCGCTGTGGCGAAGGAGAAGGCTGCTGCAGCCGCGGAAGCCGGGGCGAATGGCGGGGGGAAGAAGGCAAGCAAGAAAGCTGCAGCGAAGGCCGCCGCCCAGGCGCAGGCAGGTGGTGGAAAGGAGCCGAAGGGCGCGCAGCCGGTTGCTGCCTCTGGGTCGGGGAAGGGACAGCATCAGCAGGGCGGACAGGGCCAGGGTGCTGCAGCCAAGCCACCGAAGCCAGCGCGTGAGCGCAAGGGAACCACGTCTGCGGCCAACGCACCCCCACCAGCACCCTCGGCGACAAATCCCGCGACGGCGTCAGGAGCGTCTGGATCCGGCTCTGGCTCGACACCTGCAGCGGCAGCAGCAACCCCCACCCCTGCGTCCGGTGAGGCAGCGGCAACGCGCCGCTCACGTCCCATGCTCGGGTTAGCATCTCGTCAGTTTGAAGCAGCACTCAGCGGGGCGGGCGTCGAGCGCAAATCGCGCCGTGAAAAGGAGCGAGAGAAGGCCAAAGAGGATAAGGAGAAGAGCGTGTCCGAGGCGAAGCCGGAGACCTCGCCGTCCCGCTCAAAGACCAAAGACGAGAAGGAGAAACGGCTACCTCGCGCGCACCACCACCAACAACAGGCACCACCGACGATCCTCTCGCGCGACGCGCAGGGTGGGCCCGCCCCGCCCAAGATCCTTGCGCGCCCCGCTCAGGGTGCGGAAGGTGCCTCGCAGGCACCTGGCGTAGCGGAGGGAGACGGCGTGCCAGCGGCCTCTGGTGGCGAGAGAGGTAGGGGCAGAGGCAGGGGCAGGGGCCGTGGACGCGGGAGGGGTGCCTCTGGCTGATTTCCAGAGCCTAAGCGTCTACTACGGCCTCACATCCTTCTTCCTTGACCGGCAATCCCGCTCCCTGGTAGTCGTACCCGGCATCGGGGCTCGCCGCGTATGGAGGGTCCGCTCATACTATACGCATTTCTACAAGAGCAAGAGGGCCTCCACGCATGGGGTAGCGATGATCTCACGAAGTGAGGGTACTTGCGAAGACACATACCTCCTGTGGCCGGGAGTTTACGTGCCGCCGACCCTGTCCTAGCGCTACAACCGGTCTGGTGGGCGTCCAGAGCAGCTAAGCGGGCTCAGTTTGCGCAGCGGTCTAGATCATTGTTTCCGACATATACATCCTCGTAGCTCCCACTATGTACTGTTCCGCGCAGAATTAGTAAACGTTGGGTCATTATTGGAGTTTTTTTCAGCCTCTAGCTGGTTCAGCCCAGTATCCTCCAGCGACCCATCCGGTATATCCGGCCCGCCCGGGATGCGCCTACTCGAACCCGTGCAGAGGCCTTGCCTTCGACCACGATCATCACGCTCTACTCACCTCCAACACTTTCGGACCTCTATATTCCACGGTGGAGCCGCTTTACTTGTTTCGACTCCTTGTAAACTCGAGCTTATCTCAAAATGCGTCCCCAGTACTTCTCGTCGACGTCCACCCTCAACTTCGCTCTACAGACCGGCATGACGAATGTCACGCCCAGCACCTCACAGGACATCACGATCGCCACACTGGATCTATCTGACACTTCCGTGTCCTCACCGAGCTCCTCGCTGGTCGACGATGCGCATACAGTCACTATACCCGACGGCCCCGCACCGTCTTCGCCTGTATCCTCATCCCCTGTAACTGCTACTCCCCCAGATTGCTTAAAAATCTTAGATGGTCCTTCTACTAGGCAACTCATCAATCACCGGAACAGTCACGGTTCTGTGACGAGGTTACAGCAGTACTCCGGCGATGCTAGTCAATATCATACTTCCTCTTCTGACGACGGTTTCGACGACAAGGACTTGCCACAAGACGTAGCTGCTCAGCTTATCTCTAGCCGGCGTCTTCGTGAAATCTCAGTCTCCTCGCGATCTGGGTCTCCACACCCTGGTTCTCAAGGTTGCGACACTCAATGCTGCGACGCTAACTCTCCAGCTTACCGCGATGATTCTCGGCGGCTCACTAGCATGATCTCACCTATGCACAAACGCAAGGCCGGCGCGACTATGGTTTCATCCTCCAAGAAGCGCAAAATTAGTCAAGGACACAAGACCTTATCTGCAAGGCTTTCTCGTAGAGTATCGAGATCGACGACGCAGCCGGGTTCTCGGCTCTTCGGCGCATTCAAACTGCAATATGCAACCCGTCCTGCAAGCTTGAGAAGGGCAGAGACCTTACGGTCGCTCTCGACGTGTGAAGTTCAGGATGCTTTCGACGAGGTACGGTTTGCTTCGTGCTATCCGCAATCATATGCTCATGCTACTATTCAGCTTGGTAATGCCGACGCACGCAAATATCATAACGGTTCGACGCCAACTACCTTTCGGTTCACAAAGAAATTCTTCCCAGAGACTCCGTCATGCGCGTGTGTTCCGACAGTCCCTACAACCCCGACGGAGAACGACACAGACGATCCCACGCCGTCGACAGTGTCTACTGAACAATTATGTGGATCTGGCGGCCTCCCTGTCATAGCTCCCCCACCATTCCAACAAATACCCCGTGCACCCATGTCACTAGAAGAGGCTGCCGAACGACGGATTGCGATTCTGCTTGACAGAGAGCGAGTGCTGAGGGACGGCGACGCAGACCAGCTTCTTCAGGCGCGATTTAGGGTGGACGACGAAGGCGACGAAGAGCGATTTTGGGATGACGATGAGCTTCCAAGGCGCGACGAAGACGATGAAACACTCGGCACCGACACACTTCTCAGTCCCGCTCGACGGGCGGCGTCCATATGGCAGACCCCTGTCGAGCTTGAACTCGACGACGACTTGCTCGAGGAAGTCGTGCAATGGTTCTTGGAGGTGAGTACTGGGTTCACATCTCCGCGGTGTCTTCTTAAGCCTGACTATATGCGCCCATAGGTCATGCCTCCTGACGACCACAAGACGGCATTCTCTCCAGGAGACCTGTACGATGTATTGGCCACCTCTGCAGAATCACGCTTCCACGCAGGATACCTCTTTCTCAGATACTTCCTCTTCGTCGGCATGCCTGAAAAAGATTCTTCATCATTACAGGACGAAGAGATCCAAGCTGTCATCTGGGATATTGCAGTAGCGTGCCTCGTCCTCAGCATCAAGGTAAGCATCAAACTTGATGCCCATGAGGATCCGACTCATATGGTTACGTCCCAGTTCCATCGTGACGTACTCTTCCCGCTCGAGATTATCTACGCGGAAGACTTCATCGATCTTGCGCCTCACGAGATGGAGTTCGATGATCTTGAGCACGCGCAGCGCGACGTCCTCGATGTGCTCGGGTATCTCATCGGAAGCGCGACGCCCGGCGCGTTCATGGAAGAGCTCTGGAACGCACTCCCGACTCTCCGTCTGCTGTTAGCGTTCGATGGTGGCTGGGCTGACGTCCAGAACGAGACATGGGAAATTCTTTGCGACGTCTTGCATGGTAAGTCATATCCTATCAGTCACTACCGGGCTCATCGGGCGTGTTCACAGATCAAGACTTACTGCGCTACCCTATCTCACTCGTTACCGCCGCCGCAATGATGGAAGGAATCGTCAAAACATTATGCGATAAATACATCGCGGACGGCGTAGATGGACGTGGGCGGCGGCTCGGAAAGCACGCTTCCCGGTCTGCCAGAATCGCTGCGGAGAAGTGCTCTCAAGGTGTGAGATGGGACATTCGGGACGTGTTGGAGATCACAGACGTGGGTTCTCTATCCTCAGTCGTCTGTGACTTGACTTATGGGGTTTGGTTCCTACGGTTCCACTAGGCTGAACTCTCTGTTTGCCAAGCCTGGTTGGGTCTGTCCGCAGAACGGGGATGAGTGAAGCCCGGCGGAGTTGTGAATACGTACGGCTACGGGTCTCCGTTGGCACTCCGGGTTTAAACAGCTCAGCTTAGCTCCGGTACTATCTTGGGCACCTCTTCAAGTCTAGGTGACCTCGTGAGCTCGTACATGAGTACATTTTCCGATTTGCGCTCACTGTGTAGCCGTAGGAAGTATACACGTAGGACGTCTACCGCATGCAATACTGAGATTGTGATCCGTTTCTTCGTGAGCGCTATGGCGCGTTGCGATTACTCAGCACATGGTCGCGCAATTTGAGCATGACTGCATCTCATGTATGTGCTCATAGACAGAACAAACCTTGAATCTCATAGTCATGCCCATGGCAGACTCAAAAAAGCATGAGATCTGAACTTCGGGACTCCGGGGGGCGGTGAGGCATATGAGGACTTTTCAGTGAGGCGGGCGCTAGTTCAATGACTCACGGCGAGACTCCGCGCCAGCCAAGCGCTTGATATCTCGTCTGAACAACTGTACATCCAATCGCCGCCTCCATTCGCGATTACCAACAGGCACGGAATAGTTCCGGAACGGCGCACCGAGCGAGTAATTTGTTGATGTATCCGGCGCGCCTCCTGAGTGCGATGTACTTATATCGCAGCAGTAATGATGCAAATACAGCGGCCCCCTTTCTGCTTTATTGCCACTAATCACTCACATTTAGCTTTGTAGATTCAAGGTCCCTTGCTGCGGATCTGAGTCTAGCTCCGGCAGATGGCTAACTTAGACGAGAAAAAGGTGCAGCCTGAAGAGAGCAAAAAGCATACCGCGGCGGAGAGCCCAGCTGTCGACGATTCCGCAGCGGAGGCCAATGCTGAGGCAGAGTCAGAGGAGCCTCCACCGGAATACATACCTGATGGAGGACGAGAAGCATGGATGGTTGTCTTGGGATCCTCCCTTGCGCTATTTGCATCTGCAGGGATGGTCAATGCCTACGTAAATACTTTTTCTCTTGTCCTAGTTGGTCGGTGTATACCTAATCTTGTATACGGACTACAGGGAACGTTCCAGAGTTACTACGAGACGACGCTCCTACCTTCGTCTTCATCGGCGTCAATATCTCTCATTGGCTCCCTGCAAATCTTCTTCTTGTACTTCATTGGCACATTTGCCGGCAGGGTATTTGATGCCTATGGGACTTCCGTCAGTCTACCTTTTGCTACATTCCTTACTTCCTTACGGTACTAGTACTCACGCGAAGACTTCCTAGGTACTCATTCCTGCGGGATCAGTTATCTCTGTTTTCGCTCTCATGATGGTGTCCCTTGCCCAAGAGGATCAGGCATATCAACTTTTTTTCGCCCATGGTGTACTGTTCGGCATAGGGATTGCCCTCCTGTAACGTTTTGATTCCCTCAGACTTGCTCACGCATGATGCTGACCAGCCTATACCAGGTTCAACCCCTCCGTCGCCGTTCTCGGCCATTGGTTCCGACACCGCCGCGCACTTGCGATTGGGCTGACGACTGGGGGCAGCGCGAGCGGCGGTGTCATCTTCCCAATCATCCTCGAGCAGCTCATTCCCGTCGTTGGCTTTGGGTGGGCTGTGCGCATCGTCGCGTTCGTCATCATGGCTTGCCTCATCGTCTCCTGCCTCACAATCCGTACACGCCTCCCGCTCTCCCGCCACATATCGCTGCGCTCCGCGGTTGACCTTGTGGGCATGCGCGACCCCCGGTACGCGCTCGCGAGCGTCGCTGCGTTCTTGTGAGCGCTTTCTTCATCCTTCTCCATTTCTTGTCTCTCAGCGCTGACGGTCGATCGTGTCATCAGGCTGTTCTACGCATTCTTCATCCCGTACTTCTACATCCAGATCTACGCAGACTTCCGCGGTGTCCCCGGTGGGATCGCGCACTACCTCCTTGCCATCCTAAACGCGATGAACGTACCCTCTAGGATCTTGCCCGGCATCATCGCAGACAGATACGGGACGTGCGTGTACAATCTCGTCACCTCTTTGGGAATACGATACTGATAAGGTGGCGTCGGCTCTCGTACAGCTTGTCCGTGTTTGTGCCCGCCGCGACGATCTGCAGCGTGCTCATACTAGGGCTGTGGCTGCCCTCGAGAAACTCGGCTTCTATCATCGCATTCTCCGCCCTCTACGGTCTGTTCTCAGGTAGGTCTTGCGGGTTCCCGGTTAGTACGCTGTGCGGACACGACATGCTTACGTCCTGTACCCAGGCGCGTTCGTCTCTTTACTGCCAACGTACATCGCCTCGATCTCCCCGCGCGAAAAGCTCGGCGCGCGTCTCGGTGCGTACCTTTGTAAGAATGCGCAGACGACAGAAAGCTGACTGATATCCCACGCAGGCGCCGTGTACATGGTTGTTGCGGTCGCGACGCTGGTTGGAACTCCAACGGCCGGCGCACTACTGAAGACAACCGACGACACGCATTTCACGCGCCTCATCGTCTTCTCGGGCGTCCTGACCCTCGCAGGGACTATCATCCTTGCAGCTGCGGGCGTCGTCGGGTCTCAGCGGCTACGTCGCTTCTTCATCCGAGGAGGAAGTGATGGTTCCGAGACGGTAAGGGAGAAGACACCGGAGTCCGCGCAGGAGAGCGGCGCAGCCGCATAAGCCCTCTGGGTTGGCTTGAACCAAAACGGAATCCGCAGTGTCACGTATGTTCTCATACCCAAGCGTACCAACGACATAATAGTTCCATAGGCATCTCCAAGCAGCACACCAATAGACATCTTATCCTTGTCTTATTCTCTCGTCTATGCCCCGGGGGACCCTGTCAAGCGCGGACGCTCGTGCCAAACACATTCCTTCAAGAGATACTTTATTTGGATCTCCGTCGGTGCCTTTTGTGTACTAGCCATCGTCAGCACGAATAGCTCGCTTCGCAGTCCGAGTGCGTGACGGCGTGCAGGCTTCTGTGAGTAGTATTAGAAAGGAACTTCAAGAGTGCTGTAAGCGGGCTAAGCCGCCTGCTACTGGCAGCCTTGCGCCGGCGGGTGCCACTTCGGACACGTTGACCACACAGCACTCAGGCTCTTCCATAAAATCTCTACTCAAAGATGAGGTAAGACTGCTTGATATGCGCCGATGACTGTCATCGATTCTATCGTTCCTCCGAAGTTATATGATTGCGGCCCTTCGCAACTGGAGTCGATAGTATGCCTCCGGCGGCCCGCCCCCGACAAGCGCGTGTTCTCCCCACCTGTGGTAGTCCTCGAGTACATCGCCAACGCAGTCAACTTGAAAGACATCGCCCCAGAGGCGCTCGCGCGCGCGCCGGAAGTGTACAAGGAGGTCGTGCGCGCGGTGAACAGCTTTGTTGGGCTGGGCGTCATTCACTATGACATGAACGCGACCAACGTGCTTTTCACACCTCCCGATCGGCCTGAGCGCGGGGTGGTCATCGATTTTGGATGTGCGTTCGTTCTTGTGGAAGACGCGGATAAGGACAAGGAGAGCAGGTCGTTGAAAACCGCACGCGTTATAAACGACAAGGGTGAACTACGTTATTGGCTGAAGCGAAAGGGAATTGTGGTCCTGGATACTATGTGACTTCCCATAGAAGTATGGATTCGCTTTTGAAGCCACTGACAGAGTTTGTGTGGTGCGAGGGTGTTACTACGACGATCCGCTGTTACGAGTCGCCGAACTAGACAACCTTGGTACATCTCTCTGGGCTGACAGTGAACCATGCGCGCAAGCCGCTATCCGAGGAGGTAGCAACGGCTGTTTGCTGCAGAACGGAATTCGCGGTATCCCATATGTTCTAATATCCAACTTACCAACAACATAAAAGCCCCATAGATATCGCCAAGCAGCATACCAACAAACATTCTATCCCTTCATCCGCGTCCTCAAGGCCTCACGCCTTGACGGCCACCCCATTCTCTCCATTCGCTCCCAGCTCCCGTACGACATCTGCCCCGCACTCTTGGATGAGCTCCCACGCGCGCTCGATATGCTCGCGCTCCGTGCGCTGCGCCCCAATCGCGAAGCGCACGCACACCGTCCCGTTCAGACTCGTCTGCGTGAGGAAGAGCTTGTCGCTCGCGCGCTCGGTGCGCGCGTAGAGCGCCTTGTTTAGGGCGTTTGTCGCCTCTGCTTTCGCTTCATCCGAGAGCGAGGACGATGAAGAGGAGGGGAGCTTGAGTCGGATGACGGAGAGCGCGAGCACGGGCTTCGTGACGAGCTCGAACTCGGGCGCGGCGCGCACGAGGGAGGCGAAGTGCTCGTTGAGAGCGATGCCCTAGACACAACGCGGATAGTTAGCACACATGTGACACAGTGTGAGACAAGTCAGGAAATGACTCGCCTTGCGAAGGTGCGCCTGGAAGCCGGCGATGCCGTACGAGCGGAGGACGAACCAGACTTTGAGCGAGCGGAAGCGGCGGCCGAGGCCGAGGTGCCAGTTGCGGTAGTCCACGGCCGAACCTATGCAGAGAACCCAACCGGAAAGGCAGGCTTAGTACAGAGTTGGAGGGTAGGGGTATACTCGTGAAAGGACAGACCTTCGTCGTACTGCTTGCTACGGAGGAACGGGGGCGTGATGTCGAGCGCCTCGATGAGGTCGCGGCGGTCGCGTACCCAGAGCGCCGTCGACTCGAAGTTGACCAGGCCCCACTGTGGAAGTATGTTGAGACACATTTACGACTTGGGAGCGGAGCTCGAAGAGATGCAACTGACCTTGTGGTAGTTGGTGCAGAAGGAGTGAGCGTACGCATTGATCGCGCTCAGGCGGCCCTGCTCGCGGAACTCGGGGAGCGCGAAGGCGACTCCAGCCCATGCGGCGTCAACGTGCAGCCAGACTGACGGGTAATCCTTCACTAGAAGACAAGTTCGATGTATGAGCGAGGTGTTCGGAGAGTCACAGGAACGTCGTACTCACGGACTTCGCCGATCTCGTCGACATCGTCGATCGCGCCGGAGCTCGTAGTGCCAACCGTCGCGACTTTCCGAGAAATTCCAGCATTAGTATCACGTCGTGTACCCACACTGCAACAACCCCGCGCGCGGACTCACCGAGCAAGAACGGCCGCTTGCCTTTCCCGTGGTCCTCTTCAAGCGCCTTCCGGACCGTCTCTCCCCGCAACGCGTACTCGTCCTCTGCCCTGACTGGAAGCGCGCGCACCTCGAGCCCGAGGACGAGCCCCGCCTTGACGCCAAGCGAGTGCGTCTGGGTCGTGACGTAGATGACGAGGTCCTCGAGCTTCGCGCCGGGGTTCATGCGCATGTAGCGGGAGCGCGCGGCGACGCAGGTGATGATGAAAGCTTCGGAGGCGGTCGTCTATAGGTACGAGTATGAGCAGGTGAGTTTCTGGTGGATGATGATGGAGAGGAGAGATGGGGGGAAGAAGGCGGTACCTGGAGGGCACCTCCGCCTATTCCGGAGGAGCAGAGGAAGTGATCGCCGAGGCCGAAGAGCTTTGCGCCCCAGTCCATGACGACTTGCTCGAGCTCTGTGCATGCTGGGCTTGCGATCCACTAAGGAGAACATAACGTTGCGTTTGGAATCAGTAGTAGAGCCATGCGCGAGTGGATACACAGGGGGACATACGCTGAAACCTGGGTTGGACACACTGGACGAGTAGAGATCTCCAAGGATACCCTCGAAGGTGCTCGCGGTAGGATAGAATGCAAAAAAGTTTGGATGCTGCCAGTGGGTAAGCCCTGTACGAGCAATCAGCATCTATGACTGTGAGCTAGCATTGAGGTGGACGAGTAGCACCTGGTAGAATGAGCTTCTGAAAATCGTCTGAAATGGCGGAGAAATTCTCTCCTTGTTCTGGAGCGTTATCTAAAGCACCGGTTGTCAACACAATCAGCACCAATCCGATAGTGTCATCCTTAACCACTCCCAACGTACGGGGAAGTGCATTTAGGAGGTATCCCGGCTGAACTTGGGCGACGACGGGCCGTTCCTGTAGGGAGGCATAGTAGTCACAAATGCGATCAATAGCCTGATAGCCAGCCTTTCGGAACCTGTGCAAAGGACTTGAGCTTGTGCTACGAGAACATCTAAACCACCGTATAACGTACTGTTCAATATCCATGTTGGCACTGGCTTAATCGGAGCGAATGTATGAGGGTAACTGTTGTGCCCACTTGAATAGTATTGCGGCTAAGCGGCGGACTGTGTTGTATGCTCAACGGATGGGCAGAAGAGTGTGGAAAACAAGCAACAACGTTACCTCGACAGGTAATACGTCCCGATCGATATGAGCGGATATATCGATGGTCCGCCTAGTGTAAGGGGCTGATTCCTTCGGCCTCGGCCTCTTATACCCCTTCTGCGAGTGCTGTGCCAGGCGTCCTGGAGTTAATAAGCTGTAGAAGTCGTCTACTCATGCGCAGCGTATAATTACCTCTGGAATTTGTCAGACTACGCACGCCCTGTTTCCATCCCACGCGACCGTGTACTTTCGGGTGCATACCCGCGGGGTCGGCACGTAGCTTTTAAAGTGCTGCCACTGCCAGTGTGTCGGGATCCGAGTCAGATGTCCCACTGCTTGGGTTTCTCGGATGTCACCGCAAACCCGTGTTCGCATAAGGAACTTGAGCCTTGTGGGCGAGCTCTGGAGGGACGAAAATGGTCGAGTCTTCGTCGTCTTCAGCTGAATCGTCGACGATCGCGGGTATGTCATTGAAGCCTATCTGAAACTTGGAAGTCACGCCACCGACGCGTTGTATGGGCGCTTACTGGTCGGTCGCGTCTCTCGCCACTGCTTGGAGCAGACTCGCGCCCTGCTCACAACCATCCCTCATGCCGCCGCCCCTACCACAAACACCCCTCAGGCGACTCTCCCAAGGCTCTCTCTCGCGTCTCTCTCGCTCCGGCCAGTTCCCAGACGCGCCGCATGGTCTCGGCTTCCTCGAGCCCGCGCTCGCAGAGCTCATCGACGAGGCGGAGACGCTCCAGACCAACGTCGAGGGCCTCCGCGGGCTCGACCGCTCGCTCGCCATCTTCAATGAGAGCTTCGCGAGCTACCTCTACGTCATGAACATGCACGCCCTCACCACTGACTGGGCGCAGGTGCGTGGTCGACCTTGGGAGGGCGGCGCGTGGAGGGTACACTGAAGCGGGATGGGATGCGCTTGTAGGCTCCGTCGGACGTGTCGTTTGAGTTGGCAGCGAGGAGAGCAGGTACGTTACCACAGCCGTCTGATACGAGCACGGTTGTTGATATGATGCGAGCAGAAGAGAACGCGCGCGCCGCTCTTGAGGCCATCCGCGCCGCTGAGGCTGCCGAAGCTGCAGCCGCAGCCGCGCGACGCCCACCAACACCCCCAGACAAGACCACGAACACCGAGTCTGACGCGACGATGGCCACGACGGCCACCGGCGGGCCCTCGTCTGCTGGCAAGTCCGGAGCGATGAAGACGGTTGTAAAGAAGAAGGGGCCAAAGCCAAAGATGACCGCTCGCGAGAAGCGCGAGCGCGGGCTAGAGCTGGAGAAGATCCTTGCCGCGCTACCGCTCGAGTTCCGCGGGGACGACCCGAACCTCCGTAGGCAGGTGGAGAGCGTCATCGAGAAGTTCTTGGACAATCCCGGGGAGGCGTTCAGCAGTGAGTGGCACGCTTTTTTTGGGTAGGGCGGGAGAAGCTCACGGCAGCATGGTGCGCGATGCAGTTGTTGCGTTCATCAAACCGCCAGATTTGAACCAGGCGAGAGTGAATAGGTGTTTGATTGCGCTCGTAAACCGGAAGATCGTGTACAAAGATAACAGCACGGTACGTCCCTCTTCGTGTCTCTTCATCCGCCGGCTGATCGATAATTGCGATTAGGGCGCTGTACTATACCATTGGAATGGACCGCCGCCATGAGTATGACTGCTGTATGCTACTCTGTATTTTCTAGGATGTATCACTACTCGTTTCGTTGCTCTATATTTCCGGGGGTGAGCCTATTTCCATTCATGCTCGTCACCAGGATGCACCCTGTGGATCTTGCTCAAGAAAGCCGCGTTATAAGAACAACATTACAGTGCATATAAGGATAGCCTACACGAACCACAAAAAGATGAAGCGGCATCTCTAGTCAGGAACATCGTAGATCGTCCTAATAATGTGATCCGCCTTCCTCCCAGTATGTCGCACGAAGCCCATGTAGTCGAGCTCATGCAACGCGCGCATGAACCGGGCTTGCACTTCAACCTTCCACGCCTCCTCGTCTTCTTCATTCATCTCGTCGCCGTCCTCCTCTCCATCTTCTGCCCCTGAAGTCGCTGGAGTCGCCCGCCCCCTACCTCCTCTGCCTTTGCCCTTTCCCTTTTTCGAGGGACTGGCTCCTGCACCCCCAGTGGCCTGCACACGCGCGCGCCGCCGGAGATGCCGCCGCTGGTCCTCGAGCACGACCGCGAAGCTCTCAAACCAATCAAACACGTTCACCATCCGCCCCGCCTCGACGTACCGCCGGAACGCGATGCTCGTGTCGGGCAGCTCCCACAAGGCCGTATCGCCCTCCTCTCCCTCCCCACCGCTGCTACCCCCATTCGTTCTGTCCCCAAACACGGCAGCCTCCACTTCGTCCTCTTCTCTGGACGTTTCGGCCCCAGCCCCGTTCGCAGATCGCGTAAGAGCCCCTTCCCCGGCGCGGTACGCACGCGCGAGCGCGGCGTGCGCATGCACGAAGTCGCGCGGGTGCAGCAGCGCCGCGACGGCCGCCGGGCGCGGCGCGGGGTTGACGAGCTCGGAGGGGAAGGGCGCCCCGCCCGTGTACCACACGTCCCAGAGCGGACCGTCTTCGAGGCGTACGAGGCGTTCCCTGCGGATAACAGCGATATCAGTATGCCAGTCTACTACTCGGAAGGAAAGGTGCTAGGAAAAGCGGGGTAGGGAGGCTCACTCGATGTACGTCTCCAGCCACTCCCCGACTTCGCGCGCGAGCGCTTTCGTGCTCGGGTCTTGTGGTGGTACGGGCAGGGCGTCGCTCTCCCCGCTTGGTCGAGCGTCTTCAGGATCTTCCGGGAGCTTGTTGAGCGCGTCGACGACCCATAGACGCGCCTCCGCCTCGTCCTCGCGCGCCGCAGCGCTCATGAGTCCGTTCCAGAACGAGTGCAGCTCGTGGAGGAGCCTGCGGAGTCCCGCCGCGTTCAATTTGCTGATTGCAAAGTTAGTTCCGGCTTGACA
The DNA here is from genome assembly GCA_002150815.3 of Grammothele lineata. Taxonomy (NCBI): domain Eukaryota; kingdom Fungi; phylum Basidiomycota; class Agaricomycetes; order Polyporales; family Polyporaceae; genus Grammothele; species Grammothele lineata. The sequence goes on from NDFF03000035.1 coordinate 192,474, forward strand.
AGGTCTGGTGCAAGTCTCTGTGACACTTACCGGACAGCCATGCACACGTACCGCACCTGCGAGCCCGCACGTCCACGAAGGATCGCGCTGAGCCCGTCGAGGCCATCCAGACGATGACCCCCACGACCTTCACTCGTCCTCCCGTTCGCCGGTGTATTTGCGGGGCCGAGCGCTACTCGTTCGGCAATGCGCACGACGGCGAACGCGATCCTGACGTGTCGTGCGCGTCGGTGAAAGGCTTCTCGCGCCTGGGAGATGTACGCGAGGAGCTCTTTCGAGTTTTGCGGGCGTGCCTGGGGTGCTGAAGCCTGTGAGGTGGAGGGCTCAGAGGGGGCGAGCATGTGGGCGTGGAGGTCGTCCAGGACGGGGCGGTGCTCGGGAGAGGAGAGTGTGCGCTCGGCTTCGCGGGGAGACGCTGTGCCCAAAAGCTCATTTTGCGAAAAGACGGTGAGCGGCTGGGTGAAGTGTTTCAGGTGCACTAGCTACAGTGTCTGGATTGAGTATGCGAAGCAAAAGAGCAAATGATGGTCTAACGTACCTGGAGCATCGTGAGCAGCGCGTCTGGCGACGCGGTGTGCCGGAACGCGAAATCCGTGATGTAGTCGAGCGCGCCAGGACCCAGCATGAGGTCCGGCACGAAATTGGGATCGAAGAACGTCTGTAAAATCATCAGAGACTTGTCCCGCGAGACTTTCAGAAAGAACGCGGACCTCTGTGAGCACATCTTTGACCGCTGCCAGACCCGTGGGGGCGACAATCTGGTGTATTCGCAATAACGCAAGCGTCGATCTCGGATAGGCCGCGTGAATGAACGACGGGGACGGCGGAGACGTCATAACGAGCGCAAAGACGAGAGGTATGTGCGGCACGTGTAAACTGCGGCTCAAAGTCAGGCGAATGTCCAGAACTATACCAGGAGGAACACCTGCCTACATATGTAGAACACGTCTTGCATCACGCCCGCGTCGAACTTTTCGAACTCGTGGAGGAACACGGTCAGTCGCGGCGGGGGATCTTGTGCTATATACCACGCGCGGAGGAGGTTGATGTCGAAACTCGCGAGGGAGGTCGGTTTCCGCCGGCTCGGTCCTAGACGAGAAATCGGCAAGCACCCTCAGAAGTACACAGAAAAGACGTACCTCGTCGGTCGATGAAACCAGTGATCAGCGCCCTCATAGTGTTCGTAATGTTGTTGCAGTCTGCGGGGTAGAGGTGCACTTGCAGAGCAGAGCCGCCGTCCTCCGTGTCCTCGTCGCAGTGCGCGTCTTGGTCCTCGTCTGGTTCATCCAGACGGCGCATGACATCCGCGAGTAATGCAGAGTTTGCGCCTGCCGCGAAGTAAGCTTGAATGCGAAGAAAAGTGAAGAGGACAGACGTACCGAACAGGGCAACCACAGGCAACTCGGGGTAGGGCAGTCCCGGTAGAACGTCGGTGTACGCGCGTGCTACGCAGTCTGCCATTTTCTCTACAACGGGCGTGTGCAGCGCTTGAAGGATGCTCTGCGAGCCAGACGTGCATGTCGGCGGGGATTTCACATAGCGGTACCATGAACGCACTCACCCGCACACGGTTCAAACACTTCGCCCAAGCGACCCGGTAAGCTTCCATCCGCAACTCGTAACCCATATCTTCTCCCACATCATCCTCTCTGTCAGAAGCGTCGTCTTCTTGATGTTGACCGGGAGGAATGTAGATGCACGTCTGTTGGGTGGACAGTGGTCAGACCACCCGCGTCATACGTCATTCAGGGCTCTACTGACTTTTGATGGGTCGTCCAGATCTTTCATGTCCAGCACAGGTTTGTTTCAGGGGAGGATGTGAAGTATGCAATGTGTGTAGAGCAGCGCAAGTTTCAGACATGAAGTAGAAGACAAGATTCAAGAGCTCAGACGCGCCAGCCACCGACGCGTCAGGCGCGCTGCACGAGACGAGCGCCGGTTGGCAGCGCGAACACAACTTTCCTCTCGCCGCCACACCCCAGCAGTCGACACGAATTGACGATTAGACAGACAACTGCGACCGACTTCAAGCTGACCCCCAAGACATTGAAGATATCAATAATCGTCAAACCCATCGTGCCGCGGTACTCATACATCATGTTCCGGAGAATACGTCGTGTCGTGTCAAGTCATTTTACCACAAGTCACTGAAACTCGCTCCCCTCATTCCCCCCTCGTCTTCCAACACACACACACAGCCGCTCAAGTCATGAAGACGTAGCGGGGGTCGTTATCCCAAATCTCCTCCGTCGCGCCCTCCGCGGCCTTCTTCTCCGGGACACCGCTCGTGCGCATGGCCTCGGCGTTGCGCCTGTTCATCGACGTCAGGCGCGTCCTCAATAGGAACGCGGCGAGGAAGGACGCGAAGACGCATCTGCCCCGGGTAAACCTCGTCAGTACGATCCGCGGCGCACAGTTAAAGGAGGAAGGTCCAAGGAGCAGACGCACCCTGCGGCGATCGCGTGGCCCTTCTGGAAGTTGTCCTCCGAGTCGAAGTAGATCTGCGGAGAGGCACTGTCCCGATACGCGCGATCGTCAGCAAAGTCAATCGCGAGCTAATGCACACAAGGATCGACACTCACATCGACACGCAGTTCGAGATCGACACGATAAACGCGGTGCCCACGCCCCGCTTCGACGTCGGCGAGAACACGTTCGCGGCCCAGCTCATCACGAGCGGGAACAGACTATACAACCCCCCGACGACGAGGAAGAGCGCAAAGTAGCGGCCCCCGATGAAGTTTGCGGCGTTGCCTTTAGTCGCGAGCGCGGCGAGGACGATGTAGCCGACGGTGGAGACCGCGGTGGAGAGCATGATGTGGTACCCGCGGTCGCGCGTGCGGTCGCTGTGCCAGGCTTGGAAGAAGACCATGAACCAGCCGACGGCGTAGGGCGCGACGGTGAGGCCTTGGGAGGCGATCGCGGAGAAGCCGAGCTCTTTGATGAGCTGTGGGGGTTGTCAGTGGGGCGTCCTAGTTGGAGGGGGAAGGGGAAAGCAAGGGACATACCGTGGGCAAGAAGTACGAGACAGTCGCGACCCCGACGTTGACTGTCGCCCACAACTCATAAGCAACCCGCGTTTCCTTCCCCGAGAAAGGTTCGACACTCACAGCTCGCATACACGATCATCAACATCCACGCGTTCGGGTCGTTCACGATCGCCTTGAAGCCCTCCCAGCCGGTCATGCCCCCGTGCGACTGCGGGCGGTGGTCGCGATTGAGGCGCGCCTGCGCGATCGCGCGCTCACGAGGCGTGAGGAACGTCGAGCAGAAGGGGAAGGACGGGAGGAAGAGGAGGATCGAGACGGCCATGATGATCGTCGGGATGGCCTCGATCTATGTAGAGGAGATGCCAACGTCAGGAGCGCATTCAGGTGCTCGAACGAGGGTCGGAGCTTACGAGGAAGAGGAACTGCCACCTGAGGTTCGCGGGAGGTCAGTCATGGTCTCTTACGCTGGATCGGAAGTCGCGCACCCAGTCAACAAGGAAGTCTTGATGCGCACCAGACCGAAGGCGAGAAGGCCCTGCAATACATTGTGAGCGATACAGCGCTTCCACTGCTTCGGTACAACGCTTACGCCAATGGCGCCAGGCAGCGTTCCTGTCATGCAAAGACTACAAAAACATTCAACATCCTCGTTTTTGGGGAAGTTCATAACGAACGGCTGACCTGATGCGCATCGCGAGCTCCGACCTCTTATACCAAAACGACAGGTAGTAAATCATCCCCGCGTAGTACCCCGCCTCCCCAATGCCAAGGAGGACTCTAAGTACCAGCACGCCACGTGCGCATACATTCATACATAGAGTCAGCATCCAGTCCCCCGGGGTCGGCACAAGCGACAGAAGCTGAAGTGCCCCTTACCGAAGCGCGAGCAGGCCCCCGTAGCCCTTCGCGTAGACGAACGACAGGGACGCGATTCCCCACCACGAGAGCGACATGAAAAAGCTTAAAAGCGGGTGGCGGTGTCAGTTTCCCCGTACCCCGCGTTTGCCAAGCTCTTGGCCTGGAAGAAGGATGGCGTAGAGGGAACTCACAAGCGGTTCGCGCCGATATGCCGTTGGAGGACTAAGCGCGGATGGTTAATGTGCTGCCAAGACGAGTTAAGGATGTGGTGGACTAACCATTGGCGGGCATTTCGAGCAGACCTGGGGAGAAGGCGTGATGAGGACGAAGGCGATTGTGACGTCAGCGCGGGAGAAGAACATACAGTAGCCGACATAGAAGATACTGAGCGCCAGTGTCCATTTGTTGTTGTTCGTGATCCCGAAGTTGTCATTAAACTCGGTGAGGACATGGGCGTTGCCGCTGCACAATCACGAGAGCGTCAGTGCATCACGGGGATAACACGGGCGGCGTCTGGGAACACTCACATGTTTGTGCGATCTGCAGGGGGAATCACACGGAAAGCTTGAGCTGGGAACATGATTCAAACTTGATGTCACGTACCGAATTGGTTGACTGGAAGATAACATTAGCATCCGCGAAGACGGAGATCGCGGAGGAATGGAAATAAGCACGTACAGATATAGCTGCAGACGACAAGCGTGAGCACGCGCAGATCTATCTTTCTCCGTACGGCTTTCTACGGGTACAGGCAAGTCGAGTCAGACGAAGAGCGCGCCGGGAAGAATCGGCGCACCTCCTCGACCTCTGTGAACTCGACAGTGTCCGCGTCCTTGTTCACGGCGTCCGCGACAGCCGCGTCTGGCCGTGCGAAGAAGCCCTGCTTGACGGCATCGAGGGAGAGCTGGGACTGATGAAAGGTGCCGTCGGCGAACGCGGAGTCGCGGTGGACCGGCCCTTCTTCGACCTTCGTCTCTTCTGCCCTCATGGATCCCGTGGTGCTCGCCATAGCTTGTTGAATGCGCGTGGGCGATAAGGAGAAGCTGGTGGCTTGGGGAGTGTGAGCCGTCTCGGCCGAGAGAGAGCGGGAGGAGACAGGGGTGGGGCAGAGGATGCGCGCGGGGCTGGAGAGGCTTTTATGAGGCGCGTAGGGCCTGGAGAATAGCTGGAAACGGCCGTAAAAGTGATGGGTGCCGGTGCTATCGCGTAGGCGAATGCCCTGCCTGGTGCCCGGATGACCGTCATGTGGCCTTGTTTGTCGCTGGCCGGGGACGTCGAGAAGGCAAGATGATGGCCTTGTAGGGGTACGCGTTAGAGAGATATCGGTGGAAAAACATTTTTCTGTCGAGATGCGATGTCCGCATCGTTGGCAAAACGGAATGCGGCGCGCCGCAGAGGCCGTTGGAAAGTGGTTGTTGCGGGGATGTGCGGGGTACGCGCCTCCGTACGCGAGTGGGGAACGGGACACCTGACGCGAGCCAAAACGGACGTGCCTGATCAGGACAGCGGGGTTCGGTCCGACACCCGCAACCGAGGGCGCTTCATGAGCGACGCTGATTTCTTCCACTCGCCGCCACCATCGGCCACTGATGCGCGGCGCGCGCACAGAGGAGTCTCGCGCAAGAGGAGAACTGCTCGCACCCCGCGAGAGAAGCGCACTCGGAGGACTGGCACCACTCGGAAGAGCTCAGACGAGCGTCAGGATGACGGCTTGGCGAGCCGTACGATTCGCAGTTGATTCAGGCGTGACGCCGTCCTCGTCTGTCCGTCCTATTCCTCCCGTCGCCCCCCGACCTCCTCCGGACCCCTCGCTCTTATAGCCTCCCCCGCCGCGCAGCCCAGTCTCGTCACGCACCTCTCTCGTCATACGGCACCTCTTATTTGCTTTCGCGCCCTCACCACCAACTACACACAGACCCATCCCAGCCAGGTCGCGTGCGCCGTGAGACACCATCACATACGTCATGGTAGCGCTCGCCGTCGGCCTCCGCCAATCTCAGTCCCGTGCTCTTCCAGCTGCTGCCTTCAAGCTCCGGCCTCGCGGCTCTCGCTCTCTCTTCGCGTCGGCATCTCCAGGAAAACCACGGCTTGTGATTCTGGGGTCGGGATGGGGAGGATACGAGGTGCTGCGGGCCGTGGACAGGAAGCGCTGGAGTACGTTCCTCGTTCGCTCCGTGCCGCATTCTCTCCGCCCTGAGCCGTGCTCGCCGTTCTCCTCTAGACGTGATCGTTGTGTCACCAAAGGGCTACTTCAACTTCACGCCTCTTCTCGCGGGATGCGCGGTGGGAACCCTTGAGTTTCGCGCGGCGATAGAGCCGGTAAGTAGAAGGCCGTGCAGTGTTCCCAGCTTCGCCGCTCATTGAGTTTGAATTCGAAGGTCCGGCGATATACGCCTCAAGTCGTAAGTACCGGTGCAGCACTCATTACGCGCAGAGCGTTCACACCCATTTGCAGAGAGCGTACACAGCCTGGTGTGATAAAATTGGTCAGTATCATGCGAAGATGTACGTATTCTACGGCGATGACCAAACATTTGGACATTCTAGACTTCAGTCACAAGAAGCTCCTCTGCGTAAGTCCATTTAAGCTTAAGCCCTAACTAAGAAATATGGACGGGCCGATTCAATTTTCTCTATCAGACTCCCGCCACGCAGCCAGTCAAGTTTGACAAATCCGATGGCTCGAAAGAAGTCGTGTCGAGCGATCGAGAGACGTTCGAGTTGCCGTACGACAAACTTGTTATCGCCGTCGGCGCATATAGCCAGAGTGCGCCGCAGCTCATCTCCGAGGAATTTTGAATATAGGCTCACCGCGATCGTACTATGCTTCTCGAACCCTTTCGCAGCGTTCAACGTGCCTGGCGTCAAAGAGCACGCCCACTTCCTCAAGGACATCCAGGACGCGCGCAGGATCCGCTCGCGGATTCTCGAATGTCCGTCCCCTTCCTTCCCTTCCGGATCAACGGTTCTTGCTGATACTCCCATACTGTGGCCGGTCGCGCGGCATCCCCGACGTTCTCTCTTTCTCTATCTCTTCACAGGCTTCGAGCAGGCGAGCCAGCCCACGATCACGGACGCGGACCGGCGCAAGCTGCTCAACTTCTGCATCGTCGGCGGCGGGCCGACGGGGGTCGAGTTCGCCGCGGAGCTGCACGATTTGCTGCACACGGAGATGGCGCGCCACTTTCCCGTGCTCGCGCGCATGGCCCGTATCAACCTGTACGACGTCGCACCGACCATCCTCGGGGGCTTTGATCAGGGTTTGCAGGAGTGAGTGATTACCTACCTTTGTTCGTGGTGTAGGGACTGAGGGACCTATAGATACGCCGAGGAGAAGTTCAAGCGTGAAGGGATCCGGCTTTTGACTCAGCATCATGTCGAGCGCGTTGAAGAGGTGAGTTCAGGGCCCTTGCATATAGGCCAGTTCGTCTTTTCTCGGTACCGGATTTCTGCGTAGCCTCTGCGCCTATGCTGCGAGCTGCGAGAATTTGGCCTTTTCCCTGGAGGTGTCAAGATTCCACTCAGTCCTCGATCACTCCGTATTCTGTGAATACAAGCCTGCGAGCCGGGGCCTCATCCTTGATCTCAACAATCTATGTTACCGTTCAAGGCGTGTTTCTGACCCGCATTCTTTTCAGGGCCGCATGTTCGTGACAGAGGAAGGTGAAGGTACGTCGCGTGCCCCGCAGCCTCCTTTTGCCTTCTAGCCACAGCTTCCCACACCCCCCTACGGTCCCACGACGTTAGATTTCGTCCGACGCCAGCTGACCCGCCTCGTTTGTGCCTCTAGTGAACTTTGGCCTCCTCGTGTGGAGTACGGGCCTTGCCCCCAACCCCCTCATTGAGTCGATCACGGAGGCGAGGAAGGACGAACGGACGAAGCGGTGAGCCACTCGTTTCATGAGCCCCTTCTCGTCCCTCAGCCTCGCGCACACCCCCACACTCTCCGCACTCTTCCCCCTCTGCGCCCTGCATCTCCGCGTGCGGGATCTCCGCACATCCCCGCACCCCCTTTCACGCTGCTTCACACTTGTTTCTCTTTCGGGACCTCACGCGCTCTCTCTTCTTGACGTCGCATGACCGCATCTGACACGTTTGTCTATTTCCATGCTCTTCCATATCCATATCCCCCCATAACTCCCCACGGTACGCACCCCTGCCCCGCACCCCCGCACGCGGCATGCATCCGTCTTTCGCGGACTCGGACCCGACGTCCGGTCATACTTCTCCTTCCCCACTCAACCTGAATCTCAAACACGTCTCTGCCCCCGAACGACGTCATCCCCCGTGCACGCGCACGCAACCCAGGAGCCTCATCACGACCGACCGCCTCAACGTCATCATGGGCAAAGACGCGGGCGGCACCCCGGACCCAGACGTGTTCGTCATCGGGGACGCCGCGACGATCGAGGGCTCCCCGCTCCCCGCGACGGCGCAGGTCGCAAACCAGCAGGCAAAGTACGTCGCACAGCGGCTCAATGGCCTCGTGCGCCGCCGCTTTCTCCCCGAGTCGCTCTTTGGCTCCTCGGCCTCGTCCTCGAAGACGCGCGCGACACCTCCACCGTCGACGCCAGCCAAGTCGGAAAAGGGAGACGCGTTGACCGCGCCCGCCCCCGAAAAGCTCTCCTTCGCCTCCGAGCACGAGCACGAGGGTGAGGGAGAGGCGTACGAAGGCGCGCCGTTCGTGTTCAAGAACGCGGGCAGCCTCGCGTACGTCGGCGGCTGGGAGGCGGTCTTCGACCGCACGAAGGCCGCGAGCGGGCCGCGCGGGGAGGCGACGGGCCGGCTCGCGTGGCTGCTCTGGCGCTCGGCGTACTTCACGCGGACGTTGAGCGTGAGGAACAAGATTTTGGTGCCTGCGTATTGGTGAGTGGTTCGACTTTCCCTTTTCCTCTGAGTGCGCGCGTGTGGGTCGCGGAAACGTGTTTTGGAGGTGTTGGTGCTCCCAGGCATGGAAGGGTAGATGTGAGGTGACGTCATGGTCCGCCCGCTGGCTCGGGGAGCGGGAGACGGCAGCCTTCTTTCCCACTTTTGTCTGCGCGATCGTGATCGACGCGTTGGCATAGGACCGTGATGATGTACCCGACGGCCCCTTCCCTGCTTGTGGGTGGTTGTGGACCGCGCGTCGGCAGAGCCTGATCGACGCGGTGCTACCGCGACCATGCGCACGGGCGGGGCGTGGTGGCAAAGGCGGAGGCGGAGGCGGAGGTGGAGGCGGCCCAACAATGGGCGTTGCACCGTCTTGCATCCATATCCGCGCTCCGACCCCGATCCGTCCCTACCTTCATCTCGGCAGTGATGCGCGCGGAGGCTGACGCACCCCGTGCACGCACAGGTTCCTCAACTGGATCTTTGGCCGCGATCTCAGCCGCTTCTAGTGGCCCGCGAAGACGTACGCGGCGCGGCGCCCCTGATTCTCCCTCGGTACCCCCAAAAGGCTGGGTTTGGACGGCTTTCCGAGGCTGTCGCCACCCGACGAGCACGGCTTCCGAAGGCACCCCCGGAGCCTAGGGGGAGGACGGACGAGCGCCTGACGTCTCACGCTGGCGCGGGGGTACCGAGTCGAGAAGTGGGGCCGAACACGAGGCGTGCTAGAGCCTCGTGTTTGCGCTCCGCTGTACGGCGGCGGATGTGGAGGGGGGATGTGGCGGACCTGCTTTTCTTAGACGACGGCGTAACGTATGCTCTGCTACCACATACAGTACATACTAAGCACCGCTCCCGCGCGTACAGTCACTTAGACTCTCGCGCCGCGCTGCCGTGTGGTAGCATTTAATGTGGTCCACGGTCCTCCCCCCTTCGGTCGGAGGACGGACCGGAAGGTTCGTGCCCTGTATCCGTAACTTACTTGCATGCATCTGAAGCTAAGCTCCGCTCCGCTCTCGCGTTCCGTCGCTGCTAGCGCGCGCGTTCCGGGCCCGGAATCAACAGGAAGCCTGAGGAAGGCTGGCGCCAGCCGCGTGTAGGAGGGCACCTCCGATCCGCGTGGCTTTCATGCCGCATCCGGTACCGCACGCATACGCATATACACTGCCGAGTGGTTCAATGTGAGACATTGGACATGCAACAACAGGCTGAAGCACCGGTACAAGGTCCTAGGGTTGCCCAAGACAAAAGAAAGCGGAAAACATGGCTAGGGTGCCGCAGACGCTTCTTCGACGCATGCTCAGCGTATCGATCAATCGTATGTGCGCACAATGCGATCGGTGGGCGTGCGTGTTCGCAAGTTCTGCATGTGCGTAACTCAGTAGACGTCGATACCGCTGTCGGAGCAAGGCAAGGCAAGGCACGGTATTGGCCAGACTGGCCCTATTCCGAGCCCCGAGAGGGTATCTACTGCGCTCGTGAGGGCCCGGAACGTGGACGCCTGGCGGAAGAAGCGTGCACGGTGCGCCTCCCCCGAGGGTGGTCGCTGGTGAGCTGTGGTCGAAGCTCCGGTGGGGAATGTGGGGTCTTCGTCCAGTAGCATAAGGTTGTGGCGGAGGGCCGGGATGACGGAATCATGGATGGAGAGGTCGAAACCCAAAGGCCAGATCTCGATGGGCCACGGCGGCAGGCCTCACGGTAGGTTGGCCGGCGCAGTACCATAGAGATAGCCCTCGACGAATGAGCTTCGGGGCTCGTAGCTGAGATGACTGTACGGAAAGCTCGGGTGAATCGCGTGTGGCCAGAGGAGAGGCTCGATCGGTGCGGCGCCTCGGGATCTATGTTCGGAGTCTCTTTGGCCGTTGGATCTGGTACGACGTACATACGTACCACAGGGCGCTTCTGAGAAGAGAGAAGAGTCTTTGAATCGCTGGAGATAGAAGCTAGGGAACTTCGAGCTCAGCTCAGAGCCGCTCGGCATGAGGAGCCCGGGCACTCCTCAGGCCTGTCTCAGGGCGGGCTCGGAGCTGTGGTCTCGACCTACGGTCGAATGGGAGTAGGGGTTCGATAAGGAGACTGCGCTGACGCTCCCGATCGAGAAGCCGCTGTCAGTGGGGATGACATGGGAGTCTAGTGCTGCAGGGTTGCGGTGAGGCTCAGACGCCGCGTGGATGCTATAGCGGGAGTAAGACCTTAGACAGGCAGAGAAGTCGATCGTGTTAAACAATGGGTGTGCATTTCGACAGCAATGCTAGTGGTACTAGTACTAGGAGTAACAACGAGGTGGATTACAAGTACAAAGGCGGCAGTGGACCGCCAATTTGGAGTAGGAGAGCGAATAAGTGAGAGCAGTGACGACATGCGAAGTGGAGATGCGTATGATACAGTGTGGCTTCGATGGTATAAGCTGATAACCCTGAGAAAGAAAAAAGAGGACTCGCGGAGACGAGGGAGAGAATGGAGATGGGATAATTTAGATAGAGAGGAGGGGGAAAGGAGGCAGAAGGGAAGAGGCGATGGAAAGAGGAGAAGGCGAGGGCGAAGACTAGCATGGCGTTGTCGGGCACACCAAGGGAGTAGAGATAACTTTGGGAGAGCAAAGAGTCCGTGCGGCTGCGGGCGGCCACTCATCGAGAGACGGAAGCCTCGCAGTCAATAGAACGCGGGCACCCTCTTCCGCTGCACCGGGCGCGGAACAGAGTAGTACCTGGCGTCCGCCCAGCTCTCCTCGTCCTCGTCGTCGCTGTCGTCGATGCCCCACCCGGCACCGCGCGCACGCCTCGCACCGCGAGAGGGAAAGCATCCATGGCCAGGCCCGTACTCGCCCGCGTGTGCACGCTTCGCGCCCACCGCACGCGACGCAACCGCGACCTGACCCGTCTTGCGGAGCTCCTGGACGAGGCTCGCCTTCGCGCCAGCAAGGAAGCCCTCGAGAAAGTCGAGCGAGTCGCGCTTCTGCTCGACCGCGGCGAGCTCCTCGCTCGGCACGCCGACGCCCTGCAGCTCCTCGAGAATCATCGTCCAGCCGGGCTCGAGGCCCGCCGCTGCGTGCGCGCCCGCGGCGCTCGCGCTCGAGCGAGCTTCGACGCGGCCCGCGCGGTCGAGCCCGACGTGTGCGACGTGCACGAAGGAGCCGGGGGTGGGCGCGGAGATCATGCTTGCGGAGATGGGTTTGCGTGCGTCCCGCTGTTCCCGCTGCTGCTGCTGCTGTGGCTGGGGCGGGGACTGGGGCTGCTGGAGCGCGCGTAGGGAGGGATGGGGGGATCCTCGGGGTGCGGGGGCGGGCTGGTTTTGGAGCTGGCCAGGGCCGTACGGATCGGGGAGGGGGCGCGGGTAGGGCGCAGGCGAGTGAGAAGGCGTCGCAGAGGAGAGGGGCTGCGAGGCCGCTCGCGGCTGCTGCTTCGGAGGCGGACGCGGAGCTGTGCGCGCGGACGAAGGAGAGAGAGATGAAGCCCGAGGAGGAGCGCGCGAGGAGATGAAGGAACGAACATCAGCGTCTGGCTGTCTGGACAGCGGAGATGAGCCTCGCGGCGACGCACCGGCGATCTGGACGCGGCCCGTAACACGCTTGCGAAACTTCTGTGCGTCCTCGTCTTCGTCGAAGCGGAAACCGAACATTCGCGACTGGGTCCGTAAGGCGTTAGAACATCGGTGATGCGAGGACAAGACGCGAATGAGACGTACAGCGCCAGAAAATGTGTGGAAGAAGGGTTTGTCGGCGTGATAGTCGAGGTCCGAGGGGATGGGATAGTGCCATACGACACCCTTGCCGCTGTCGACATCGACGAGACGGAACCAATATTCTCGCTCGAGAGTTGAGTCCAGCGGACGGTCGCGACTTGATGTCCTGTCGCGACCGAAGACAAGCATCCCGCGGAGGCCCGTGGACGACCACGAATCGGAGGAAGCGTTGAACGCGGAATGGTAGATGCGCGCGGGCGCCACGGCGAGAAGCTTGACGTCCGGAGGAAGGTAGGTGAGGATGTGGCGCTTGTCGTCGTCGGAGAGGGAAGAGATGGTTGATGCGGGAGAGTGGGGATGTGGGTGCTGAGCCATGTCGAGCATGTGAAGTAGGGGCAGATAGGGTAGAGTAGGAGAGCGGATGGGGAGGAGACTGACCCTTGCCGCAGGAGAGCCACAAGGTTCTATAAACGAGGCACAACGGGACGGGGACGAGCACGGGCGGCTCTGAGAGAAAGGAAGAGTGCAGCATGGTGGCCTCGTGTACGATCTCACTGGGAGTGTAACGCCACGGCCATCCCTCATGCGTACACACCGGGAGCACTGCGGCGGTGAGCTCCAAATCTCCCCATCAAGATCTCCCACATTGAAGCCTGCAGCCGTGAACTGGCTGTGTCTAAAGTTGACCCACACGTCGGGCGGCCGCGGGGTGGTGAACCATATTGCGATGACGCGTCCACTGGTCGCGTGGGACGGACAAAAGCAAGCAAATATGAATAACGAATTGCGCACCATCCCGGGCACGACGATCCGCACACACGAGCAGGCACCTGAAGCAGCTTCGCCGGCCCTACTGGCAGCGTCAAGCTTCAAGGTGCAGCTGAATGTGATCAGGGAGATCCGATGACATCGCACGGCGAGTTGAGACACTGTCGCAGAGCAAGAATTTGAGTTGCCGGGTATTGTGCGAAGGTTGACAAAGGAGCTGGACAATATTCGGAAGATAAGCCGAGTCTCGGTCCTCGTAGACGGTAGTGAAGGGTGTCGAAGACGCCTCGCTTGCTGCTCCTGCCTGCAGGTTGGGAGCCGCTGGCACGGTCTGGCCGACCCCAAGCGGATGCCTCCTCATTGGCTGAGAGGGAAAGACTGTTCTAGATCCTGGCAAGTCCTGACGCGTCGTCGCGGAGAGAGAATTAGAAGCGCCATTAGCCGTGCGCTGGACCCACACACTATCATTTGAGAGATACGGATACACAGCAAGGTGACCCCTACTTACGTGGAAACCTTGTAGACGAACGCGTTGTATAGTCCGGATAATGTTGACGCATGTCGAACAGATGGCCGCTGATAGATACACGAGTAAATTTTTGAGACCTCGTACCGACACGAAAACGGCCCCTGAGCACGGAGGATAAATCGATGGTCAATCTCACAACGAAAGGCTGAAGCAGCCTGAGTGAACATGGCCACTGTACCGTCAAAATAGGATTAAGCGCCCGAAGGTAGCTCGATAAGCGCTGTTTGGGACACAATCTGATAAGATAAGCGTTCGATCTTCTTGAATAGACGCCCAATGGCACCCGCATCTCTGTTTTGCCGTGGCCGAAGTGAGCGTGGATTCCAACGTGCAGGAGCGTACGCGTTCCTATCACTGACAACAGCCCACATCGGGTAGACTGAGTCGGAACATAGATACTAGATACTAAAGTGCTATGGCTAAAAAGGTACGTGCTTTGCCAGTACATCCGTAGCTGGTCTGATTCTTTTTGCGTCGCAGAAGGGAAAGGGTCCCAAAGGCAAAGCGAGTGGTGGTCGTGATGAATGGGCTCGTACAGATGTGATAGAACGACCTAACATGCGGAATGAACGGCTAGAAAAGTACTACAAGGCACAGAACATCCTGCCGGAAGACGAATGGGAGTCGTTCATGGAAACAATGCGGAATCCGCTCCCCACCACGTTCCGCGTTGCTGGCAGTCGTCAGTAAGTCATCTCGGCTCACAATAATCCGTCAACTAACGACCATCAAAGGACTGCACGACTATTAAATGACACGATAAAGGACGTGCATGTACCCCACTTGGGGGGTGTGGTCTTTGAAGGCGAAACCGTCTCGCCACCACAGCAAATTCCCTGGTTTGTTCGTTAACCTACGGAATGGATAGCGATGCTCATGTTCTGCACAGGTACCCTGAGGGTCTCGCATGGCAGTTTAACGTCTCCAAAAAGGTTGTTCGGAAGTCGCCTGAATTCAAAAAGTTTCATTCATTTTTGGTGTTTGAGACCGAAGTTGTGAGCGACATTTCAGATCCGTGCTTTCGCTGTGCTAGAAACTTACAGAAGCTCAGGGAAATATTTCTAGACAAGAAGCGGTCAGCATGTTACCGCCTCTGTTCCTCGAGGTAGAGCCCCATCACCGGGTAGGTCGGTTCCGAGATCAGGCTCGCCTACATAGCATGTCGATCTGATCTTGAATTTATAAACTATAGGTAATGGACATGTGTGCCGCACCAGGATCCAAGGTCAGCGTACAGCATTTCGTCGATCTTCGCGTTCCACCGGAGCTTATGACCGTAGACCGCTCAACTCCTCGAAGCACTGCACGCTAACGACACTGCGACGGCTTCATCACTTCCCTCTGGCCTTCTGATCGCCAACGATAGCGACTACAAAAGGACACACCTCCTCATTCACCAAGCCGCGCGCTTGCCATCACCATCGCTCATGGTCACCAACCTCGACGCATCCATCTTCCCCGCGATCAAGATCCCGTCCGAGCAGACCACGTTCCCTAGCGGCACGAAAGCGCGCGTTGCGGCAAAGAGGCAGTACCAGCTCATGTTTGACCGCATCCTGTGCGACGTGCCATGCTCAGGCGACGGGACGCTGCGCAAGAATCCAGGTATCTGGAAGCACTGGTCCCCTATGGACGGGAACGGCCTGCACAGGTGCGTCCGCTCGTCCGCTACTCCGTTCCGCCCATCCGCACGGTCCGATGCTCACTGCCGACTTCATGATGGTTGGCCGCCCATCCCTGTCCTTTACCGGCGTGTTCACTCTCGGATAACGCAAACGGCTAACCGAATATGAATACGGACCGGTGCGCCCCTCTGCAGCCTGCAACTCCGCATCCTCCAGCGCGCGATGCGCATGCTCAAGAAAGGTGGGCGCATCGTCTACTCGACTTGCTCTATCAACCCGGTCGAAAACGAGGCCGTCGTCGCCGCCGCACTCAAGTCCATGCCTGGTGCGTCTCCCACGCGCCCCTCCTCGGCTACGGCATTACCTCACCGAAGCGCCTCTCTCCCGCCCTCCCGCCCTCGGTCTCGGTTTGACCTCTGGCCCGTCCCCCGCCGGCATTCCGATCCTCGCTGCATTCATGCGGGTAGGCTTCGAGCTCGTGGATATGTCCAATCACCTCCCGGGTCTCGTGTATCGCCCCGGCATGCACTCCTGGCGGCCGACGCCTACTCGGGAGGTCAACACCGAATTCGCGACATATAAAGCGTACATACAGTCGCTCGACGAAACACAACGAGCCAGTAGCAAGATGCTTGAATCACACTGGCCGCCATCCCCTGAGGAGGCCACAAGCCTCCATCTTGAGCGGTGGTTAGTCTGCTCCTCCCCTATTGGACCTGTCTCGATGGCTGATGATTGGTCAATGGCCCGATGCCGATTAGCTTGAGGATATACCCGCATTTACAAGACACCGGCGGGTTCTTCGTCGCCATCATACAGAAGAAGCCCCCCGTGCCTAGAACGCAGCCTGTCCCCGAGGCGTCCAAGGAGCTCTCGTACGTATACTCCGTGCCCTGCATGCCTTCCTTTTTCTTCGCACTCACGCCTTATTCCAGAGATGCAAAGCGTACTGCCGATGCCGTTGAGGGCCTGGACCGGGCCGACGTGAAAAAGCCGAAGCTCGATACGGGCGCTGAGGGTGGAGACGCCCCAGATGCCGGCACGGCCCAGACAGACGACGCGGAAGAGGAGCTTCCTGAAGAGGAGATGGAGGACCTCGCCGCTCCCGCCATGGACATCGGCGCACCCGCCCACGAGGCGTCGACCTCGGCCGTGTCCACGTCGGCTGAGTCCAAGGAGCCCAAGATCCGTTTCAAAAAAGGCAAGACCGCTGAGGGCGCGAGCGCGCACTTCAAGGAGAACCCATACACGTTCATTGCGCCCGACGACCCAATCGTGAAAGCCTGTGTGTGCGTGCCACAGCTTGTCCCCTTTCCCACCGGCGCGGAGCTAACTCGTTGCCCGCTGCCCGTAGCGAGAACTTTGACCTCTCAGCCAACTTCCCCGCTGGGAACATGCTCGTGCGCAATCCAGCCGGCGACACAGTCCGCTCGCTATACATGGTAAACGACATCGTCAAGGCCATCGTCCAGCACAACGACTTCGCGCGCATCCGGCTCATGACCGCCGGCACCAAAGTCTTCGGCAAGCAGGAGGGAACCGAGGCGCGGCGCACCGGTAATGAGACGCATTACCGCGTGCTCGCGGAGGGCCTCCCCGTCGTCCTCCCATTCGTCGGACCCCGCGCGGTCATCGTTGCGGACTTTGCGGCGCTCAAGGGCATGATGGAGGCGTACTACCCGCTCACGACGGGTTTCGCCGAGCCGTTCCGGTCCACGATCGAGGCCAAGGGTGCGTGTGTTTACTCGCGAATCGGCGTGGCAGGCTGTGCTTCTCCAGGTCCGAGGGGTGTCGCTAATTACTCTCCTCTGCGTCCGCCTACCCCAGAAAACGGAAGCTACGTGGTCAGGTTCCAGCCCGGCCGATTGGAGAACGGCGCTACGTGAGTCACTCCCCTCTCCCCTCGCCTCCTGCGTGGACTGATTCGAGCGCGCGCCAGGCTTACGCATGAGCTCGTGCTGCCTATCTGGAAGTCCAACGTGTCTATCACGCTCATGCTGGACAAGCGTGCGAAGAGGTGCGTCACTACCCCCTTCTGCTCCCTCTCTACACGTTCGTTCCACAGTACGCTCACGCCTTTGCCGTCTGTCCACGCATACGCAACTTGCGGATGACGCGGACGTGACTTGACCGTAGTGCACTGAGCCTCCGGGTGTTCGGAGAAGACATCACGACCGCCGCGCGCGAGGCGGCCGCGAAGCGGAAGCCCAAGGCGGACGCCGAGGGCGAGGCTACCCCCGAAGGCCCTGTGGCCGAGACTGCGGCAGATAAGGACGGTGAAGTTCTTGCGAACGAAGACGCGGCTGTCTCGGAGGAGCCTCTGGAGGCGGAGGCGGAGGAGCCTTAGCGCTCCGAGGCCGTATGTATGCAGGGTGGTCCAGCCCTTTGTTGACGCTGCAAGAATAGATGGACTCATGCAGGGTCGGTCGTCGCTCTCACGGGAGGTGCCTGGAAGACGTTGCCCGGCATGTGTTTAGTAGCCCTATACGCTTCTGTTGTACGGCATAGCGAAGTATTCCATGAGAAACACGTATCATTTGGGGTGCCACAGGGAAACGCGGCGGAGACAAGAGTACAATACAAACAGGAAAGGGGGGCGTAAATAGCGAGTCACAAGCACAACATAGTCCTGATAGCAGTTTGACGTTCGACAGGTAAAGGGGATAAGGGAGATTGTAACCAATCTAAGGCTCCGCAGGCGGGTGCAGCCGGGCATTGACCTTGGAGCGATGCTGGCGGTTTTTCAGGTGGACTTCAAAGTTCGTGAGAGACTCTCCCGGACCGGGGGTATAGTGCTGGAAGTGATCGTGAGCTGTCAGTACAAGCGTAAAGACAACACTAGCACTAAACGCATACCTTTCCGGGGCAATCTAAGCATTTGATGCGGAACTCATAAACGCTGGTCGTCGCGTTCTTACGAATGACGGCCTCGAAGATGTCGTCAGGATACTTTGCTTTCATTGCGGCCATGGAGTCCGTCAGCCATTGCGGCGTCGACATCTGCAACACATGCGCATCCCACTGTCAGCACCCATTCGCACGCTAAGAGATTATCCACACCTACAGGTGAACTCTGGGCTGGGGGCGGAACGGACGGCGCGGCCCTCGGCGGCGACGCCTGGGGCGGGGAGGCCCCCCGCGTCTCGGAGGTGGCAGACTCGGGCTCCGCCGCGGCCGGCGGAGCGGACTTGGAGTGCGCGCTGCCGTTCATCTTGACGCGCTGCGCGAGCGGCGACTCGGACGCGCTCGATGCCGTCGACACGGGAGACACCGCCCTGTCCGGCGCGTCGCGACCGGCCTTGCTTTCGGCCGCTGGCGTGCCAATCGAAGACTTGGGCTTGGACGGGCCTGGGGTGTCCATCTCTACGTCCTCGTCTACGGGCTGAGACTTGACTTCCTCCACGTTCACCACCGGCCGCTTTCTCTTCGACGCAGTCTTCGCCTGCTCCTCGGCGCGCTGGAGACCCTGGTGGTACTCGAGGCTGGAGTTGTACGTGACGGGACGGGGCCGACGATGCCTGTGCCAGTATTTACCTGCGAAAATACGGTTAAGCAGCCGAACGGCGCAGATATCACAGAGAAACCGACATACCACAAGTACCACACTGCGACTTATCTCCGAGCGGACCCTTCCGCCGACCGATAGCGATGCTCTCCGGGCAACCGCAGTTGGAGCAGTGCCAAACCCCATCGATCATATTCGCGTGCTGGCCGTCCGCATACTCCTTCTCCTTCGCCTCGCGCTCGAGCTCCTTCGCCCTCTTCGCAGTAAGCACGACCTTCGAGCCCTGCCGGTCCGCCCCGCTGCTGCTCGGCACGGGCAGGTCGTCCGCGAGCGGCGGCGGGAGCGTCGAGATGTCCGCGGCCGTCGACTCAGTCGGCGCCTTCACGTTCGCGCGCGGGCGGAGCACCGTCGACGGGTACGGCGGCGGCTTGAAGAGCCCCTTGGGCTTGTCTTTCTTCGAGGGGGTGGGCGTCACCGGGATGATCGGCTGCACCGGCGTCTGCGGCATTACTACTCGCTCGCCGTTCTCGGACGCGACCATGTTCGCGATTGTCAGTGACGCTGCAGCGGCCGCGGCACGACGTGAGGTCGGCGCAGCCGCGGCCGCAGCGAGCGCGAGCGCGGCAGGAGAGATCTCGGGGAAGCCAATCGCAGGCGTCCGGTACGTCTTCGGGGGCTCACGGTCGGGAAGCGCGACGCCACGCCGGCCGCGCGTCGTCTTGCGCTTGCGGCGGGCTAGTTCCTTCTCGCGATCTTTCTCGTTCTTCTCGAGCTCACTCTCGGAGAGGTAGTTGAGCTGCGGGGTGAACTGGCTGACCTGCTCCATCGACCGTGCCCCAGATGTGAGGGAAGGCAGGAGGGACATGCGGAGGTCGTCGTCCTGCACCATGGAGCCGTCGGAGGGGTGTCCGACGAGGAACAAAGACTTCTGATAGATCTGGACTTGTTCGCGGATGGAGTGAGCGATCGCAGTTCTATCACATATGTTAGCAAACCTGAGATGTGGGTTCACTGCAATAGTCGCTTACTTAAACTCGCCCGCCAGACCCAGATCCATGCAGTAGATTTCGGCAAACTGCTCCGGCGTCGGGTCTGCGTTCTCAAGATCCCACTCGAACTGATCTTCCAGCTTCACCGATCCAACGATGATGTCCACCTTCACACAAGATCCATCAGCAACCATACCACTCCCCGAGAACAGAGCGCAGCTTACCTTGATCAAGATCCGCATCTCCTCATGCATCAAATTCTCATCCTCCTCGAAATCGTCCACCGACATCGGCACGTCCCCATTCACAACCGGGGGCACCAACGCGTCAGGCCTCTCGACCGCCTCGTCCTTAACCACCTTCCTCCTCTTCCTCGTGCGCGTCGCGTCGGGGGCAGGCGGGTCCGGGAGCCTATACAGCGCCTTGGAGCGCACGCGCTTGCGCCACGCCTGCCACCAGATCTGCTCGTCCGAGGCCTCGATGCGCCCGTGGAGGATGTCCTCCGCGTCGTCGATCATCACGCCGTCCTCGCCGAAGGTGGCCGAGTGCGCCTTGTAGTCGCTCAGCTGCTCCTGGATCGACTTGGTGATGATCTGGTGGTAGCTCGAAGCGAGCCCGTAGTCGTCCACGACGGACTGTGCGAATATCTCGGGCGTCACGATCGGGTCTGTGGGAAGGGGAGAGGCGTTAGGCTTCTGTCAAAAGAGGGGAGAAATCGTATCGGACGCGCTTACCGTTCAGGTTCCACACGAACGTGTCGCGCATCTTGTGGTGCTCGACGTCGAACTCGAGCCGGATCGGCACAAGCTGCTCAGGCCGCTGCGCATCTTCGTCCGGTATCCTCCTCGGCCTACCCCCAAATGCGTCAGTTCACCCATAGACCCGCAAACAACTTGCGCAACTCACAACCTCAGCCCCTCCCTCTTCCCCGCCCTCTTCTTATCCCTAATCTCCCTCTCCTTATGGTTCTTCAACCCCGTCAGAACCCACTTATCCCTCCTCCTCTTCGCGTCCTCCAACGGCACCCCCCCGCGCATCGCAAAGTCCTTCTCCCACCACGCCCGCGGCGCGCCCACCGTCCCCCTGAGCTCCTCCGCCCCGCGCTCGACCATCGCCTTGTACCGCCCCTCGTACGCCTTGTCCGCGTCCATCCACCCGCGCACGGCTTTGATTTCGCCCTCGGCCAGGGGGGGGATGGCGGCTTCCGAGTCGGCGAGCGGTACGACGGAGACGCGTGTGACTTTGGGGTCCATCTTCACGTTTGCGGGGAGCGGGTTCAGCTGCGGGACGATCTTCGTCTGCGTCACTGGCGTCGGCGCCGGCGCGGGGGTCGTCCCCGCCCCTGCCGCGGTCGCGGACGTGGTCCCTGAGGCGGAGGGCGCGGGGGAGGCGCTTGCGGTCCCGGCTGCTTTGGCGGTTGCGCTCGGGGTCGACGTGGGGCCGACGCTTGAAGCCTTGACGGGCGCGCCCCCGACCATGCCCGGCACGGGCCCGGGGACGCTTGGGGACGACATAGTGGGCGGGAGGGACGCCTGGCGCGCGGGCGTCTGCGGCATCGCGCCGTCGCCCATGGGCATGCCCATCCCCGTGTTCATCCCCATCCCCATCCCCATTCCTGCGCCCATGCCCACCCCCATGCTCATGTTCATCCCGGACAGCGCGCTCGCGGGGCTCTGCATGCCCATACCCTGCTGCTGCATCAAGTTCGCAGTCGCGACGTTCAGCGGTGCTCCTCCTTGTCCTTGTCCTTGTCCTGTTCCGGGTCGGCCGCCGGGAGGCATCATCCCCGCCATGTTCATGTTCATGTTCACGTTCTGGCCAGACACGCTGCGCGGCATCGCAGGGGGCGGCATCATCCCCCCCGCCCCCTCCATACCCGCGCCTAGGCCCATCCCGCTCGCGCTCCGCGCCATCTGCGGCACACCCGCGGGGGTAGCAGGCGAAGGCCCAGGCCCAGGCGTCCCGCTCGCCCTCCTCTTCGGCGCCGCGAACGGCGACCCCGGCACCTGGTTCCCCTGCGCCATAGCAGGGACAGGAGCGGGCGCGATAGGCGGGTACCCGCCCCCCGCTTGCTGAGCTGAGTGCGTCGGGTGGGTCGGGGAGGGTTTCATTCCCTGCTGTCCTTGTCCTTGCTGTCCTTGTTGCTGTTGTCCTTGTTGCTGCTGGTGCGCGAGCTGCTGAGCTTGCTGCCTCGGGGTCTGCGGCGGGCCCTGGCCCGCAGCGGTCGGCGGCCGACTCGGGAGCTTCTGCTCGCCGTGCATCGACTGACTGGTGCTCGGGCGCTGGAGCGGGCCGTTCATCGACGAAGAGCCGGGGGGCATCGGCATCGGGGCCGCGGGGCCGTCTTGCATCTGTCCTCCCTGCCCCTGTCCTTGTCCTTGTCCTTGGGAGGAAGGTTGGCCGCCGGCAGTTCCGGGGCGCGAACCCGCAGCAGTACCCGGACGGGGGCTCGGGCTCGGGAACGGCCCTCCCCCTCCCCCTCCTCCACCTCCGCTCTGTCCTTGAGCAAACGCTTGTTGTTGTTGTTGTTGCTGCATATGCGCATGCATCCCATGTCCATGATGCGACGAAGCCGTCGGGGGCCGGGGCGGGATCGACGACGGCGGGCCCATCGCGCCCATCTGCGGCGTCGGCGCGTGCGGGCTGCCCATCCCCTGCACCCCCGCGGACCCGGGGCCTGGGGTCGACGGGGCTTGGAGCTGCCCCTGGGAGAGCCGGTGCGGGTGCGCGCCGAAGGAGGCGGAGGACGGGGGGCGCTGCATGTGTCCCTGCTGGCCTTGTTGTTGGACGCCGTGTTGTTGCTGCTGCTGCTGTTGGTGCTGAGCGGCCTGCTGATGCTGGACGGCCTGCTGGTGCTGGAGCGCCTGCATCTGCTGGAGCTGCGCGGGGGAGAGGTTCATGCCCTGCATCCCGCCCATCCCGGGGATGTTCATCCCCTGCCCGCCCATGCCCATGCCCGCCATCGCGCCCATGCCGCCCATGCCTCCCATTCCGCTCATACCGCCCATACCGCCCATGCCTTGCCCGCCGAGGTTCATCCCTTGCATGTTCATCCCTTGTCCGCCGATGTTCATGCCCTGCATCCCGGGAATACCGCCCTGCTGCATGAGATGCTGCATCTGGAGCGCCTTGATCCGGCCCGCGCTGAGGTGCGGGAACCCCCCACCTCCACCAGGACCCGCCGAGTTCGGGGGCGACCCCTGCTGCGAACCCATGCCGCCGTGCCCAGAGACGTTCGGGAGCGCGGCGTTGCTGCTCGTCGGGGAGGACGCGCCACCTGTGGGGCGTGCGAGACGACGGAGAGGAGACGTCGGCAGTCAGCAATGAATGGAGGAGGCGGGGAGACGCACCCATGCCCATGCCCATGTTCATGTTCATGCCGATGCCGGCCATACCTGGCATATTCATACCGCCCATGCCCCCCATGCCTCCCATTCCGCCCATTCCGCCCATGCTGCCCATCCCGCCCATCGAGCCCATCCCGCCGCCGCCGCCCATACCGAGCGAGGCGGGGTTGACGCCACCCATGCTGTTCATGCCGTTCATGCCTCCGCCACCCATCCCCATCCCGCCCATATTCATCTGCTGCTGCTGTTGTTGCTGCTGCTGCTGTTGCTGGAGGAACAGCGCGGGGTTCATCCCGCCCATCCCCATCCCCCCTCCACCCCCTCCACCCCCGCCACCGCCTCCAGCCCCAGACATATTCATGCCCATCATCCTCTGCGCCTGGTACTGCGCCGCCATCCGGCTGTTCATCGGGTTCATCCCCCCGCCCCCGCCCCCGCCTCCTCCCCCGCCCATCCCATTCATCATCGCCGCGGGGTTCATCGTCCCAGGGCCCATACCCTGTCCTCCTCCCTGTCCTCCTCCTCCTGGGCCCTGGCCGCCCGCGCCCTGCTGGAACATAGCGGGGTTCATCCCCCCGCCTCCCTGGCTCGCGGCGGCCGCGGCGGCGCGCATGGCCTGCATCTGCTGGATCTGCTGCGGGGTGAGGCCCCCAGGGGGCTGCTGTTGCTGCTGCTGCTGCTGGGATTGCTGGGATTGTTGTTGTTGTTGGGAGGGGCCGTTCGCGCCCCCGGAGCCGGGGAAGCCGGCGGAGAGGAAGGCGGGGTTGATGCCCTGCGAGAGGTCCGCTTGGGGCGAGTTGTTCATCGTGTCTTTGAGCGCGTGTAAGTGTGTAAATGTGTGTGTATGTGGGTTCGTGTTCGTGCTCGACTCGTGCTCGTGCTTGGAGCCGACGCGGACGCGCGCGTCGCGCGGCGGTATCGATAAGAATGGGTTATATGCGGGCTCCTGGCGCAGATAAAAGTGTCAGAACGCGTCGGAGGGGGCGGAGGGGGACGCGTCGAGGGGACGCGGGCGAGAACAAGGAGAGCCAGAGGCACGCGCGTCTGCCGAGGGCTGGCGGGAGGGGGCCACGTAGGCGGGGGAGCGCGCGGAAAAGTGGCACCTATGCGCGCCCACCGCGGCGAGGACGGGCAGGGGCGGGACGGGAGCGTGGCCGGGAGGGGAGGAGGGATGGGGAGGGGGCAGGGAACTCACAGAAAACAAGGAGGGGGATCACGTTACTCGGGGACGTTGTTGTCGAGTCGGGGCGCCTGGGGGCGGGGAGGGGCATGTCAGCAGGACGTCGGGGCGGAGGGGCGCGAGGGCGGGGCGGGAGGCACGTGTGTGCGGCGGGAGGAAGGGGGACTCACGGAGGAGGGCGAGAGGCGGGACTGGAGACGTCTGGGCGAGGAATCGCGTGGGGTGCGGCCGGGAAAGAAGAGCGGCCGGGGGGACCAGGAAAGGGAAGCGTCGGGGGACGAGGGGCCCGGGGTGCGGGATGGCGGGACGGGAGGGGTCGGTGGTCGGGGGAGGGCGGGCGTGTCTGCGTCCGAGGGCGGTCTCCGAGCTATCGCGGCGCACTCGCGGTGGGTTGCACTTGCGAGTCTGCGACTCTCGAGCCTCGAGTGAGGGCTTGTCCGCCCCCGCAGCCCGCCAGCAGTCGCCAGGGCACAGGGCAAAAAAACTCACACAGTCACGCCCCCCAGCGCCAACGCCCCCGGGCCCCGCCTGCCTCTGCCTCTCTCGCGCACGGTGCTCGTCGTCGGGCTCGCTGCAGCGTCGGGGCGACATGGGCGGGCGGAGAGCGCGGACGGGCGAGGGAAGGCAGTATTTATACGCGCAGGCGTTGGAAGAGGATACCACGCCGCTTGTCTCGTCTCATCCCCCCCGCTCGCCCAGATCTAGATCGTAGATCTTCCTCTCCCTCCTCCATCCCGTCCCTTCCTCCCTTCCCGATCTACCACCCCTCTCCACCCGCCTTCGACGCTCTCCCTACCCGCGCAAAGCATTCTTGCCTACAGCCTCCGCGAGAGCGACAGGCCGCGGCCCCGCGCTCCCCCGGGAGAACGCGCACCGAGGCGCAGGACCTCGCGACGTCGACGTCCGGTGCGTACATGATCATTGCCAGGCCATCATGTAACCGCCTGTTGCCCCGGCTCTCCCCATGCCGCCCTCCCCGCCCGGGCCACCTCGGTTTCTCCGCCCGCGTCCTCTTCGCTTTCGTCTTCAAGCGCACCGCGCGAGCGCGCACGCGACGACCTACCGATCCTCTTCCAATTCCAAGTGCCGCCGCATCGCGATCCCCCCAAGGCCGCATTCTGTTCTCGTGCCCCGCCGGCCCTCCGAACCTTACTCACCTTCCGTCGTGCCTCCCTCTCCCCCCGCCCGCCCGCCCGCTCGCGTCCTCCCACGCGGTCGAGCTCGCTCGGCCGCAATCGCGTATGGAAGCAGTCCGTGACCCCTCGCGCGTCTCTCAACCTTCTGCCCAGTGCCCGGTCGTGCGGCGTGCCACAGGACCACGCAGCCCCCCCCGCAGCCGCCGTGAGTACCCGTGCGTTCTCATACCCGACCCGACCGTGCAGGTGCGCCCGGTTCCGTAACCGTTGGTGTCCCGCGCGAATGGGCTCTGCGAGACCGGACGAGAACCTCCCTCGCCATAACGTCATTCTCCCTTTTCAGACGCCAGTGTATAGGCGCCGGATAACGAAAATGGAAATTCCCGACGCCGTTCGGTGTTCCGTCCCCTGCCCGCCATTCAGGTGATCAGAAGCCGCGTCCGCGAGTTGAATCGTCGCCCTTGGCAGTGGATATGATCTCGAGGGTGGTGGACGACCGTGCTTCCGGGGAATGGACTCACTTGTGTTCGTACACGCTGGCAATACAACCTGAGTTCCAGGGCGCTCCCACCGCAGTCCAGCAGACCGGTCCACATGCGCGTCTTCTCTCGAACGCAAATAACGTCGTCGCCAGAGTCGTTCTCGATTTCCAGATGTGCTTCGCCGTCTAAGCGCATATATCGACTTTGAGGCAGGCAGGCAGTGAGAGAGCCCCCAGGTTCGCACCGTATCGTCTACTCAACAGAAACAGGCGCGACACTGAAGTGCCTCGGGGCTCGGGTCAGACGTCTCGCAACGCCTCCTTAGCGTCGTCGGTTTTATGGTCTAATTGAACGAATGACACCGAGCCTATTCTTCACAGCTGACGTCACGGCGTGGCTTCCTCAGGCCGTAGCACTTCGCCCTCGGGATCTGCTCCGCTGCCCCGCAGCTTTTACAGCGCTTGAAGCGCGGGGTTGCTCACGCGCGAGTCGAACTTGCGAGTTTCATGACGGAGAGTTCAGCCTCGGGCACTGGTAGGTGGGGTGTATGTGTGCGGTTCATAACACTGCAGACGATCTCGTGGTGCGCCGAGGGTTAGTTATTCCGCGGAGATCGTCATGCATGGGATTGGTTCCGGATTGTCAGGATTGTGTCAGCACCTTGCGAGGTTCCTCGGAAATGTATGCTACAGTGGCTGGTTCTCAGCTAATGGCAGCGACTTACCGCTGGACTAATGAGCGTAGTTGTTCACAAAGTGCCCCAAACCACAGGAAGCTTCTCGCCGTGAGATGGGACACCTCTTTCGATTACCCCGTAGACCCAACAAACAAATCGTACACTGTTCCCTCTCGTGTGTAGTCCGAGCACTGGCATTACAAGGTCGTAAACATTAACCCCAAATACATCCTCCATCCCTCCAAGTCAGAGGAACCACCTAAACTCCGGACTCGCCGGTCCCTCCCTCAACTTCTCCGTACTCACATCCTTCGCCCTCCTCCTCACCCCCTCCCTCCGATCCCTCCTCCTATTATCCAACACCATAAACAGCCCCAACAACAACGTCAACCCCGCCCCCGCCGCGCCAAACGCCGCCGTCGTCACCAACGCGGGAATATACTTCGGCGCATCTTCGTTCCTGAAAATATTCGACGACACGAGCCCCATGACGTTCGCGAGCGGGACCCCGACGGCGGTGAGCGCGACGCGGCGCCCCTCGTGCGCGACGTTGTTGTTGTACCACGTGCTCAGGAGCACGGAGGGCGCGCTCGTGCCCCAGGTCATCATGAAGGTCGCGAAGTACGCGACGTGCGTGGAGTGCTCGACGTCGATCGTCGCGTACACTATGAACCCCACGAAGGTCAACAGGAACCCGAGCGCGATGAACGGGAAGCGGAGGCGCGCGGCGTCGCTCGAGAATGCTAAGATGAGGAGGAAGACGGCGCCGACGCAGTTGGGGGCGACGGTGTAGAGGTTGGTCTGCACGGGGTCCGAGACGAGGCGCGCGACGATCTGCGGGAGGAAGAGCGCGACGGACTGGATGGGCACCCCCAAGCAGATCTCGATCAGCAGCCAGAAGAGCGCGACGGGCATGGTGAAGACTTTCAGGGCGTCGCGCAGGACGAAGGGCTCGTTCACGATCGAGGAGGAGTCGGTTTGGATGCGCTGGAAGGCGATTTTGCGTTCTTCGGGCGTGAGGAAGGGGGCTTCGTATGCGGACTTGGGGAGGTAGAAGAACGCGAAGATGGAGACTGGCAGTGTGGAGGCGGTTGGGTTAGATCCGTCCCATGTGGTTGGATAACGCGAGAAACACACGTACAGAGCACCGTCGCGCCACCTTCGATGATGAAGAGATACCGCCATGCCGGAATCTTCTCGTCATGGATATCTGATCGCGCCTACGCTTCAGCCAGACGGACGGACAGAGGACGGCCGACGGTGACAAGACCAGGAACGACTTACGGAAGACCCCGAACGCGAGCAGCCCGGAGAACGCGTTCGCGATGTTGGACGCAGCGTAGAAGATCGCGAGCCGCCGCGCGAGCTCGCCGCGCCGGTAGAACGTCGTGAGGTAGTAGATGACGAGCGGGAAGAAGCCCGACTCCGCCATGCCTGCGCGCGTCATACCCCGCGTCAGCTCGCGGCCCTCCGGATATCCGGACCGGCGCCTGTCCAGCGTTCAGTCTTCTGAGTGCCAGTGCTCACCGAGGATCCACCGCGTGGCCATCATCCCGCCAAAGTTCTTCACGGCGGCGCTGAGCAGCGTCATGCTCCCAAAGACGAACATCAGCGCGGGCAGCACGCGCGCGGGCCCGAGGCGCTTCCCGACGAACGCGACGGGCGCGGCGAAGAGCACGTAGGGCACGAAGAAGATCGAGAGGATGAGGTTGTAGTCGTTCTCGCGGAAGTGCAGGTCCTTCTCGAGCCCGTTCGTCTTGGCGTTCCCGAGGTTGCCCTTGTCGAGCGCGTTCGCGAGGTACATGAGCGCGAGCACGGGGAGGATCCGTACGTCGAACTTGAGCACGAGCGCGCGCTCGCGCTCGAACGTCGGCAGCCCCGCGTCTGTCTCCGCGCCTGCCGCACCTGCGTCCGCGTGGTCGCCGTCGCGAGCGTGGGCGTGGGGAGGCGCGGATTGGACGGAGTCGCGCACGGAGCCGCCTTTCACCGAGGAGCTGCGCGAGGTCGAGGCCTTCAGCTCCGAGTCGTTGCCGCCCATCTTGGTCAGAGTCGCCGTTCGCCGTCTGCCCGGGGGAGTCGTGTGCGTGTGCGTTGTCCGATCGGAGCGGGGGGTCCTCGCTGGGGCGTACGGGAGTCGTCCGCGACCGAGCACAGCGGGGTGTGCACTGCGAGACCGTGACGGAGTCCGGTGCCGGGGGCAGGAGGCACGCGGGGGCTCGCGCGGGCGAGGAGGCGTGGTGGACTATATACCGCGTCGACGCCCCGTGCCCATTGTCCGGCCGCAACAGCGATTGGAGTCTATGCCGTGTCTATGCCGGATCCAGGAGGCGAAAATGTAGAGCACCTGATCATCACCCTGGCGCGGAGGGCAGATAGGCCGCTACGCGGGCTGGGGGGCCGCCTCCGACAGTGTCGGCGACGGCGGGCGTACTATCATGGGGGCGATAGTAGCTTGCGCGGGAGAAGGTCCTGTGGAGGGTGTGCCTGCCAAGGGGCGTGTAGTGCTCGCCTTCTCTGGAGAACTTGGGGAAGCTGGCTCGTCTGGCTGAAGAAGACCTGTACGCGCTGAAGAGGTCAGATGACGGGCGAGCTTGATTGACTCGCGGGAACGTGAGACCGGTTTGTGCGGGCATGCGGAGGCGTCCAGTGTTTTGCGTCGAGACTTGCAGAGGTGGTAGTTGCAGGAACCCTCTCCATCGTGCGCATGCGAGGGACTCTGTAGCGAGATAAGTTATCGTGGAGGAGGAGCAACAACGTTCAAGACCGCAGGTATCAAGCGCTTGCTGTGCCCTTGCCGAATAACTCAGATACCGGCTGCCGTCACCCAAAGTTCGCGACGACTACCCGATCGGGGCGGTGAGATCTGTGATGACTTTGGTCGCCTCTGTAGTCGTAAGCAGATATTGGAAGCGGCCCGAAAAACTCTAAGATGCTCACGAGAACATCCTGCAGTGATATCTTGTTGACTACGCTAGACGCTTGCTCTTTCGGGAATTTGCGCCGAGCGTCGGTAAAGCGCGTCGTTGAAGGAAGAGCCTGACTCGCTTTACCGTAAAGCTGCGGGAGAGAGTGAATAGGAGAGACTTCTGGGCTCAGAGCCTTTATAGGGTAGTCAACGTGAGTGGAGTCTAGAAGGAAGCCGTCGGTCCGCCGAGAACATATACTTACACGTTCTACCGCACTATGCGCATACGCTAGCGAGGATCCGGCTTAAATTTGGGTCGAGGACACGTGTGTGGGAGCCCGCCACACAGCCACCTACTTACTCCTCGCAACTCGCCGAAGGAGCGGGAGGTCATCCGACGATCGACGACGTCATGTTCGCCCCTAGGGTCCTGCCAGCGATTGCGAGCTGATGATGTAGATTGGCCTTCGTCGGGCTCCAAGGTGGCTTTTTGGTCCGTAATTGACTGCGTGACAAATCCCAAGCGCTATGGTCAGATTCCGCGTACTTCAGCACCGGTACAAGCATAGCGCTAAGCAAGAGTCACGGTGTGTCAGATGGTGTGTGCTCTTCGTATTGCAAAGACAACTCACACGCCGGATGTCCAAAACTGCGGCAGCGTCAGACAAGTTCAAAGATTGGGTTGGGAGTGATCAGTGCATCCGGATGGTGCGCCATATTTCTGGCGAAGCAGATGCGAAGGTGGCGCGACATGAGGGCCGCGGAAGAGATCTCAGCCACGTTTCCTTGGTCTCAGCCGGCGCTTAGAGCTCCCCGAGGGCGGTTCAAGAGACGCCCATAAGTGATCGCGATCCGCCTTCGTGGCGCGAGAGGGGCGATTCGGCGGTCGGAGTCCGAACTGAGTCACATCCGAAGACAGTGCTCGTCCGTGCCCGTCGCCGCTTGGCTCAGGCCTGCGAAGTATGAGAAGGCGCAGCATGTCGCCAGCTACCAATCGCTCTCGGACGTGCCGTAAAGTGAGTTCTTGCAAATGAACTTCGCACTGATTCCAGAAACCACTCAGTCCTTCATGGATGTTCAGTGCGATTTACATACTTACTCCACCGGTTAAGTTAGACTCTGCCTCATGACCTCTGACATCAGTATCGCACAGGCCAGCTCCGCCGGCGGAGGACCCGCTTACAACAACCATTAAAGTGAGCCCTGAACAAGAGCATTATAGTTTGTTTCATCTAGATCTTACATGTCTGGCAGATGGCGTTTGTATGACAAGCGCGGTCCACCGCGGTCGGGATAATTCGGCCGCGGTCGCCTGGCTACGCCGCCCCCCTTGACCCACCGTCAAAGCGAGTTTGCTGTGCGTGTTATTCCACTCTCGCGCCGGCTCCTCGACTGCTATAACGGGCTTTCGGACGCAGTTGCCGATCGGTCTTTCGGCTCGCCTCGGCCCAAGGAGCGGTCCCTGCACTGAGGTCACCAAACAACCCGCTTTGGAGCGCGAGTTGGCACCAGCACCAAATTCTTTAAGTATGCTATATCCCGGCCCACCGAGGCTCATCCCGCATCCCGCGACCCTTCTATCCCATGGATCCTCGGAACGACATTCCCTTGCGCCCAATTGACAGTTCATCGCACTCTTCGCGGTCTTCCAGAACGCACCCAGTCGAAGCCGGAGCAAACGCAGAAGGTCACTTTTCGAGCCAAACATTGCCCGACAGTAGCTCGGATGAGGGTCCGCAGAAAGGCTCTGTGTACATCGTAGATTGGGAAGGACCCGATGACCCCCACAACCCGAAAAAGTAAGTCCTATAATTCTATCTGCGCCACCGTTGTACTAACCACAAAATCACCACTCGTCCTTTAGCTGGCCGATGAAGAAGAAATGGTCCATCACCATTCTCGTGTCGCTGTATACGTTCCTCAGCCCGCTGTCGTCCTCGGCGATGGCGCCAACAAGTGACAGGATAGCAGCGCAGTTCGGCATATCGGAGTCGAACTCGACGTTGAAAGCACTTCTCACTTCCATGTTCGTTGCGGGTTATGGTGAGTATTCCGCATTTTTACGATTCCGCCATAGTAGTTAACGTGGTTGCTACAGTCTGTGGACCTCTCATGCTTGGGCCTCTGAGTGAGATTTTCGGTCGTGCGCGAGTACTGCAGGGCGCGAATGCTTGGTATCTGGGTAAGTTCTGAATGCCCTTTGAGTTGTGTCGCATACATTGATGCTCACCCCTCTTGCAGCGTGGAATTTCGGATGCGCGTGGTCACAAAACACGGGTGAGATGCTCGCGTTCCGGTTCCTGTCGGGCTTCGGTGGCGCCGGTACTCTTTCGGTAAGCTGCGCGTCACGCTCTATACGCCGGTAACGCGCTTACATGTTCGCTCGGTCAGATCGGTGGTGGTGTGCTTGGTGATGTCTGGAAGTCGGAAGAGCGAGGTCAAGCTGTCGCTTTGTACTCGCTCATGCCTCTACTGGGCCCCGTCATTGGCCCCATCTGTGGTGCTTGGATTGCTGAGAAGGGAGACTGGAGATGGGTGGTAAGTCTTAGATTCGCGTCGTCATAACGGGTGGTATCTCACGCTTGAAACTACTTGCGTCTAGTTCTGGGCACCTACGATCGTCGGTGTCGTCGTCCAGATCATCGGATTCCCCATCCTCGCAGAGAGTGAGTGCTTGAACAATTGCAGCATCGATCTGTTTGTCTGATTCGTATCTTTAATTCATAGCGTATGCTCCCGTTTTGCTCGAGAAGAAAGCTCGTCAGCTCAAGAAGCAGATGGATCTCGAGAAAGGGGGATATGTTGAAGTCCAGACGATCTTCGATGGCGGAGAGGGCCGGCAGTAAGTATCTCGGCACAATTCGGCAGCGTCTTTGCTCACATACGCTTTGCAGCTGGCAAACCATCGTCAAGCGTGCACTTGTCCGCCCGTTCATGCTCTTCGCGCAGGAACCCATCATCCAGGTCATGGCCGTATACATGTCGTTCGTCTACGGCAACCTGTACCGTGCGTATCCTTCACTTCAACGAGTGGTCTTTCTGATGCTAACAACCATCTAGTGTTCCTCACCACAATCCCCAGTATCTTCCAGGGTGTCTACAAGGAGACCGTAGGCATCGCTGGTCTCCACTACATCGCTCTCGGAATCGGTCTTTGCGCCATGGGTCAGGTCAACGCCCGTCTGATTGACCACCTCTATGTATACTTCTCGAAGAGAAACGGTGGCATGGGCAAGCCAGAGTTCCGTCTGCGTGCGTATCCCAACCTTTCAAGCAGGAGTTTATGTTGCTCACGTCAGTCCTATAGCTGCAATGATTCCGGGGACAATCCTCATGCCCATCGGGCTGCTCATCACGGGTTGGACAGCTCGTCCGAACGTCCACTGGATCGGGCCCGACATCGGTATCGTCATCGTCGGCGCCGGCATGATTGTCAACTTCCAGACGGTGCAGACGTACGTCATCGACGCCTTCACGCTGCACGCTGCCTCAGGTACGTCTTGCTCCGGTCACCGCCTCCTGCGAGATCCGTTCGACTTACGAGTTACGTTGAACCACTAGCTCTCGCCGCCATTACGTTGCTCCGGTCCTGCGCAGGCTTCGGCTTCCCGCTCTTCGCCCCTGCAATGTACAACGCGCTTGGTTACGGCAAGGGTGACACGATCCTCGCGGCAGCGTGTGCCGCGATCGGTATCCCTGCGTAAGTCCCCCCTGCTTGGCATGTGCCCACAACTCTATTACTAACCTTTTGTATTAGACCATTCTTCTTCTGGAAGTACGGCGAGCGACTGAGGAACGCCAGTCGCTACGCGAAGCGCACTTAACTGTTATCCTCTCGATATCGCTCTCTTAGAGATCCGTGGCTGGTACCTGCCTCCAAGATTGTACTATATGGACATTGGCTGGGCCCTCATCGACATCATCTGTCTGTAATGTTATATCGCACACATTGTTCTTGTCGTTACATCAGTATCCACACCTTGTCGTAGCAATACATCTCGTTAATCGTATATTTAGCCGGCGTAGACTCGCGGTTCGAGTCGAGGACAGCCTGGCAGCGCGTCGGACGTCGAGGGCCTCGGCTTCAGTCGGGCTTTTCACACCCACGGACTGCGGTCAGTGGACGAAACGCTCGACAGGATGGATGAATGTGGCCAAATTGACATAGGATCATCGGAATTAGATATGTGGCGATTGCAAGGCTATGGCGCGCGCCCGCGCACTCGACCGCAGTGGATACGGACTACTGCTATTGATTCAGCATCTTTTGAAATAGGGTCGGAGTCGTACCAGACCGTGTGCTAGGTTGTGCTGGGTCGAGCGAGGTGTGGTGCATGATAATTCATCCATATATTCATTACGACTCGCGACTCCTCTAGCTCCTCTTTGGCACTGTGGAGGATCGCCGAGAGCCGACGGTTTGTTACATTGGTACCCTCAGGTCTGTGCCGACTTTAGGATTCATTGCAATGTTTTGGCTCCGAAGGCCTAGCCACGATTCAGCACGGTTCGTCGGAAATCGTGAGTTGAACGGTGTTTCTCAGTCTGTCGATGGTCTTTCTCTGCTGACTGTGAGCTCGCGAGGACCGGACTGATCTTTCTTATCCTCAGTCAGACAAGACTGAGCATGGCAGGTCTGAAGTCGTCTATCCGATCCGCCTGCCATCTTCGCAATGCGGAATATACTCAAAGACTTGCGGCGGACACGAACGAGGTCGCGCGCTCCGCTCCGCCCGGGGTCAGTGGCGCCGCTGACGCGTGCACATTCGGCCATTCGCTAGGTCTCCCCCCACCATCGTAACAAATGAACTACAGTGATGGGGCGAGAAGACTACGGGTGAATATGAGACGAGGTCGTTCTTGGGAACGGCACCCGTCTGACGGACGATCTCAGGCACACCCCGGACGGTGTGCTCACCACTTCGACTATGCCGACCCGTCCTCGCGCTATGCACCCGCGCGTCCAAGGAGTTCGTTATGGAGCGCATCTCCGCCTCTCCCGCGCTGACGCGCTTCGTGTTTTCCCTGTCGTACGCCACGCACGCCACCGGAAGCCTCTTCCAGGTCCGCCCCTCCTCCCGGATAACGACCGCGCTCACGGTACGCGCTCTCCGTCCAGTTGACGGGTACCCGGCGCTCCTCCGCGGCTTCCCGCACCTTACACGCCACTCCGTTTTCACGCAGGTGTGAAGACCAAGTCTGCGGCGCTTGCCTCAGCGGCAGGAGACGTCGAGGGAAGTCGTCCTGAGCGCGAGGGGGCGCCGTGGCCCGTGGCGGCCGGGCGCTCCGGCCCGCCACGCCGGGTGTGGGCCGGCCGCGACATATGCGCGGGAATCGGGCCGATGGCGCGCCGCGCCAGCGGCTCGTCGAGACTGAAGATGGCGGCGATGGCGGAGGCCTGGAGGACTTGGGAGCGTTATGCGAGCGCGAGCTTGAGCTACTCGTGCGACGCGCGCATAAAGTGTGAATGCTAGTTGCATGCTTGACGCGCTCGTGCTGGGGATGCGCTTTTCGCGGGCGTGGTCGAAGCAGACCGTCAAGGTAAAGAGGGACGTGTAGATGACGTTGAACCTGAGGTAAAAACCGAGAAACTAGAGGGCATTTCGGGGCGAGTTGAACTGGTTGAGGTGAACTGATGAGGATTAACGGGACGAACCTAAAAAAAGCAGTGTTGACTGACTCAACTGTCCCGACTCTATTGTCTTACATGATTCTTAGCGTGGGTGACTGGACTAAGTAGTCGGATTGCCTGCAACTCATACGTGAATCGGCGACAGTGCGTTAACACAATATTGCGGCTATAGTATGTTCTCACGACATAGTCCAACCATTGGCCTTGGAAGTCAGGTTGAGGAACGCCGAGAACTCGTCCAGGTTGACGGACACGCAAGCACTTGAACGGCAAGTCACGAGTCGACAATATGCACGCCTACACAGCTATGCCAGCAATGTAATCTGGATTTGAGCGCAGTCAATCAAGAAGTTGTGGAGGATCGAACAGAATGTACAAACCAAAGCGGGGGCGCTGCCACCTGGCAGGGGTTTGTCGTCCGGACTCCGCGGAGACATCGTGATGGTAAGAGTACGGCGCCAGAAGTTCCTTGCCATGACTTGGATGGCAGTTTCTTCGCTGCTAGCGTAGAGCAACCCGAGAGTCCTGGTGTAGGTTGGATAAGAGGGGGCAGTTCTAGTGTCTAGTGAACAGCTTGAGTGCAGACTAGATCAGACGACGAAGGCAACATTTCCCCGAGCGAGCGTGCTTCAAGAAGCGCCGCATTCACTGATCTGCACCACGTGCTCGAGAGGAGGCGCCTGATACGCCTACTCGCCCCAACTAACATCGAGATCAATCAAATGACCAGCTGCGCTATAGAACACAGACGTCTCGGTTCTATACACCGACTTGTGCGCCTCGCGGTATATTCTCAACGCCGACTGGACCGGGTGCCCTGACGGGCTGCGGCGCTAGACGCGCTCGTTTTGACCCTATGCCCAGGCTTGCGCGTCCTGGGACGCGTAATGCACCGACTTCCTATAAAGTTGCGTTCAGTAGCACGCGTCTTCGTACCGTATAGTGATTCCACGCGTTTCTCGGGCACGCCGGCCATTACTTCCCTCACACCTCTACGCGTCATTGAAGATCTCCTGCTCTTCGTAAAGTGGTGTGTTGTGCACATCTCATCCCGCTAGGTTTTTTCCCCATGGACTCGAGGTGTGTAAACGGGTTATCAACTTCTCTTATTACTTCCCTGACAGCCTGTTTGCTACTATTCAGATTCTGGGGTGACCCGCGTGTCATACCCCTGTACGGAGCCCTTGTGTCTGTGGTGCTTCTCGCCATATACACTGCTTACACATGTTGTGTGCATGAACCCCCCAAGGACGTCAACGTTAACCCCTCGCACCCTGAACATCCGTCGAATGGGAACGTTGGAAACGCTCCGTTTACCACGTTTGTTTTCCGTCATGGGGGTCCCTCCATTTTCGGCTTCAAGCTGGCGCGTCTGGTGATCTGCGTCACTCTCTCGGGCCTCGCGCTCGCGTCAGCAATTCGCCCCAACTCGGATGCAGTGGCCATCGCCAAATGTCTCCTCTACGTAAGCAAGACTCTTCGTTGTGTTCTTGGACCACATCTCATAACTTGTTCTAGGGATACGTGTCCGTGCTCAGCCTTGCCCATATTCTGGCTGTCCGCCGTAGCCAAGTTATCAGCGCCCATCTCACGTTCGTCTTGCTGCTGACATTTGCGGTGTATACATACCGTGACATAGTGCCGCTTTTCCTCCGCGGTCACGACCCTGCCGATCGCCGAGATGGCGTTTACGTCTGGTTGGAGATTGGCTTGCTCTTCAGCGCAGCGATTGGTGTCCCTCTCCTTATCCCGCGCATTTCTGGAACTATCGTGGGTCTTCCATTTCTATTCTGATATACTCGAAAACAGAGATCTAATCCCGTTTGATTCGCAGGAGCGCGACCCCCAAAAGGAGCCGAATATCAATGGAGAGAAGAAGGCTTCCTTACTCTCTTTGTGCTTCTTTGGTTGGCTTGACTCGACGGTAGCGAAGGCCTCTCGCGTTCCGCATCTACCTGCCGAAGACCTGCCGCCCTTGACCTCAGAAACCTCCGCAGACAACCTGGTTGGGAAAAGCTTTTCGGTACGTACTGTGCACGCTGAAGCGCGCACGTCATCCCTGATCGGTCATTCACATTGATAGTTTGTCGACCCTTTCCAAGTCGGGAAATCTCAGCACCTGTTGTGGGGTCTGGCGAAATTATACCGTAAGTGACGGACATACATTCACTTGTATATAAGCTGAAGCTCTCCTTAGGATGGGAGTACGTGGCGTGCGTGATTCTGTCGGCACTTGCTGTAGGTCGCAGGCACTTCCTCTTGTCGGATATGATATTGACACATTTGTTTGATAGGGCTTGCTGCCGCTCGCAAATCCTATTGCTATGCAAGGCCTTCTTGCGTAGGTTATAGTCACCTATTATATGCGTCGCGTTCTAACTAGTGTGGTATAGGTCTCTCGAGCAGAATGGGTCCGGGTCAATTCTACATCCGTGGGCATGGATTGTTGTGCTTTTCGTGGGCCAGGCTTTGGCGGCGCTGGCTAGCGAGTGGTACACGCACATCATGGTGAGCTTCGTTGATTTCAATCGCTTCCAGTTATTAATTCTCTTCTAAATGTTGCTTCACGCGTACCCAGCAACGCCAAAATGTCAAGACTCAAGCGGTCATCACTGAACTCCTGTTCCAGCACGCCTTACGGATCCGGATGAGGTCAGAGCCTGCAACCGGTAGTGACTCCGACGCCCAAACGGAAGCCAGTAGTACGACGAAGACTTCGGATAAAGCAAACCACCTTATCGGGAGGCTGAACAATCTCGTCACGAGCGACCTAGAGAACATCAAGAGCGGGAATCTCTACTGGTTCCAAATGCGTAAGGCCACATCAATATCGTGCTATACTCACATCGCTCACACCGCTCCTCACAGTTGTCATGTATCCGGTGCAGATAATCGCTTGCATAATTCTGATATACCGCATCTTGGGATGGAGCTCGCTGGTCGGTCTTGGATCGATGATCGTTATGCTCCCACTCCCAGGCGTTATGAGCAACTGGATGCGGCTCTACCAGGTAGACATGATGAAGAAGATGGACGCACGAGTGCAGTTGATCAATGAGAGTGCGTCTCCAGCTTTCGTATTGGTTCCGACGTTGACGATGTTTCTATGTAGCTCTGGGCGTCGCTCGAATGATCAAACTCTTCGGATGGGAAAGACGCGTGGCAGAGCAGATCGGGAAGCGCAGAGAGACGGAGCTCGAGGATCTCCGTAAAGTACGGTACATGGAGCTATTCAATAACACGGTGACGTGCGTATATTCCTCCGTTGTCCGCCTTCAGCGGGAACTGATCCGTTTCACCTCAAGCTTCACCCTCCCGCTTCTCACGATGGTGATCACGTTCGGTGCATACGTGAGTTCCTCTCGAACCCCTGTGATGTTCCCTGACTGACCGAGTTTGACGTACAGACCATTCTCGCGAAGGGCGAGCTGACAGGTGAGCATGAATGTCAGATGTGCCAGCGATACGTAGAGGCTGATGACGCACAGCCTCTCGTCTATTCCCTGCGCTCACTGCATTCCGAATCCTGCAAAACATGCAGCTCATGTTCAACGCGCTTCCAGCTGCTATGCGAGGTGATCTATATTGTTGCTGAACAGTTAGCATCTGCTTATTTCTTTATCATGTCCAGCTAAAGTGTCCATTGATCGTATCGACGCCTTTCTGCACGAGGTGCGCATGTCATTCGCATCTGCTTACTTGATTCACCTAATGTACCCTGTGGGGCCATTAGGCCGAGTTGCTCGATGAGTTCGACGTAGCTCAATCGCTGGGCGCTGAACCTTCCGCCGTCAACCTCGGTTACGACGATACGCCATCTACCGACATCGGTATAGCACACACCACCTTCACCTGGTCCAAATCCGAAAGCATCAGCGGCACAACCACTCCCGGAACCCCCGGCGCCAGCTTGGCCAGCGGCCCCAGCAAACGCGCGTTCGCGCTCCGCATCGGCGAGCCGCTCCTCTTCCAGCGCGGGCGCATCAATCTCGTTGTCGGGCCCACTGGTGCGGGAAAGACGTCGCTGCTCATGGCGCTCCTTGGGGAGATGCACGCGATCCCTGAGGGCCCGGAGGCGTTTGTGCGGATGCCGCGCGGGACGGGCAAGGTTGCGTACGCGGCGCAGGAGTCGTGGATCCAGAACGAGACGATCAGGGTGAGCGACGCGTCTTTTGGACGGGGGATGGGGAGGGAGCTGATGGGATGGACTCGTGTACAGGAGAACATCTTGTTTGGCTCTGAATTCGACGAGGCGCGGTACAACAAGAGTACGTCTTTCGCCATTCTGATGCGCATATATTCTCATGCATCCCCCGATTCAGTCATCAAGCAGTGTGCGCTCGAGCGTGACCTATCTCTCTTCGCCGCCGGAGACAACACCGAAGTGGGAGAGAAGGGCGTTACACTGAGGTGAAATAGAATGAGCTTCGCTTCGTGAGATATACTTCTGACCTCTCTTCGTGAATCATAGTGGAGGGCAAAAGGCTCGCGTCACCCTTGCTCGTGCCGTCTACTCGCAGGCGGAGGTTCTCTTGTTAGATGATGTACGTGCCTCACTGCCTTCTCGTACAGTATCAGACTGTTTCTGAGCTCGTTCTATAGGTTCTTGCTGCCTTGGATGTCCAGACAGGTCGGTGGATCGTCGATAATTGTTTCATGGGCGACCTCGTCCGCGGGCGAACCGTCATCCTCGTCGTACGTTTCCTGCGACCTCGTGCTCCGCGGTCCTTGACATCTCGCATCATCAATCTAGAGCCATAACATCGCCTTAACACGTCCTATCGCCGACTTCGTCATTGCTCTGGGGAACGACGGCCGAGTCGTCAGCCAGGGCTCGCTAGACAAGGCGTTGAAAGAAGACAATGCACTCTACGAAGAACTGAGAGCTGAGGTCGACGAGCTTGCCAAGGTAGATCAAGTCCTCCATGATCAGAACCACGACGAGCCGAAGCGAGATAGCGATGGAAAGCTAGTCGTCGCGGAGGAGATCCAGGAGGGTCGCGTGGGCTGGAACGCTTGTGAGTTTCTCACTTCAAATATATGACTTCCTTGTGCTGATTACAGATGCAGTGATGTTGTACCTGGGAAACACGTCCAGCTTCTTTTGGTTTTACTGGGGGACTTATATCTTCATACTGGCATTTACGAACGCTCTTCAAAACTACTCAGTGAGTGGCGGGATATATTACTCAACTGAGATGGCTTACTCATCGTTTGTATCAGTCGTACTACTTGGGAACGTGGGCGTCAATGTATGAAACGCATGATCCGTCAGATATCTCGGTATCTCAGTAGGTTTTTGTGATCTTTTCAGAAGCGAAAGCGTCGCTCATGCTCTCCCTAGTTACATCATCGGCTACTCGCGTCTTTATGTGCTCCTCATCGTGGTGTACTACGTGGGATGGTATCTGTACACGCAAGGGTCTATCCGCGCCGCGACAATTATCCATAAGAATTTGGTCCAGACTATTTTCGGAACAACACTCAGGTGCGTTTCAAAACTAGTGACAGTGCGAGTTCCTAAATGACCATCCTACATACCAGATGGCTCGACAAGACGCCTACGTCCCGCATCATCACCCGCTGCACGACCGACGTCCAAGCCAGTATGTCATGTCTCTTTTCCTTGTTGTATATCCAGACCTGACGCACAGTGCTCTATCAGTCGACGTGACGATTCCCCGCAGTGTGATGTGGGTCGTTGAAGGGACGACGTACATGCTGTCCAAGGTCGGAGCCTTGATGTTCGTCCTCCCGATCTTCTTCTTCCTCGTCCTCGCCGCGTTCGTGTTCGGGGGGTGGTTCAGCGTGATCTACATGCGCGCGCAGCTGTCAGTCAAGCGCGAGATGAGTATCGCGCAGGCGCCGGTTCTGGGGCACTTCAGCGGGGCCATCGCGGGGCTTGGTGAGTTGGTATTTTTCTGGAAGTACTTGACGGCTTGCTGACGAGTGCGGACAGTGTCGATAAGGGCATACGGCGTGCAGGAGGCGTTTAAGAAGGAGTCGTACAAGAGAATCGATCGGTACAGCCGGACTGCGCTCATCTTCAACGCTCTCGGCAGGTGGGTGCACTGAACTCATATCAAGCAAAAGATGACTCTAACTGTTGTGCGCTACGTATAGATGGGCGAGCATTCGCGTGAACATCGTTGGCGCGTTTCTTACTACTTCGGTAGCGGTATACTTGATCTATATTTCACCGATGGGAGCGTTGAACGTCGGCTTTTCACTGTTGATGGCTAGTGAGTAGATCGACGTTGTCTGCTTGTATATCGCTCTTCAAGACTTATGATCGCGTACAACAGCTGGTTTTAGTAGTTATATTCTCGGATGGTTCTGGAATTTGAACGAGTTCCAGGTAAATGGTAAGTTGACGTGGTTTTTCGTCATAGTACACTTGTTAATGCGGATATCTGTCCCCAAAGCTAACAGGTACGCATATGAGAATATAACTTCATTCCAACTGGACTCATGCTCAATCATGCAGCCTGGAACGAATCCAGCAATACCTCGAGATCGAGCAAGAAGTGAAGCCAATTCCAACTGGTATACCTCCTGCGTACTGGCCTTCCAGTGGAGAGCTCCGCGTGGAGAAGCTTTCCGCGCGCTATTCACCTGTATGTTACATCTATAGTTTGCGAACGTTCTATCTGACTTTGGATCACAGGATGGCCCTCAGGTTCTCCATGAGCTAACGTTTGAAGTCAAGTCCGGAGAGCGCATTGGTATCGGTGCGCTTTGTTTCGCTCGCTAATGTGATATAGCTGTAACTAATCATGAATTTTCTTACAGTCGGGCGCACCGGTAGCGGAAAGGTATGTACTCAGACGTGAAACATTTGCTATATATTCAAACGAACTTCGCGCGCAGAGCTCCTTGACGCTTTCTCTCCTACGCTGCATCTTGACCGAGGGGCAGGTTTACTACGATGGCCTACTCACGAACACGCTCAACCTTGACGCACTTCGATCGAACATCACCATCATCCCGCAGATGGTGTGTCCACCATTACTACCCTCAATGTTCACCCACTCACTCCTCCTTCAGCCGGAGCTCATGAGCGGCACTTTGCGTCAGAATCTGGACCCCTTCGGGGAACACGACGACGCGGTCCTCAATGATGCCCTTCGCTCCGCCGGACTCTTCGCTCTCCAGGAGCGCATCCACGAGAACGCAGAGGCTGAAGCTCCTCGTATCACTCTAGATTCGGATATTGCGGGCGGAGGCGGGAACTTGTCCGTTGGGCAGAGACAGATCATCGCACTCGCGCGTGCCATCGTGCGCAACAGCAAGCTGCTCATCCTTGATGAAGGCGAGTCGTACTCGTATGTTATTTTGAGCCATCTTGAGCTGATACCTTGGATTGCGCCGAATTCCAGCGACGTCGGCGATCGGTGAGTTCCACGAACTTGCGTGACGTGTTGATGCTGACGTTTGCGCAGACTATGAGACCGACGCTGTGATTCAGAAGTCTCTCCGTGAGGAGCTCGCGAAGGACGTG
The DNA here is from genome assembly GCA_002150815.3 of Grammothele lineata. Taxonomy (NCBI): domain Eukaryota; kingdom Fungi; phylum Basidiomycota; class Agaricomycetes; order Polyporales; family Polyporaceae; genus Grammothele; species Grammothele lineata. Next base: position 235,144 of record NDFF03000035.1, read on the forward strand.
ACGGTCTTGACGGTCGCGCATCGTCTCCAGAGCATTATGGATGCTGACAAGATTGTGAGCCGATGCTTTACGTTTCGTTCGTGAGAATCCACCTTTACTGACGAACCGTGATCGTAGATGGTGCTTGACGCTGGGCGTATGGTGAGCACTAGCCGTGATCCGCCTTGGACGAGGAAGAAGACTAACCAAAATATGATACGCAGGTTGAGTTTGACAAACCTAGCGTGCTACTGAAGAATGAAGGGGGTTATCTGCGCGGGCTCGTCGATAGCAGTCTAGACCGGGCGACACTTTACGCTATGGCTGGGCTGTCCGTCTGAGACTGTCGGCTAACACATATAGTTTATTAGTGCTTCATCTCCGTCTGAGAGTACCTAGACTAGCACATGTGTCTCTGAGTAGTTTGGTAATGAACGACCCTGACTCCGATTCAAATTTCCAGGGTTCGGTGGGATGTGGTGGTATAGACGCTCGTCTCACGTTGGAACCACGTGGCACGCGTGCGGGGACGAGCAGGCCGGCGACGTCATTGACCGACTCCTCAACGTCGCTCAAACGCACCTCCGAGATGATGCTCTCAGCTCATTCCCGCTTCGCTACCTGGCCTCCGCCTAGACTCCGACATTGAGGCGAAGTGGCTAGCCTGTTTAGTTATGTACGTCTTTTGTCTGAGACCCTCAAACGGAGGAACCTCGTCCACGAGACTTCCTCGCAATGATCACTGACTCTCAATACCTCAGCGCTCGAAGAAAATCGCCAGGCCTTTGCAACGTGTGCGTCTTCACCAGCCCTCGCATACATAGCCTGTGGACTATGGACACATGCCTCCTACGCTCTTCGCTGCGGGGCCGTGCGCTGCGCCCCGGCGCACCCTCCACCCGTTCGGCGCGAGGTCCGCGTTGAAGACCTTAATATCTCATATCGCGCCAGCCACACACCCTACGTCTTTCCATTTCCCCAATCTTGCCCAGCACATCTTCTCTTCTTCCGGCCCATCTCTCCTTCGTCAGTCCCACGTCAGCATGGCCCGCAGAACCGTCAGCAGCAGCAACAACAACGCTGCCCTCGCCCGTCCCGGACCCACGCCGCGCACGCACGCTCTCTCGCCCCCAGCATCGCGTCGCCAGAGCCTGTACACCATCGGCGAAGGCACCTCCATCCAGCTGCATTGGCTATTCCGTTCCAACATTCCTCGAAGACGCGGCATGCCCATGCCCAACGACGTCCGCAAGCGCAACTTCTTTGGGATCGGAGAGATTATCGGTGTCCTGGCCAATGTGCGTAGTCTACCCCATGTCTCGTGTTTCAGCAGATGGCAGGGGTGGTGCGAGCACGTTTACTGATTGACTTCTCCCTTCCACCACCCGGCGATGCGCATACAGCCGTCTGAAACGCTTCGTTCACTGACGGAGTCCAAGAAGATGCTCGAGGAGACGAGGAGGGAGCTAGCTGAGGCGAGGGAACGGGCGCAGCTTACCCCGACGCACACCTTTTCCCCACTTCCTGGTTTCTTCGACCGTCCAGCGGAGCTGAAGGCTATTTCGCGTGCGTTGGAAGGGGAACCAAGCTTCACCGTGCTGTTTGGGGCGAGCAGTGTCGGCAAGGTGAGCAATACTTTTTTTCAGTGAGCGCGTATCCTAATCCTCGTGCGGCAGACGGCCTTGTTGCGCCAGGTACTTACACGGTCAAACTACCATGTCCTTCACTTTGATCTCCGTATTGCTGGATTTGCCGACCTCGCGAGTCTCTACATGAGCCTTAGGTGAGTCGTACGCACTTTCGCCTCTCGTTATGTAGGCACTAATGCATACATGTTAACAGCCAACAAATGGAAGGATTCTTCATGAGTATTGCGCAGGACCCCGACATGCCTGGTTACGAGGCCTTTGAAAAAGAAGCATGGGGATTCAAGGTAAGCGTCACTACGATTCGCGAGTCCTACGTATTTGACGGTGTCCCACTGAACTGCGGCCCTAGCACGACCGGCTGAATGTCGAGCGCCGTCTGGCGAATGCGGCTCAATCGACAGACGCGCTGTCTTCTCCTTTGGGCGACATCAAGACGAGCGATATTGCACGCTTGATGGAGTTGTTTCAGGTATGACGGCTACCTCTCAGCTCGTGGCACCCGTTAAATCTCGCATTACAGAGTTCACTCCTGCGCTACTGGAACTTCCAGCCCTCCGAAGAGGCGCTTACTGCAGCGTCTACCAGTAGCTCTGAGACTGTTCATGGTAAGACCAAGGACAAGAAAACGAAGGAAGATCGCCCCTCATGGCGAACGCGCATGTTCTCATCGCGGCGGAAACAAGCTGAGAAAAGCGCGCGAGAGAACGGCGATGCGGGGAACGGTGAGGCGAAGGGCAAGGAGACGAAGCTGGAGTCACCAACGAAGAAGATTCCGGTCTTCTTCGTCGACGAGGCGCACAAACTGTGAGTACTCCAGATCCTTCATTAGGAACTCCCGTTTACACAATCGCGGAATAGTCCCGCCCTAATCCGATCTATCGACGCGATGAAGTGTCTGCTGGACGCGATGTTGGTTCTCACAAAGCAGGATAGGCTTTGTCACGTCATACACGCAACGAGCGACCCCTTCTACCAGACGTGGTTGCGGCAGCTGAACATCATGCAGCATTGCAAGGTCCGCACCTTTACGTCGCCTGGGCGCTCCGCCTACCACGTCTTACCCTCATTGTGCAGATCCTCACTATCGGTGATTACCCCAAATTGGAGGCACGCAAGTTCTTCCGGGAGCGGATCCTTCCAACCGTCCCAGAGCGTCTGCGTAGGGGCTTGGACTTTGACAAGCTGTATGAGGCATTCGGCGGGAAGCTCGCGCATTGGCAAGACTATATCACTGACTACGGTGAGTCCTAGGCGCTGCTGCGTAGCCTATCCCGACTGATTAAGTCTTTCATTAGTGAACTCTAATGGGCGCCTGGATGGTAAGCTCCGTCGCTTCCCCGCATGACTTTGAACCTCATAATCCTCCGCAGTCAAACAGTCATCCCACTTCATCCAGGCTCACGCGCTCCTTAACCTGCATATCATCCATTCGGCGCAATCTGCGACCAATGGCCAACCATCGGACCCCTTGAACGACACAGGACCTCAAAACGATCGTTCATCGACTCACGCTATCCACCGTCTTTCTCCGCCAATGTCCGCCACCCCCGGCGGCGGCTTCCGGATCTATAGCCCCCTCGCCGCCAACCCGCACCAGTCTCCATCCGCGATCTTCGGAGCGAGCGCTGGGTCCGGGACGGGCGAAGAGGCTCCCGTGTTCCAGGCGGACTTCACCGCATACCAGCTCCTGCGCGTGATGAACCGGCTCGCGCAGCCCCGCGCCCGCGCGCTCCCGTACTTCCTCCTCTGCCGTGAGATGGGCGTCAAGGCGATCGACGGGATGGTCAAAGGCCGTATCCTCGACCTGCGCTGGACGGAGCCCGTCTCGCGCGAGTTCGCGGACCCGTACTACAACCGGATGAGCATGCGCGTGCGCGAGAGCATCCGTGCGCAGTTCGGTGCTGGCCCGGGGGTCGGTGGTGCCCCTCGTGGGGGAGGGCGTGGGTTGGGTCCTGATCCTGGCAGCAGCGGGACCGCTGTGAACGAGCCCATTATGGCGAGCGAGGCGGGTCCCTCTGCGTCTACTTCGGCTGCTCCTGCTGCCCCCGCTGCGTCGACGTCTGCCGGTGCGGCCACAGGTGCGGGAACGGGCGGGCTGCCGAGGCCGCGCACGATGTTCCGGCCTGGGACGGAGTACGGGTTGGACGAGGAGATGGAGCCTATGACGGACGAGGAGGCGCTCCGCGCGCACGAGCGGCTCGTGGACGAGGCGGGGCTGACGGACGTGGACGAGGAGGAAGACGAGGAGGAGGTGCTGGGCCCGAAGCTGGTGCCGATCTCGCCGATCATGCGCTACGCGATGATGGAGGTCGTGCAGGAGTACTACGAGGACGAGGACCTGACGGAGGCGGAGTATGCGTCGCTCTCGGACGTGCAGGAGTACTGAGCACTGAGCGCGTGTCGTGCCCGCGCATCGAGCGTGGGTTCCGATTTCGTTTATGTCTTTTGAGTTTGGCCCTTGTGGGATGTTGTCGGCTGTAGCGTTTCCTTCTCCGTCCTGGACACTCTTCGAGTTGTATGTGCCTGCTGGACATGTGTGTCTGCTCGAGATGTTGTGATATCGTAGAGTCCATGCTTGTATTCCGACGCGTCGTTGTTCTACAAAACCCATAGTCATTCTATGTAGTTTAGTACGCCCCGTCTGTCATACACGTTATAATAGCGTCTTCATAACGAATAGCAGTGTTTTCGTAACGACCCCTATATTTTGCGAATGCGTTCTCTAGGTCTGGGGCGTATGTCCCTGTATGTCCTCGGCTGAAACCGGCTCCTGCAACAACGTCGAGCCCACTTGGCGCTTCTCTTTCAGATATCACTTTGCTCTCTCGTATCTTCTGCGTACCCCTGCGTACCCTCGCACGCTCAGCGACTAGCCCTTACCACGTCCCATCTGTCGACCGTGGACGATGCATACGCGATTTCTACATTGGGCCAAAACTCTGGGAAAGGAGGTGCATGAGAAAATACTCGGTATGTTCCGCTCCGTGCGTCTGGCCCTTATTGTCTCTAATTGTCCAGCAAGTGCCGTAAGAAACAACTCGAGAGCACGAGACAACGCCTTCCATTCTGCCATCCACGGCGCAGACCGCTCTCGCGGTGCTCCAACCCAGCCTCTCGCCTTCCCTAAACTTGAGCAAGGACAGGATTTATCAGATCCAGCGATGGAGAAGCGCGATGGGCGATGGATGGACACACAACAGGAAAGAGACGCGAGAACTCCGCCGCTCAGGACGCAGGCCTGTCACTCCGAAAGTATAAAGACTCGGGGACGCTCGGCGCGTCGCGCGTGCTAGTCCTTGTGTCCCTTCCCCCACATATCTCTGCAACCGTGTTCCAGTATCCAATCATCTCTTTGCGCGACATTTCCCGCTCAACATGGACCACGGACGAGGGCAGGACCGCGGCAGAGGCATTGCGCGCGGTAGAGGACGAGGCGAGTACCGCGGCGGCGCTCGTGGCGACTTTCGAGGCGGCAGCAGAGGCGACTTTCGGGGTGGTGGGCGCGGCGAGTACTGGGGCGGTGGACGGGGCGGGGAGTTTAGAGGTGGTGCGCCTGGTGCGCCTGGATGGGTCGGCCCGGACAGTGGGTCAAGAATGGGCGGTGGCGAGGGTGCGTACGCGTATGGCGGATACGGTGGGCGCGGCGGATATCCTCCACCAGAAGGCTACGCGCCCCGCGGTGGCGGGCCACCAGGTGAGCGCGGCGCTTTTCGCGGTGGAGGAGACCGCGGTGGATACCGTGGTGGCGGAGACAGAGATGGCTACAGAGGTGGTGGTGACCGCGGAGGCTTTCGAGGCGGGGACAGGGGAGGCTTTCGCGGTGGCGACCGAGGCGGCTACCGAGGACGCGGCGACGACCGCGGAGGGTTCAGAGGCGGTCCTGGCCGTGGGCGTGGAGGGTAAGTGAGCTCGCCACTGCATACTCATCGCAGATTCTGAGCTCTGGTTATACAGAGGCATATTCGCGCCTGACCGTCCCACAGTCATCGACCAGAGGGTTTCAGATGGTTCGCAGGATGCGCTTATCGTGACAATGCGGACTGCGGCGCCACTCAAACCTGTCGAACTCCCGCCTCGTCCAGACTTCGGGAGGTGTGGGCAACACATCACTTTACGGTCAAACTTCTTCCCCGTGAACGTGCCAAAAGGGCCCTTTTACGAATACGACGTGCAGATGGATCCTGCTGCCACGAACAGGCGTTTCAAACGCAGAGTCTTTCAGCTCGCAGAGCGCACTGAGGCGTGGAAGAAGGCGGGCATGCCGGGAAATGTCGCGCACGACTCTAGTCAGAGGCTACTGGCGTGCATCAAACTACCGCAGCCGCTGCTTATCAAGGTGGCGTATACAGAGGAGGAAGATGGTGACGAAGTTTCCGAACAAAAGAGAGAACCCAAAGAGTACACGCTCACGATCCGTTTGACCGGAAACCTAGAACCACAGGGCATTCTCAGGTATGATAATGTTGGGTTTTCAAAATTAAATATTCGGGATGCTGATGAGTGGTCTTCAGCTTCCTCAATGGCCAGCCTCAGCATAGACACTTTGACTTTCAGCCAATCGTGAACGCCATGAACGTTATCATCGCCGCTCACCCCAATCGCACCAATGGTGGTGGCGTCATGGTGGGAAGGAACAAGTTCTTCCATCCGTCCCCGGGTATGCCTGCAGTCTCACTCGGCGGAGGCTTAGAGGCCTGGCGGGGTTTCTACTCCTCCGTGCGACCATCGTGGAAGCAGCTCGTAGTGAACGTGAACGTGTGCACAACTGCCTTCTACGCGCCTGGCAATCTGGCCGAGAAACTCCTGGAGTTCATGAGCGCCTGTCAGAGCGTGCGTCCGACCTCGTTCGCTCGAGGGATCCGCGTGCGGACTACGCATTTAGGCTACAGGAAGACTATCAAGACGTTGTCGAAAATCAACTCACGACAGCATCGATTCACGACAGAGGAGTTCGGCGAGGTTACTGTGGAAGAGTACTTCAGGAAGAGTAAGTGCTAAAGCGTCGGGACTCAGCGCGGTGTTTCCTGATCATATTGTTTCAGAGTACAACATCACACTGAAATATCCAGAACTCCCACTCGTTGACGTTGGGGGTCAGATGTCGAACTTTCTCCCACCAGAAATCTGCATCATCCTTGAGAACCAGGTGTTCCGCGGCAAGGTGCCTGACGAACTCACCTCTGGCATGCTGGCTGTGGCATGCCAGTTTCCGAACGTCAACGGTGACCACATCGTCTCGCGTGGACTCATTCAGCTCGGCCTGGCGCAGTCACCACCGCCCATCAACTCCTTCGGAATCGCCGTCGGGTCCGACATGGCCGTCGTCCCCGGGCGCATTCTCCCGCCCCCCGCAGTGCGCTACCAGAACGGCGTGGAGGGTGCCGTCGATGAGCGCGCGAGCTGGAATCTCCGCAACGTCCGTTTTGCCGTCGGCGCGCGCCTCGAGCGCTGGGCAGTCCTTCTCATCCAAGACGGGAACACGCGCGACGAATTCGTGGGCCCGCAGGACCCCGCGCTGCACGCGACCGTGCGCGGGTTCGCGGACATGTGTCGCAAGAGCGGCATGGCCGTCGACCCCGCGTGGATGGCGCCCCCGATCGCGGTCGCGGCGCTGCCCCCTCGGAGCGCAGAGGACCCTCTCCGCAAGGCCGCGGTCTCCCGTATACGGGAGGCGCTCCTCTCGCTGCGGCCAAAGCCGCGCATCGTGCTCGTCGTGCTCTCCACGGGCGACCGGCACGTGTACGCGGGGTTGAAGCACCTGTGCGACGTGTACCTGGACGTGGCGACGGTGTGCGTGCACGCGGGGAAGGTGCGCAAGGAGAAGGGGCAGCTGCAGTACTTTGCGAACGTCGCGCTCAAGTTCAACATCAAGCTGGGCGGGCTGAACCACATGCTCGCGCAGGAGAACATGGGCTGGCTCCTCCAGGCGCCGACGATGCTCGTCGGTATGGATGTCACGCACCCTGGAGTGGGCACCGTGCGCGGCACGCCAAGTATCGCCGCTGTGGTAGCCAGTGTAGATCCGTATTTAGGCCAGTTCCCGGCAAGCCTGCGGCTGCAGGAGCCACGGAAGGAGGTGTGTCTCCTATCACGTGTGTTGACGAGAGGCGCTAATCGATATTCAGATGATCTCTGACCTCGAGGCAATGATGGTGGAACGTCTGCAACTGTACAGGGCGCGAAACGACGGCCGCTTGCCTGAGCGTGTACTGGTGTATCGCGATGGTGTCTCCGAGGTACTGCACGCGGCTTGGTTTCATGTCACCGCGCTCACACTATCTCGTTTGTCTTCGTTCAGGGACAACTCCCAATCGTCGTCAGGGAAGAGATGCCGCAAATGAAGGCGGCTTTCCAGAAGCTGAGCACTGGTGCACACCCCTACGACCCCAAGCTCACCATCGTCATCTGCGGCAAGCGGCATCACACACGCTTCTTTCCGACCGACGCCGCCCACGCCGCCGCTGACGGCAATCCTCGTCCAGGGACGGTCGTCGACCGCGGCACGGCCGCGATCTTTGAGTACGACTTCTACCTCCAGGCACACGGCGGGCTGCAGGGCACGACGCGCCCGACACATTATTACGTCGTCCACGACGAGATCGGCATCGGCGCGGACCAGCTGCAGGGCCTGACGAACGACGTGAGCTACCTGTTCGCGCGCGCGACTAAGGCGGTCAGCCTCGTCTCGCCCGCGTACTATGCTGACCTCGCGTGCGAGCGCGGGCGGTGTTACATACATGCGCTCTTGCAAGGCATCTCGGACAGCGCGTCTTCGTCCGGAGGTAGCAGAAGTGGGAAGGGAGCTGGGAGCGGCGCCGGCGCCGGCAGTGGAAGCGGGAACGGCGGTGGTAGTAAGAGACAACGGAACAACGCTAACGACGCTGAAGTGATGGCAGAGGCGAGGAAACTGTGGAGATTTGATCATGATCCGAACGGAGTGAGCGGATCTGTGAAGGACACGATGTTCTACATATGACCTACTATCGAGGTGCTCGTGTTTGTTCATTAAAATGGCTTGTGTATGCTCTATTTGATACTTTCCTTACAGTTCACGGGTGCTAGGGGCATGCCATTGCGTATATACCGCAAGATTTTTGTTCATTCTCTCAACCTCAGCCTGCCTGCAGAACCTCTCCCCTGTTAGTCAACTGATCAGTTTCGAGATTGGTCACAATTGGTACTGTTGATTTGTTTTCACTAAGTCATTCTGTGCGCTGTTTACAGGAGATGTTGGACTTCCGCCCACCCATCCGCCCAAAGCGGAAGGCAGCTCGGCTCTCGTCCACATGCCATCATTCTCTCGAATCTCTACTACTTGACAAGTACGAAACTGAAACACTGCGCTCCGGCGGCCTACGGCTACACCGCTAAGGAAGACACATGATCAGGCCCAAGGAAAGACTGCGACGAATATCGGACATTCCATGGTATCTAACCCCACCGTGCGCCCTTTAAAGGCATCTCTGCGTTCCGGAGCGGCTCACGCTTGTGAAGTTGTGCCACAAGTCCGTGCTATTTGTCTTCTAGCTCTGAGTTTTATTCATGTTGGACTTCACCCAGCCTTTCTCCTCCGCCAAGGAATCTGATCAAAATATTCTGCCCATGCGCGACGAAATGGAGTCCTGGATAAACCCAGGACCTGACGCTCTGGGTGTGGGCGCATCTGAAGACGATGTATGCTTCGCAGTGGAATGCATCGAATCTGATATTCCATGATCTCTCCGTACTCCGACCATACGCGGGGCGCGATCCAACGTCGATGCTGGCTGGTGGCTATTCTGAGGGTCTCTATACAGTAGGCCAAGCCCGGCGATCAACGGGAAAGAGAGGACTACCTAGTCTGCGTCACGGCGAGGTCAGTGCAAACAAAACTGATATCCCTTGTTCCCTGTTGAATCGTCTTTAGGCATCATCCTCATCCATCTGGCTACAAATTCATGTCTAGGAATTCGAGTAGTTCTGTTATGCTCAGAAGACATTGCTGCAGTGAAGTAAACACTGAGGCACATTACCCTTGAACGCGGATCAGATGATGCTTGAATTTGATGATTGACAATCGCCGACGCCCACAAGCCGCCGCAAATCCGCCGGTGCCCTCAGACTCCGGATATCTTTCTTTCATCATTCAAGAAACTGGAGCGGCCGTCTGGTGGTACTTCTGCGCTGAGATGTACCAGTGCCTATCATCAGACGAAAGAGAAACATCTGACCCTTCGGCGAATGTCGTTAAGCCGTTGGCTGTGAGTGCAGATTGACTTGCTCACCCGACATAGTATTGTTCTGGTTGCTAGCCGCAGTATCTTGTGGTCCGCACACGCTGATGCCGGACGCACATCAACTAGGGTGCATCGTAACAATCGAGACGATTGACCTGGGCCGATGCTGTCGTACCGCCCGAACTCTAGCAGACGAGCGAACGGAAACTGTTCGCTTCTGATTGATTCAGGCGCTGCAGGCAACGACACTGGCCTATTTTTTTCAAAGGTTCCTGCTCGGACCTTGGCAGATCGTCCTCCGGCAGTCTCACTAGATCATGATGGAGGTTCTAATACCGGGCTGACGCTCTAGACTGGTTGCAGGGACTAGCTCCTTTTCCCATTTTGCCAGTTACCGAAATGATATAAAGCATCTGTGTGGGATACCACATTCTCAGCACCGTCAAACTACCCACTCAACCACTCAATAGCCTTACACTTCAGCGAAATGTCCCTCAGCGTACGTGGCCTTGGACCAAATTTCTGCATAAGTTGCAGGTTTACTAATATCACTCCTAATTCTACCCCCAGTCAGCGGATAAGAAGAAGATACTCGCTGCCCTCGAGATACTTGAGACCAAGACACTCGCTTTCGACTGGAGCACTAGCTGGGCCTCCATTCACGACGGCAACACGTCGCAGCTCGGAGGCCTCAAACCCGGTTGCCGCCAGGACTCGACCGGCGAGAAGCTCATGTGTGTCGGCCTGTTCCGCTCTGGGTCCAACAAGCGTATCCAGCCCCCACCGCTCGTGGAGGCGAAGTTCGCCAGCGTGCCGACCACCAAGGAAGTAGTTGACGCCTTGAGGAAGGCAGCGAACGAGTTGTAAACGAGCAGGAGCGGTCAATACTGGTCAGTGACATCTGATACTACGCAAGGCGGTTGTCTCACGTTTCTCATATGTCTACAGAAACTTCCGGGGCGAACGTTGCAAGGTGTTTCGAGGACGTAGTCAGAAAGGGGCTAAGGTTCAAATTGAATATGCATGTGTTACGAGCATGAATAAAGTATTGTAGACGCTCGAATCTCGTACGAACAACATCCCGCTTCCCGCTAGTGTAGTTTTGAGCCGCTCCGGCCGATCCGACAGTGTCGCGTTTCGTCCACGCCCCTGGAGCCATTGAGTAGGCAGGCTATGAGGCTGCCGAGCCGACTCAGGAAGTGGGCGCTCAGTTCGAGCGCAGTCCGATTCGGAGATTACCCGCATTTCTTCGTCACACGCGATGTCTAGAGCTCCATGATTCGTACATGGTATGGTTGGTTGGGAGACCTTGTACCTGCAACCGCGCCCGCGGGCCTATGGGGTGGTTTTGCTGATGTCAGTTCCCATACGACACCGCCACGAGTCGTGGGAAAGCGGTGAGCGAGAGTAGAAATACAGCTCGTTCAGACCCACCGACTTAGGCATTCGCCCCCCTTCGCAATCCACGTCCAGACCAATATGCCTATATCTCCAGACCCCATGTTCTCCTCAAGGAAGCCTATCACTCTCCAGACAGACGACGGCAAGGCCCTCACCTTCACTATCGACAAACCCCTTGCACCCTTCACCAAGTCCATCATCCTCCTGGCCCGCTCTCCAGGCCTTGGTCCCAACCCCGTCGTCGTCAAAATATTCGACCCCCGTTTCTGCGACGAGCGCGACAAACACCCATGGAGCTTTGCTTCCGAAGTGGCTGCAGCCGCAATCCCGGATCAGGGGTTCAACGAAGACTCCATCTGGGAGGACGAGCCGGCAGACCCGGCGGGCAAGGCTGCGCACGCTGCACTTTGGGAGAAGTACTTCTACCTCCTTTTGCTGGACTCCTACAAGTCCGAGCGGCGCGCCTACGAACGACTCCGCACCCTTCAGGGCCGCACGATCCCGCGCCTGATCCTCACCGGCGCGTGGGTCCCCTCCGACAAGCGCGCGATCCGCCCGCCCGCTCTGGTCCTCGAGTACATCACCAACGCAGTCACCCTCAAGGACGCGCGCCCCGAGGCGATTGCGAGCGCTCCGAGCGTGTACAAGGAGATCGTTGCCGCGGTGGACAGCTTTGCGGGGCTGGGCGTGGCTCATGGCGACATGAACTGGAACAACGTCCTATTCAGTCCTCCCGACAAGCCCAACCGCGGAGTGGTCATCGATTTCGGTTGTGCAGCTATTAAGGAGGATGGGGATGATGGGAAAGGTTGGGAGGACACGGTCACCTTCATGAACGATCAGAGGCGGGTCCGGCAGCTTCTGAAACAGAAGAATGTCGAGGTTGCATACCCGAAGTAACTTTCTGTATTACGACGACTTGACTGGCGAAGATGTATGCATGTGTGGGTTTATCGGAGACGCTATCGACGTAGAACGGCTCCGGGCTTTGAACAAGGTTGCGATCCGATGTACCTGGCGTGAAAGAAAGTCGGGGTGGAAGTAACCTCCGACTTTCCATCATACTAAGTCGGCTTCGTAGAACTGAGCAATGGACGTTGCATATTGTCGTGCATTCATCCCAACAAGGATTCTTGACCGCCGAGCAGGTGGCTCGGGATGATGGACTGCAGAGCGAGGGCGGTATCGTTAACAATGGTGCGAAAGGCCACGAGGAAGTTGAACGCCTGAGGGCTGGAATCAAACAACGCTCGATACTCTGCTGCAAGACTCGAGGACAATAACACGAATAACCGATCGCCGAGGTGCCAGTGGAGAACGCGGTGCACTCGTGTGCTGTAAGTGGACGGCTCGCGCATGTCGTATGCCGGATACGTACCACATGTACATCGACTTGTGGGCTGTGTTCTAGCCTACTACCACGGGCGAATCAACCTGTTCACTCCTGCATGCTGTACGGCGTTGAATCATTCTGTGCTCTCTTAAAGTGGTTCGTATATGAGTCATTGGGACACTGTTCGACAGCGACGACGGCAGCGGAGGAGGAGGAGGAGGAGGAGGCGGAGGCGACAGTGGCGAAGGGCGAACGCGCACTCGCCCGGCCAAGTCACTCAGATAAGCGCCTTACTAGATCCATGTGTCTTATCGGGGGAGATAAAAGTTAGCGCTGGTTCTACGAAAAAGGCAGGAGGTTGGTCGAGCTTCATAGTAAGGCGTTTAAATCGCTGGCGAAACCTGAGGCCTGATGAGGCGGCCCTCAGTTTCTCGGCGTAATACTTATCAGACACGGGCTAAGTTGAGCTCGCCTCCTCCTCAGAGCTCTTCAGTCAAGACTTAACTTACAGAATTCAACCGTATCAAAACACCGTGTAGAACTTTGCTAGGATGACTCGTAATTATATCTCATGTGCTTCACCACGCCGTCAGAGCCATCCCGCAAGAGAGGTGGCCGTCGTGAGTCGGGAGGAATAGTCTTATATGAGTACACGCTGGTTCAAGGACGTATTCAGGGAGCGGATGCGTATGAGTTACTAGTATTCGAGTGCGGTGTCAATGTAAGAGTGGTCAATATATGTGTTGAACAGAATTGACTCGAAGATGCCGAGTAAACTGACACGCATTCGGTTTCCCGTGACGTAACTAACGCGAAGGTCGTATGCAACCAATATTACAAACACATCGGCAAGGTAGCACGTATATGCCTCTATATCTCTACGGTGGGATGCATGCCAGCAGGGACAGTAGGAGCGCTCTTGTCGTGTTCGATGATTTTTGAGCTTGCTGTTGACCACGGTGCGCCTCATTTGCTTCACACAGATGAGTCAGAGAGTATATCTACCAATCGTGCCCCTATGCATACCCGTCTCTCGTCAACAATACTTACTATATACTTCCTGTATCATTGGGTCCACGATCAGGTAGCCTCTACCCCCGCCATTGTATACAAGAGAATGCGATCCCCGCTGCCATCAACCAGCCCCCGAAAGTAGCCTCCATCTTTCTTCAGGAGCGCGCGAGGGCTGTCATACTCAACGAGCCGGCCGGCGTCGAGAACCATCTTCGGGCATTCGCCGACCGTCAGCATGGATGATAAGTTTGGGAACTGACCAAGAACTCACAATTTTATCGGCGTCCATGATGCTTTGAAGGCGGTGCGCGATGGTCAAAACGGTCACGTCCTTTCCGAGCTCTTCGCGGAGAGACTTCTGGATGATGGTATCCGTCTCGTAGTCTGTAAGTCGTTCGATCAGCGTTCTGACGCGTTCGACACAATTCATACACGGGAAACGCACCTATGGCGGAAGTAGCTAATAAAGAAGGAACTATTCAGAGCCCGAGTTGCGTTTGGAAATTCATGATGCGCACCTTCGTCGAGAATAAGCAGCTTGCTGCTGCGGACCATCGCACGCGCGAGCGCAATGATCTGTCTCTGGCCGACGGAGAGGTTCCCTCCGCCGCCAGAGATGTCCGAGTCAAGCGTGATGAGGGCGGCATCCGTCTCTGCGGAGGCTGTGCGCTCTTGTAGAGAAAATAGGCCTGCAGAACGGAGCGCGCTGTTGAGGGTCGCATCGTCGTGCTGTCCGAACGGGTCCAGATTCTGTCGGAGAGTGCCGCTGAGGAGCTCGGGCTACACAACAAGGATATTAATCAGTAGGCAACGCTACGACAACAAAAGTCTTCGACAAACCACTTGAGGGATGATGGTGACGTTTGAACGGAGAGCGTCGAGGTTGATGGTGTCGGTAGCGATGTTGTCGTAAAAGACTGTACCCTCGGTAACAATGCATCGCAGAAGCGAGAGCATCAGTGAACTCTGACCGATCCATCGTCAGCCTTTGCCAAAACTGAGCAGGAAGTTGAGTCTTACTTTTCCGCTACCAGTACGGCCGACTTTAGCAAGGTAGAACGTAAGTAGACAATTCTTTATGCAGGGTTCCGATGGACACTGACCAATGCCAATGCGTTCCCCGGATTTTACTTCAAACGCAAGATCATGGATCACCTTCGGACCGTCCTGGAGGTGTACGTCAAAACAATGCATCCGAGGATTATTGAACGAAAATACCTCTGAATAACGAGCAGACAATTTCTCGACCCGAAGGTTCCCGCTGGCCGGCCAGTACGCTGGAGGCAAACCGTCTTTGGTCGGCTTCGGCTCTTGCTCAATAACTGTATACTGCTGTATGCGTTCTAGGCTGTGAAATAGGTCAGAACACATTGAATGGGAATCGCTCAAGTATTCGTTAACCTGTTGGCTAGAGTTAGGTAATATCACGAAAAGAAATCAGCTGGTCGAGTTCAATGAAGCATCCAGATCATATAGCATATACCTGTGACTTGAAAATCATTGAACATCCGTAGCCATCCTAGAATATAGCTGCTGAACCCGACTGAATGAAAAAGTCAACTCGGAGCCTCTACATCTCACTGACATCTCACTGACCCGCCATTGACAATGCAAAACCAGCATTGGAGGAGTTGATATGCGCCACGTATGTCAGGTACCACGCGAGGACCGCGGTAAGGGCGGTTCCCATGACGTCAACACGGATGGTCACCCAGCGATTAAGGGCAGAGTAGATGAGCGATGCACGGGTGAATCGGTCCATACGGGCGTACGACTCCTGTTTGAACATTTCTTGTGCTCCATACGCACGAATGGAAACTACAAAAAGCATGCTTTTGAGTGTAAACGGCAGCGGAAAGGGGAGAGTATCTGACCTAGCCCAGCAATCGCGCCGCCGAAATGCGCGAGTACGGGGGACTGTGCGTTGCTCATCTCGCGCTTAACAGAGAGCTGAGCGCGCATGTAGATTACACTGAGCCATCCGCCGAGGAAGCACACGACCACCGCGGGAATAATGAAGATGGGAAGGACGATCATCACGGATACGACCCGCAGGAGCATGAAGATTGTGCCCTCAAATATAGCGTGCAGCATCATTGAGATCGCTGTGTCAACTTGAAATAAAAACACGTCACATGTCAGTAGAGACGGCGAACTCCGAGAGACAATGACTTGCCTGCTTGAATATCAGCGGTACAGCGTGCGATAATACGAGAGGTCGGAGTCTTGTCGAGCCATCTGAGGGTCGTTCCGAGTACCGAAGAAACCAGTTTCTTATGGACGATATTCGAGACGCGGATTGAACCGTAGACGTGAATCGACCAACAGCATGTATAGATAGCTAGAGCGACGGCGATTTGGCCAAGATACACGACGAGATAGCTGGCAAAGAACTGAGAGTTTTGCTCCTCCGAATGCTCAAATTGAACTCACTATGGCACCGATATTTCAGATGGATCGTGGATCTCGTATTGGGCGGCCCAGTAGCCAAGGAAGTAAGCCTGTGTAATACGTTTATTGCTGAGACGCGCTCTCAAAACGGGTTTGACACACCTGGCCGTTGATAGCAACGTGCGTCAGGCAAAGTGTGACGAAATAACCGGTCCAGTAGAGCCACGTCGCCGACGCAGTGTTGTCGAAGTATAATCGTACTGAAAAGCATGGACGTTAGCCATGACCACTTCGGAAGCGTATCAGTCTCGACGTACGTGTGCCCCATCCAACACGCCCCTCTCCAATCTCCTCTGCGACAACGAGCTTACCATCCTTGGAAGGCTCTTGGCCGGCGCCTACTTCGTTGGTATCAACTTCCTGATCTGCTTTCGCAAGGTCATCAACCTCGTGTTTGAGCTCTTCATACAACTCGCTGTCTTCACGTAAGGCCTTATCTAGAGTGCCCTGACTGACGACGCGCCCGTCATTTCCGAGCGCAACGACAAAGTCTGCGATAGGGCGAGCGAGGGCAACGTTGTGTGTCTGTGAGGAAAGATTGTGTGAGACACATGTAACGGTAACATTACTGCAGGAAACGTACGACAAGAACGACGGTGCGGCCACGGATGAGGTCACCCATAAAGCATTTTTCTACGATCCAACGACTCGTATGGACGTCGAGCGCAGCGAGAACCTGGAAGAACGGAGCAGGTCAGTTGTGTTGAAGCCTCTGACGCTCCGTGACTCTTACATCGTCAAGTAGCAGAATCTCGGCGGGTGAGTAGATCGCCCGTGCGAGCGTGATTCGTGCTTTCTGCCCGCCACTGAGTGTAATGCCCTTCTCGCCGACCTCTGTCTTGTCACCGGCGTCGAAAAGGCTGAGGTCGCGTTCGAGCGCGCATTGCTTGACGACTGTTAGGGTATTATTAATGCTCGGTACGAGTCTCCTTCCGGAGCAGTTCGCGCACCTTTGTTGTATCGAACCTCGTCGTACTCAGCACCAAAGAGGATATTGTCCTACATACAAAATCGCATCAGCATCATATACAGATGCAGACAAATGGCGGGGCTGTAAACGCACTCGGATCGTCTCGTTCTGCACCCATGACTCTTGAGCAGCATACGCGACGTTACCAGAGCGCGGCAGGCCCACAAACGCGCTCGGACCTTGGGCTACGGCGTGCATCTCTCCGAGTAGCGCCATGAGGAGTGCCGTCTTGCCTGCGCCCGTCGGCCCCACGACGAGGTTGATCTTCCCGCGCTGGAAGACGACTGGGTCCTCGATGCGAAGGGCGAACCGCCGGTGCGAAGGCGTCTGGTCGCCGCTGGAGGACTGGGAAGCCGCGGCCGCCCATGTGAAAGTTGTGTGAGCGAGTCCGAGGACGGCGTCATCGCGCGGTGGGCGCGTGATGGGAGAAGGGACAAACTCAGACGGACGTGCTGCCTCGAATTCATCAAGGAGTTCGGTCTTAATACACATGATTCAACGTCAGTAAGCTTCAAAGAACGTCGAATGTATGCGCGTACGTCGTGCAAGAATGAATTGATGCGGTCAAGTGAAATACGGGCTATATCAGAGTCAGTATGGTGCTCTTCCTCGTTCAGCTGAGAACCACACTCGCCTTGTGTGCAAACAGGGACCGCATAGAAGATAAGGTGCTGCTCTTGCTGAATAATAAGGAACGCTGTGGAGGAATATTAGCGTGTGTATAACGAACGCTAAGGAGTTGAGCTACACGTACCAGTCAGGGAAGAGAACAGGCGAGAAGCTATTTGGAGTATGAGTAGAGCTCTGACGCTAGTGGACGAGAAATCATCACTCGCCCGTAAGTTCTCCTTTCGCGACCATAGTCTGCCAATTGACACGATACAATCAATCTACTTCCGATGGCCCATGCTTCAAAACTTACGTATACAGCGAAGGTAATGGCCATCGTGACGAGCGGGATGGTGAAACTGCGTGGATCAGCGTCAAGCCTATACGCAGGCACGGCAACGATGATGACGCCTACTTGATCAAGTTGTTGACTAGTTGCAGAAACTTCGTCTTCCGTAAGTATGCGAGCTCTGCATTTCTCCGATCCTCGATCTGGCCCGCGATGCGCTGCTCCCAGCCAAATAGTTTGATCATTCGTGCCATACCGAGTGCTGTAGAATACAAGAACATAAGCCAGGGAATATATAGAGGAGTGATTGAAGGACGTACTCTCGTTGATGAGTTGTACACGCGCATCGGTCCGATTGACCATTCCAGCTTGGTAGCTTTGAATCCAACCACTCAGATAGCCGGGAACTGGCAGGAGGAGGAAAATGCATGCCAACCCAACCAACGCACTACGGAAGATTATCTTTAAATCAAAGCCGGAATGTGAGTAAATGCACTTACCTCCAGCCAAGAATACTATAGACGAAGAATATGGCGACCGCAATGACAAGTGGTGTCTTGATCACTACAGGCACGCACATATACAGATCAGTATATAAGTCGCTATATCCGACAGTCGTGAATGGAAACACGTACGTAGCATCAGCCAAAACTTATTCGCTTCGTTGATGTTAACGAGGTCACTCGTCACGAGGTTGTTGATCTCAGGCTTCCCGATCAAATGCCCATTCTTTTCGGTGTTTTCTTCCCCATCTCGCTCCTCGGCGGCGGAGGAACGCTCGGATGTGATGCGTATACGAAGAGCGTGTTGGAAGAGCAGCTCCGTGAGAATTGCTCTGGTACGATAGTTCACGACGTACTAACAAAAACAATCGTTCAAGCGGTCATACTTCATAGTGAGAAAAGGCGACGCAACTCACGATTGTCCACTGGTACCATTCTTCAGTGAGTGTGACGCCGGCAGAGCCAACGAACATCAACAAGATCCATGCCCAGGCGTAGATGCTGGAGTTCATGCCATTCGTCTCGATGTATCTGTGATTCTGCCAGTTAGCAATAGTGTCCGAGTATCAGTGCGGTGGACATACCCAAGAAGACCCTTCACAGCGAGCGGGCTGCTGATTTGAAGCACAGCCTATACCTCAAGGTCAGTACATGCCGCGAGACAGGCTAGGACGATGTGCCGACCGAGAGTGTAGCGATGATAGAATATACAAGATATTCCGTGCCTGAGGAAGTATCAGCGTATACATCCTGAGGAAGGTTTGGAATGACGGCTCACGGAAAACTCGTAAGAGACCCCAGAAGACATGCTCGTCCTTCCTAAGCTCCATAGGATCAATGTACTGGCAGTAGAGATAAGGTTAAGGTTAAATCTTCGTGTAAGGCCGACTTGAAACATACCGGGAATGCTTCTTCGACCAGATTCTTAGTCGCTTCAGTGTCTGGGAGGGGCGGCAGCTGATCCAGAGAAAGGTGGGTAACGCGGGATGCCTTAGCGACAACGCTGTTCACCCAATTGAACAGACCGAGGGAAAGAAGCGAAGCTGTCTGCAACGGACTCGATTCCTCCATTGGCTCCTAAAGTGAACGTTGAGTACATAGCGACACCAGTGGTCCTCGGCCACTCACGGAAGGGTCATAAGGGACGTATCGTCGAGGCACAAGCAACGGAATGACCGCGGCGGCAATCAACAGGACTGACAGCTTCGCCCATAGGAATATGCCTTCAGAGGCATCGATCGGAGACCAGCTTTTGACAAAGAGAGGAAGAATGTCGCGATAGACGTACACCCCAGCGGCCACGAGTAGCACAAAACTGAGGTGCGATGTGAGCGTCTTGCTGTGTCGTCGTGCGATGATTCTTGCCAAACTCAGGGCTGAAGCGTACCCCTGTAATAGCAGGTAAGCCTGCAATAGAAGAAAGTGGAGGGTGCCGAGATTACGCACATAAACTTCGCATTGGATGAGCTGGAGCCATGGGTTCCGAGCTGGGGCCCTGCTGATATCTTTGCGTGCCTGAAGCGCGGTCGCAAGGGAGATGCCGAAGAGGATGAGACAGCACAGCAATTGTGAAAGCTTCGCGAGGAAGACCACAGAGCCGCCTGCATTGTTGATGACACGTTGGAACGCGCTTCGCTCGTCCGCTTCGTCGTTTTCGCGCTCATCGTCTTCGATGCGGAAGATTGGCATGTCTTTGGATACAGCCGAACGCGTCCTGTACGCGCGGCACCCATGGATCAAGAGTACCAAGGCAGAGATTCCACCGCCATAGGCGGGAAAGAGTGCTGTGTCACTCCAGACAGTACTAAAATGTCATGATACACGTTGTCAGCAGTCGACTCCGAGAGAAATAGTAACTACATGCAACATACCTGGAAGACATGTTGAAGTCGGACCCGAGCCCCTGGACGGTCACAGGCTTTGGTGGTGAAGATGTTCTGAAGCGACCAGGAAGATGCTTATAAGGTATCGACTGGCTTCGAGCGCGGAGCACCCTCACCGTCGCAGTCGGGGGTGTCAAGCTGGTGCCTCGCCGGCATCGCTCGCTTCGTCATCATTGATCTCCTTGACCAGTGCTCCGACCACTGCGGGACTCGGTTCGGGCGCTAGGTCTGGCTGCCTCTTGCCACCGCGTCCGCCAAGAGGGAAGACAGCTTGTGCACTACGAAATGTGTACGTACCTGCCTGCGCGAGCAGCGGTTTGCGTAGAACCACGCGCGGCGCAGGACTGTATCGGGACTCTTCACACAAGCCGCTACAAAGTTGATGCGGCATCAATCACTCCCTACACTCCGGCGTCAAAACAGATCACGGTGGCTTGGCAACGCGCCAAAATGGACATTCAGGGGATTGAACCCTGGACCTCACGCAAGCACACAATGCGAAGCGTGCGCGCTACCACTGTGCCAAATGCCCTACAAAGTTTCGTCTTCATCCTGACGTCTTGACCTGAAAAGCTCGCTTAACTCCCCAAGCCCAAGATTCCTGATACACCGTGACATTTGTACGCTACTGCCACTTCCCAAGCCTCTCCTTCGCTCCTTCCCACTCCCTCTCCACACACCCCGCCACGAGCACGCTCCTCGGCTTGATTGTGCACGGAAAGCTCACAGGCTTCGAGTTGAACCCATCCGTGAAGTTCCATCGATCCGGTAAGAGAGGCTCGCCTACCGAGCCGGTGCCAGTCGCTGGAAGCCGCACTGGATTAATGTCAAATGCCCAGAGAATGCGCGCAATGGTAATGAAGAGTGAGTTTCGAGCGAGATGCATTCCGACGCAGATCCGGCGCCCGAACCCGAAGGGAAGGTCGAAGTCCAACAGGCGCGGGTTCTGCGTCTCGAGGAAGCGTTCGGGGCGGAAGGTGTCGGGCGAAGAGAACATGTCTGGATCGTGCATGATGCCCCTACGATTAGAAGATCATTTTCGTCTGGATGCTCCTTCGAGTCAAGTGATATAAGGACATACGCGAGGGGAGCGAACACAGTGGCTCCCTTAGGAATGTACCTGTTCGCTATTAGCCTGGACCCGAAATTTCGAGGAGGAAGCATCGATCAACATACATTCCGTTGTATTCGTCGTCTGCAGTGACCGCATGTGGAGTTCCTCCAAGTACAGCCACAGGGCGCCATCGGAGCGTCTCGTTGATCAAGGCATTGACATACGGTAAACTTTCTCGGTCTTTGAACTCGGGTAGCCGATCCTGACCTACGACCTTGTCGAGCTCCGCCTGCGCCTTTCGCATTACGTCCGGATAATGAAGCATGGCCACTGGGATTGTAACGCATCAGGCAACGTAGCGTGTGATGGTGCCGCAAAAACGTACGAATAAAGACACAAAGTGTAGATGATGTCTACCTCTGTGTGAGCCTCCCGACGCTTCCTTTCATCGCTGAAGATATTCGCGCTTACCGTTTCAATGCCTGCGCCGAAGGGTGAGGACACGGTATATGCGATCTCCTCGTCCGTGAGGCCGTTCTTTGACTGATTCTGTACGGTCTGGCTGGTCAGACATTCTTGCACCGTCCCATCCGCTATCCGAGTCTTGACGTCCTGGAGTAGATGCGTTAACAACGCAATATCACGTTGTCGCTGTTCTTCCGGCTCGCGCCTGAACCATTGTAGTGACCGCTAGCAGATATGCGATATCAATATTGGGATTTAGATCAGCCAGCTGGCCACATACTGGAAGCTTCAAGAGCCACGGCCAAGTCTCGACGAGGTATTTCCCGGGAATACTGAGATGCCAACCTGTGAGTGGCCCCTGAGAACACATTCAACATCGCTCTTCTACTCACTTGACGCTGATTTTCAGTGTCAGAATCATCATAATCAGTGAACAAGAACACTGTTTCTTGAGCCGCATACCTCTGCAAATCTACAGGACAGTGAGTCCGTGTACTACGATTAACGCCGGAACACGAGACTCACATTCCATTGTATCCATATTCTCCTTCACAATCCATTCATCCACCGTTTCTACCCTCCGACCATACGACACCGAAGTCGCGACGCTCGCTGCAAATCTTCCCATAGTCAAATGAGCACTGCAACCTTATCCCTGATAGACTGGCAATATCGGCCATGCATCCGTACCTCTGCAAGTGCCGTTCATACTCTGTCGGTTCAGTGAGAAGCTGATGCATTAGCACGGCCGACTCGAGCGTCTGAATTTCGTTGTACGTCTCCGCGCGACGCGAATGGAAGCCGTTGTGGAGAACCTTGCGCCACTTGCGCCAGTCCTCGCCGTAGGGGAGCATCAAGCCGCGTTTGTTGTCAGAAAGAATTTCACCACTGTGTCGAGCCAACCCCCCGCCGACTTCTGTGAGAAGTTGTACAGAAAGAGAGAAAATGCGCTTACGCCACAACGAAGCGCGGGCGACTAGAGTAGATGTCTGATCGCTTCTCGAGGAGGTCCCAGGCTGCTTGGGCGGTTCCCAGGACTGCGTGTGTACACGCTCGCCGATCGGTCGACGGTGGTGCATTCATTTTACCACTCACCTATCACTGGGGTTCGGCCTAAGTAGAAGGAGATCACGGGGCCTGAGATTAGGTGCGGACGGACTCTGTCAGTATTGTATGAACGACGACGGCCACGATAACGTCTCGCACCGTATCGCTTGTTCCACTCTGCAAACGTCCACCAAGGCTTGATGGCAGGCACCTGGTGCTTATTGCCGAGAAATGGAAGTCCCCGCGGGCCCGGTGGCATGGCCCGTCGACGAACATGTTCTCTTACAAGAACGAATGCGAGGGCGGCGAGGCAGACGGGAAAGAGCAGACGTGTGAGCGCTGCATAGAGCGTGAACAGATCCAATGAGGGCAACATGAGGACGGAGTCGAACGCACGACGAGGGGGTCAGAAGACGTACAGTGTGGTAGATATACGACCGAAGTGCTCACGAGAGCGCCGGGGGAATGAATTGCCTTCACGCACGTCAGAGTCCTCGTTGGCGGGGTTCGCGAACCCCGCTCTATACCAGCCTGAGAATAGTATACCAAGTAGGTACAGTCGTGATCAGCCCCGTGATCACAGGGCTCACGGCGCTCCAGTGGCATCTTTCTATAGCGATTTCTGGGGCGAATATAATCACGTTTTACCCAACTCCTACAAGCGAAGTACTATAAGAGACAGCACGTCAGCGGGTTATGCCAGCACGGTGCACCTTCGACGGACCTTCTATTTAAGCACTACGTTTGCGCGGCCTCCGCCTCCCTCAAACGTACATCGTCGTCAAAAGCCCTTTTGACCTGAAGCGTTCTCATGTGTAAGTCAAGTCTTACACCTTACGCGCTGGAAACGAACACACCTCTTCAAAATATGCCGTATCTGTAAGCAACCGTAGACCGGTCGCAGCGAGCGCCACAGACATGTTCAAGCATGCTTGATGTGACTCCTTGCTCGCTGCAGCCTCCGTGAACTCAGGTGTGTGATTACCGCCATTGGTCGGAATGGCTAAGAGGACTTGAGTCACATCAATTCGAATGGCAGACATAGGGACATACCGAATGACGGATGTAGAGAAGGAAGAGCTGAGTAACGTCCACGCTAAATGGACATGATCGTGTTTAAAAACCGCCAACGTGCTTACCATAGGTCACGTTGCCCTGTTCAGCCATTAGTACATACTACTATCCCAGGGAGAATGACACTCACAAAGTCTGTAGAAGCTTGGGATATGCCGTGATCGTAGTCCACAGGGCCAAATTTTTTGAGATATATGTCTGCGACCTCGTTCGCTGTGCGACAATGAGAAGGCGCATTCATGGAGAGCTTTTACACTTACAAAGCGCTTTGTTCTGGCGTATGTCGAAGGTCGAGTTTCCCATCGTGATCTCGACGCGACAACCAGTCGCTAAACCTGCAGCCCTAGCAAGTTTGTTAGCAGTCATCTCGTAGGAGGAAGGTCAAAGTTAAACGCACTGGAAGCAGGCAGTAACGCGCTTCACGGCGACAGCGACTTCCGCACGCGTAGGGGCGCGTACATACCACCTTAATGTCTAGTTAGCGCAAAGTATCGGCATCATACGAGGGGATAACCTACGTCATCTTCGCGTAGTCAGGTATGACTAGTTGCTAGATGAGTCGATTGGCGCCGTACAGAAATGGTGACGAAAGGGCGTACTGTTGGGAGTCCAGTCCTTTCCCTCGAAGATGCCGTGAACACGGTGGGTCGGCTTGAGCTGCTGCCTCATGACGGAGATGCTGGTATATGCGAGCACCGCTGCGTCTACGGCGTTCTGGCCCTCCCAGGGTGAGAGCGCCGCGTGAGCACTGCCAGACGTCCCAAATGAATCATGCGTGAGCGTGCCACTTGTGATATGATCCCTTACGTATGTCCATGGAATTCGACGGAAAGGCGCTGAAGCGCCAAACAACTACTCAAACTCGCAGAATAACGAGGGCCTGGCGCAGGGTGGCACCTGCGAAACCAGAGTTAGCGCGGGGGGTCATAAGGTCGAAGAAGTTCAATGAAACGTGCATTAAACAGGCGTCCATGTCCTTGTATGCACCCTTCTCGAGCAGAAGAACCTTCCCAGAACCTCCTTCCTCGGCTATGTACAAACCACATTTAGCGCACAGGCGGGCAGGCACGTACGCGAGCGAGGCTTACCGGGGGTGCCTAGAAGAACGACAGATCCCGATATATCAAACTTCTCCATTGTTGCCTTAACCGAACACGCAACCGCAACCCCCGCCATGGCAATCAGGTTGTGCCCGCACGCGTGCCCGATACCAGGGAGCGCGTCCATCTCGGAGTTGACACCGAGTGTGCGTCCCCCATTTCCGCGCGAGTACTTAGCGACCCATGCGGTCTCGAGGAGATGGTGTCGAGTAACCTCGAAACCTTGCTTCTCCATGAAGGTGGTTAGGACATCGTGGGCATGGCTGCGGTGATCACTTGAGTGATTATACAACACGGAAGAGCTGCAAACTGCGCTCACTGCTCCTCGAAGCGTAGTTCTGGGTGGTCTGTCAAGAGCAAAAGATCTGGTTGAGATGTAGGCGGGTAATGTGCGAGCGACTCTCGAACCGTGAATATCTTGATTAAGCTCGTAAAGTTCTTGATCGAGCGCCGCGATAATTGCTCGAGCGTGCTCAAAGAAGTTTGGCTGAGAGACTAGACCTTCTATGAGTTCCCCAGCGCGATCAGGGTGCTCGCCTTTGTCGCCTGGTCTCCAGTCCGGCTTGGGCGCGACTTGCGTCATAGTGGTTGAGATGAAGGCTCAGTCCTTTGGAGGGGAACCTTATCTCCATCCTCTTGAGGGAAAACTATTCGAGGACTGTGTCATGGGGTGTAGTAGATGCCGACGGTGGAGTAAAGGTCGCTCCTATCGGCGTCAAGGGACGCCATCAACCGGCCCTAAACTCACTATTAAGACAGTTTGCTTATCCATTGATTAACACTATTTACCGATACCCGTTACCTCCTTTACAGGCATCCCCGACTCCGGGAGGAGGAGGGACGGATTTATGATGGCGGTCACCCCCTGCACGGTTCAAGTGGAGCAGCCGAGTAGGCCGGCCGAGACCTACGGGCCGGAGGGAAACCGGCACGGCTCTTGCCGCCCCGGCCGCCCCAGGTGCTGGGCCGAGGCGGTATCAGCGTTTCTGGGTCAATAGCCTCAGTACTTACTGTATAGAAATAAATATAAGCCAGCAGTCAGACTCAAACCCAGCCAAAAGGAGTAGTATGAGTTCAATCGGAGCTGTATACAACTATCTAATGGGCGCGCGGCGCGCGGACACAAATCGTGTGGCGCAGGACGCGGGAAGACGGTGGCAACGGGCGAAGGGCGAAGGGCACGATGAGCGGGCGACGTGCACGAGCGGGCGGGAAGAGTGCAAGGACTCGGATGGATGGGGGTGCGGTGTAGCATAGGTGCGGGTGAGCAAGCGAGTACACGATTAGTGACCTGGGGACGCGAGAGGAGCACACGGGGAGCAGCCAAGGCGTCTCGCGACGTCGCAGGGCCGAACGCTCGGGGAGCGGGGAGTGAGCTCGGGGCGCGAGAACGAGGGCTCGGGCGCGCGGGACGTGAGGACAGGCCACAATGGGACTGCACGTGCAGAGACTACATTCCTGTGGCATCGCGTTCAATTCTGTGCGTGCACCACGGTTGTATCTTTTGCTACGCCTCTAATCTCATCCCGCCCCTTACATGCCAGTCACTGTCAACTGAGCTGCGCACATAAGATCTACCTTGACTTGGCGCTGGTAGTGAAATTGTCGGAGAATTCCTCATCGTCAACGACCGTCTTCGAGGTATCGCCATCGGCGAGGCGCTTCGCAATGAGAATCTTGATCCTTCCTGTGGTTGCCCCAGTGGGAAGCATCAGACTCATGCTCGCATCGCCAACGCTACGAATCTCGATGCCTGGCGAGACGACACCGCAATCAGGTGGCCATACTCATACTCAAGGAGAGCATCGATGTTGACGAGCGTCATCATGATCCACTTGTGCTCTTCAAATTGTTTGCTGTCTGCCCGTACATAGGTCTCCGTGAGTATGCTGTGCGCGCGAGAACTACTCATTATTCGGAACGGCCACCAAGTCTGCAGCAGTGGAAGTGCTCCAATACCCATTCGAAGTTGTTGAGTTGAATGTTAGTGGACAGCATACTGCGTAGCAGAACGAAAAGCCCCGTCGAGGATGCATCGGGAGCTTGATGTCGTGCTTGCAGAGACTGTGTCGACATGCCGAGGACCGACTCGCGCGGAGAACGGTCCAACGGATGGAAGGCGACCATACTAGAACGCATCCGAGTCAACGTTAACATAGATTGTGTATCCGATTATGTATCGTACATACCTCTGGACGAATTCGAAACGGTTAACGTCGCACAGCTCTTCGTCCGAGCCGTCCTTGTCGCGACAGAACAGCCCGAGATGGTGCTGCAACCTACCCGAGTTGGGCGCGATCGCGAGGCCGCGCGCGAACCAGTCCTTCGCACGCAACCTAGAATCACAAACGCTCCTTGTCCGGGTCGAGCTCCATTAACTTGGCCGCCTCCTGGCTGACGCTAGGGATGCTCAGCTGACTCATGGAGTCGGAGCATCGCGGCCGTGCCTGCCATGACCTCGGCATCTATGGGGATCTCAGCTTCGGACGACTGCGGCAGAAGGCAGGTCGGTTGCAGGCCGGTTGGAATCGCGGACATAGTGAGGGTGTTGTTGGTGGTATCACTAGGTGCCCTCGAGAAGTGTACTGACGGCCATCCAGTAATGTGGCCGGTGGCCGAGTGCTTCCGGGAACGCTCCGCGGTAAGTATAGCCTAAAATTGTGCTACTCAATTAACCCCCCGTGGACACATACGCGCAGTTGAGGAATTGTTATTTCTAATTATTAGTACTACTAGGATGGAGGCGCGCATTCATTGAACACTCGCCTGAAGGTACTCGAGTACTACATGTGAGCTCGTTGAGAGGTGCACTGCATACTGAAACGACTCGAGCAGGTAGAATATGTGCGACCAAAGTCGAATGATGAGGTTGTACTTCTGGGGGATGTTCTTGAGTGACACAGGCATCGTAAGTGCCAACGTCAGCCTTCAGGGCGAGAATCTTGCGGATGCTTTTGACAAGCCTGTTGGGGCGACAAAGTTTAGTCGCTAGATGCATGCATGTGTAGATTCAAGCGACTACCGTGTGGGAAGAACGCACAAGAGCCTTCTGATAAGTAGTGTCAAGTGCTGCATAATCGTCAAGAGGATCGTATTTGACTGCTGGGATGTAGGGTACTTATTGGATTGAGACAACGTGTTCCGGTCGTGGACGTCACGCATTCAACTTGCATAGGATCAGAGCTACATATCAAACTGTTTGAGTTGACGGGGCGGCGGTGGCGCAGCCAGACGAGTGAAAACGCGTGCTCAGCGGTCTTCGCGTTACTAGGGAAGCAGCTAGGTATATTACCGTACCTAGACGGGTGCGAACGCGTGCTGGTACACGTGAGGAACAGTGTGCGAGTCACTGAGTGTATGTTGGGCGAGCGTACCTCAGCGGTCTTCGCGTTAGGGAAGCCTGAGCAGCTGACTCGTCGAGACGAACGGAGAGAGGAACTTGGGTCGAACGCATTACGTAACTGGTTCGAGCGCCCAGAGAAAACAAGGTAGACTAACGAATAAGTAACGAAGCATTAGCTAACTACTAGTATCCATACAAAAGGTATAACAACACAAACGTCAGCTACTTAGCGCTTTACACTAACAAGAGACGCCATCGCTTCGTTCCGGCCTGATATGTAGACAGGCCAGAGGTTAGCCTTCTACAGTCATCTTCGTGCAGAACATGGCGTGAAACGAAGCGGAAGTCCACGTGTATTGGTACACGGCAGTTCACCTAACTCGGGAGTCCGGTACGCCACTCGACAACGGGATGCTTGCCGAAGATCTAAGAGGGGTGAGTAGGCGGAGTTGGTCCAGATAGAGACGATGATCGAGTTCGCTTCTTGTATGCAATCACAAAGAGTATGGGCATACTTGGGTTCTGCAGAGGCCGAACATTGAAGCTCAATGACTGAGTCACACTCAATAATTGCTCAACACAGCGGCGGTAGCCTGGGACCTGAGTCAGGCCTCCGGAGGCAGGCCACAGACTCCCAGCCAAACAGGACCGCACGAAATGGCCGAATACCTCTAGCTATACGATTGATCTTGCCAATACCTCCTCATGCCTGCCCGCATCCTCTGAAATGAGCTGCGACCGCCCTGGGGAATACAGAAGTGATAAGGCACCTTCGCCACCGATGTTGTGTCGAGTTTTCGGGCAGAACATTCAGTGTCTTCACGCCCGGAAGTTTCGACCACCCTCGACTCTCGAGCATTGGTGGTAGTCAGTACTTATACGAGCGCTGATGAGATTGGAGCCCAGGGTTGGGATGATTGCGTTAGGAATACTATCTAATGATGGTCCATGGCTCATTAACTCTGCCTGCTCCTAAGCAGGAGCGGGCGAGCGCGGTCTCGAGTTTTAGAATCAGCTTGCTCAGGTTTGAGGTGGAGCTGCTGGTGTCAAGCTCCGTTAGGAGGTGTAAGCACGAAGGCGGAGCACGGGGAGAATGACGCTTGTGTCAAACAGGGACAGACAAATCCCCCCATAAGGAAGGGCTCGAAGACTCATTGGGCCGTGGAGGACGAGCAACGGAAACACGGTGGCCAGCGGCGAGGCCAAAGAACCCGAAGACGACGCAGACGCTATTCAACATGATGGAGGGGAAAAGAGAGGGTAGGCGGGAGAAGGCCCACAAAGATCGACGGGATGCTACTTATAAGCGGTTTGGGGGTAAGAATGGACAAAGAATGGAGGTCGGAGCAGCGCATACGGTCAGCGCAAAAGAGAGCAGGTGGATAGCGAGCGCGCGAACGACCACGCGGGAGCCATGAAGGCGCCGGGGCCAAACATGCGTACACGAATTCCCCCCATAAGATTTAAAGTATGTCTTATCGGAGTCGGGGACTGGCGCTTGCCGCCGCTACGATTAATACCGCTGACTTCAAGTTGCCTCGGCTTCAACCATTATAACGACAGCAAGCGGTCCATTGAAAGCATCTAGAACCCATTAATAAACGCTTTTATCCGTAATATACAGTGTCCCGGACCAGGACCGTGTATCCAAACTACACAGAACACAATATAGCAAAATCACGACTGTTCGAATGCCTCCACCCTCCACACCTTGATTACCCCGGCGCGATCACCACTAATGAGCCCTCCACGGAATGGTGAATCGATGCAGGCCAAGGCAGTAATCGTATCCTGATGACCTTTCAAGAGATTTTGCTGGTTGTGATTAATCAGCGACAGGCGCTGCGGCGAACGGCTGTGCTGGCTGCCGGCTTGCGATGTCACCCATGTTTCGACATATGACGAGGCTGAGCCCGAGGGGGCGCGTATCGAGCTGCGGAAAAGGATGTCAGGACGAGCCTCGTGGACATCTTCGGGTACTGCTACTAACCTGTACGTAGGCTTATCACCGTCGCTCTCTATTCCGCTGAGAACCACCGACCGCTCTGGACGGCCGAGGTCCCAGTAGCGCAGTTTGTAATCCTCGGACCCGGTGATGACGAATCCCTTCCCAGAAGACCTCGACGACTTTCCCTCCACATCGGCAACGTGTGAGCGGTGCATGCCCGTGTGTCCGCCAAACTCAGCACCAGCGACCACTGCGCGGACGTCCGGAAACGGTGGCAGCGGCGCCTCGTTCTGCAACACGTCGGACATGGGTAGCCCAGACGGCCGTCGTGTAGGAGCCGCAGCCGCAGCCGCGACAGCCTCGTACGGACTGCCTTCTTGTCGCGCACGGACGAGCGCCGCAATCGCTGCTGCAGGACTTGTCTCTGCTTCACCAACCGCGACCTCAATTGGCTCGACCGCAGCCTCGGAAGAATTTACGACCCCACGAGTGGTGAATGTCTCGACAAGCACCGAGCGCTCGATATCCCACACCTCCAAGAGCGTCTGCGACGGGCTGTCCAGCGAGGACTTTGGCGTCTCGACTGCGACGACGACCCACTTCCCCTTGCCCTTCGTTGGATAAACAACGCATTGGTGCACGCGGCCAAAACGACCCTTGAGCGCGACGCCGACACGCCAGCTCTTGATGAGGATTCCGAAGCGTATATCCCAGAGGGAGAGAACACCGGTGGACGTGCCGCAGATGACCCACGTTCGCTTCCGATCGAGGCATATGCAGGTGATGGGGCCATGGTGTCGTGGATTCTCCATTCGCTGGAGGGGGCGCATTGTCCGCAGGTCCATGATGGTGATGACGGAGTGCGTCGTAGCATAGACCAGATTTGATGCGGTGTCTGGCGGATAGCACAGTAGGGTGAGCTGCGGCCCTTGCGGCAACTAAACGTTACAGCTTACCGGTGGCATAATGTATCATACTGGTGACGTACTCTCCCGGCGTGTCCATACGGTGTTCGCGTACGGTCTGGAGCTTGCTATACTTCGGCAGCGTTCCGCTTTGCACCACGTGTACCCTGACAATATGCAAACTCCCATCGTCCGCTGCGCTTGCGAAGCAGTGCACGCCCTCGAGCATGCACACGCACTTGACCTTCGCGTGGTGCTGGTTGTACGTGAACCGCGGCTTGCTCGTCACGTTCCGCTCCAGCCGCGCCGTGTCCCACACCTTAATCGTCTTGTCATCCGACGCGGACACGAAAAACATGTGGTCCGGGGATACTGCGAGGCTCGTCACCGCGTCTGTGTGCGAGTTGAAATGCGAGATGAGCGACGCCTCAAGCCGTCGCGAGCCGCTGCCGTCACGCGGCAAGAAGCTATGCCGCGCCGTATTGCGCCGCCGGACAGGACCCTCATGCACACGCGGCCCGAAGTCGTTCTGCAAATCACGGTTGTTATCGAGGTAAAGGTGCTCCAGCAAGTTGCTGATACCCGGTTCCTGCCCGTCGTAGCTTGAGATCGGGGCGACGGAGGGAACCCGCTGCTTCTCCTGCCCGCGCACGGTGCCGGCGACGGACACGGGTGACTCCCTCCCGGACGGCGATTGTGAGCCTTCTGAGAGGATCTGGGCGTGTGCCTCAAGTAGGCCAGTAGCACTAGCTTTCGACGACCCGATTGCAGGAGCAGCCTTCTGCCCGTCCCCGCCGATGGGAAACCTATGCATGGCGCGGAACGCTGATGAGTTCGCCGTCGACACCGTCGATTCTGCCGGACTACTAGGCCGCTCCACCGTCTGCGGGAGATCTATTGGCGGAGGTGCCGGTACCAGTGGGGTTGTGTCTACAGATAGCGGACGCGGTACAGGACTGCGCGGTTCCCGCGATCCTGGGACGGGGAGACTAGTGCCGGAGCCGTTGATCATGGTGAGTCGCCGCTTGAGGTCTTCGAATGGCATGCCGCTCGAAAGGGGTCCATGGTCGATACTCAGCGTGCGGTGCGTGCGCGGTGTTCCCGGTGACCTCAGCATGAGATCCGAGTTGAGCCGCTGTGAGGATATCCGGCCCGGACGGCCTTCTGACTCAGGCGTGCGGAGGAACACCGTCTGCGGCACGACCCCAAGCTTCTGAAGCTCGATCGTGGTCGTAACCTTGAGTGAGTCTGACTCGACCTCGACGCTGACCCGAGATGCGAAACTATAGGGAATACGGGTCAGCGAGAACCGTCCTTATAGTTCAAGCGTAGGCTTCTAACCTTGATATCGCGCGCGCCAGCTTTAACATGTAGTCCCGCATCGACGTCAGCTTCGCTTCCTCCGCCGATGTCATGCCCAACTGCTGCAACTTGGTTAGTTGGGTTTCATCCCTGGATATCGTTAGCCGCGACAGACGGGATCGCAGTAAACGTGCTCACTCTTCTGATCGTGCTCGTGAAGCGACAGCCCCGGATTGACGCACAGCGGCCATGCTCTCCCGAGGTGACTCCGCCTTCGTACTGCGGTGCGTCCTCCAGAATTGGGTCTTGTCAGCCTTCATAGCCCACTGGACCGCGGAGTCGAAGATCTGCCGTGTCAGCTGGAAGAATACGGGGCGCTGTCAGTCGGGATGAACATTTGGCTAAGGATAGAGCCTCACAGGACGTTTCATAGCCAAAAGAAGGCTCTTCTCGTCTACATCTCGGACGTCTGACCGCAAGAAGTGCTTCAGGGATGGATAGAGGATACACCACACATCGCTCGGAGGGAGGTGTTTCGCCGCCGAAGCGATGAACGCCGCAGCACCTAACAGACAGAAACAGCACATGAATATCCGATGGAGATTGCATGAGTCATAATGATCATCTACCTTCCCGAATCCAGATATTTGGGTGGTACAAGAACCCGAGCGTCGCGCTCATTAGTTCCCATATACGCATCTTCTGGAACAATCCTAGTTCGCAGAGATTCGTCAGGGAGGCGAGAACCTTCGCGACAACAGTCTCCTCGACATCTATCAAGGGACCTATCAGTACTCCGCCTCCTTAACTAGGCCACCACCGAAGACGTACCGGACAGCGCTTGGATCATCAGCGGCAGAATATACTCCTCAAGACTGCGACCATCGGCGCAGGCTGCGACGTCTACAATACTATCGAAGAACGCATACCGCAGCAGCCAGTCGCGATCGTTCAGATACGTGATCATGTGGCTGAGTAGCACGTCGTTCGTCTTCTGCCGGCCGAGGAAGATGCACAGCGAGGAGATGTTGTGGAGGACTGCGCGCTTGACCACGCTGGACGGGTCCATCAGCAGCGCGGACAAATGTTCCTGTATGCTGTTCTGAAGGTCGCTCATACTGGCGTCGTATGAAACCTAGGCATATATGAGCCGGAGAGCAAAGGCCGTAAAAGGAAGACGTTCACCTCGAAATGAGCCTCGTCGTATTCCTGAGTATCCGGCGACACCTTGTACGTTCCGTGCGCCTTCAGCGCCTGACCCATCTCCAGATACCGCATCGCGGTGTCCGCCAGCGGCACTATGATCTGCGCATACATGCACCGCACGAGGACTTCCGGGTCCCTCACGAGATGCGCTATGGCGGGAATAATGTATTCCGGAAATATCGCCGCATTGGACGGCGTAATGACCGTCACGAGCATGAGGACCTGCATGAGCGTACGCAGGGCGGATGCGCGGACGATGGCCGCGTCGTCGTGTAGGAGGTCTACGATGTATGGCACCATGCGATCGAGCTTCGCTTCATCCGTCAGGTGGGCGCAGAGGGCTAGGAAGACGTCGAGAGCGCGGACTTTCGAGCTAGGAAGGGAACAGTTCCGGATGTTTGCGCATACAAGGGACAAGATGATCAAAGCAGGGCCGTCTATATGACGCGTGGGTTTCGTGCGCGTGAGCAATGCGACAAACGATACTCACCTTCAGCTGCCGCTCGTTTGCCGGAAGACCATGCGCTATGAAGCTTGCTCTCGCGGTTGGGTATGTTGAGCTCCACAGGAAGTACATCCTACACAATAATGAGATTGTATTTGACAAAGAGCCACTAGCATGCGTACATGGAAAGGTCTTGAAGAGGCAAACTGAGGGGTATAGTCCACCTGCACATCCATGACAGTCTCTTCCGTGGCTTCGTTGATGAGGTACGGCTCCACGCTCTCGTAATCTCCCCATATTCGCTCCATTCGATGATCCGAGTCACTTGGGAGTGGATCACTTGGTGAATCGCTCGTCAAACCGGTACTTGAGCCGGTGACGGCATTGGGCGGTTTGTGCGCAGAGACGGTTGCGCTCGAGGGGATGCCGGAGGGAGGTGTCGGAGAGGAGAATACGGAGGTGGAGCTGAGTTCATTCACGGAGGAGACATAGTTATGGAGGAACGAGTAGAACGACTCTGGGAAGACCGTCCCTCGCGATGTGTGCAAGAGCGTGTCGAAAGTCGGTCGTGCAGAAGGGTCAATCGCAATCATTTGTTTGATGAGTTGCTTGGCTGGAGTTCAGACAACATCATAACGCATAGAACGCAATTAGACTCACTCGTACGCCCTCATCTTCCACTACTGCCAGCTGAGTATCCACCTTCAGTTCCCCTTCACGGTACTTGAAGAGTTCGCTCAATGTGAACAGAGGCTTTCCCTCCAAGAACAGCTCTGCAATCACGCAACCCGCACTGAAGCAATCCATAGCCTCCGTGACCTTCCCGTCGCGCTTGCCTTCGCTGTCCTCCATTGCCAGTTTTGACTTCTTCGCGCTGATCTCCGGGTTCTCGCTCGCGGTGTAGAACCGCTCGGGCGCGAGGTAGCACGACCGGCGGCCGGACGTGTCGAAATAGAAGGCGAAGTCGGAGGGGTCGTCGAGTGGGAGATACGTGGGCTTGTACGAGGCGAAGTCGGAGATGTATACCCAGTTCCAGGACGTGACGAGTATGTTCTCCGACTTGATGTCTCCGTGCGAGACTTTGCGATTTCGTGCATCGCGGAGTGCGTTCAGAATTTGGAACGCGATCCATTTCTTCTCGACTAGACTGAGGAAGGGCCGCGTGCTGTACACAAGTAGCGTTTTGAGCTGGGTTCATGAATGCAGTAATTAGACGGACGCACCTAATCCTGTCGTACAGGTTGCTCGCTACCCACTGGCGAATCACATATCCCGCCTTGTCCGTCTCCACAAAGGATTGGTATCCATACACGTTGGGTATCTCAGCAAGAGCTTCGCGCTCAACTGCGGTACATTAGATTCCGAACACCTATCGCGCATGGGGAAATGTACACACCCTTTAGCCTCCTGTGATACTTTCGCAAGCTCATGCCCGGGTCGGGCTTGATGAAGATCTTCACGACCAAGTACCCGTTCTTGTGTCGACATTTCACAGTCTTAAGAAACCGCGCGTAGCCCAGACTGTGTGTGTCTGTGGGTGCGGCCGGGCAAGACAGCAAGCATGTATGCGCACCTTCCCTCGTAGACGATGTCTCCTCCGAGCTCCGCCACAAACAAGTCGAGCGCGCCGCTTGTACGCGTCAGCGATTGCGCGTTGCCCATGACGGGATTTGTTGAATCGGAGAGATAGGAGCAGAGTCAATCAATATCAATGGCAGAGCATGTATAACAAAGCGTAGCGGTGAATCAAGGAGTAGACAGGACGAGAGGATGTCCCGGAAGAGGACTGGAACGGGACAGCTGAAGCCACCCTCCGAGTATGGGCGCTTGACGGAATATCGGGGACCCCGAAACTGCGGACATTGCCGACGGTACTTGCGGCTCCGGGGGGCCGTCTGCATGACGTCATGCGTCTTCAGACACACCGTGTGGCGGCGAAATGCACTCACCGAGAACACAAACGTCAGCTTTCCACAAGTGGGCTCAGTGGGTACACGCGGTCTCCCTGCGTGATATCGCAGGACACCCCAAACATCATATGCAATCTTGATGACTTGGCTGGCTTACTCAGCCGTGCATACTACGCTCTCGGAGCCGAATATACCACGGAGAGATTACCATACGTAGAAATCTGATGAGTAGTGATACAAATTAGCAAGTCGTGTATTGTAGTAAGTAACCTGAAACGAGTATGCTACAGCATAATGAGTGATCAATAAGGTTAATGAGCGATGCTGGATGCGGAGAGCATGACGTATCTGTCGACTATAGTCCCGGTATGGAAGAGATTAGGAAACGTACTAGCGGCGACAGCGAGGAAGCAAACGTGATGAGAAATGCGATAGGACGATATACGACGAGAAAGGATGTGATGGAAAAGGAAGCGAAAGATGGTAGCATATGCAACGGCGACGCGGAAAGGCGGTCATACGCTGTTATTGTTCCCCTAATGCGAGTTCGACAAGGGCCGTGCGCCAGTCATCTGCTGTGCCTGGGACTCCTGGAGCGCAGATGGATCGCGCGGCCACGAGATCGAGAGCATGCCCTCAGCGAGGACACTGCGGATGTGCACAGCCTGTCGCCACAGACACACAAGTCAGTTTCGGGCCCCATATACAGAACACTCGCACAAGGTGCCACTCACATTCATGCCGGGGGGTAGGCGTATCTCCCGACGGAACTTGCCATACTTGATCTCTTGCACACGGTAGAGCGCGGAGAGCGCTGTGTCCTCCGCCGACTCAGCAGCGCCCCCCACTCCCGCCCTCGGTTCCGATGGCGAGGGCGCGGGGTTAGTGCTGTTGTGGGGAGTGGCACGCGTGGTGGTGGTGTGCAGCCCCGGTCCCGTGCGCGAGCCCTCGACGATGAGCTGGTCGTTCTCGATGCGCACGGAGAGCTGTTCAACTTTCATGCCCGGGACCTCTAGGACGGCGGTAATGTAAGGAGAGTTCGGGTCGTCGCAAAGGTCCATCCTGGGAAACTCAAGGTCAGCGACCAGAAATGCGTATGAGAAAGGCGCATATACACACCTCGAGAGAAATATCTCTGCCTTCTTCCGCTGAATCATCTGAGCCTTCAGGCGAAGGAACTCTCTGGCCAGGAGGCGATCGATATTCTTGTACCTCGGGTCCTCGCCATCGAGCATCTTGCGCGCCTTTGACATCGACAGACGAGAGGTTGAGGAAAGTGTAGAGGCGTGATGGAATGTCGTATACTGAGGAGACATGAAGAACAGGCGGCGGGAAGTAGGATGGTGTAGACGGTGGCGGACCCCGGCCGGAGAGGGCGCCCGGTTATATACGATCGGAAGTGCCGAAAAATGCTGTAGATCGGGCGCGGGATCTGACCATCTCACAAAGGACGGATCCCCTCTTTGGGCCGGTGCTCCAACGGCTGGTCTGTACCTGGAGCGCACTCGATTGGTCAATTCGGGAAGTTCGGGATGACTCGACTCCCTCCTCGGGGTCAAAATCGTGCGCGACCCGCGCACAACATACGCGGCGCGGCTTACTAGCGCGTCCTGTCCACCGTGTCGTGAGCCGCACAGAAAGTCGATGAGCAAGCGTGGCATGACCGGATGACCCGCCGCGGAGGTGAGTAAGACCCGTCGCGAATTCGCCTCCGGAGCGGTGTTGCTTACGGCGCTTGACTTTCCCCGGGATGGTCATGGCTGTGCACTGTCTCCGAGACGCCCAGCCCCACGCCGTGGAAGACGCCAGGCCTGCCGCGAGCACCCAGCCACGGCGAGTCTCCAGTCTGTCAAGGAGAGCAAATCAGACTGACCGTCGCGCTACCCCACAAATTCTGTGTACAGGCTCCTCCGCAGTCGCATGCCCCGCAGACGCGGCGGATGGATACACAACCCGCTTTCACATGCGCCGCCTCGTCCGCGACTCTGCACCCGCGAACGGCGAACGACGGCCTGCGTAGTCAGCGACGGCTGAACATCGAAACGCTTGAGACACGCCCCTCGGGGTGCTGTTGAACTGGCGCAGTCTGCCCGGACATCGCAAACTGAGTAGTGTTCCGAGCGTCACGGCGTACTCCGCTCGGAATACCGTTTGGACAGCGGAGGTGCGGCCGATGAAACCGGAACTCTCACTATGGTAATCGGACATCCTTAGATTCGTAAGATGAAAGAGAGTTCCTGACGCACGAAAGCCGAGGCGGACGCAGTCCTCATCGGAACACAATTTTGAGCCCTACGCGCCACATCGACACGAGCCTCCGGCCGGAATCAGCACACATATCACATTTGTAGGAGACGGACGATATGAATTCTCAGCCATAGGCTCACAAAAAAAGTGACCATGGTGGCACCTCGAGGCGTACCGCGAGTCCGCAGCACGAAGCGTTCTTTCTGACTCGAGAATAGGGGCTTGAACATGTGCACGGCATGTCGACGCGTCAAGCCATACGGCCGAACAAAGATTTTTGAATCGACTGCCGCTCTGACTCGTAGCTGGCGGGGATGAATGCAAGGAGCGGAATAATGATAGTGGAAGCATACGTGTCCTGCAGCCGTACACATGACAGCCGACGTGCTAGATCCGGATCCCGAAAGGCAACTTTCCATGCCCGCCTACGCGCAACAGCCCACACGCAGCGCTGCATATTGGCTCCAGAGACACAACGCGTCACGTCGAGTCAGCGCCGAGCTGGAAGACAGACAAGCAGTTTCCCTCCGGTGTCTATTGCCACCGAGCGGTGAGACACAACCCGACACAGGCCATAATACGCATACGCACTGTATCTGCCAGCCCGCGCCGACACATAGCAGCGATGACTCTGCCTACTACTGCGCCGCGTTCGAGTTCTGTGCGAGGTGCCGCGCGTTGACGGCGACGAAGTGGTAGGCGACTACGGTGAGCATCGCCAGCATGCCGAGCGAGTTCGCGAGGTTGTAGAGCGTGACGTGGGTGATCATATTGGGACTGCAACGCAACAACGACGAGAAAGACCAAGTAAGCAAGAAAGCACACAAGACGCGAAGGCGACAAAGGAACGGGAGGATGGACAGACCTGACGTCGTGGTCGCCGCCAACGGTGTTGTTTGCGCGTGTTTGGCGCTCCCGCACTCGGGATGAGCTGGGCGCTGCCGGCGTCGCGCTCGCGGACTCGCCCGATCCTCGCCAACGCTGTCCTTTCCTCTGTACTCCTTACCCCACCCTCCACAACACCCGTTGCTTGTTTTGTGTAACGCCGAAAGTCTGCGACAATGAGGCCCACGGAGATCCGCCGCAGCGAAATGCCTGGCCGTGAGTATCCTACTGCCGTTTTGTCACGTTCTGCATGAATCTGACATGGACATGGCTTGTAGCCAAGGTCTACGTGAGTACAAGCCTTTTATGATTGCGAATTGCCGGCATATGGAAGAGACCCTTTGTATGGGAGATGTGGACAACGATTGCTGTGGGATGTTGGCCAAACCCAGTGCTGACCTTGCACGGATTGTAGAACATCTGGTGGGGCGGCAAGGGTACGCAGGAGCAGAAGGGTCTTGTCACCTACAGTACGTCTTCAAACCTCTCTTAATACTCTATCTCTCTAACGATGTTCGTGTGGCTGCCTCCGCCCACTTCCGACCCGATACGCGCCTTCGCGCCCTTTTCTCGCCGACTTCCAGGCCTCTCGCCCTTCCGGCAACGCGCCGCGAAGAACATGTTCAAGAACTACATCTTCAACGGCTACCGCCGCCTCTCCGGCGAGCTCGTCTACTGGTCGATCCCCTTCGCGTTCGGTGCGTATCCTTATCACATGTACCCTTATCCCCTCTCCCAAGCTTCGATTTCCCTGTCTCCTTTGGCGTGTAGCCACCCTTTCCCTCGTGCATCCCGCGCTGACTTCTGTATACTACTTTCCAGGCTACGCCGTGTACGCGTGGGCAAAGAAGCACGACGCGTGGCAAAACAGCAAGGCGGCGCACGTCGCGGGCGGCCACGCCGAGCACTAAGGCCGGCCTCTACGGTGTACACAGCTTAGAACGGAATCCTCGGCGTATCCTGTAGAGCCCCGGTGTCCCTAATCCACGTTCTTTCGGCCTTACTCTGCCTCTCGTGCACCGAGTTCCACCCCGATAGCTGCGGCACGCGGCTAAAGTCTGTGTGTTCTAGGTCTGATTCCCTCCGAGTGCGGCCAGGGTGTCCCTCTCGAGCCGCAGGCCACAGTCCTAGCAGTCATAGTACAGGTACGCCCACAATTCCTGTGGATGCGGCAGCACCTGTGCTTGTAGGTATACGGCTGCGAAGTGGGGAGAAGAAGGCTGCGGTCCCGCCCCGTTTGCCTCGTTGCTGCAGCGTGTTGGTTGGCCTCTGCGGAGATACTGCCAGTCGATTTAACTTTCCTCAGCCGCTTCGGGTACAAGATTCCTGCGTATCTGAGGTCGCTGGATACTTGACACTCTAAGTCATGTGTGGAGTCAGAATGTCAGAATGTGCCGCGTGGACTGACCAGACTTGTTTCGCGGGCTTCTGGCCTAAAGGCCTCAAGGCCTCACCGAGAAGGCGTGAACATCGCTAACACCTATATGCCAGTCTTCGCCATCATCCAAACAAACTTACAGACCTCTGCCGCCATCCACGCAACATCCACGCGAGTTCTCCCTCCACTGACTCGCCGTAGCTGTGCCTCGATAACCCGTGCCCGCGCCTGTGCTCCTGCAGGCTCCTGCCCACTGCCCAGCACTTCGGCGCCTAATTTCACCCCCGCGCGGCGTCTGCCGTAACCTCGAGTCATCTTCGCGCTGGAAGGCCGCCAGCTGTGGCGGTGGGCTCGACTCCTTCATTCCTCACCCGCTGGGGCGTGAGTCAAGATGGACGATGAGTTTGGGCGGCGGGATAAAAGCTCGGGATGTTGCGGGATGGGTTTTACCCCCTCGCCTCCCCCCGTCTCCTCTGCTAGCTCAAGCCTTCCCCCCCTTGTCAGAAGTTTCTCAAGTCTCTACTCCAAGTCTTAAGCAGCGAACAGCCCCATTCGCTACCCTCCTAGTTACAGAATAAGATCAAGATGGCCCCTCGCATGACCCGCTCTAAGTTTGTGTCCGCGCTCGAGAAACGGCTCGGACGCACCCTGACCGACAACGAGACAATGAGGCTCGCGGCCTGTGCGCGCGCGGCGAGGCTCTGGCGTGAACAGAAGCATATTTATAAGCCGAGGTAAGTTTGCTATATCAGACAATCACTCATTTGCTGACGTTGTGGCTATCTCCAGGATGGAACTGCACGACGACGGGGAAAGCCGGCGCGTCACGGCGCTGTTCGAGCTGCCCGGCCTGCGCCCGGACGAGGTCTCGGTCGACGTCGTCGACGGCCGGCTCATCGTCGGGGGCGAGCGCCGGCCGTTCGGCGCCGCGCCGTCCGAGCAGGCGAAGCAGCGGCTTTCCGGGGACAAGCAAATGCACGTCGTCTTGCGCTCCGACCGGGGTGGTTCTTTGGCCGTCGGGCAAGAGGGCGCAGCGATGCAAGTCCGCGAGCTCAAGTATGGCTTTTTCCGCCGCG
Source organism: Grammothele lineata (assembly GCA_002150815.3). Classification (NCBI taxonomy): domain Eukaryota; kingdom Fungi; phylum Basidiomycota; class Agaricomycetes; order Polyporales; family Polyporaceae; genus Grammothele; species Grammothele lineata. The sequence goes on from NDFF03000035.1 coordinate 276,826, forward strand.
TTGTCGCTGTGCCCGATGGATGCACGGTGAGCGGTTTTACCCGGAGTGGATACATGGGAAGAAGAACGCTAACGAGACGTTCGTTCGTAGACCTCGGACCTGGAGGCAGTCATGGAAAACGGAATGCTCAGCGTCTCATGGCCGAGGGACCCCCTCGTGGACCTCTTCGAGGAGACCACCCATATCTCGAATGTCAGTCACGCCCGTTCCGCGCAGGAGGACTCTATGGATTCCGTCAAGATGTCGATGGATTAGCTCTGTGTCTGGATTGTTGGTTTTGGATGTACTACCCCCCGCTCTTCGAATATGCTATTGCATCATTTATTGGACTTGCGCTGTGTGACCCGGGTGTGAGTGCGATCTTGGACCTACAGCTGTCCATATTTACGCGAGCGACTCACGGCGGCCTCGAGGCCGTGTTCCCTCGGACCTCGAGGCTTGCCTGGGCTCCAGGCTATGAGCGTAAGTAAAAGGCCGGGGAGACCGAGGAGAGGCCGAGGAGCGGGAAGAGCGCGAAAGATGATCGTTATCTAGCCGCGATAGGATTGGCCGAGGGAGCTGGGGTCGCGCCGGGCCGCTGATCACGATGCAGCGAGTGACTCGCGACGACGACGATTGGGTTTGGGCATGCTCGCCCTGCATCGATTGCTCGTCCCTCGCTCTCCGTACATACATCCTCTCCGCGCACACGCCCTCGTCCGATACTGCTCTCACGCGCACGCTCATCCGCACCACCACCACCACCACCACCACCACCACCCTCATCGTCTCCAGAAACTCGGCGACCAGCAGCGCACGATGACGACCCCGGTCGCGTCTACCTCCCAGCCCGCGCAGCTCCCCGCGCTCGATGCGCCCCACCAGGACACCCCCGCGAAGAAGGGCAAGGACAAGAAAGTAAAGGAGGCCGCGTCTGGCCACCCTCTCGAGGTCTGTCGCGCGCCCCGCTGTCTCTCGCTCCGGACGTCGTCTGACGTCTTTGCTCTCGCTCTTCTTGTAACCATCCTGGCTTTGGCTCGTATCCGACGCAGCTCAACCCCCCGCCCGAGTTCTTTGAGCACCGCCTGAAAATCTTTGAGAAACTCAAGGCCGAACACGACGAGTGGATTAAGAGTGAGTCTCATCCCTCTTCCCGCTGTTCGCGCGTTGTCTCTGACGACTTCTTGGACATGCAGACCAGCCCCGGCAGGAAATTGCCATCACGCTCCCGGATGGCTCAGAACGTAAAGGGACCAGCTGGGAGACGAGTCCGATGGACATTGCGAAGCAGATTTCGCAGGGCCTGGCCGACCGTGCTGTCATTGCAAAGGTGAGTCAGCTTTTGAGTCAGACGTGTCAGGGCGTATGGCGTATGGTCGAGGATTCTGTATGCGGGATTTACATACGGTCGTATGGGTGAAAGCCACGTCTCACCGGGGTATCCTCGCGCGAGACGAAGAATAGGCCGTTTTTGTCGGTTTTTCCTGGCATTGCTTGTTTATTCACGGATCGGATGAATGGTTGCATACGTGCAATAGTGGAGGCGTGAGGATGAGCAAATTGGATCTTATGAATCTCATGGGTGCCTTGGTCATTGGAAAAGAGCGCCGGAAGCGCGTCGCAGATGCGCACGATACCCTGTGAATTCGTCGCAAAACGGGTCTGCCGAAATCCTTCTTCTGCGTTGTGTAGAGGTAGTCCGTGCTCCTGTCTCCTTTTGTTGCCGTTCTCCCTTCCTCCCGCCGTTATAACGCTCAACACCTCTCCCCCAGGTCAATGGCGAGCTATGGGATCTCGAGCGTCCCCTGGAGGGCTCATGCTCACTAGCAATCCTCACTTTCGATGACGCGGAAGGTGAGTTGTACACTATATGCGCCAAATCCCTTCATGACGTCGTCCCTCAGGCAAGAAGGTCTTCTGGCACTCTTCCGCGCACGTTCTCGGCGAGGCCTCGGAGCGCCATTACGGCTGCCACCTCTGCTTGGGACCCCCGACGGATGACGGCTTCTTCTACGAGATGGCCATTGCTGACCGGTAAGCGCTAAGCAGTGGACGTTAGGGCACGTTGGTCTAACCCGCCCATTTCCAGGCCAGTTGCCAGCACGGATTACCCCGCCCTCGAGAAGGTCGCGGACATGGCCATCCGGGAGAAGCAAAAGTTCGAGCGGCTTGTGGTCCCGAAGGAGACGCTCCTCGAGATGTTCGCGGTATGCACCATCCCACTTTCTCGCTCTCGTCGTGGTCTCACCCCGTTTCCGCCGTCAGTATAACAAGTACAAGAAATACCTCATCGAGTCCAAAATCCCCGATGGCACTTCCACGACCGTGTACCGCTGTGGACCCATGGTCGACCTTTGTGTCGGCCCGCACATCCCCCACACTGGCAAGATCAAGGCTTTCATGATCACCAAGGTGAGTCTATTTAGCGCTTGGCTGTCCTATTGCTCAACGTGTGGCAGAACTCGGCGTCATATTTCCTCGGAGACGCCAACAATGACTCGCTGCAGCGAGTATACGGTATCTCTTTCCCCGACAAAAAGCAGCTCACGGAGTACAAGGCGTTCTTGGCGGAGGCTGCTCGTCGTGACCACAGGAAGATCGCAAAGGTATGTTGTTATACTTAAGCTAGTTGGCTCGTCTAACGGGTTTGCATATAGGAGCAAGAATTGTTCTTCTTCAACGATCTCAGTCCAGGAAGTTGTTTCTTCCTACCGCACGGCACGCGCATTTATAATACGCTCATTGAGCTAATGCGGGTAGGTTTAACGCTTCCTGACGATCGCTCGCGTGCTGACATTCTCTCTAGTCTGAATACTTCAAGCGCGGATACCAGGAAGGTGGGACTCATTGCATTCCATCTGCACTTTCTTTGCTGAGCATTCTTTAGTCATCTCGCCCAACATGTACAGCAGTAAGCTATGGGAGACGTCTGGGCACTGGGCCAACTACAAGGACGACATGTTCACGCTCGACGTCGAGAAGGAGAAGTGGGCGCTCAAGCCGATGAACTGCCCCGGGCACTGCCTCATCTTCGACTCGCGCGACCGGTCGTACAAGGAGCTGCCCATCCGCATGGCCGAGTTCGGCATTGTGCACAGGAACGAGGCCTCGGGCGCGCTCACGGGTCTCACGCGTGTGAGGAGGTTCGTCCAGGACGATACCCACATTTTTTGCTTGCCCAACCAGGTGCGTCCGCGGTACGGACTGGCGAAGTTACAGAGACTGATAAGATACGTAGATCGAGGAGGAACTTTCGGGCCTGTTCGACTTCATGCAGCACGTCTATGGTCTCTTTGGTTTCGAGTTCGAGCTGGAGCTCTCCACCCGCCCCGAGAACTATCTCGGCGACCTCGAGACGTGGAACACGGCCGAGACGGTGAGCCCATTTGCTTTCTCCCTCCGCACATCGCACCCCCAACTCACCCCGCCCTGTCATCCCAGCAACTCAAGCAAGCGCTCGAGACCGCCTACCCGGGCAAGTGGGAGCTCAACCCGGGCGACGGCGCCTTCTACGGGCCCAAGATCGACATCAAGATCCGCGACGCGCTCAAGCGCTCCTTCCAGTGCGCGACGATCCAGCTCGACTTCCAGCTCCCCGAGCGCTTCAACCTCAAGTACCGCTCCGCGGACGAGGCGCCCGACGCGCCGCCGTCGAGGCCGGTCATCGTCCACCGCGCGATTCTGGGCTCGATGGAGAGGTTTATCGCGATCATTACGGAGCATTTTGCGGGCAAGTGGCCGTTTTGGTTGAGTCCGAGGCAGGTGCTAGTTGTACCCGTTGCGGTGCCTTACGTGAGTGTTCTTGTCGGAGGACGAGTCGGAATTGGGGATGGATGATACTGATGGGCGACCATTACAGCGCGAGTATGCGGTGGAGGTCACGGATAAGCTCACGAAGCTCGGGCTCTACGTCGACGTTGACAACGGGGAGAACACGCTCCCGAAAAAGATCCGTAACGGCGAGATCGCGCAGTACAACTTCATCCTCGGTGCGTTCCTTCCCTGTTCACATGCCACGTGTGAGTCGTGCTAATCGCTGTTTTCTCGATACTGCGCAGTGGTCGGCCAGGAGGAGCTCGATAGCCGCTCGGTCAACGTGCGGAACCGGGACGACGTCGGCACCAAGGCGCGCACGGAGACGCTCCCGTTGGACGTGATCGCAGAGAAGTTGGTCGCGCTCAAGCAGACGCGGAGCATCGCAAACAAGCTCGTGTAGAGGGCCTCTGTTATTGTCGTGCTAAACGTCGTGCCGGGGGGCGCATGTAGTATATCGGGGATAGGTAGAGTACCAGGTGTAGTGAGAGATCCATCTAGAAAGAAGTCCTGCCCTATTTTGGTGTTCGCGTTCGACCGTGCGCTTTTGTACCGCCTCTTTGATGAGGGCCCGAGCGGTCCAGACGCTTCATACATGGAACGTCTTCTGTCTGCATGAGAATATCTGCGTCAGCCAGTCCATGAACACACGCTGGAGTAAGAGAACACTCACATCCAAGGCAAGATATACATCCTCGTCGGCGACCACGGCAGCACCGGCTCCATAACCACGCCCGCCTCAAACAGCAAGAACACATACGTCGGCGCGAGCACGCTCACCCACCCCACGACCCACACGTACCCCACCCACCTCCCTACCCTCGTACCCGCAAGGCGCGCGGCGGGCGTGCGCCGGAGGACGGCGAGCACGAGGTCTTCGAGGGAGATCGCGAGGGCGTTGAGGACGAAGAAGGGGACGGAGCGCCCGAGGTAGGACTCGTCGGAGCTGGGGCCCGGGGAGCCGAGCGCGAGGTCGCCGAGGCCGTGGATGAAGGCGGAGAGGAGGAAGGCGGTGTAAAGCTGGATTTGGGAGGAGAGGGTGCTGCCAGGGGAGGCGCGGAGGGTGCGCGCGGCGAGCTTGCCGAAGTGTTGGAAGTGCTGATGGGGGAGAGACGTGTTAGTGTGGGGGGGAGAGGAGGGTGAGGGTGAGGGAGGGACGTACGCGACGGAGATTTTGGTGCCAGGTGCGTCTGCAGGAGGGGTGTGCGCTATACGTCAGCCTACTGGTACCATGTACAGAAGAAGAGACGTCAGCGCACCCCCAGAGACGACGCAGCGTATACGCGTCCGCCCACCGCCCAAACGTGTCCGGCCAGTCCTCGGGGCGGCTTAGCCCCAGCGCGACGGCAAGGAGGGAGGCGAGGACGGAGTACATTTTGAGGATTGCGTAGGTATTGATAAGCTGCACGACCACGCAGGCGGAGCGAAATAGGTAACCAGAAAACCCGGGCGCAGTGGGTGCGACATCGTAGAGGTGGCGGTAGGGGTACATGAAGGCCTCAGTAAGGTCGACGAGCACTACGCTCGTGAGGAGCTGGAAGAGACGGCGCCGGAAGAACTGGGAGCGCGTTGGGAAGACGGGTGGGACGTTGCCGACCTATGTGAAGGTGATGGTGTCAGCAACGCTAGGCAGAGTGCATCGAGAGGAGAATGGTCATACCTGGACGTTCCAGCCAATGAGACGATTGTTGCGAACTATGCACATGGCGTTATAGAGTCTCGTGAGGAGCGACCGCGCCGCGAGCGGTGAAGGTTCCTTGTCGTGTAAGTAGCGGAAGTCCTTCATGGGGTCTGTAAGCCAGACGAAGAGGATTGCATTGCAGAACGTGTTTCCGAACACCGCGCTGCCTACTGCGTAATTGTCGCGCGGGTTTCCCGTCGTGGTGCTTGTGAGGACGTAGAGGATATATCCGCAAAATCCTATGGAGGCGACCGCTTTGACGGGGAACGGGAGGTGAAGCGCGATGAGGACCGGGAGCAAGAGCTCGGGGAGGGCAAGGTGAAAGAGGGGCGAGAACGGCAGCCGTTCATCCAGATATGCAACGGCAGCCATTAATTCCGACTAAGTATTGTCTCCTGCTCGAACTCGAGAGGAACCTGCTATGATGTCGTTCTGAATGAGCATGATTGTTACGAACGAAACGGAATTACGTGCTCACCAAAGAACCAAGAAGAGCCGGAACGTAGCCGCTAGAGCTGCGCCGGGACGCGGGGAAGAATTTTCGTATTCTATAAACCCTCCACGGGAGACAAAACTTATATGATGCGTCGACTGCGTTCAGGCCCCAAATCGGGCCGGTATATCGTACGATGGCGACCACATTGATGGCACAGGAAACGTTCATGAACGTCGATCAATATTTGGGTGGCGGATATATTCGTGCGTACTCCTACGAGCTCGAAAGCTGTGCTTTGGCAAGTCAGAGGACAAGTACGTATGATGGACATATAAGGAGGATTGCAGCGCACCTGGATGATGACGCTGACGTATGCAAGTGGTCCGCGGAATGTTGAACAATCTCAGCCAGGCACTACCCCGCCGCCCGACGGATGTTATTCGCCGCGACAATCACGGTAGCGCATGACAAAGCAAGCCCGATTGCTGCCGCGAGCAATCCGAGGTGATGAGTACGGCCTACTCATCATGTTCAAGGCTGCTACCTTCGGGATACGGCGACATCAGCCCGATGACCGCCCCAACATGAACCGGGGACAAGAAAGTGGCGACTTATATCGAGCTGATATACGGCATGGCGGTTGTATGGATATCATTTGCTAGTGTTCCGATATTGCCTCTCAGCCTCCGACATGCCGTACTAGATGAGAAGGTTTCGGCGAGACTGTGGTCGCGCGCAGAGAAGTGACGTCCTAGATCAGGCGCCCATAGAGGACATTTACGTCTCTAGCTCGCTGCAGCCTCTCTTCCGTCCCGCAGCCGTGTTCGCCTTCTTCCTCATCGATAACGACCCTCGCGCTCACGACAGCTCCTTTAACGACCTCTGCAATGTCTGTCCGCGTTCTTGTCACTGGCGGTACCGGCCTTGTCGGCCAGGGCATCAAGTATGTTATCGAGAACGAGCCTGCAAACTCGCACTTTGGCAAGCGCGATGGCGAGGAGTGGTTCTTCATCGGTTCGTCTGAGGCCGATCTCAAGTGAGTGCCTGGTTTATACCGTAGCATGACCCTCCCACTTACGATGTCGTCTGCGTTCTGCTCAGGGACAAGGAGCAGACGAAGAAGCTGTTCGAGAAGTACAAGCCCACCCATGTCATCCATCTCGCCGCGCTCGGTGCGTTTGCCCCCCCTCGCCCTCTTGGCGCATGTTCATCGTCGCGCCTATGCGCTGACAGTTGGTGGCCTCTTTGCAAACATGGCGCGCAAGGTATGTCTTGTCCGCGCGTTCTCCGTTCCCTCTCCGTTGAGCATTACCTGCACAGCTTGACTTCCTGCGCGACAACATCCTGATCAACGACAATGTCCTCCATGCCTCGCACGAGTTCAAGTGCAAGAAGGTCATCTCCTGCCTCTCCACCTGCGTCTACCCCGACAAGGTTGAGTACCCTCTGGACGAGACCAAGATCCACCTCGGCCTCCCTCACGAGAGTAACTTCGGTTATGCGCACGCAAAGCGTCTTGTGGATATCCAGAACCGGTGAGCGTATCCCCTCCCTCGCGGTGCGCGGTTGCTGAATGGCGCGACTGTCCCGCGCGGGCATTACAGCGCATACAAGGACCAGTATGGCGACAACTTTACCTCCGCGATCCCGACGAACGTCTTTGGGCCGCACGACAACTTGTGAGTGCCTGGCGTCCCACCGTATTTGTGCTAAGAGATTATTGACGGGTTCGCGACGGGTGTAAAGCGACCTGGAGAGCGCGCACGTTCTTCCTGCACTGATGCATCGGTGCTACCTTGCGCAAAGTACGTCTTGGTCCCGCTCGCCCTGACAAGAACCCCCCGCTAACGCCCCGATCTTCGCCCCTTTCCCACTCTTCGCCCACGCCGCTTCCAAAACGCCACCCGCCACACCTTCTCTTCTCTTCGCGCTCGCGCCCGTGCAGAGAACAAGACCCCCTTCGTCGTCTGGGGCTCAGGCAAGCCCCTCCGCCAATTCATCTACTCGCGCGACCTCGCGAAGCTCTTCGTGTGGATGCTGCGCAACTACGACTCCGTCGAGCCGCTCATCCTCTCCGTCGGCGAGGACGAAGAAGTCTCAATCAAAGACGCCGCGGACGCGCTCGTCGCCGCCATGGGCTTCGAGGGCGAGTACCGCTTCGACGCGTCCAAGGCCGACGGCCAGTTCCGCAAGCCCGCGTCGAACAAGAAGCTCGTCAAGCTCCTGGAGGGGACCGGGTTCGAGTTCACGCCGTTCGATAAGGGTGAGCAGGGTGTTGCTGGGGATGCGTGTATGCGGGGGGCTGACGGACGGGACAGCGCTCGAGGAGACCGTGCAGTGGTTCCTCCAGAACTACCAGAACGCGCGTATCGGGAAGCCTCAGTAGAGGTCGTGGAGGGCATAGAGGGGCGTGGCGTTAGAAGTCTGTATCCTTGTAAACTGCTTTGTGCCGGTGGCGCACTATCACAATCGTTGGCTTGCACTCCGGAACTGCTCTCTTTCCCCGTGACTGGCGTGCTCGGGGGCGCTGGACCGGAAGTGAGAAATTATGTGGTGATTTTGCGTCCGAGCTCGGGACACGAAACAAGCTGTCTAGAAGAACAACAACAGTACCGCTGCGCTAGCTACGCACGGGGCAGTCCGATTCGATTCAGTTACACGATTCATGGTCCCTTTCCTTCTTTCCGTATCGTATACGTATGCGTCTCCACCCCTCCGAAGGGTCTCTCCCCTGGACCCTTAGCGCTCAATGCTTAGTTCTGATCCTCGACGAGGTTGCTCGACGCCTTCAGGTCCTCGGTGACCATCTCGGTCACGAGCGCGTCGAACGCGACCTTGCGCTTCCACCCGAGCAGCTTCTCCGCCTTTGCGGGGTTGCCGAGGAGCAGGCTAGACAGGGAGGGCGGCGCGGCGTCAGCGCCTAGATCGGGCGATAGGGAAGACGCTATAGGGAAGAAAGGGACGTACTCGACTTCGGCGGGACGGAAGTACTGCGGGTCGACTTTGACGAAGACGCGGCCCGACTTCTCGTCGTAGCCCTCCTCGTCTTCGCCGGATCCTCTCCACCTGGAGATGCGGGGTGAGTACGGAGGCGCGCGAGGAAAGGAAGGGAAGGAGGAAAACGCACTTGATGGTGTAGCCGAGGACCGCAAACGCCTTCTCGACGAACTCGCGGACGGGGTGCGTCTCGCCCGTCGCGAGCACGAAGTCCTCAGGGGACTCCTGCTGCAGCATGAGCCACATGCCCTCGACGTAGTCCTTCGCTGCATCCCATCGCCGCCCGTTCAAATCGTGTAGTACTTGTTAAGATGGTAAGGTGCTCACCGTGTCCCCAATCACGCTTCGCGTCAACATTGCCGAGGTAGAGGCACTTCTGCTTTCCAAGGTGGATATCCGCGACCGCGCGCGAGATCTTGCGGGTGACGAACGTACGCCCGCGACGGGGGCTCTCGTGGTTGAACAGGATGCCGTTGCACGCGTACATACCGTACGCCTCCCTGTAGTTCACGACGATCCAGTACCCGTACAGCTTCGCAACGCCATACGGCGAGCGCGGGTAGAACGGCGTTTTCTCCGTCTGCGGCGTCTCGACGACCTTGCCGTACAGCTCGGACGTCGAGGCCTGGTAGAACCGGACGACCTTCTCGAGCCCGCACGTGCGGATCGCGTCGAGGAGACGGAGCGTGCCGAGCGCGTCGACGTCGCCGGTGTACTCAGAGAGGTCGAAGGAGACCTTGACGTGCGACTGCGCGCCGAGGTTGTACACCTCCGTCGGGCGGACGGTCGCGATGATGTACACGAGGTTCGTGCTGTCCGTCAGGTCGCCGTAGTGGAGCTTGAACTTGGTCTCCCCTACGGTTCGCGGTCAGGAATACACGAGACGCGAGGGAGCGAAGGACAAGAAAATGGTGCTCACTCTTCTCGTGCTGATCCGCATAGAGCGAGTTGAGACGGCTAGTGTTGAACGAGGATGAACGACGAATGATCCCGTGGACGTCGTAGCCCTTCTCCAGCAACAGTTCGGCACTGTGGGAATGGCCGTTCGTCAGTATATGCGGTCCCCGATACTAACACCGAGCGTGTCCCAATCGGCCTCCATCGATGTCACGCGAGGGGCCACCGACTGCTTGCGCGGAGCGCATATACAAGGATTCCTCCTCCACGCGCGAAAGTATCAATGCAAGACAAAAGGAAACTCACAGGTAGGATCCATCCTGCCCAGTAATACCTATGCGCCGATCCTCAGTTGCGCTGCACACACAAAGGCCCAAAATAACACGCACCCGAGATCAGCGCGACCTTGCGCTTGCGGTAGTCGACCATCTGCGCGTCCGTCATCTTGTGCGTGAAGGGGGTGGAGACGTCTGCCATCGAAGCCATCGTTGCTGTCGTGTCGTGCGTGCGCGAGGTGAGTTATGCGGGGGTCGTGGGGGCAGAAGGAGAGGGAGGCGGAGGGAGGGCTGCCGATCTCGAGGCGCGTTGTGCATTTATTGCCCTTCACTTATCCGCAGGCGCTTGGGTAAGGGCGCCCGGGCTACGCGTGCGGCGTGCCACCTCGCGCACGCGAGGGTCGCGCGCTGAGATCGAGACTCGAGGCGGGGCGCGCCCCTCTCCGCACACCACCATTCGGGCTCTCCCGCCGGGCCTGACTGCCCTTGTAAATTCGCTGCGCCACAGATTGCAGGCACAAGGTTGCACAAGACCCATCGCGGCCTCGGAAAAAATATGCAAACCAAAAGCCAGAGCACGGAGAACATGCATGAAATTCATGAGCCCAGCCAGTTCAATGCGCGCAGCCGCGTCGCGTGCATAACGCGTGCTCTTACTATGTAAACGACTTCCATAGGACAGGTGACTAGCCCCCAGAGTCTGAAAAGAGCCTGAATCAAGCACGAAGTCGACGCTGGACGTCTCAGCGGTTGCCACGGCATATCACCGCCGTCCTGGGCCAATAGGTATTCGCAGAGATGGAGAAATCGTCTCCTGGAATGAGTTTCCGCCACGGCGAGCGGTGCTAGGGCGAACTTCTTGTGCCTCTCAACCAACCGCGTCGGAGCGCGAGCGTTCCTCTGGGTTCCTTTGCCCACCCTCGTTGCCTTCCTCGAGGTGCGTGTGTGCCTTCGATGTCTTGGATGACGTAGGAAAACGCGCCGGGCCCACCACTGTGTCGCCGCCGTTTTGACGAGCGCGTGATAAGCGCAGCCCATCAGCGGCCTCCCTGCACCGTGATCGCAGCGGGGACGTCGATGAGGGCGGTGCGCAAAGCTTCTGGATCCAAGCTGTGTTGCAATGGAACGGTAGAGTGAACCTGGTCTGCAGGTACTGCGGGAAGATGTATACCACGGTAAGTGTTGATATGGTAGGCGATCAGATGAGAAGGAGCATAGCATCCGGCACCCGCGACCGCTAGACCAAGGCTCGGGAGGAATCGTAGCAGAAGTATGCCATATGCTGGTGTGTAGTCGAAAGGTACAGGCGAGATGATCTTGGTGAACATTGAACAAGAGGAGTGGCTGGCGTCTAAATTACTCGATGTGGCGGGCTTCAGCCGATCTTCCCACGAATACAAACCGTCTTGTATGTATCGAAGGCTTCGAGCCCCTCTCTTCTACACCGCCATCATCTCAGCGTCGTGAGACCCGCAAATCCCGAGGTAGAGTTTAGAGCCTCGTATTTAAAGGAAGATAGCACGCCTCTCGTACGGCGTGCGTATCCTAAACAGATCCGAAGTTGGTCACGAGCCCACACTTCGGAGCGGGTCCGCACCATGTCAACTCTCGACCACTCGCCTCGGAAGAATTCTCCAGTAATATCCCGGGACGTTACGCCCAGCGAACTCCGGATGACCGCCTCCAACACGCACTCCTCTAGGCCGACAATGTTCCGCTACGCAGGTGCTGCTATGGCCGACGGGCTTTGTGTCCACCGTGATACATGCCCCTGGCCGAGGTAGAGGCATATGCTCGGGACGACTTCAAGCAGCGATGGGGGCATCTTATATACGGCAGTTACTGCAGTATCTTGCTCCACCCGCCGCCTTTCGACGACCCATCCCACTAAAATCCAGTATGCTGCCCTCAGCAGTCTCCATCCTTGGGGCGCTCTGCTTCATCGCCGGTGTTACCGCTCAAGCAACCGAGTACGGCCAGGTACGCCTTGAGCATTCTACTGGGTCAGCAAACACGCGCTGATTGCCATGGACTCTTCGCGAACGCAGTGCGGCGGAATCGGTTGGTCCGGGGCGACAACGTGCCCTTCAGGCTGGACATGCACTGCGCAGAACCAGTACTACTCCCAGTGTCTTCCGGGCGCAGCGTCCAGTGCGCCCACTAGCGCTCCCGGAAGCACTGGCGGTGTCACCCCCACCTCCACGAGCAGCGCTGCGAGCGGCACTTCTACCCTCCAGGCCGGAAACTCCTTCATCCGCGCAGTAGTACGTCGCCGAGTTCCGTTCCGCTGCCTATGAACCTGTACTCACGACCTGCGATCCATCACAGGAGGACCCCAACTTCCACAAATACCTCCGCTCCGAGGTCGCAGGAACCGCGTCCGACGCGGTGCTCGGCGACCCCGACACAGCTGCACAGTTTCAGATCGTGAACGGGCAGCTCATCCAGGAGGTGCCCGACGGCTCGCAGCTGTACGCGGTCGTCGAGGCGCGCGCGAACTCGACGGTCATGAAGCTCAAGATGTCGTGGTCGGACGAGCCCGCGAGCGGCGACGCCGCGGGCACGTTCATGTGGTCCGGGGACACCGTCGAGTGGTCGATCCCGTCGATCGCCAGGCCGCAGCTGAATGTGAGTGTCTTTGACTGGAAGTTCGGGCCCGGGGTCGGAAGCGGGACTTGAATGAGAGACTGACTGATGGCGCGACGTTAGGCGTGGCTTATTTGCCCTGACGCGGATGGGAACAAGGACGTGTACATCAACCTTGGCAACTACGACTACATGACCCCTGCGGGATGCGCGGACGAGACGATCCACGCGTACACTGGTGCAACGGCGACAGCCTAAAGGGAGCGATTAGGACCTTTCATGTAGTCGTATGTTGTAAAATGCACTGGCGCGACATCGGTATATCAGAGGAGGTATTGTGCGAATATGTCCTGTAAGGATTTGAGTCGACCGCTGGCTGCCACTCGACGAGTCGTGAGCTTGATCGGAGCTTGGAAGCGCCCGCCTATTCACGTGATGCGAGGCCGGGTGCTATGTATGGTGACAAGTTTTCGCGGCACTTCCAAGTTCGAACTCGGACGTCGAGGTAGGCTCAACTACTCCTGGTCTATTCCCCTCGTATACATTCTGATTGTTAGCGACCCCGACATCAACCATGCACACCTGCCTCTTCGTTGCTGAGATACTAGGGGAAGTTTTCCGCTTCCTAGACGAGTACGTTTACGACGAGGCCGTTCCGACGCTAGTGCGTCACCGCGAAGAGGCATCTCTTCGCACTTTCGCAGCACTCGCCCGGACGTGCCGAGCACTCCAAGAGCCTGCCTTGGCCATGCTCTGGAGGGATATACCTGATCTCTTCGTATTACTCCGCAGCCTCCTTCCTCCAGAGGCGCTACGATATGACCAGGATTCTTATACGCTGGTAGGTGTATCGTCGGTTTCCTCATTAGTTTGACTAATTCGTTGTGAGTATAGTACTTGAATACTCCTCTGGATGACATTGTCTGGCGGAATCTCGACCCTTACGTCAAGAGAATCCGCGCGATCGGCTTACCCTTACCTTACACTGGCACTATTCACAGGCAGCTGGATCCAGATAGTGCACTACATCCTCTGGAGAACTATCTCATGCACGAGAAGGATGTGTTATCTAGAGAGCGGCCTTTTCCTAACTTAAACCACGTCATTTACCACCACACTTGGGAAAACGAAGCATACTGCCGGCTTCTACTAACGCCGCATCTACAAGTGCTCCATCTTCCGCTAGTTTTACTCGCAGTACGTGATCCATTCCTTTGAGCCAATGCCGTCATCGGAAGCTGATATATCTAGCCAGGCTTGAGGACAGACACCTTCGTACAGACCTTTATCGACAAGTGCGATGCATGGAACTGTGAGGTGGGACCGTGCCAGACCGCTGTTCTGAACGCGCTGCGCAACATGGATCGTCTCGAACGTGTCGCAATTAACGGGGCCCTCGCAAACGAATCAATCATGTCACGTCTTTTAACTCTGCAGTCCCTCACGTCAATGATTCTGGAGACGAGCGAGTCTGGCACACCCGACCCGGCGCCGCCGATCCCAGTCGATCAGATCTTTCCTCGTCTCCGTCATATTGTGGTGTCCAACGGTGATCACGCGCCGCGAAACTTTCTGAGCAGTCTCAAAAGTCCTCAAACTCTCCGGTCTGTCACTGTCCTCTGGACTTATCAATACTCTGCGACAAACACGGCCAGCGATGTTCGGGCTGTCCTCGGAAGTTTGCTGGGCATGCGTCTCCGTCATATCGCTATTGTCCTCACATCGCGCATGGCATCCGTCCTTGTGGACGGAAATCGGTACTTTGCCCTCCGACTCTTCCCGCGAGGACAGGACTACCTCCGCCCCCTACTCCAGATGTCTCAGCTCCGTGTCGTCAAGATCGAGTTGGACGTCGCCTTATTTGTCACCAACGGATTCCTACGCGAACTCGCGACAAGCCTCCCGCACATGGAGTTCCTCAGTCTGTTACCACCGTGCTTCGGCGGGCGGCTCGTGCTGCTTCAAGACTGGGAGGACGGAGAACTACCCACGCTTGACGGGCTGCTGCCGTTAGTCGAGCGTTGCCCAGGCCTCGAGGAAATTCGGCTGGCAGTCCGCCCCGCCTTCTCGGAGAGCTTCGACGAGTCGGCTACTTTGCCGAAGGAGTCGCGCTCAGATGCGTTGGAGAAACTGCGTTTGTGGACGACCCCGGTCGAGAACCACTCCATCGCGGATGCGGTCTCCTCCTTCCTCCTGGAGGTGTTTCCGCGTCTCCACACCATCAGCGTGGGCATCTTCCCGCTGAATATCGACGACCGATATCGACTCTTCACCACGAAGGGGATGGATTCTCAATTCTCACGGTGGAGATCGCTGCTGCAGTGTCGACATGGGAACGTTACCAACTCGATCAACTTTGTGGATGAGGACATAGGGTGGTAATGTGTGTCGTTGTAGCAGCCTTCTAGGCAGGCGGTCGATATTATAGCGAGTGCGATGATCCCCCTTTAGAACTTGGACACGTACGGGTGCAGCTATGAGTGCAGCCGTCGAGGACCGGAATGGACCGATGCGCTTGACTCGGAGTTGTGAGCTTGTGTACAAATCTGCATCGTATACTGAGTACTACTTACTTACTTTGACCCGTTTGGAGAATATCATTTGACTCTGGAAACATACCCTCTCCTTAGTAATGGTAAGTGTTGTAGCTTGAGCCTGTGCAAATGGTGTCAGTGAGGTCGACGCTCACCTGTCCTGGATGTGCCAGACAGCCTTTCATTGTGACTATTTCAACTCCGAAAATGTCGGCTCCGATAGTTAGACGCCCACCGGTGCCACCTGTCGCGCGCGAGGCCGACGATCGTTACGACGTTTAACCTTCGCCGACTGACAGTCCTACCAAGCCGGGGCCACTATAACCCGTGCTCCTGGTGTTTTCGTTGGCCTCATCCAAACTCACCGAATTACCTTCGATATCGCTATGCACGCTTGCCTCTACATCACCGAAGTTATCGGAGAAATCTTCCGCTCTTTGGACGAATACGCTTCATCACAGAAACGGCGGGGATCTTGCCATCCATTAAACTACAATCACAATGGATGATAATGAGACTGCTATCAAGACAATGATTGCAAACTCGTAATCAGTAATAATCTCATTTTCACGGCAATGCGGTCATTGGGAGACCATTGCAAGGCCATTGCAACAATGTTGCTAGGCGCACAATGATGACACCGGTTACGAAGAGGCCGATGATACCACCCGTTATAAGGGCTGTAATCCTCTGCGCGACACTAAGGTATTTAGAAGATCATTAGGATGTATGCAATAGTTGAGCTAGTAAGGAGGACGACGAAATCTCATCCTTCTTGTGAACCTATGGAGATGACTTACAATGATCTAGGGCACTCATAGTATGCGGATGCTACGCGCTATAAACACTCGAGATTGGGGTTGAATTAATACACATTCTGGCGACTAATACAGGGGCGACGAGACTGCTACAGAAAAGGAACTACATATATATACGTCGAGAACTCACCAGATAGACCGAGCGACAGAAGAACGAAAAGGCTCACTCGTGATATTCATACCCAACCAGGCTCTACCCTACCTCAGGGCCGATAGTCATTCACAGCGGGTTGATGGCAGGCCTGTCAGAGTGCCGACGCGGCTTTGAGCAACCCCCCGGTAGCACCTGTGCACGGAGTGTACTCACTGTCTCGTTGCGCCGGTCGTGCGCGACACTGTTCTACACATAACGCACAAGGGTTCTCGGTTTGGGTTTGCAGTGTTGCCGCGCTCATGCTCGACATACTCCTCAGTCGTTGTCCTGGCGGCTGGATCGGAGTAGCGGGAGATAACTTCAAATTAGACTACTAAATGCGCTGAGAATATGGGCAGACTTACGAGCCATATCATTGGCGCATGCCCGCGTGTCCATCACGCCAGCCCTGGTTGTGGATTGGAATCCACATCTAACACTCCTCCCGAACCACATTGCCAAGGCGTCGAAATATATCGACGCTCCGACTCCCAGCCTACGGCATGAAGTGAATGTGTGTATAAAAGACCTATAGCGAACGCAATGGTACATACCTTCATCGTAGCCAGGAAGTCCCAGGGCCAGGCTAGAGGTAAGGTCGATTGCAGAGACGCGTAGACGGCGCCTTGAGGGATGGATCTGAAAACGAATACCTCGGCCGAAGGGCCTAGGAGGTAAGAGAACGAAGTCGAGTGGAGAGGAGTGAGGAGAGCTTTGGCAACGGCCACGGCGTCGCGCGTCGTCAAGCTGGATGCCTGTTTAGGGCAGGTCGGGACGGACTTGTCCTTCTCGATGGCGGGACGGGCGCTACTCCCTTTGCCTCACCGTCCAGAGGCAGCGTACACCCGCACCGGTGCGATCGAGTCACGCCCATCTACTGTACTATGTTACTTGGAGACTAGCAAGCCAAAGAGAGCTGAGAAGGCTCTTTCACCCATAAAAACGAATCAATAATTCACGGCACCTACAAGAGAGACTCTCGCAGGCGACTCGGAAACGACTAATGCCTGAAGCTTGAAGGTCCATGTTACCTACACGTAAAGTCGACCCAGCAGTGCCCGCTATTACGATACATAGGCAAGATGCGCTCGACGCGACCGCCGAGTATGTAGTCACTTATCTCCAAGGCATCTCTTTATTACACTGTGACTAGAGCATCCCTAGACCGCTGCTAGAACCTTAAGATGTCCTTTCCAGCGCAATAATTATTACTTCTTTTGAGACATGATTGTATCGAATACAATATGAAGGTTCACTTAGACATACGTGACTAGCTCCTTGCCACGTCCGCCTAAGCCACTGCTCAAGAGGCAAATTATCACAATCAAACATGACCTACTCGGAATGTACCTGGAAGGAATTGCAAAGTGGGATGAGCATGCTAACAGGGCCAAATCTGGGGGATCATTGCAAGACCATTGCGGCCACATTCCAACCGCCTAGCGCTCTTTGCCATCAATTGCCATGTATGGAATTCTCCGGCGCCTTGCATCTTCGTCGCCGTTTCTGTGATGTTACGACGAAGCAATTCCGACTGTGGTGATCCATCGCAACGAGGCATGTCTTCGCGCCCTCGCAGCCCTTGCTCGAACCTGTAAAACCTTTCAAGAACCGGCCCTGAATGTTCTCTGGAGGGACATCCCAGATTTC
Source organism: Grammothele lineata (assembly GCA_002150815.3). NCBI lineage: Eukaryota > Fungi > Basidiomycota > Agaricomycetes > Polyporales > Polyporaceae > Grammothele > Grammothele lineata. Next base: position 294,625 of record NDFF03000035.1, read on the forward strand.
TTTGTGTTGCTGCGTAGCTTCCTTCCAGGAGATCTATTGCGATACGATGAAGCGTCGTACACTTTAGTGAGCATACGTTTTCTCGTGACTGTAGATATTATTGAAGTATCGTGCCAACAGCATTTGACTGCTCGCCCCGACGAGCACGCTTGGCGGAGGCTAGACCCTTACGTGAAGAAGGTCCGAGCGGTCGGACTAGCGTTGCCGTACAGCGGTACTCTCTATCGACAGATCGACGCCGAAAGTGCGCTTTATCCTTTGGAGGAATACCTGCTGCATGAGAAATCCGCGCTATCTCGGGGCCAACCTTTTCCTAATCTGACGCGCGTCGTCTTCCGCCACACTTGGGAAGACGAAGCATACTGTCGGCTTTTGCTGACCCCATGTTTACAAGTGCTCCATCTTCCGTTAGTTCTGTTTTCTGTATGTGATTGCGCTCCCGGCTTTGCTGTTGTTCTCTTTCGCTCACAATTAAGTTATCTAGCCGGGCTCAAGGACAGATGCCCCCAGGCAAACATTGGTCAACAATCGGAATGCATGGAACAGGCAGATGGGAGAGCCCAGAGGTCAGGTTGCTGTGAAAAAGGCATTATACAAGATGGAAAACCTACGGCAGGTCGCATTAAATGGCGCTTTCGCGGATGAATCCATCATGCAGCACTTGCTGACCCTTCGATCGCTCGTGTCGATGTTCCTAGAGACAGACGAGGGCGAAACTAGAGCACCAGATCCTCCTGTGCCAGACACACAGATCCTTCCTCACATCCGAGAGCTCACTTTATCCAACGGTGATCATGCCCCTGACTCTTTCCTGGAAGCCATAAGAAATCGACAGACGCTCCGGAATCTCACGATCCCTTGGATATACCAGTACACCACATCGGGCACGGGCGGCGATGTCTACCGCATTCTCTGCAGTATTAGTGACACACCCCTTCACTGCCTCACCATACGTCTCACGTCCCTCATGGAATCCCTAATAGTGGACAGACACGAGCATTACAGACTCGCCCTCCTTCCAATCGCACAGGACTACCTCCGTCCACTTTTTCGACTGTCTCAGCTTCGCGTCGTCAAGTTTGAGCTGAACGTCGCATTTTTAGTCGACAATAGGTTTCTCTACGAACTCGCCACTAGTGCCCCGTTCATTGAACTTCTCAGCTTACTGCCACCATGTTCCTCCGGGAGGCTAGTCTTGCCCAACGATGGAGTGCATGCTGACATGCCCACGCTCGACGGGCTGTTACCATTGGTTAATGGATGCCCGCGTCTGGCTGAGCTGAGACTCGCCGTCCTTCCTAAATTTTCGTCAGATGTCGATAACTCTGTATGGCAAGTGGGCGGGATACCCTCAAACGCGCTGAGGAAACTCCACTTGTGGACTATTCCCGTTACCAACGACGACTCCGTTGCCGACACGATCTCCTTGTTTCTACTCCAGGCCTTTCCACGCCTCCGTGCCATTGTTGTGAGCATCTTCGCTCTGGACCTGAGGCAGGGTCGACTCTTCAACAACGCCTGGGGATCTACCTACCTCTCCCGATGGTCATCGCTTTTGAACACCCGACATTCCGACGTGGAAAGAGTTATTGCTTTTGTCGATAGGGATGGTGAGTAACAATATATGCTCACGGCGGTGCCATTGGCAGCAGCGCTAACTGGAAGTTCAGACGAACCTCCTCATCTTTTCAACCCATCGTAATGATGCTGGAATTCTCCCTAGCCAGGAGAGTAATTTTGGTGATACTGGATGGTCAAAACTCCTACAGTCGCCTCCCTCTCATTCTCCTGACCTCCGAAGACATTGCGCACAGCATCATCGACCACCGACCGCCGGCCCCTCAGTCTCATCATGATGTAGTAGCGCTTTGACTATATGTGGGGACGTTATCTGGTTCTGAGATTGTACAAATTTTCTCAGCTTGATAAAAGTTGGATTTGAACCCGGTTTTGGTGCAACAGAAGGGATGATCGACGCTTTGGTAGCCGGCGGGCGCTGGTCTCCCAGGCGGTCCGAGATTATCGGCCCTAACGAATAGACGCCCTTTGGGCTGGCACCTTCAACGCGGTGTCGCGCGCGAGTTCGACTCTCACCACGACCGTCGCCGACTAACAGCCTCCCTTTCAGCAGATAACAGGACTGTCATCAAGTACAACGGGTGTTGACCATTCAAACCCACTGTCAGACGATATTGCTACGTGTCAGGTTGCCGGACTCGGAGTTCGTTGTCACATTATCCTTGTCATTTCACGAATTCCATTTCCGACTCATACTACGTGTATGCCCACAGTTAGAGCTGACGCATATTAAACGGAGAACACACATACTCGGTATATTCTGCCAATAGACGATCTCATAGTCATCCTACGCAATTGTGAGTGATCTCCCTCACGGCCAATATCCGAATTATAGACCTCGCTGACACACGTCAGCAATGATCGCCCTTCCGACATTTGTGCTCTTGTCCCTTGTTCTCGCTTACGCGCTCCGGGCACTGCGGAAGCGTATTAACAAGTACGACGCGTCATTTGTCAAGCTTCACGTCTCCCAAGATTCTGTCGTTCTTCCGACTCGGACCAGCACCGGTCCCGGGCTGTCCCTTGCCCAGGTCATCCGCGACAGCGTTCCGGCGCTCGGGAAAGAGGCAAAGTTTGACGGACTCTGGTGGCTTCCCGGGTATGCTCCATCTCCGCGGGTATATATGAATGTACCCGTCACGCTGATGGTACATTCTGGCGCGTATGCGGGCTCGTCCGGTCTGGATGGTCTAGGGGGCACTTCCAAACCATTTATTGCACCCTCGGAGACTTCAGCAAGGTGGATCCGATTGTGTATGAACGGTGAGCTTCGATGATGCCCAGCTTCGGCTTCTCTCAATTATACTGTACGTACTGACTGACAGCTTTGGCATTACAGAAGGTATCTACAACTTCCAGATGGCGGTGAGCTTAAGTGAAGGAAACTCTCGCGGTCTCGGTCTCGGTCTGATCGTCGCATTTAAGGCATCCTGGCGCTCGATATCACTCCGCCTTTCAGTACTGTCCCGCTGTCCGATTCGGAGAATGTGCTCCTCGTAGCTCACGGTCTGACTGGGGGATCACACGAGTCCTACGTACGCTTCGTATTGTCTTCCGTCACGCGATCGAGGCAATCTGGCGGTTTGGCCTTCCGCGCCGTCGTGCTCAACTTCCGTGGTTGTAATGGGAGTCCTGTCGTAACTCCTCGGCTTTATCACGTAGGCTCTCCGTTTTATAGCTCCCGCAAGTGTTATCTCACCTTTTTCTTCTATAGGCAGGGTCGTCCGATGATATTCGGCACGTCGTGTTATGGATCTGCCACTCGTTCCCAAGATGCGCAATATATGGCCTAGGTACTGTCTACCTGTGCGTTCTGTGGTAGTACTGACGTGTGTTTTCGTGTCAGGATTCTCGCTTGGAGCAAACATACTTGCCAAGTATGCGGGAGAGGAAGGAGACGATTGTCCTCTCCATGCCCTCGTAGCGCTCGCAAATCCATGGGATTTCGTGTATGGCCATCACTGGCTTCCCAGCACTTTCCTCGGCAGGAACGTTTACCGATACGCCCTCGGAGGCGCATTACGTGCGCTGTTGCATCTTCATCGCAGGGTTTTCCTAGAAGCAGAAGGACTTCCCCTCTCTCGAGAAGATTTCGAAGATGTTTTCCAGCGACGTAGTATCACCCTCGGGCAATACGACCACATGGTCACGGCGCCACTGTACGGATTCAAGAACCCCGTTGACTACTACCGTAGAATTAGCTCGTCCCGTGTGGCCGCGAACATCAAAATCCCTTGTCTGGCTATCAACAGCGCCGACGACCCTATCACAGGTCCCGGCTGCGTTCCCGTTCAGGAGGTGCGTTGTCATTGGCCTCCGTCCTCGTTCCGCTCCCGCTCTGATGCTATTACGTTTCCGCAGGCCCATCGTAATCCGTATCTGATTCTAGCCGTCACCCAAACTGGAGGGCATCTGGGTTGGTTTGAGGAGGGAGGCGCGGGCCGTTCCGTCGGGCGCTGGTACGCGAAGCCTGTCGAGCAGTTTCTGAGTGCTCTCATCCAGGTGAGTACCGGCTCGCGCACAGCTTAATACACGAGGCCCAGTACTGACAGCTCTGGTGCTCCTTTCATCGGGGTATGGCAGTACGATTTGGCAGCCCGGCCAAAGCCGCGCGTCAGAGTGCTTGGAACCGATTTCGCGCGACAGGACGACCGCCCGGAGGTTGGGTTCAGGGAGCTCACGCGGGAGCAGTCTGAGCTCGTCGTCAGCGGCACAGCGGTGTCGAAACTGTTCACGGGCTGGTGACGAAGGCCGAGGCAAGTGCTGGTTTTAGTTCTTACTTCAATTGACAATGTCCGTCGGGTGCGCGTCGCGACGTGTTCGGCTCCAGGGGCGCACGTGGCCCTTTTGTTTCGCTCGCGGAGTGCGTTTCGTCGGGAGAAGGTGTCGCGCTGACTGAACTGTTCAGCAGGGCCTCGCGGCGACCACCTGCCGGTTGTGTGTTGGATGCGGTACTTACGCGCACCGAATGGCGAGCGGTCCGTAATGGATAGCAGGGTACCGCAACGACGATCAGCGTGTGACGTGTATCATGTCCTTCTCATACGGGTCCATATTGTCCTCATCTCGTGCACAGGACTGCGGCTGAGCTTCATATTGGCTCGGTATGAACACCAGTTCCGCCCTCGGAGGCCACAAACCATCCTGCCTGATTGGGTTGGCGCTCTACTAGGCAGTGGACAGAGCATTCAAGCATAAGCTCAAGCGTCGTGTCGTGTCGCGCGGAGGCCGGGGCGACGACCCTGCATCAAAGCGCTCTTGAATGGACCGAGGAGATTGGGGAGGATCTGACGATGGTGTGCTGCCTGGGCACGACGGGCGACGAACTGTAAGTAATCTAAGGTTCACCACGTGCCCGAATATGACTACTTCCGCCGCGTATTCAGAGCCAGGACGCTCGCTGACCGTTGTGCGGCTGGCGGGATCTGGCCATCTGAATCGGAGCGGCACAAGCGTATCACGCCCTGCAGAAGCGCTGCCGCCTGAGAATTTTCCCAAAGCGTGGTGTGACATGACAGATGATTGCCCAAGCCCGCCGACAAATCTCGTAACGGCCGCCCGCTTGCAGCGGCCGGGGCGGCTTGCGGACTCTTGCGGGCCTGCCATGTCCAGCTGGCCCCGGCCCTTGTTCCTCGCGTCTCGCGCGGCGCGCCCCAGTACTTCCCAATGAAGGCAGCATTGCTCATACCCAGCAACGCTCCGTCCCGTGCCCCGGCCGCGACGCCGTCCGTCCCCTCTCCGCGTCGCAGCACCGCACGCGCTCCAACACGCGTCCGAGCCCCATCTCCCAAGCGACCCCGATTCCCGATCGCGCACACGCACCGCGCAGCGTGCCCCCGCCAAGCAAGCGGCCATCGACGTTGTGCACGGCTGGGAGCCGCGCACACGTGCAAATCATCTCTGGCTGTTTGAGAACCTTTCATTTGCGCGACAGGCAGGGGATGCGCGCGGGGCCGGAGATCTCGCATTTTCCAAGATAGATAAATTCTCCGCTTGCGCGACCGTGACGACGTTCCTCCCCACCAATACCTTCCCGGGTTCGCGGTCTGCTCCCGCTCCTTCCAGCCCGTGCTGCCCCCGCGCCGTTTTCCTTTGTCCCATATTCTTCCCCACTTTCAGATGACGAAGTCTCACAAGATCCTCGACGGGGCACACTTCGCGAAGGATGCGGAGAAGCCCACAGAGCTGTACTCCGAAGCAGACCTCCCAGAGTTTACACCTATGGCTTGGTACGCACCTCCACTCACTCGGAGACGGCTCTCCGTGTGTGCTGACGACCCGAGCAGGAAGCTCCAGGAGATCCGCGCCGCCATTCCCGCACGCCTCTTCGTCCGAGATACTCGGAGAGGCTTGGCGTGGCTTGCCTTCGACTTGGCCATGGCGGCGGGGTGCTGGAGGGCTGCCCTCTACATCGATCCGACGTTCAGGAGTCGCGAGATAATCCAGATATTGTCTCCTGCCGGCGCTGCGGCTGCTCGCTGGGCGTGTTGGCTGGTCTAGTCAGTCATACTTTGGATGCTTTAGTGATTAAGCTGACACTGAACGCACTTTCGTAGCTGGTGGTTTCAAGGACTCATATTTACCGGGCTTTGGGTAATAGGCCATGAGGTCAGTGCTCGGACGGTTTAGTTGCCGGTCATCGTGCGCTCATTGGCTCTTTTCCCCTTATAGTGCGGCCACGGCGCCTTTTCACCAAGCCAACGAGTCTGCGACCTGATAGGATTTGTACGCCTTATCCCTTATAACTCAGAAAGGCATAGTCCGGGCGACTAACGCTCGCGGATGCTTTTAGGTCGTCCACTCGCTGCTTTGGACGCCCTACTTCAGCTGGAAGATCTCTCACCACCGTCACCATTGCAACCATGCATCTATGGAACGGGATGAGGTCTATGTCCCCAAAACGCGAAGCGACCTTGGCATTCCCCAAGAGCACGACTATCACGGGATCGACTACGACGAGTATTTTGGTGATACACCGTTGTATACCCTGTACATGCTAATTCGCCAGCAACTGCTCGCATTCCCGGCGTATCTTTGTGCGTCATTCCGGTTATTCTCTTCGGGTATTATAGCGTTAATCTATGTGGCGTAGTCTTCAATGTCTCAGGGCAGAAGAACTACCCTAAATGGACGAACCATTTTGACCGTAAGTTGCTTCTCGTTTGTGCTGTCTAACAAGGTCTTATAATGGTCACTGCATTTACTCGATCTAGCAAATTCTATCCTATTTACGAAGGAGCAATATCGCGTCGTCTGGATGTCGAACTTCGGGATCCTTGCCATGGTGGCCATTGTCAGGCTTGCCTGTATCACCTGGGGCGCAGCCACCGTTGTGAAGTTGTACGGCATACCTTGGCTGTGTGTGACCCACTGGTGAGCCTTTGCCTTTATCTGCTACATGATACCGCTCATGTCTCATCACCTGCCGCCCTGCCGCCCTCCTGAACTCCGACCGCTCCCGCTGACAACCCTAAATGTCGCGCACGACACGATGTGGATGACCCGACCTCTGCCGGCCGCCACTCCTCGGGTCGCTCTTGCCTGGACTCGACACTCTCGGCACCATCCTCGTGCCGCCATCCGACGGTGGGGATGAAACGACCGACAGGTTCATCATGATCACTTACTTGCATCACACCGACCCCGACCTGCCTCACTATCGCCAGCCGGAATGGAACTATCAACGTGGGGCTGCGGCCACGGTGGACCGCAATTTCCTCGGCTGGATGGGCCGCTTTTTCCTGCACGATGTCGCGCACTATCACGTCGTCCACCACTTCTTTCCCAAGATGCCCTTTTGTACGTGCTTTTCTGCACACTGCTGCTATTCCAAAGCGAGCAGGAGAGCCGCTCAGGCACTCCTAGCCAATACGCGGGTATGTATGAATGAACGTGGCTAATGTTTCTTCGTAGACCACGGCGCCGAGGCGACCCAATACCTCAAATCCTTTATTGGGGAGCACTATCACTACTCCGAGAAGCCCGTTTTCCGAGCGCTTTGGGACAACTATAATGACTGCCAATTTGTCGAGGATGAAGGTACGTCACCCCCTCTCTGGGGTAGTACCCTCTCGGCTATGGCTTCTGCTTCCCCGAGGACGCTGACCATCGCTCGCCGCACGGCGCCCCGTGCCATAACCCTATAGGCAACGTTCTCTTCTACCGCAACAAAAAGGGCCAGGCCACCCTTCGCCCTGCGGCGAAGTACCTCACGGACGCGCGCTCGCGCGCCCCTGCTACAACCGCCGCCCTGGCGTCGTCTTGACTCCCAAACGTCCGACGCCATGGCGGGCCCTGACGCGCGCCCCGTACGCCGCCTACACGTGCCCGCAGCGTGCCGCCGCCGTCGCTCGCGGGCCGCTGTGCGGTATGTGGACGCAAACGCACGGCGGCCAGGGCTCGCATAAACTCGCGGCCCGTCTAAAACCAATCGTCTTGCTCCATCCTCGTCCACCTATCACTCAAGTATCTCCAACCCCGCGCCGTGCGCACACTACACGCTTCGCTCTGCTTTCTCCTGCTCCACTCGTCTCGCCTCGCTTTCGCTTTCGACACGTACGCCCTCATGCCGTCACCGCACGTCCCGTCACGCCCGCACGAGTGTTGTTTGTTGTAATCTCTTGTAGTCATAACCCCCACGCGCTGTCGCCCCTGCTTCCGTTCTCGTTCCTCTATCAGTCCAGTGTATATTTCCGTACCGCACCTCCCGCCGGTTCCCCGACGGCGCACCTTGCTACACACATAGACTGGCACGCCTTTGCCACATCTTGCACATTCGCGCCCACGATCTCCTCATGCCTCACGCCGCTTTCCAATTGCTCAACGGGCCACCCAGGCCTCAGTCGTTCGCTACCATCAACCTTGCTCTTGTCCCTTTTTACGCCTGCCCGCCCTCTCCGTCTCGCGGGGAGCGCGAATCCCACGCCGTCATGTCCCAAACGGCTCCATAATTGCTCTTACTTATTCGGTGCCTGACGCGCCACCGCCGCGACGATCCCCCTTGCAAAGCCATGCCGCCTCGCAAAAAGACGCATAGGAAGCCAAAGTTCGCAACATCGATGTTCCGCCTCGGTTCCCCGCCCGCGCCTCGGTCGGTCGCCCGCCCGTTGAGGCATGTGCGCCCCGGCCCACGTCGGCCCCGCGCGCGTCGTCCTCATCCCTTCAAGGTTTGTGCTTCTTTGAGCGCGAATGTTTCCGTCTGTCGTCGTAACTTGCAACGCGACGATAGCGGCTACGTATACGTGCGCCGTGTACGGTCCGACGCCGGGTTCTCTCCGACCCTGTCGGCTCCTGCCCAGCGTCCGCGGCCGCGGCAGCGGCATGTGTGATCCGCAGGGCCTTTCTCGTAGTACCGTCCTGACGGGATCTCGGCTCTCGCGAGGAGTCATTCGCGGGCGGCGAGCGGCGACTGGCGAGCACTGAGTACTGAGTGGCGAGGGGAGGCGCGCGCGTAAAAGGGACGACTGGCTGCAGCATTCAATCGACGAAGCCCTTGCGGGGCGGACGCCTCGAGGCCGCGCCGAACTGCGCAGGCTTAAGGGCACCGAAGCTTCGCGGGCGTCCGCGCTGCCGGGAGCTCACGTTAATAAGGGAACTTACTTGGCGGGCGTGGCCGCGCCTCCGTACCGGCAAGCTCGCGGAGAGGGGTGGGGGAGAAGGCCCAGGCGCGCGCCGTAAGCGTATACTTATATATAAGTGCTGTACTTAATGCGCGTAGCTCGAGCTTCGAGCTTCGCGCTTCTGCGCGGCGCCGCCCGTCCAGTGCCTACCCGTCTGCTCGCCTGCTCGCCCCTGCCACCACACCACGGGCGTGGGCCGGGCAGGGCGGGGGTTTGCGGAATCGCCGCGGAATGTCCGGGGCGCGTTCTGGAAGACGCGCGACGCAGGGTGGCATCAGAAGCGGGAGCGGAGAACTGAGCGCGGCGAGCTTCGTATGTATGGCAGACCCCGAGGGTCGAGCCCGAGGCCCGAGGCGTAAGGCTTGAGACTCCTGAGGCGTGAGGTTTGAAGATTGAGGATTTGGCTTGGGACCTTCGAGTATGGGCGCGATGGGAGTGCTGCGACGGGCGCCGGGCGCCGTGACGCGATCCCTTCCTGAGACGGACGCTGGTGTAGGCTGCGTCGTGAGAGGGGACGCGGGAAAGGCACAGGGACTGGGTAGAGGGAGGGCCCTAGGAAGCGCGGTGGTAGTGAGATGAGAGCGCTCAAGGAGCGTCGGGCGCGAGGGACCGGGACTGGACTATCCCGGCGTCACGACGTCGGGCTCACGGCGGGGCTTCGCTCCCTTACACGTTCCTGCGAAACCTTGGGCGTGCGCGAGGTTATGAGTAAGACTTTGTTGAGGCTTTCGGAGACTGTGGGGCAACCATGTGGGCGCGCGTGGTAGAGATGTGATAGACGTGGTTCGCGGGCCGTTGTGTGCGCGTTTGTGGGACGATGCGTTGACTGCGCGCGATAGTCCTGGAGGTTGCGCGTGGGGCTCCAGGCTCGGGAAGGTGTCCGCTCGGCCGCATTCAGTCATCGAAGGAAACTCCGGGCGGATTCAGATACAAGGCCCAGACCAAAGGGGTACGTCACGCCGACGGCCTGTCCATCACGAATAGCCGTGCATAGCTTGGCTTTTGAGTTGTTGGGAACGCGCGGGGTTGAATGGGCGATATTTTGAACTGTGGCGGCAGTTTTTGTGGGGTTACGGGCTCCGCCATCACATAAGCGAGTATTGTATCCGAGCTGGGGTGACGAGATTTGCGCTCTACTCACCGCCCGTGACGGAAGACTCCTTCGATTGGAGCAGGCGACGGATTCTTTATCCATTAGAGAGATCGGCACGGGTTCACTGTGAGGCGTAGCATACGAGGTATATAGTGTGGTCGAGTGCCGTCATCCCGATTGAGCGGGACAGGAGTCTGGGGGTGCCTAGAGGAGAAGATACGTACCTCATTCTCCATGGGCTTCCTGCAGCCGCTTTGGGATCCTGCAAAATAACACAATGCTCTGATCGCAAGTCCAACGACTGATCCTCGGCTTGTTATGTGCGGGAATGACCGTGCCCACACGCTGTCGGGAGCCACTTCATGCTTCGGTGACAACGTTCTGCTTGTCCGCGGTGTTCCAGTAAGCACGGTAGAATGGGGCAGGGGGAATATAGTGTATGTACTCCCGGGGCCTTTACCGGACTGTCGGGGAGTGCGTCGGGGGTAAGATATTCCCAGAAGGGCATTCACGGGAGAACGGCGGACAGACCGCAGCAAGCGCGTAATGAAGACGTGTACGAGAGCTGCTGTGGACTCGTTGTCAGTGGGACGAGGAAGCAGGGGTAGCAAGGCACTTAACAACACGTCCTCACCGATTTCTACCTTGGCACTTAAAAGTCAGACGACAGAACACGTCCGGCTCGCAGACGGGCACGCCCACGTGACGCAAGACTCTTCACACGAACAAACGGATGATTCGGGGGCCTGGAGATGGGTCAGAATATTGCGTTCGTTTGGGTCACGACTCACAATCACAATTACTAGCTGAGATGTCAAGCAAGTCACTCTACTAGATGACTCTGTATGTGTCTTGTTCCGCTATCAGAAAGATGCTCTAGTGTTCTATTTATTGGCTGACTATGCTTCGTATAGTATTCAAGCATGATTGAAGGCCGAGACTTACGCACTTGTGAGCGGAGGCTGTTAAAAGCAAAGCTCAGAGCTTACCACACGGATCGCACGTGCTGCTATGGCTCGAGTCAGCCAGACGTTAGAAGCCCCGCGGAACCGACGGTGGAAGTGCACGAGCGAATTGGCTCTGTCATCGATGCGAGAGGATGGTCAGCAAGACGACACGAGCGGAGAGGACAGGCCTTGCCATTCGCCGACGCGTCCTGGCAGGAGACACGACACGCTGACTCAGACGCGCTCACGTGCCGCGCGATCCGCCACGCACGCCTCGGCACGTTCGGCACGGCCGAGTAACGCCCAAGCGAGCATTGGCGCCCGATGAACGCATCGAGCTCTTAGCGGACTCGTCGGTCCTCGCTGCTCCTTCCGCCACCGTCGCCGTTCACGGCTGCTCTCTCTACCCCCGGTACTCTAGCTCGCTCGTGCACCGCTCGCTTACGGAGACATAGGAACTTGGATAGCTGTCGCGCAAGGTATGTCACTGCTCCTGCTCGCCCCGCGCCGTGAGAAGCATATCCGAAGCTGTACTCGCAGTGCCGGTCTCGTTATCCCGCGCGCGTCTCTCTCCTTCGACCTCTGCTCGCTACCTCCAGTCTGACCACTGATTAGAGATAATTCAAGACAAACCGGCCGATTGGCAAAACACACCAAACTCACGTCATGATCCAAAAGGTCGACTTCGCGACGATCGCTCAAGATGTCTATGCCTTGGCGGCTTCCGACGAACCCCTCGCACGCCCGGTAAAGGAGGCATTGGCTGTCATAGATGAAGCTCTGGATACATGGGGGTACGCCTGTTCCATCACCTTGCAATTTGCACTAGTACCGACATTATCGCCTTCTCAGCCAGGATCATATCGCATTGAGCTTCAATGGCGGCAAAGACTGTGAGTCTTCGTAGCCCTTGTCACTCAGATCTTCTCCTGACCATTGAGATCTACAGGTACGGTCCTTCTCCACCTCGTAACAGCCAGTCTTGGTCGCCGCGTTGCCTCTCAGACTGACGCGCTCAAGCCCCTCTCCTCCGTCTACATCCCCGTCCCATCCCCCTTTCCTCAACTCGAAACCTTCATCGACAATGCTGCAAAGCAATACGGCCTCGATCTCTTCTACTGCCCACACCCCACCGGCCCGAGCTTTCCCGTCGAGACTGTGCCCACCCCAGGGGCGCAGGCGGCACCCGTACCAGAGCGACCGATGCACGTAAAGGGCGGTGAGGGTATGCGCATGGCGCTCGAGCTCTACAAGAACAAGTTCCCTCATGTCGAGGCTATTTTGATTGGGACAAGGAGAAGCGACCCCCACGGAGGTGAGCATTCATTTCATCACTTTTGCCTTTGGGGCCGTCGCGCGGGGGCTGCACGGGACATTGCCGAGCCTCGCGGCGCTTCCGTTGGAGGGTGCACTTTCATATTGCGCGGAGAGACTGTCATGTGTGTATGCGCAGCACACTGAGGCATGAAAGTCTGTTTCGTAGTCCGGAGAGAGACGTGAGATGTTTCAGAGCGCATATACTTAGTCTGCTATATGCGCGCGCCTCTGACAATAGATATTGATATCCCAATAGCAAAACTAGGATACCGCAATCCAACCGATCCCGGCTGGCCCCGCTTCGTCCGTGTAAATCCCATCATCAACTGGTCATACGCGGACGTTTGGGCCTACCTACGGGGGTTCGACGTCCCTTACTGCTCTCTCTACGACGAAGGGTAAGCGCCCGTCGCTCACCCGCCTCTGACTAGTACTGACCGCACGCGCAGTTACACCTCCCTCGGCTCCACGTACAACACCTACCCCAACCCCGCGCTCCGTGAGCACTCGCACTGCACGTGTGGCCGCGCCCCTGCCTCCGCCGTCCCATCCTCTTCCTCCTCCGCCTCAGGCTCCGCAACAACATCAAAGCCCAACGGCACGTCCTCATCCCGCTCCCCGATCGAACCCCTCCCAGACCACCTCGTGCTCCTGAACGGCCCGGGAGACGCCCCCTTCGCGTTCTGCACGGGGGAGCCGACGCGGGCCGCAGACGAGAAGACGCCCGCGCCCCTCCCGTATCGGGCAACGCTTGTGGACCTGGCGGCGCCGGGGATACAGTGTTTGGGTGGTCCGTCAAGGTCCTCGACGCCGATCCCGGCTCCTGCCCCGGCTGTGAATGGGGTCAACGGGGTCAACGGGGTCAACGGAATCGCCAGCATCGCGACAAACGGCGTCAACGGCACGAACGGCGTACACCCCTTCGAGGTCATCCACCGGAATCCGAGCGAGACGTGCCACGGCGAGCCCACAGCTCCCGCCGCGCCCACGCCCGCGCTGGTCCCCGTCATCCCGGCGAACGCGGGCGAGTGTACGTGCGCGCCGCGCTTCCGGCCCGCGTACGAGCTCGCGGATGGGGCGCTCGAGCGGGCGGGGAGGGGGGCGGCGGCGCCTGCTCCCGCTCCCGCTTCTCATGTGTTGAAGGTGTGATCGAGGAGGCGAAGGGATGGGACGTTGGAGGAAGGTTGGAAGACGGTTTTAGACGGTTTTCTTCTTGTACTATCGCTACTTGTATGTCTGACTTATTCGTAGTGTTTTTGTTGCTTGCACGTACTCGTACGTATATGCGCCCAATCACGCCTGTCCGTGGTTAGGCGGATTTTGGTGTGTGAGGCAGAACTTGTAGTCATAGCGGCGGTAGGCGTACGCCAGTTGTCGCTGCTCGAATGTAATTGTACGCGGCTGGATAGACGGTTTGAAATTTTCGTTGGAGATGTCAGTTGTGCGCCTCGAGTTACGTAAGCTTTCGGCATGATCCATGATCCATGACCAGTTGATCGCTCGATAGAGCATCCAAGGAAGATTAGCAGTAAGCCGCCCCAGCCCACAATCGCGGCCTAGTGCCATACTCTTCATCGCGTCCTGGAAAAACATTAAGCCCAAATTCTTGCTTTTGTTCCAAACACGCGTGTGTAGACTCATACAACAGATGCTATTCAAAACCTCTCTTCGCCCACCCCCGGGCTCCCCAAGTTATGTCTTCGTCTTGATCAGCCCCGCCATAAGATCGAAGCTATTTCCGTCAGGCTGGAGGTCGATGTACTCCGGGCCCGCCGCAGACGCGTAAGACCCGGGCTCGGGCTCCGCGAGCGTGCGCAGGAGCCCATGGTCCGGCGTGATACCGACGATGCGCACGCGTCTGGGCGGGGTCACCGTGGTTAGCGTCACTAGCTGGTCCCTAGACGCGCGTAAACGCAAATATCAGTCGGTGATTTCATCGAAGAGGAGAGAAAATACTGGGGAAGAGAGGAAGGAAAGGCGACGCACGAGTGTAGCCAGCGTTCGAGGTAGCGGTCCATGAAGGGCGCGAAGGACCCACGCGCGGCGACGAACTCGGCCCAGATGCGTTCGAAGCGCGCCATAATCGCCGCGAGCGTGCGTTCCATCGTCGGCGGTGCCTGTGTCGCCGTGTCTCCATGGGGTGAGGATGATGGGAGGAGCTGCGCAAGGGAGAGGATGGGAGGCGGGTTGAGGACGTTCACGCCGCAGCCTATGGACGTCAGTCGTAGGTGAGCACACATCCAACAGATAAAATAGATATTGACCAAGCAGAGAGGATGAGGATGACGCACCAACGACAAGCTCGACCTTTCCGGCCCCAAAGCTCGTATTTACCAAAATCCCCCCGATCTTCTTCTTCTCCCCCTCGGGTGTGACGACGTAGATATCGTTTGGCCATTTGATCCGCACTGCCTCGCCCAACGCGGGCCCGAGTACCCCCGGAGCGCGGCAGGCATCTGCGATAGCGAGGGCGGCGAGGTACTGCGCGAAGACGACCGAGGAGCCGGGGAGTGCGGGGAGCGGGACGCGTAAAAGGAGCGAGAACTGGAGGCAGCCGGGCGGAGAGAGCCAGACGTTCGCGCCGCGCCCGCGGCCTGTGAGCTGTGAGGAGGCGAGCGAGACGAGGGGTGTCGGAAGGTTGGTGAGAAGGCGGGTGTTCCTGTCGTGGATATCAGCTCCCACATACGCTTCAAGTGGGACGAGGAAGAGACGTACTTGTCTAGCATCGTCTGCGTACTCGTCACGATTTCCCCATAGAGCAGTGCCTCGCCCGTGCCCCACTTGCCCTCCTCGTACCCGTCCGGGCACTCGCACTCCACCCTCGCCTTCTTCAGCTCCTCGAAGTATTGCGCGACGTCGAACTTGGGCGTGAGCACTCCCTCAGGTAACGCCCCGTCTGCGTACACCACGACGTGCTTCGGGTTCCACGTCGCGGGGTCCTCGCCCAGGGTCTTCGCGGTCTCGCGCTGCTCGGTGAACACGCGCGCCGCGTCCGTGGCAGGGTGGAAGAGGAACGTGTCGTTGCTGTCCTTCAGCTCGTGCGGTTCTCCCGTCTGCAGCTGGGGCACGCTGAGGGCGGAGAGCACGCGCGAGGTCACATCCGTACGCCAAGGGGCGCCGCTGAGCACTTGCGGAGTCGGGCGAGGCGGCGCGTCGGACGTGCGGGCATGAGGGGGTAGGGAGAGGCCAAGGGATTCGAGCGTCGCGCGGAGGGTGGAGAGGTGTGTCATATCCTGGGTCGCGTTAGAGGGAACGGGTGCGGACAAGAATGCAGCTGTGCCGCGACCGATGCGAGCTTTGATTCCTAGGGACGTCACGCCGTCCGATGGGAGAGCGAGTATGCCGGCCTTGGCGGGGTCGGGAATCGCAGAGAGGTCGATGTCGGAGATTTGCTTGTTCGCATCCCCCGAGTCGGCAGAGGGGACGAGCGAGAACGCGATGCCGCTGTTTTCGTCCTCTAGCACAAGCTTGCTCGCGTCTGCGCCCGTGCCCGACGACGAGAGCGACAGCCCCCCGATCCTGTCAGACAGCGCGAGAACCGTAAGCGATGGGCGCGCAGCCACGCACACCGAGGTGCCAAGTGAGAGAAATGCGCCCCCTCTGGAGAGATACCCTTGGATCTCCTTGGTTGCGGCCGTGCTCAGGGGGTTCCCTGACGCGCCCGACGTGCCCCGCGAGAGGGGCGGGAGAACGAGGAGAGCACAACTGGCCGACCATGGCTGCGAAGAGAGGGCTTGAGAGACAACCGTTTGGACAGCATAGTTGGGCACCAGGAGCGACCGGAGGGAAGTGAGAGTGTTGGTAAGAGAGGAGGGGGAGACGTCAGAGCCGGAGTAGACGAGGACGTTCATGGTTGCTGCCCGTGGTAAGAGTCTAAGCCGATGCAGAGACCCTCTTAACGTCGATGATACAATCTGCGTTATGGTTGTGCACCAACGAGCCGGCTAGAGTCTCGACTTGTTGTGATCAGATAACGCAAGGTTGCGGGGGGGGGCGGAGATTGGGCCAGAAGAAGACGCGGTAGTTCGAGAGTTGATCAGCCTGTTCAAGTTAAGGGCTTCATCAGACTTACAAGACAACAAATTGTTTGGACCCGTTGAAGGAACCTTGGGCTTTTGTTGATGAGCAGCGGAGCGTACGTCCCTGTACTATTTGAATGACTTCCGACAGAACTCTTCAAGATCGTATAACAGCTCAGAAGTTCCACGCCTGTGTCGCAGCGTCGTGAGTTGATCATCAAAAGTACAGCGCAGCGTGTTACTCACCTTCCCTGTTAGAGGAACCGTCGTACACACATTCAAGTGGTAAATAGGAAAGCCACTCATGGGGATCGACGCCAGATCGACACGATCGAATAAGCCAAGCATAGGCTTGAACGTAAGCGCCGGTACAACTTTACCGGGACCCGCGCGTCATATTCGAAGCAGGACAAGCCTGATGACGTTCGGGTATATGCGGTTCGTCTAAACCTTGCTCGCAGCGCAAAGACATACATATGCGTCCTTACGGTGGTATACGAACAAATATTGATAATTACACGCGGACGAATCGCTGAGGTACAGAATACACTAGGAACAGACATGCAACGACAGCAGAGAGATAGAGAGCAATCTGTAGGGACTCTATGAAACTTCCACTTTGAAACCATCCGGCGAAGCAGGCACCCCAGCTACCTTCTCTCCGAACGAGTCAATCGGCATGCCCGAGCTCGAGGCAGAAAAGGCATCCGCCTCGCCCGTCTCGCGCGCGTCCCCCTCGACGACGCGCCCCACGTGACGGCGACCGCGCGAGAACTGTTCGCGAGTCTCCTGTGCAAGAGAAGAGAACGCGGCTCGTGGTCCCTCCTCACGCGCGCGAAGGACAAACCGAGCGAACATGACAGTCCCGAGGACGGTCACAGTAAGATTGAAGGAGACGAAGAAAAAGAAGATGAGTGCGCAGACGAGCCAGAAGCCTGTATGCGCGGGGAATCCGAGTCAGAGGTGCACCAATCCTTCGAAGGCGAGACAGGTGGCGAGACTCACCGAAGAAGCCGACGGCACAGGAAGCACAAAAGATTGCCGCGACAAGACCGGCGAAGATGGACGTTGCGAAGATGAAGAGAGAGAAGCCGCTGGTGTGCAGGGCAGGAATAGGTTCTATGGGTGGGACGAGAAGCAGGAACAGACTCACATGAAGGACAACACCGGCAGAATGCTCAACATGATATAGAACGCGGCAAACGTCTGTGCTCCCGTTTTCGGCCATCAAACGACAACTACTAATAGCTCAGATTCACGTACGGAGCGAATTGGTCGCCGGTGAAAGGACTTTAAGAGGTAGTTGAAGATGGGACGAGCCACGTCCTGCTCAAACCTATCGTAGATCCTGATAATTAGATATGACGTGGAGATGACAGTAAGGCAATGATGTACTTGCCTTTCAAAAGAGTGGCGAACCGCGGAGGCACTCTTCTCGAAGTAGTCGGCTAAAACGTCATCATCCTCGTTGTACCCTGGGTCCTTGTTTGAGGTCCGTTCGGGGACCATGTCGGTTTGAGAAGCCATTAGACGAGAAGCGTAGATCTAAGGAGCGACAGTAAAGGGAGCGAATGTGTGGGAGTCTTGGGCAGTTGAGACCCAGTTGCTGTTAGGTTCTGGGGGTGATGATGGACTCTGGGGAAGAGGTGCATCCGCGACGGAGGGCGGCGCGGGACGGCGACATGGCCCGGCGGGTCCGGAGGACAGACGCCCATGATGCAAACGGGCGCTCTGCTACTCGCAGATTTGAAGCCGCCACTTTCGAGTCGACCTAAGTCATCGTCATCTCTCCTCGTTTATACCCTCTCCTCGTCTAGCGTCGCCATTACCTGGAGGACTTTCTCGTACACTCTTCTGGTGGATTAAGGCCTGCATAATCCTTCTTGCCAAGATGAGCGGGAGAAAACTCAACTCGCTAGAGCAGAAGCTACACCAGGCTGCCCTTGCCCATCCCAAGAAGGTGCGCATATGGCCTGGTTCCCGTCAACGCGCGTTGACAAACACAGAAATGCCGCAAGTACTGACTCTTTGCTACCCACTTTCTGGCAGACCCTCACGCAGAAAGAATGCGACGCGCTAATCCCGGACGCGTCCGCGCGGTTGGCCGCGATCAACTTCCTCCTCGGGACGGTACGCTTTATTAGACTTGTGATATGTGATCTCATACAGACGGAGCGTGTTTTAATGGGTGTAGGGGTTGTTCAAGGCTATGAAGGATACGAAGGGTGTGGTGTCTTTCCGCGCTGTGATGAAGAAGGAGCTTGAAGTGTGAGTCCTCCGTACTGCGATCACTTCCCTCGCGCTCAAGGATGCTATGCGACTAGGAAAAAGGACATGAGCGGGGAGGAGGCGATGATTCTGAGCTATATCCAGGCTGCGAGTAACGAAGGTGCGCGCCTGGAACACATCCCCGTCGAGGGCAAAGAAACTCACAAATCGCCACGCGTCCAGGGATCTGGACAAAACATCTCAAGGCTAAAACCGAGCTCCACCAAACGGTCATCGACCGATGTCTAAAGTCTCTCAGTCAGAAGCAGCTCATCAAAGCCGTCAAGTCAGTAAAGGTATGCATACATCCCGCCATTCATAACAAGCCGTTGGCAAACACAAGTCTGTAGTATCCCACACGCAAAATCTACATGCTCTACCACCTCGAACCCTCAGTTGAGATGACTGGGGGCCCGTGGTACACCGACAACGAGCTGGACACCGAGTTCATCAAGCTCCTCTGCAGCGCTTGTCTTCGCTTCATTCGCGATAGGGTATGTCTACGTCGTATTTACGTCACGTAACCCGTCTGACCGCGCTCTCCAGAGCACCCCAAAGCAAAAGTCTTCGGACCCGTCCTCTTCCAACCTGCTCTACCCCATCTCCAATGCCCCTCAGTACCCCACCGCACAGCAGATCACGACCTTCCTCAGCAAGAGCAGGATCACGGAGACCCAGCTCTCTACAGAGCACGTCGAGATGCTTCTGAACGTGCTCATTCTCGACGGTGATGTTGAGCGGGTAAGTGCTTATTGTCCTTATCGCTCCCTCAGACGAACACTGAATCTTACGTTCTCGCATGGCAGGTACCCGCGTTCGGCGCAGCCATGTGGGACACGGCCGACAACGCACGCGCGTCCGACGCGTCCGGGAGCGACGACGAGGGCAGCAGCTCTCGGCGCGAGAAGGACAGGGACAGGAAGCGCAAGCGCAAGGAGCGCGCGCGGGACGACTCCGAGTCTCCCAAACGCGCGCGTAAACGCAGCAGGCGTAGCCGCTCGTCGTCTGACTCGGGCTCGGATAGCGAGGATAGCGAGGACGAGCGGGATAGAAGGCGGAGTCGGAGCGAGAGCAAGAGCAGTAAAAGCAAAAGCAAGAGCAAAGGTCGGAAGGGCAGGGGCCGCGCGGCGAGCAGCGACGAGGACGACGACAGCGAAGACGAGGAGCGGCGGCGCAAGAGGAAGCGCGGGCGGGCGGGAAGCAACGACGACGGCACCGACCGGGACGCGGACGGCGACGTTGACATGGACGACGCGGAGGCGAAGAAAGACAAACGAAAGCGCAAGAGCGGCAAGCGGCGCCGGACAGACTCCGACTCCGACTCAGAGTCAGATTCCGACGGCTCTGATTCAGGCTCTGATTCAGACCGCTCGCATTCGAAGTCGCGTTCAAAGTCGCGCTCCAAGTCAAAGTCCAAGTCCAAATCTTCCAAGGCCAAGTCCGCCTCCTCGAAGCGCAAACGCTCCCCCTCCCCCGTTGGGGAGGATGTCACTGCCGCGTTCCTGCAGGAAGACTATAGTGCGTACGTCTACCGCGCCGTGCGGCAGGAGCGCATCGGTGGCGGGGGCGGCGGCCTCGCGCAAGCCCCGTGCGTGCGTTGCCCGACGTTCGACTTCTGCAAACCCGGCGGGCCGGTGAACCCCCAAGAGTGCACGTATCATGGGAGCTGGCTGGCTGCGGCGGACGTTGCGGTCGGATGAGGGGATGGTGCATGTGTGCGTTGGGTTGGATAGCAGTACAAATATGGTGTAACCTAGTGTGTCCGCAGTTGCTGGATGGTAGAGAGATGCAGTGCGGTATGAAGGTATAGTTTACAATGGGTGTAAGTCCGAAAGCGAGATCGATAGGAATGCTGAAATCCTATCTGCCATGACCAGCTAACCACCAAGATTACCAAATTTCCTCACACTTCGGTCTCCACGTCGGGCTGTCTCGCCTTCATTTTAAACCGGTCCTTGACTGCGTGGGCGCCGTCCTCGACGCTATCCACAAGCCACTCGGCAGTGCGCACTGGCTTCGCCTGCATGATCCCCCGATGGTCTCGGTGCAATTCGCGCTCATGCTCCCGCCACTGCTTGAACTTCCCGATAACCCCGCCGTGCTTCTTGCTGCTGTGGTCCGAGCCATCCCCACTGTCGGTGCCGCCCTCATTGTCGTTGTCGGCGCTGCCGTCTTGCTCGCTGTCGCTGTCGCCTGGGGAATCTACTACCTCAACAGAGTCCGCGTCGACTTCCGTGTTCGTCGTCTCTTCGCCACGCCCCTCTCCGCTGTCCTCCACCTCGGCCCTCGGATCCTCGAGCTCTCCCCGTGCACTCTCCTGCTCCGCATGCGCCTCTGGATCTACTCCATCCCGCTTCTGCGTGGTTGCACTCGCTCGTGCTTGGTGGTTTTCCGGGGACACCACCGTACTCGCGTCGCCCACAGCATCCCGCATGCCCGCCTCCTTCTGACGGTCATACGCGTCCCACGACGTACGCTTTCGCGCCCCGCGCCCATTCAGCACCTCATAGTGCTTCTCCCCCACCCCAGGCCAAAACGCGCAGTCAACCTCGACGATGCCCACACGCTCGAAGTTCTCCCTGTCGCTGTCCCACGCCGCGAGCTCGTCTCCCTCCTCCGAGCTTTCGGAACACAGAGGGACGTAGTTGAGCTTCAGGCGCGAGTAGTCGCCATCCCGCGTCCGCCAGAGCGGAGCGTGCACGGGCCCCTCCGTGCGGTCGACGAGGTCGCGCAGCCAGATCACGGCGAGGGCCGTGCGCCCACTGGATTTGAGCCCCACCGCGTGTGCAGCGCGGAAGGAGATGAGGAGCGCTGCTGCATAGCGCTGGCGCACGGGCAGACGGGCGGGCGCTTGAGGAGCCCAGACCATCGCGCCGTCAGAGGGGCGCCGCTCCGCGGTTTTGCGGGAGACCTTGTCCTGCGCTTCAGCGGTGGTGACCTTGAGCCGGACTTCGCAGTGTGAGAGGTCGAGATTGAGAGCATGTGCGGCGACGTCGCGTAGCTCCAGCGTGCCGGTGTCGAAGCCGAGGAGATTTGGCGGAAGCTTTGCTTCGACGGGGCGGAAGAGAAGGGAGATGCGGATACGACCGGACCCGAGGCCATTCTCGAGGGAGTAGCTGCGGGTGACCTCTGATGCATTGACGAAGGCGTCGGAGAGCTAGATGGGAAATCAGCGTGAATTATTTTTGCTTCCAGCACACGTAACAGACCTTCAGGAACACCGTGCCCAGGACAGCGTCGTTCTCGCGCATGCGGGCGTCCATAACCGTCGCTGCGACGTGTGCGCCGCGCCAATCGCGTACGAATCTCTCCGTGCCCGCGTTGAAAATAGGGGAGCTGGTGATCGGCTTGACGCGTGTCTCGTACACGAGCTCATCGTTCAAGGAGCTGCCACACGAGTCTATCAGCACCACACCACGATATGAATCGAAGACGACGCACATCGTGCAATACGACGAGGGCAGGCCCTCGCCCTCTTCGGCGACCTCCTCCCCTTCATCCTGGCCCTTTTCGCCCTCTTGGCCCTTTCCTTTCCCGTGCCCTTTGCCCAACATCTTCACACTCAAATCCCTAATCTCATGCACTTGCACGCTCAGCAGCCCGCTCGGCCACTCCGGGTCTGGGGGCGTCACGAGCACCGCCGCCTCGAGATCGTTCAGCGCGACCGCGCGCGCGTCCTTGAACTCCGGCAGCGCGCGCAGGTCGTCCGGCAGGCTCGGGTCCGCGCCGTCCGTCGCGAGCGCGGCATTTGGAAGGCGCTTGCCGTAGTACCCGATGGTGTATTCAAGCGAGCCCGGGCGATTGCGCGAGTCGGGGCTCGCGAGCGGGGAGACGCGCCGCACGGGCGTGCCCCGGTGCCGGATGAGGTCGACAATGTCGACTTCCGCGAACCCCATCATGTCGTCCTGCGAGAGCTCGCGTTAGGTCGTGAAAGTCGAGCGAGCGAGGAAGAACGGCGACGTACAACGCTCATGCGGTCCGAGTCCCACAGTTGGAAGCTGACCTTCTCGCGGAGCTTGACAGTGTTGACGTCGACGGTGAGCACTGCAGTCTCCTCGAATACGGGATTGCAGTCGCCCTTGATGATCCGCGTGGAGTAAAGCGGCTTCTCCAGGCGCGAATATGTGAGTGTTACGTATGGGTCTGCTGAGTACAACCTGACGTATTAGAGGAGGCCCACTCGTCTCGCGCTCCTACTGACCTGAGCCGCCTGTAGTGTCCATCTGCTTGATTCCCGTAGCACGATGGATATGTACAATGATAACGCCGACGGCTTCCGTGTCTAGCAAAGATGGTAAGCATTAGAAGACTCGAGTAATGTGAAGGGATAGATCCACCCTTCTTGATGTCGTCGCCGCTGATCAGCCTCTGTAGGTCCAGAGTCAAACTCTTCGGCGCGACGTATTCCGCCGCCGCCGTATCCAAAGCGCTGGAAATGAAGCCGGAGATGAATGGCATGTCCATGATGTTTGGCAGGATTCTGCTCATGGGAATGACAGAGATAGTGATCCGAGGTAATCCCATCAGTGTGACTAGGGTGGTCTTGACGCTATTGAACCTGTGTGGGTGGTGGCTTTTAAGGTAGAGAAAAGTCTGTACTCACAAGGGTGGGTCGGGAATTAGCTGCAGACGAGCTCGCGCAGTGCCTACTGCACCCGTAATTTCGACCCACACAGCTGATCGCCGAAGTCCCTCAATATATGCGCTCTAGAAAAATTGGAGTTACTCACGGACGCGGAAACCGTAGACGTTCTTCAAACCGAGGAAGAATTCTACAAGCAAGCTTGCGTGCCGTGAACAAATGCGAACGCCTCGCGGAAGAACACCGGCTTACTGGATGTTCTGAGCCTTACTCTGGGCTGTCCGCCCGCTGGGAAGTCCCTGATATGCGAACGACACTTCCAAATTGACATGATCGCCATCCAGAGCATCTCGATCGTCCGGACCGAGCGCGTCGGCATCTATTCCTAGTCCCGCGATTCCGTCATTACCGTCGCCATCGTCCTTCATGGTTGAGCCGGCGTCCGGCAGCGAACGGATAGAGGTGATACGTCCGGCATTGGACCCAAGGCCGATGTCTGCGACGCGCACAGAATGCTGTTCGAGCGCGAAGTGTAAGTATCGCTGTCGTACTCGGCAACGGAGATGAGACGTACGATGAAAGTAGGCACCGAAGACTGCATGATGTCCTCCAGCATGTCCACCAAGGAGCTGAACATGTCCGGATTGATGATGGGCCAGAGGCCGCGGACGACGGCGTTCGCCCACTCTGCGCTCTCGCGGGTCCGCTCTTCGTCCGTTACTTTGCCGTCCCCGTCGACGTCAGAGCCGGCGCGGAGGCCGCGCATGCGCTCAGCGTGCCATAGGCGTCGCTCGAAGTCGTCCTCCGCCATCTTGTTCGCGCGGAAGAGGAGGCAGTAGCTGAGGAAGGCCGGGGGAACGACGCATAGCGCACGCAAGAACCGGCTGGAAAAGAGCATAGAGAGGAGGAAGGCCGCAACGAAGGCGGCGCTGATGTAGACCACGCTGGTGTTTGCAACGCCGATGACATGGTCACGGTGTTCTCTCCAATCTAAGTGAGTGAGTTAGTATCTGAAACATAGCAGTAGAGCACCTCATTTCCAATAGTTCCAACGAAAATCTCCCTTCTCTTGCAACACACGGATTCCGAAGGGGCAAATGGAGCGCATATAGCGACAAGAATGAACGCTTACCTGGCTGTGGAAACTCCTGATGCAACACATTATCTCCCTTGGAGCTTGTATTCACGTCCTCAGCCGCGTTGCGAATGTTTAGCTCCTCGCCCGTCGTGGGGTCAGTAACGTGCATTTCGCGGCCCTTCGCTAACCTGCTCGCCGTCTTCTCCGTCTGCTTCTCTTCATTGCGCGCACTCTGATCCTGCAGCTGTTGCGCCTTGGCCTCCGTCGCCGCCTCCGGATTTACAAGGGCTGTAAGCTTGGTGGCGATCGTCGGAACAGGGTTTTTACCCGAGTACGGCTGCCCTGGTTTGTGCGCCATAGTTTCGATAGAGGTATAAGGGAAGGGGTATACGCTTCAGTCGTGAGCTTGAGAGTAGCTTAAGAGAGAGTAAGAAAGGCGTTTGGAGTTATGACGACGACGGAACGACATCGTTATATGCGCGGTCGCACCGCTCCCCAGCCGCTTCTTAGGATAGTGTCATAGTGGAGTCGCAGTGGATGCTATGGTGTTACGAGCCAGCCCAGAAGTCGAGATGTTGATTGTGTGGGCATGTTTTGTCACCACCCGGCTGGAGAACATACATTGGGCAGGACGTCGCAAGGAGAGGATGCTCGTCGAGGTTTAGTGCAAGTCTTTGGGGGCGGGTTGGGTGGCCGACGACTCGCCGCCCACTTTACCTTGGACCTGGCGGGCAGGCCGGGCCGGGGTCCGATCAAAAATGCGCTTACGTCACTGTCCCTATTTCGAGCTTCCGGGCGTCTGGGTATTGTCGCCTAGAACCAACCAAGACGCCCACGCACTGCACTGCCATGATCTACTGTCGTGAACTAGCAAACGTAAGTTGCGGTCTGCTTCGGAGCACGACAACGTTCGTTACGTGGCCTGTCTCGGTGTCCAAAACCTCTAGCAGAAACAACTTCCCGCTGTGTTCCCTACAGCCTCGGGTCCCGACCCGGGCTTGCAATGTCTGCAGGAGAACGTTGACTCGATACTCCGAATCTCCGATATAGATTGTGAGTGTACAACTTGTTCGCCATCTCCATCTTGCATCCGACATTTGATGCCGCGGAACCTTATTCACAATCACACACGGCGTGGGGAGTATACAGTACTGAATGGCCCTCGTGTGCAGCGCATAGCCGTGCCGAGGCACTAGAGCTGTCAAAGAATCGCTCCTCAAAATCAGCTGCGCCGAGACAACGCGTAACGCACTTCTGCAGTGGCCAGCCGCTGCTGCTCTCACACTCCTATTCCCCGCCGCCATCGCATATAAATACCCATTACAGCCTCCCCCTCATTGCAAGACGATATCTCTGCTTGACCGTTCGTTATCTCTCCCACTGCAACCCTCCCGCCGTCGTCTAACAATTCTTACAGCCGCCTAGAGGCGAACATACGTCTTTGTGATCTCGTCGCTTCCTACGCCAGAATGACCTATATCGACCTCCCTGGGGTGTCCTTAGGGGCCAACCCTCCGGCTGCATTCACCCGTCCCATCCTCTTTGGCATACTGGTCCTCTTCTTCGGTATTGGCCTGTGGAAACTGCGAAAGCGCATCCGCCGTCTCTACTACACGAAGCTGGCTAACCTGCCCGGTCCACCCAACCCCAGCTGGATCTTCGGCAACCAGAAGATTCTTGGCGAGGAGGCGAACTCCGTGCCTCAAGAACGATGGGTTAAGGAGTACAAGTCCAGCACGCTCATGTATCGTGGGCTCCTGAGTGTAGGTGTTGCAGTGAAGTTTGTATTACATTGACGTTGATTCGATCAATTGAACGTAGATGGATCGCCTGTGGACGATGGATCCTCGTGCTCTTAACCACATCTTGACGCATTCGACCGACTACCAGAAGCCGGAGGCGGCACGGCGCAGCGTCGCAAAGCTTCTTGGAGAGGGTGTGCTCTTCACGGAAGGTACAGCCTCTGTTCGTTCACGTAGCATATCATTTAGCTGACAACATCGAATGCAGCTGAACAGCATAGGCAGCAGGTACGTCTCTTAATGACTCAATCGGCGTGTATACCTGACGAATGTTGTAATTTACTGCTGTAGAGGAGGGTTATGGTAAGTTATGTGTATCGTCTGGGATTTGTCTGTCCTTATTGTATGTCTATATAGAACCCTGCCTTTGGTCCCGCTCAAATCCGCGAACTAACGGAGATTTTCGTTGACAAGGGGATTGAGGTACAGTCCAAAGACTCCTCTTCCAGCAGAATCTCACTTCTGGGTAGCTCCGAGACACTTGGGACGCCGAGATCTCCGTCAACGGGGAGCCCGCCAGCATTGATGTCCTCAAGTGGCTCAGTCGCACGACGCTCGACATCATCGGCCTCGCAGGTTTCAACTACCGCTTCGACTCGCTCAACCCTCAGGGCAAGCCCAACGAGCTCAACGAGGCGTTCAGCGAGATATTCGACCCGGAGCCGAAGATCACGCCTCTGATGATCCTCCGGCTGCTCTTCCCTATTTTTGAATACATCGTGAGCACTCCATCGTCTTCAGCTTCTTCGTTGCCGTTCGGTGGTCGTGACATACGTTCTTGGAGCAGCCCGACGCGGAGTCCCGGCGGATGGTCCGTGCGCAGGACGTCATGCGCAAGATCGGCCTGGAGCTCATCGCGGAGAAGAAGGCTGCCATCAGGGCCGAGGGGCAAGAGAAGGAGAAGTACAGCGCGGACTCGCGCGCGCGCGATCTGCTCACGCTTCTCCTCAAGGCGAACATGGCGACGGACATCCCGGACAACCAGCGCCTGTCTGATGAGGACGTTCTGGCTCGTGAGTATCTCGCCCGTTCTAACGCGTCGTCCTCTGCAGTACTGACCTGTTTCATCTCCAGAAGTCCCGACGTACGTATTGCCTCGATGAACCGCACGACTCCCGCACTGACCCGCCACGGCCCCTAGGTTCCTCGTCGCGGGCCACGAGACCTCGAGCACCGCGACGATGTGGTGCCTCTATGCGCTCACGCAGGCTCCCGAGGTACAGCGCAAGCTCCGCGAGGAGCTGCGCACGCTCGACACCGACAAACCGACGATGGACGAACTCTCGGCGCTGCCGTACCTCGACGCCGTCGTGCGCGAGACGCTGCGCGTGCACGCGCCTGTGGCATCGACCATTCGGGTCGCAAAGAAGGACGACGTGATCCCGGTGGCGGAGCCGTTTGTGGACAGGAATGGGGTCGTTCAAGACCACATCGAGTAAGCCCGTTGGGATAGGGGTGAGTAGCGATGGCCTGATCCCAACTGTTTTCCCTTCAGGATTTCGGAGGGGAGTGTGATTATCATCCCCATCCTTGCGCTCAACCGGAACAAGAAACTCTGGGGCGAGGACGCACACGAGTTTAAGTGCGTAGCCAGCCGTTGCTGATGCCGGCGCTTGAACGACTAACGACTCTCCAGACCAGAGCGCTGGGAGAACACTCCCGAGGCAGTCTCGAGCATCCCGGGCGTGTGGGGCCACATGCTCACCTTCCTCGGCGGCCCACGCGCGTGCATCGGGTACCGTTTCTCCCTCATTGAGTGCGTCTCCCCTTCGTCCCGTGATTCGTCGTCCCGCGCTCCCAATACGGCATGCTGACTCGGATTACTTTTCATCGAATACGCAGGATAAAAGCGCTTGTGTTCACGCTCGTGCGCGCGTTCGAGTTCGAGCTCACCGTGCCGCCCGAGGACGTCGAGAAGAAGTCGTCAGTCGTGCAACGCCCGATGATCCGCAGCGCGCGCGACAAGGGCAGCCACATGCCGCTGCTCGTCAGACGCTGCCGCAAGCAAGAGGAATGAGCCCGAATGGTGTTCGTTGAGTACGAGTGTTGGGCGTCGGAAGTTCGACGGCGATGCTGCCCGTTGGATGCTTCCGCCCGTCGTGAATTTCGGAGAGCCTCCGCCTGTGTGTACATGTATCTGGATTCTCGTCTCTTGTTTCATCTATTATATTGCGTTTCGCGACATGGGGTGAACGTCACATAAGCTACTATCATACCCAGGCCGGACTATGACCTCCGCAGACCGCAGCAAGTCCTAGCATTCTCTCACTTCCGTACCACTCAATCGAACTTCCAGATTAGGGGTATTATGGGCTTCCAGATGGCCGTTCATCGTTCGGCTCTCCCGCAAAACACGAGCGATTGGGTGAATGTGTAGCTAATAAGGCGATAGTGGGCACTCTAGAAGCCTGAGTGCAACTAGCAAGTTCCTGTTAGATCACATCCGCTGTTCCGCCGAGGACCAAGGTTGAACTTCCCAGGGTGAGCGCATGTATGTAGCACTGCCATTAGTGCACGTTCAACGTCATACGTATTACGCTCTAACCGAGGGCGGGCGGTGTCACCCCAGCCGGCCGCAGTAGGCTCTGAGCTTCTCTAGACTCTCCATTCAATTCGACTATGCAAAACACCCGGGGACGATTTCACATAAGTTACTTATCGGCTTCTATGGCTCATCGAATTCATGAATCCGACCACTTCGGATGAACGCGAGCATTCTGCCATATGTTCATACCACTAACAACTTGAAGCCGGCGGTGCAAATATTGTCTCAGTCTAGACAGCCTTCTAAAGCCTCGTGCGTC
Organism: Grammothele lineata; assembly: GCA_002150815.3. NCBI lineage: Eukaryota > Fungi > Basidiomycota > Agaricomycetes > Polyporales > Polyporaceae > Grammothele > Grammothele lineata. Next base: position 323,732 of record NDFF03000035.1, read on the forward strand.
GACTGCGCCGGCAGCAATCTAGGTATCACCAGACTGACAGACGGCGATCGCAGCCGTCTGAGACCCTACCTCAGCGCCTTCAATAAGGACCTCGAGAAAGACGTGCTGATTTACCCCTGAGCCCTCGGGTACTAATACTCTCAGGTTTCTCTTCATCGCCACCAACTTCCATCGGCGCGCACTCATCATGGGGACCTCCGCCCTCCCCTCCCTCGGCGGCACGCTCAGCCCGCTCGCCGCCTTCCTTAGTACCTGGCCCGTGCTCCTCGCGCTGTCCACCGCGTTGCTCGGCGCGCTCGTCTACAAGTTGCGATGGGTGCTCATCGACCCGTACACGACCCCTCTCCGGAACCTGCCGGGACCGCCGAGCCAGAGCTGGCTGTTCGGTCACTTCAAGGAGTTTCATTCGGACCCTCAGAAAATGGGCCACGACAGGTGGTTTGAGGAGTACCATGCGCACTCGCTGCTGCACCGCGGGCTGTTGTATGTGCGTTATTGATGGTTTTCTTCGTATCGTTGAATGAGTAGCGGGAGCTCATGGCGGTGTATCGCGTACATTATAGTCGGCTGATTTGCTTACAATGGACACGCGCGCGATCAACCATGTCCTGACGCACTCGGCAGACTACTGGAAGCCGGACTTGGAGAGGCGGTTCCTCGTACGGATCCTGGGAGAAGCTGGAGTGTTGATCACAGAAGGTGCGTAGTGCGTGCGTTGTAGCGCTAGGAACCCAGGATCTAATTCCTATACAGCTGAGAAGCACAGGCAGCAGGTGTGTCTACTGAAACTGAAGCAGGACATCCACTTACAGAAAGGCGTTGTGGTATCTAGAGGAGAGTCATGGTGCGCTTTGCATTGCTGCGGAAAATAGCGTTGGGTGTTGACAAGCAATTGTCGTAGAACCCCGCTTTCGGCCCTGCTCAGATCCGGGAGCTCACCGAGATCTTCGTTGACAAGTCTATCGAGGTCAGTCCTCCTTCATGTACGCATCCATCGTCACGCACCCCAGTCACACGCACCCCAGCTCCGGGACGCGTGGGACACCGAGCTCGCGCTTCACGGCGAGCCAGGGCGGATCGACGTGCTGATGTGGCTCAGCCGCGCGACGCTTGATATTATCGGCCTCGCGGGTTTCAACTACAGCTTCGACAACCTGAACCCGCGCGAGAAGCCGAACGAACTGAACGAGGCGTTCAAGTGCATTTTCGGGCCTGACGCCGTTCGCTTCAGCATCCTGGGCACCCTCCAGTTCCTGTTCCCCATCTTCAATCATATTGTGAGTCTCGCACCTTGCGGTCTCGGCCGTAATTGGGTGTGTGGTGTGAGGATTGCAACTCACGGCCGTTGTGCTTCGTCAAGCCTACAGCCAAGACTCAACAGACCCAGCGTGCACTGTCGACAATGCGCCGGATTGGGATGGAACTAGTCGCGCAGAAGAAGGCAGAGATTGAGGCGGAAGCGCAAGCGGGGGAAAAGAAGGCCGGATTACATGGAGGCCCGCGCGACTTGCTCTCGTTGCTCCTTAAGGCGAACATGGCAACGGACATCCCGGATAACCAGCGGCTCACGGACGAGGATGTTTTGGCGCGTGCGTGTCTCGGATTTACGTCTTGAACATGGTCGCTGATAGGTATGGGGTCGTACAGAGGTTCCTACGTACGTGATTCTTTTAACACCATGCAGGGGAGGTTGGAGTTCAAGTAAATGACTTACAGGTTCCTTGTCGCTGGGCACGAGACGACGAGTACGGCGACGACTTGGTGTCTCTTCGCGCTCACGCAAGCGCCAGAAGTCCAGCGGAAGCTGCGCGAGGAGCTGCTATCTGTGGGCACCGAGCGGCCGACAATGGACGAGCTCCAGGCACTACCGTACCTAGACGCGGTTGTGCGTGAGACCCTCCGTTTGCACGCGCCCGTGCCAGCGACGCTCCGTGTGGCAAAGAAGGATGACGTGATCCCCGTCGCGGAGCCGTTCGTCGACCGTTTCGGCGAGGTGCAGGACAGCATTCGGTAGGTCCAGTTTGTCTAATCGTGATCATCATACGGACTGCTGACTCTGGAGACGTGATTTCAGAGTTCCGGAAGGGTGCAGGATCTTCATTCCTATCGCAACACTGAACAGAGCAAAGACGCTTTGGGGAGAAGACGCATATGAGTTCAAGTGAGTAGCTGCCCTCGTCGTTATCGAAGCTGGGCACACCCACAAATAAAAATTGTACACAGACCCGAAAGATGGGAAAATCTCCCCGAGGCGGTTTCCAACATTCCTGGGGTTTGGGGCCACATGTTGTCCTTCCTCGGCGGTCCGCGTGCCTGCATCGGATACCGTTTTTCTATCATCGAGTACGTCGCCACTCTACCGACCAGTTACTGATGTTAGCTCACAACGTAACACCCATTCACAGAATGAAGGCGCTACTGTTCGTTCTCCTGCGCGCATACGAATTCGAGCTCGCGGTGCCTCCTGAGGATATCGGGAAAGAGATTGAGATCGTGCAACGTCCGACCGTTCGCGGCGCTGAAAGCCAGGGTAGCCAGATGCCTCTACTAATCAAGCGCGTTAGCCGGTGAACTCGAATGTTAGAAATCCTGGGGTATTGTCGTGTTAGTCAGGGAGAGAAGACGAAGGGTGACGGAAACTTTGAACGAGTTCAGCAGATTCCAGCGCAGAATCAGATGACCGCGTCCCATGTATAACGTAATCTGTGGCTTATGGCAGCTTGTGCCTGACTTGCTTAATATAATCCCCGATCAAGTCTTTGGCGTCTAATTCAGCCGGCTTCCCTTACTTCACGGAACTTCATGCGTTGAACCATGACAGGACGGATGAGCACGAAAAGGTTTGTTTATGCCTGCGTTCTCCTCAGTCTCCTCACTTGAGTCGCGTGTCATGTACTGACGGATGGCGTGTATTGTGCTGCGCTTTCAGACGAGCTATACTGGTTGCACCTAAGCTGACGCGTCGCCCCGGCTGCAGGTGTTGCTGATTCGGCCTTCTATGCCCATGACCACTGTAGAGTCGGCGTATGTGCCTTCAACGCCGACCTCGGGGAATGGCGAAGGAGCGTATCTCACGAATCCACTAAAGAAGATAATCCCCAGCCAGAGTGTACACGCACACAGACGGCATCCCCACGATCAATCATTGCCGTGCCACTTAGAGTTCAGGAACCCAAGGCGCTACTGCGGGCCACGTAACCCGCCCTGCAACCCCTATATAGCATCTCCTCAATGCAGCGGCATTAGATTCACAAGCTCCAGCTCTCGTTCTCCAATCTCCCTCTTCTCGCAGACTCGCTCGCTCAATTCAGGATGCTGCTGTTGCTCGCGAAGGTCGTCGGGTATCCGATCCTTGTCGTGGTTGCAGCCTTGCTCTGGAAGCTGTATCCTATCATTCTCAGACAATTCACTTCTCCTCTGAGGAACCTCCCGGGTCCGCCGAACCCAAGCTATTTCCGCGGAAACAGCAAGGCAATCGACATCGAAGATAATTCAGTGCCTCAAGAGCGATGGGCAGCGGAGTACAACTCCCACACCATCACATACAAAGGTCCCCTAAGCGTAAGCCGCCGCGTTTTCATTTACTACTATGCACCGGTATTAATCACATGCTTGCATATTTAGATGGACCGTCTCTGGACGCTTGATACAAGGGCCGTCAACCATGTCCTGACGCACTCCAATGTCTATCAGAAGCCCTCTCAGGCTCGGCGGAATCTAGCCCAGATTCTGGGCAAGGGTCTTCTCTTCGTGGAAGGTTTGTGTTTCTACACACGTCCATTCGGCCCCTAATCTCATAGCATGGCCTGAACAGGGGATCGCCACCGGCAGCAAAGGCGCATCATGGTCAGCGTCTCCGCAACGCTCACGTTTGACAAATCTAACGTCACCTGGTGCTAGAACCCGGCTTTTGGTCCTGCTCAGATTCGTGAACTGACCGAGATTTTCGTCGACAAGTCAAACGAGGCAAGTACTATGCTGGATCCCTGCCGTGTCATTTCTAAATTCTTTCCCTCCCCAGCTGCGCGACGTTTGGAGTGCCGAGATCGACAAGAACGGCGGCTCCACGCGACTGGACGTTCTGAGCTGGCTCAGCAAGATGACGCTCGATGTTGTCGGTCTCGCGGGCTTCAACTACCGTTTTGACTCCCTCAACCCCCATGGCGAGCCAAACGAGCTCAACGCCGCATTCAACGAGATGTTCAACCCGGCCGGCGTTAGGCTTACTCCCTTGACGATCTTGCGGAACGTGTTCCCCATCTTCGCGATCATCGTACGTTCTTGTAGTACCTTCCCTACTTTCCGGTTACTTATCGCTCGTAGCCTGACGCACGAACGCGACACTTGGAACAAACGGGGGACGTCATTCGGAAGATTGGCCTCCAACTGATCGCAGAGAAGAGGGCAGCAATCCTACGCGAGTCCGTAGAGAACAAGGAGAAGAGCAGCGGGTTGGAACGCAAGGACGTGCGCGGGCGCGACTTGCTCACGCTTCTCCTCAAGGCGAATATGGCCACCGATATTCCGGACAACCAGAAGCTTTCCGACGAGGATGTCATCTCCCGTACGTTGTCCCCTTGCTTGCCTGCACACTGACGCTTAGGAGGCTGATGATCGTGCACGCATACTACAGAGGTGCCCACGTTCCTCGTCGCCGGGCACGAGACGACAAGCTCCTCGACGATGTGGTGCCTCTTCGCGCTCACACAGGCGCCTGAAGTGCAGCACAAGCTCCGCCAAGAGTTGCTCTCGCTCGACACGGACACCCCGACGATGGAGCAGCTCTCGGCGCTGCCGTACCTCGACATGGTTGTCCGCGAGACGCTGCGCGTGCACGCGCCCGTGCCTGTCGTCTTTCGCGAGGCAACCGAGGACGACGTCATTCCCGTCGCGGAACCGTTCGTCGACCGGTACGGGAGGGTGCAGGACGGGATCAGGTACGCCGCCTGCGCTCGCGACGAAGTTACTGTTGCTGAGCATCTCGCACAGGGTCAACAAAGGCACACCCATTGCCATCCCGATCTTGTCGATCAATAGGTCGAAGAAGATCTGGGGCGAAGACGCGTTCGAGTTCCGGTGAGTGCTGTACTCTCATGCGCTTCTCTCCGCTTCATGCTGATCATCGCGCGTCCGTTGCAGGCCGGAGCGCTGGGAGAACCCTCCCGACGCAGCGTCGGGTATCCCGGGCGTGTGGGGACATCTCCTCTCTTTCATCGGCGGCCCGCGCGCATGCATCGGATACCGCTTCTCACTCATTGAGTGCGTCTCTTCTTCTCCGTCCCCCTACGTAAAGCTCGTCCTCGTCTTCGTTGATGCTGATCGCGCCTCGGGCCCATGCAGGATGAAGGCGCTGCTGTTCGCGCTCGTGCGCGCGTTCGAGTTTGAGCTCGCGGTGCCCGCCGCGGACATCCAGAAGAAATCGGCGATCGTCCAGCGCCCGATCCTTCGCAGCGCGCCGGAGCAGGGCAGCCAGATGCCCATGGTCATTCGGCGGTACAAAGGGGGAGCATAGGCGCGGTCGCCTAGGAAGTCCTCGGAGGGCGGCGAACTTTGCCCTGTTAAGACTGAGTTGTGACGCGGACTATTTATGGTGGACTTCATCCTGGATTGTTTGCTCATTAGTAGTACCTTGACCCCCTAATATTTCGATCTTGACTTGGGATGTACTTATTCAAGCATTGTAAGACTATGAAGAAGACGTTCTTCGTAGATTGCGGCCGCCAAGGAAGGCAAAGGGAGCGGGTAATCGACATCAGCCACAGCGGAGTTTGAACTCCTTCTCTCCGACTTCGGCATACAACAAGAAAGTTCTGAGCAACACGGATTCGACCCTTCTTCTATTCCTTCCAAACTTACAAGCTCCGTCGATTCCAGTTTTCGCCTCTCGTGAAAGGGAATCATGCTACTCATTTCGCTCCGAGTCGTCGCATCTAATTCCTAGACATCATCTGCACAACTGTGGATGCGCGCCCGTGGCGTACATTTGCAATCCACGAACAATCGAATGCTATTTCGTGTGCGCGCAGTGGTGTACTTCAGGGTATAGAGTTTCATACTACTAGTCTAGCCACTCCGGCATCACCGGGTCCCATGCTATCCGTACATCGCCGTCCATCTGGCAGCAACTGAGAGACATAGCCCGTGCCACAGACGCGGAGCGGGCACTTCAAAGGCGCGTCTTCGAATCCTATTGCAATTTGACGACAATCTTCTCTGCAGCCTACGAATGAGTACGATTGCTTCCCCGTGAGACACCGGAGTGCCTGAGGGCGCCCCTTTGTCCCCTATATGAAGGTGAGGGCGTTCTAATGAACCTAGAGGGGTCGTACTGATCCCGTCCCCCGCCTCCTCGTATAGACTTCAAGCGTCGATGGCGAGCCTCCTCGAGCAGCTGTCTGGGAGTCTGGAAGGGTTGCGGAATATCCCTTCGTACTGGTTTTTCGTCCCTCTTCTGATCGGAGCGTGGTTTCTTTCGTCTCGTCGCTCGCTCAGCCTGCATCGTCGCTTCCCTACGCCACCGGGACCTCAACCTCTTCCAATCGTGGGGAACATAAGCCACTTTCCGCTAAATCCGAAGCACCTTCGAGAGCTGAGTAGTCAATATGGTACGCAAATTTCCTCGCATGAAAAATCAGTGCGACTGACGACGCGAACACTTCTTGAAGGGGACGTCACCCACCTGAACGCTTTCGGGACGGACTTCATAATCCTGGGTACCCACGAAGCCGCGCTGGACCTCTTAGAGAAACGATCGTCTATCTACTCAGACAGGACTCTCACGCACATTGCAGAAATGTGAGTCTATCTTTAAGAGTTCACCTCGAGCCTGATCCACTGATTATGGGCAACCCTGTTAGGTTGGACTTCGAATGGGTGATGCCCATGATGCGCTATAACACTTCGTGGCGCAAATCGCGTGGTGCATTCCACCGCGCCCTGGGGTCTCAGTCGTCCGTAGAGCCTTACTATGAAGCCCAACAGGAAGAGATTAAGCGTCATCTAATCCGTCTCCTCGAGAATCCCGAGGACTTCTCCAATCTTGGTAGGAAGTGTGTATCTCGATGCACGCTCCTCGATATCGCTGTTCATTCGTGGACCTGCCCGTGCTGATTGCATCTGATTCTAGGACAGTGGGTTCGACCATTACTCGCGTCGCCTACGGGATCGATGCCTCCAGCGCCGTTGGGCGTGCCTACCTCCGCGCCGCCGAAGACACGATGGATTGCTTCAACACCGTCTTCCGACCTGGGCGGTACCTCGTTCAGATACTGCCTTGGCTGCGATATGTCCCTGCCTGGGTTCCTGGAGCTGGCTTCCAGCGCGACTTCGCGCGCTGGCGACCGGTGGTGCGTGAAGTGCTCGATGGGCCGTGGGCGGCCGCGAAGGAGAAGAGGGTACGTGACCTATCGGAAGTAAGCGCGAGGTGGGATTGCCTGACCATCTCGCATATAGATGGAGGACCCGGAGGGAGTTCCAAGGTCTATGTTCAGTACGTTGATCGAACGCATCGAGGATGGACAAGAGGATGAGTGGGAGGTGAAGGGAGCTATTGCTTCGGCATATCTCGGTAAGTAGTAGTCTGTTCTCATTCGAAGAACTCGCCGCTGAGAGTGACGTCTCTATCTGTTAGGTGGAGCCGATACAGTAAGTCCTGTCCGCTTCGATGCGGTCCGGGGTGTACATCTCACCGCCTACGCCAGAGTCTATCAACTCTGCAAACGTTTATGGCCGCTATGGCGAACAACCCTTCTGTACAGCAACGCGCACAGGCGGAACTTGACGCAGTCGTCGGACCACGTCGGCTTCCAACGATGACAGACAGGCCACATCTCCCGTACGTCGCCGCGCTTGCCAAAGAGTGCCTGCGATGGAGAAGTGTGGTCCCTTTACCCCCGCCGCACATCACCACCGAGGAAGACGAATACAAAGGATACCGTATTCCCAAAGGATCTGTGGTAGTGGCGAATATTTGGTACGTGCGGTTGGTTGTTTATGTCTAGATTGCGGGACGCTGATACGCACGAATTCCCAGGTCATATTCGCGTGATCCTAGGTACTACCCCGATCCGGAAGCTTTCAAGCCCGAGAGGTTCCTCAAAGACGGCCAGCTGAACGACCAGATCGTGGACCCTGCTAATGTGGCTTTCGGATATGGACGAAGGTGTGTCTTCGTCTCTTCGTTTACAAGTATATGTGACAGTCTGAGATATTCACGCACTCGCTCATCTGACAGGATCTGTCCAGGGCGTTTCTTCGCAGAAGCGTCGATTTTTACGATGTTGTCGAACATCCTTCACGTCTTTACGATCGAGGCGCCAAAAGACGGAAAGGGCAATGCCATATACTTCGACGTGAACATGACGAACGGCATCGTATCGTGGGTGTCTGTCGGTCTTATGTACTCTGATCGTCACGGGCGAGGCCGGATAGTGGTCGGATGATATCGCTGACACTGCTAATCAGGTACCCGGAACCGTTCGAATGCATCATCAGGCCCCGCTCTAAGGAGGCGGAGGCGCTGATCCGGGAGAGCTGCGCACAGAGCTCTTCCGGATGAGCCTCCAGAATCCGGATGCAGCGACAGCAGATTACACCACCGGAGTTCAGAAAGAGCTGACTGACAATTACGAATAATGGCAAGAATAAGTAGTAAAAGAGTGGATGATGTACACACGTGCGCTGCACATCTCGTGTTCTCCTCGTACACGACCGCCTTCAACCCAAAATCCAAAGAGATCCAACCCGAATTTACTGCATCTACCCCATACGGTATTCCAACGTGGTACGCGCATCGAAAGCCTATCAAGCCGTCGGGTTGTAGGTGAAGCTGAGAGTGCTGTCCTCGAGGTAGTTCGGGCCCGTCCCGTCAACCGTGTACCACGCGCCCGAGCACGCCGCGGCGTACGTCGTGCCCGCCACCAACCCCCCAGTCATGTTCGCGGCAGCCATGTCGTTCTCGAGCGTCTGGTCCGCAGTGCTAAGGATGCCGAACGCGAAGGGCGTGCCGTCCGCGATGTCGGAGGAGGTGAGCGTAGCGAAGAGTGTCGCGCCGCTGGGGAGCGCGGAGAGCGCGGTGGAGGCGTCGACGGCGAAGCCGGTTGGGAGGCCGTCCGTGCCCGCGGAGAGGGCGCTGCAAGAGAGCGAGGTGGAGGCGGTGGTATCGTCTTGCGGGCGGGCGCTGCAGAGGAGTTAGCTTCTGATAGTCGAAGGGGTGCGAATGAGAATACGAAGACGCACAGAGCAAGAAGGACTTGAGCAGCTATGGCAGCGTAAAGAGAGAGACGGGCCATTTCGGCTGTAATTGGGCTGCGAAGGCAGGTGGGTAGGGTAATAGGAGGGATGGAGGCAGGCTCTGTAAGGGAGGGGATGCGACAGGACGCCGTCGACGATAGGGGGCGAATCAACGTCCAGAGAGTGCTTTATATCGACCATTAGCTCCCATCCTCATCCGTGGCCCGGGTATCCGGCACCGACAGGGCGCATCGCAGGTACTTAGTCGCGGAAGTTGGAACGTCAGGGCTCGGGAATCGCAGCTAGTACTAGAGTAGGTGCGACCGTTCCTGTTGCGAGTGCGGGTCCGTTTGACGGACTGAAATAACTGCTCCGTGATGGCTGCGCTGCGGGGAAATCAGGAGATCTTAAGGTACGAACAGAACGTCAGTGCAGCGAGAAGAGGTAGATCATGATGTTGCACAGCTTTTATCGTAGGAGGAGCGACAAGGATGAACGGATTTGCGTGATTAATGCCGATGATGAAGGGCACACCGGACCCGGACCACAGGTCCTTGGATAGTGCGCGATAGCATATGTCACCGACGAGGTTAGAAAAATCATTCTAACAAGACCAGTCTGTATCTGGGATTTAGGAGGAGCTCTCGGTGACAGTCTTAATGAGGAGGACGTTCCGCTTTCGCTGGGTACGTGCCTGATCAATGCAAATGACCTACGCATTAGTCGGAGCAGATGCAATGCGGCTTACGCTGAGCCGTCTATAGAATCTCCTGCCCGTATGCAAGCCGTAGGATGTCCCGGATTTTGCGTTGAAAAACATGAACAGATAGCCGCAGTCCCCTGTTCGTCAGCTTGAACGTTGGAGTAGAAAGGGAAACATTGGCGCTTATGGTATCCAAGCTCACGGGCGTCTATGGCGATGGAGAGATTATCTTATCTAGACCATAACGAGTTATCTCCTCCAAGCCGCGTCGTGCAGAATTTCCAACGATATTACTCCCACTCTTCGCGTTCGCATTCCGACGCATATACAAGCCCAACGACATTGTACATAGTCTCTGAAGCGTCCCTTCCCAGCCCACACAAGAAGGAAGAGGAGCGATGCCTACTTCTTCCGCGCTGCCGCCAGGGACGGCAGCCATCAAACCAGAGTAGGATCTCGCTCATCCTTTGGTTCGTCCGAATTGAAGCGACTCTCCAGGTTCCTGCTCTCCGTTCAGCCGCGCGACATCCCCGACGATGATGCGGCGGAGGGCGGTTCGAGCCATATCAATGTCAACGCCCGGCCGGGAGGGAGTCAGGAGGGCGAAGAAGGTGGCGGTAAACGGCTGTCGGGCGCGCAGCGCAAGAAACTGGCCAAGGAGGAACGCAAGAATAAGCGTGGCGCAAACAAGGGTCGGCGGTTCCAAAAGGTCCGGGACGAGGTCGAGCTTTGTTACCGTGTCGCGAGCGGGAAGCAGTGCGACTTTGGAGAAGAGTGAGTGTGCTATTTCTTTCTGCGCTTGGCTCAGCCTTTTCTGTCCCCGTCAATTTGTATTTCTGCGCTGCGTCGAGACCTCGAGTCTTCTCTGTCCCCCGACGGCCCCTTCCTTCGGTTCCGGCACATCTCGGCCACAGGACACGCCTCCAGAGGGCCGGCGCGTGGACATCGTGCCGCGCCGGTCGTTGATCCGTCCTCCACGTTGGGTCGACCCGAGCTAACGTGCTACCAGGTGTCGCTTCACGCACGACATTAACACATACCTCGCCGCAAAACCAAGGGATATTCACTTCCCATCGCCATCCGACATAACCAATGTCCCTCCGTTCGTTCAACTGCCCGATGTCGAGATGGACGAAGGACAAAGCCCGGTCAAGTCCTCCCTTGACCCAACTACCAGCTGCCCCGTTTTCCAGCATACAGGAGAGTGCAAGCACGGCCTCAAGTGTCGTTTTCTCGGGAATCACTTCAGGACGCGCGAGGATGGAGAGCTCGAGCTTGTCAAGGATGAGGACAAAAAGGCGCGTGTCGCTGCAGCGGAGGCGGAGGTTAACTTCATCGACGGAGATACGTTGAGGAAGATTCGGACCAAGAAGGTACGTTCGTTCCTTCTTGCATACCATCAAGACACCCATATTCGTCTGTGGGACACAGTACCCGCACCCCATAGCGGACGCGTACCTCGAAGAGATCAAAAACAGTGCAAACGAAGTCGAGAAGGCCGATGGAGATGCACCCCCGGCTGATACCCAGGATACCTCAGCACCCACTCCCACCGCTGAAAGCGCAACAAATGGCGCTCCAGAGCCTCTCCCTACGGTCGCACCTGCTGAAATGGACAAATCACAAGATGATACGCCTGACGTACCAACACGATTCATGGAAAAGAAGCGATTACAGTGGTCGGGAAAGACTTGTGAGCATCTCATCTTACTCCAAAAGCTTCCTCACCGAGTATTCCGTCGCAGACTTGGCTCCTTTGACAACCGTTGGAAACCTAGTGAGATTCGTCACCTGCCACTGAGTATGCGAAGCTCTCAACTGTATCCCTCATAGCCATTCCGCCGTATATGCGTCGACTACGGCGCTGACATCACCTGCGGCGAGAGTGCGTCTTCTCTTGCTTTCTACTTTGTAAATCTCGTCCTAATCTGCATATAGTGGGCCTCGCGATGTCATTCCTACAGGGCTCGAAGGAGGAGTGGTCCCTCGTCCGCAGACATCCCTCAGAGTCCATTTTTGGCATGCAGATCGCGGGCAGCAAACCGCAGCTTCTTGTCCCTGCCGCCGAGATCATCGGTCGGGAGTGCACGGGCAACCTCGACTTCGTCGATGTCAATTGCGGCTGCCCGATCGACCTTGTGTACAAGACTGGGAGCGGATCCGCACGTGAGTCTCATCCATGGCCGTTAGTTTAGCTGAGTGAAGACTAATGAGAACTTTGGGGTGCGAGAAGTGCTCGATGCGGCGGGACGGCTGGGAAAGATCCTCATCGGAATGAACAAGGCGCTCGGCGAGATCCCCGTCACGGTCAAGCTCCGCACGGGGGTCAAGGACGGTCGGAATACGGCGCACAAGCTCATGCCGCGCCTCAGCAGCGAGTGGGGTGCGGGTGCGATCACAGTGCGTATTCCTTCTACACCGACGTATACATACGTGCTCCTGAGAACGTCTCCAGCTGCACGGCAGGACAAGACAGCAGCGTTACACGAAACTTGCGGATTGGGAATACGTCAAGCAGTGTGTCGACGCCGTCCGCGCCCGCGAGGCTGACGAGGACCGTGAGTATCCTGTCTCTCTCTCGCCACCTCTCCCATATCATTCTGCACCATTCCTTCTTTTCTGCTTGATGTTGACTCACTCGCGCCACAGTCCCTCCGGTCTCTATATTCGGCGGCGGTGACTGTTTCTCGTCCGAGGACTATTGGGATAAGATGGACAACTACGGGGTGGACGGGATCATGATCGGCCGCGGCGCGCTCATCAAGCCCTGGATCTTCACTGAGATCAAGGAGCGCCGCGAGTGGGACATCTCTGCCCGCGAGCGGCTGGAGCTCGTCCGCAAGGTGCCTACTGCATTCTCTCTTGTCCCGTCGAAAAGCTTGACTGACGCGCTCTCCTTACCCTAGTACGCAGAGTATGGCCTGAAGTACGTTCCTTTCCCCGTCCTACTTGCCATTGATATGCTGATCCCCGACCTCCTGCACCAGTCACTTCGGCTCAGACACCGCGGGCGTGAACACAACCCGGCGGTACCTCTGCGAGGCGCTCTCCTTCCAGTACCGCTACGTGCCTATCGGCCTCCTCGAGCACCTCCCGCCGCGCATCAACGAGCGTGCTCCTGCGTTCCGTGGTCGTGACGAGCTCGGTGTGTCCTAGTTCCTCCTCCGTGCCGCGAGTGAGTGAGACGAGTGAGACGCTGACGCAACCCACAGAAACGCTCCTCGCGAGCGGGGATAGCCGCGACTGGGTCCGCATCTCGGAGATGTTCCTCGGGCCCGCGCCCGAATCGTGGGCGTTCACGCCCAAGCACAAGAGCAACTCATACGGGGAAGAAAGCCAAGGCTGAGCGCTGAGCGCTTATACTACTAAGGGCCGAAAACCCAAGGACGATGCTGTGGTAGACTGGTGGACATTTTTGCTTGTGCTAGTCGTGCGACAGTCTACGCGGTGCTGTATTGACTATGAATGCATGTATGTGTTCGTTGTCATTATCATATTGTGAACGTTGCGCCGTTACTGTTGTTTCTTAGATATACGTCCGAGTTTGGACATTCGTATCCACTACATTCATGTGTACATCCGGTCTTCCTGTCCACGATGTCATGATGAAGCACAGCGGCGAAAGCAGCAATACATTGCAGTATAAAGCGTGCCCGCGGCCTAGTGTACGCGTGCATGTAACTATCAGTACAAAGTGACAGCAAGTGGTAGAATGCGACACAGGGAGCGATACACGATGTGCGGAGGGGTAGGTGAGTATGCAGAGCGAGGAACTGATGCGAGTATATGTACAGCAGAATTCATGAGGGAAAAGGAATTGGTGTGTTCGAGAACTTCCTCTCGTCCCCACGCTCGAAGATAATCCATGGCGCGACGTGCGCGAGTTCCGGGTCGACGGATACACGGGACATGCGCGACGTGCGCCCGGTTTCGTGATCTGTGTACACGAGACAGATCCTAGTCAGTATACACGCGCGGCCGTATCCAGGAGCCGAGAGACTTACTCGAGCGCCCGAGCACCATGAACGATGACAGTGATCCCCTCCCATTCGGCCGTGGGGACGCCGACTTCGCTCGAACCCTCTCCGAAGCATCCACGCTCATCCCGCTCAGCGTGCTACCTATATGCGGGTTCACGAACCGCAGTCCCCGGCCCGCGGAAGGAGTACCCAACTCGGAGTCCGGAGTCGGCGGATGGACGAGCACGGGGCTCGGGGGCAACGTCGCCCATGTCGTGCGAGAGTGGAGCTCGATTTCGTCAGAGTCGGAGCATTGTCCGCCGTCTCCGCCTCCTATCCAATATGGTCCCAGGTGGGGGCGGTGGACGGAGTGGCGCGTGTTGAGTGTCAAGCGCGAGGCCTGGAGCGTGATGAGTAAGCAATAATAGGAATATCAAACATTAGGTCCTCACCGATATCGCATATACAGCGGATAGCCACCTGCGTCAACAAGACAGCAGCTTTCAGTATGTGATACAGCGATAGGATGAAGTTATTGACATGGAGCTTGCCGGTTCCAACGCCCGACCGTTTAGTAGTATGGCGAAGAGCAGGTTCATCAAGTTGCCAGCTAGTCTTGGTTCAGCTCACGATAGCTAGCATTGGTGGTGTGCTCACCGAAGACGCTAATGAACAGCCTCAATGGTGAGTCCCGATCACAAACAAAATCAAGCTGGGGGCATGGATGCACTCACAGGAGAAAGTATAGCGCGCTGTCTCGGAGGAAGGAATAGATCAGCGGGCTAATCCTCCGGAGCTCCCATATAGGAATCGTGCTTGAAGAGGTGCCTCTAAAGAGAGTGACGTTGTACGCGAACTTGTTCAAGATGAGCACGAAGTATATGCCTGTTCGCAGAGTCAGCATCGGTCTTCCCAAGGTTCGCTAGTGGAATTACGGACATGTCACAGCTACGGCGATAGACCTATGGATCACTCAGACTGGTTGCAACATGTAGAGCGTGGTGGTGAACCTACCATGAGGCGACACTCAGGTTGAAATGTCCGGGAGGGCTGAACAGACAGCCGGGTAGAGGGAGCCCCGGAGGTCGTTCCGTGACCTCAACGTCCTCTGATATGATGCTACCCACCGTTATCCCAATCTTGACAAACCGGTCATTCATCGAAATCAACCTCGTAGATACGATGAAGACTCACGATCACTTCCACTGTAAAACGGATTAGATCAGCTGGACTTCGACGCATGAAAGGGCCGCATACCAGCGTAGAGAGCGCTGATGAGAACAAGGACTACGAAACTTGAGTTCAGAGTTGATCGCACGGTGGATATCATAACAGAAACGAACCTGGTTTGTTCTGATGATATGAGGCATATAACCTCATCATGAATACGCCGTCTCCGAGGATAGCGGAAAGTAGAGTGCCGTTACTAACATCAGAATGGTCAGCCTCTTATCGTCGCAGGGTGAGTGAGTGGATATGTACTATGTGAAGAACCACAACCATGCCTTACAGCTTCACGAGTTCATGTCATCGACGTTCAAATACCGACCCGGTTCAAGACTTACAACTGAAGTGGATCAGCGTGGGCGTCACGGACATTTCACGGAGATTGGGCTCACCGATGTGGTAACACTACTACTGGTCATCACTGCCATAGCAAGATGAACGTTCGAATTACTGCCATCGACGTGACGGGTAGGAAGTAGGTACTCACCGACCAAAACGACTCTGTTTCGAAAGAGCACGCGGTGAGTAGCATTCCATGATACATTATACAGCACATACGTGAGGTAGAACAACGTCCAATATCGTACAAACAGGTAGAGGAACTTGGCGAACGACCACTTTGCCCTACCACGACGACTGGATAAGAATGCCCATCAACCGTTCGTACTCAGGTAGACGTACTTCCAGATGAGGGCGACCTATGAACGTTCCGGTTCAGCGCCCATCCCGAAGGAATCGCGATCCGCATCCATGAGCACTGACCTCTTTCGGAAACGTTAAGCAGATGTCGAAACCAAGCCATGCAATCGCGCAAGCTAAAACCCCTCAGCCATAGCCCACCCACGCTTAGATAAGTACACAAGCGTAGATCACTTACCGGTGCACAGATTGGCTGTCCATAGATCATCCGCGACCTGTATCAGCTGGTTCAGGAGCTGTCCTGCAGCAGGTGGTATCGAGGCTGCAGCATTGCCGGTCGTCGCCATACAGCGCGCTGGCGGCGGACGTCGAGAGTCGAGACGAAGAAGGGGAGGGCGGTCGCGCCTGCAGCTGACGGCCCGCGGGCGCAGGAGGGCGGGTTCTTATGTACCCACCGCCGGGAGCATGGTACGCTAGCGGAGTGGGCGTGATCTGGGTTCCTAGGCCTCGAGATCGCGATTCGCATGATCTGAGCTTGCACGCCGGTGCAGTGCTGCTGCCTCGACGACGATAAGCTGCGTCCATAACCGGCGTGAGAGGGGTGGCGACCGCCAGCGAGCCGATTGAACAACTTGGAGCGCGGCGGGCTGAGCGGGCTGTTGAATTGCTGTCAAGAAAGCTCAGGTTCATGTTACGCAGCTGGGGAAGAGGGCTTACCGAGAGGGCCAATATTCGATCTGCATCATCGCAAATCTCACAGGGTGGTCTTCCACGACTCTCGGATGGTGGCGCCGCTACGGCCTCCGACCAAAGGCGCGCCTTTTCGAGGCAATCATTGCGCCCTCGGAGGACGAGAGGAATACAAGGGAGCAAGAGACATGCGGCTGCTACAGGCAACGTCTCCCACAGATCATGTCCGCGGGCCCGACAGAGGGTTTGAAGACCGCACCAGGGCCTCCGCCGGCATGAGAGAAGATTCTATGCCTTAGCGGGTTGTTAGGTCCGTTGGAAGAGCTTCTAGACCCGCTTCGACGAGGCCCCCTGGAAGAGAGGAGTGCTAGATTTGGGCTGATGATTGGATCACTGGTGGATTACTGCTAAAGAAGCTCAATCCATCAGATATTTCCTACGACGCTGGCCATCAAAACGACCTTCGGCTGCCCACAGGGACACTAAGTATGGAATGGAGAAAACGCTGATGCCACAAATCCTCGAGCTTAAAACTTGCGCAGAGAGCTTACTCACCAGCTATCTCGTCTTGCGTCATGCCAGTCGTAGTTCATGCACTGCAGGATCTGCATGGTAACATCTCGAGTCGAATTCGAAGATAGGCAGAGACTCGACACCATCGTCGCATGAGAGCATGCAAAGCAACATCCTTACAAGAGAGCAAGGTGGCGAAGACGAATTCAAAGGCGATCGAGCGGCCCGGGGTCGTTTTCGGATTTATAGACATCCGACAATAGCGCTATTGCCAACTCGAGCCGACGAGCTCGAACGTCAAGAGAACGTGGAGACAGACGGTCCAACGCGGGTCGATTCGATCTCCATTTCGAGGAGAGTGGGATGACGTCATTCTTTTCAAGACATCTCATTGGCGGGCTGGTTACGTACCGCTGACAACTAGCGAACCGAACGCGGTGCATCGAGCTAGACGAACCGACTCGGTTTGATTCGCGATAGTACGTCCCGGCTATCATTCAAGTGGCACTGCGCCGCAACTCGTCTACATTTCGAGCGCTTGTGGGCGGTGCTTAGTAGCTTCTCTTGCTGACGGTTGAAGCCGACCACCGGTGAGTCCGTTGACGCGTCCTGTTCAAGACATCATGTTGAACCGGAATAACAGAAAGGAACTGATATTCGTGTCCGTCTGTACACATTGTTTGTCGACGCAATGAGGGGGCCTTCTCACATCCGGCGCTTTTCTTGACACTCGTTACGTTGGCATTACTGGAAAGCATCTTCGACGAGTCTCTCTGGCTACTAACTGTACTTGGGTCCTGCGCCTCAGGGCCCGACACTTGACTTCTGGGAGGTTCTTAACTGACCTGTATGTGCACCTCATGACCCCATATGGGGACACTTGGCTTCATCTTCCTGATATCTTCTCGTCCACACGTGCATGCTCGCTTGTGGGCTGACTGAATTCTATTCGCCTCGCACCTCCAATGCTTACCACCCTCGTTTTCGAATTCTCTAAGCGGACCCGGCCAACGCCCACGATGCGCTCGGACGGCACGCAGGACACGTAACCCATCCTGGGCTGGACGGCTTCGAGGACTCCGACCGAAGTCCCGAGCGCGTGTAGAGCGTGCCACCGGGGATTGAACTGCTTAGACGTGTGCGAAAGCGCTGGTCATCAATTTGACACTCGCCTTCGACTTGCTTGTTCATCTTGCCTGGTACATAGTTTTGGAATGAGTGTATGATGCGTCTGAGTCGGGGACCACGTACGACGCGGCATACTCTCGCGGAATATCGGGACAGCATTCTCCGAGTGAGACGAAGAAGAAATAGGGGCCAGTGGGATTTTGGAATGATGGAGTACGTCCTTGCGAAACTGCGGTTGTGTGTACATAAAAAGAGGAACCGGAGGGCCCGAGCCTAGCCTATCATCGTTCCCGTCTGTTACCCGGACGGTCAGGGTTCCCCGGGATGGAGGTCTGGGAGCGGAGCCTTTCCCGGTCCCCAGTATGCTCATCTGCCAGAGCGCGATGGCAGAAGATTTTGTACCTGCTATGACGGAGTGTAATGCAGATGCGTGAGCTCGGAAACTGCGGAAAGATGATAGTTGTCACCTCTGAGCGCCCCCCAAACTGATCCTCGTCTACTTCTCGTGATGCATACGATGGGAGGGCGTGCCAAAATCCTGTCGTAAACTGGCGCAACGTGCCAGAAAGGCTGGGAGAGGCTTGAAGGAGTGTAGGCCGGCGTAGAGCAGCGTGGACCGGGCGGAGGTATCCGGCTTTAATTATCGGTAGGCGAAAGCAGGCGAAACCCTACGCCGCGGCGGCGAAGCCAGAGGCTTGGCACCGTCACGACTGAGCGCCCCTCGTGGGCCGACCTCGTCGCGTACTGCCCCTGCTTTACATATAAGCACTTCGCCTTCACCTCCGCCTCCTCTGCTTATCGCCCTCATCTACCCCTCCATCGCACATACACCCGCGAACCATGGCCCCCGTAAAGGTTACGAAGATCTGCTGCAGTGCGTCCGCCATCAGACCTGTCCTATCTTTCCCGCCGAAGCACTGACACGCGTCCCCGACGCGCCGCCATAGTCGGCGCGGGATATGTTGGAGGCCCAACGTGTGCTGTCATCGCCCTCAAGTGCCCCCACATCCAGGTCACCATCGTTGACCTCAACCAGGCGCGTGTCGACGCGTGGAACTCGCCCAACTTCGACCTCCCCATCTACGAGCCCGGCCTCGAGGACGTCGTCCGCAAGGCCCGCGGACGCAACCTTTTCTTCTCCACCGATGTCGACAAGGGTATCCGTGAGGCAGACCTCATCTTCGTCTCCGTTAACACTCCTACCAAGAAGTCTGGTGTCGGTGCCGGCTTCGCCGCCGATCTCAAGTACGTCCGCATATAGTCTCCTCCCCCTGCTGATCCGCGGCACTCACGCGTCCCCTCGCTTCCCCACGCTTATATTGCTCACATCGAACGCGACAACGTGCCTCTCGTGCTCATCGGTGCCTATACCACTCTCCCTTAACCCATGCTCGCCCCGTAATGCGCAATCGATGAACACCCCGCAATAGCTACGTCGAGTCGGCAACCCGTCGTATTGCCGCCGTCGCCACCTCGTCCAAGATTGTTGTCGAGAAGTCGACCGTACCATGCAGGACCGCGGAGTCGATGCGGACGATTCTCGAGGCCAACTCCAAGGCCGGCTGCCGCTTTGATATCCTCTCCAACCCCGAGTTCCTGGCCGAGGGCACGGCCATCGAGGACCTCTTCAAGCCCGATCGCGTCCTCATCGGTTCGCTCCAGACGCAGGAGGGCAAGGACGCGTGCGAGTCGCTCAAGGAGGTGTACGCGAACTGGGTTCCGTGAGTCCTTTCCCTGCCTATATGCGCATCATTCCGCATACCCCCCTTGCGTCTCGCAATCTGACCCTGAGTGCGTCAGGCGCGAACGCATTCTCACCGTCGGCCTCTGGTCGTCAGAACTGTCCAAGCTCGCGGCGAACGCGATGCTTGCGCAGCGTATCTCATCTGTGAACGCGCTCTCCGCGATCTGCGAGGCGACGGGCGCGAACATCGACGAGGTCGCATACGCGGTCGGCTTCGACTCGCGCATCGGGCCCAAATTCCTGCGCGCGTCGGTCGGCTTTGGTGGCTCCTGCTTCCAGAAGGACATCCTTAACCTCGTCTACCTCTCCGAGAGCTTGCACCTGCCCCAGGTCGCAGCGTACTGGCGCCAGGTCGTGGAGATGAACGAGTACCAGAAGAGCCGCTTCTCGAAGACGGTCGTCGATACCCTCTTCAACACCATTACTGGCAAGGTGCGTTTTTTTTGGCATCTGGCATAAGCTGTCATGTCGTGTTTGAAGCTGACACGGTCGTGACAGCACATCGCGGTCCTCGGCTTCGCCTTCAAGGCAGACACCGGCGACACCCGCGAGTCTGCCTCCATCTCGCTCATCCGTGACTTCTTGCAGGAGCGCGCGTACGTGACGATCTACGACCCCAAGGTCGAGGAGGCGCAGATCTGGATGGACCTCCAGGAGGCGCTGCCCGCGATGCCGCTCGAGACGATCAAGAAGCAGGTCACGATCGTGCACTCTGCGCTCGAGGCGTGCAAGCAGAAGGAGGCGATCGTGATCGCGACGGAGTGGAAGGAGTTCAAGGAGATCGACTGGCAGTCCGTCTACGACCAGATGTCGAAGCCCGCGTTCGTCTTTGATGGACGTATGATCCTTGACGCGGCCAAGCTCAAGGAGATCGGTTTCACTGTGAGTTCACCCTACCTGGGTATCTCGCTTGGAGTCGTCGCTCATACCATGGTTTTCTCAGGTCAAGACGATCGGTCGTGGCGACCGCCTGTGAGCTTCGTCCTCATGCCTGTGTGTAGGACAAAATCGCATCATAGATATTGAGAGATAGGGAACGGACGACTGCCTGGCGACTATTGTACGTTTGTTTTCTCGTGGATACCATCGTAATGCAATAGAGAAGCGTGTACAAAATTGCATCGTCGGGGCGGCGTTCCCGCTTGTTGCATGTAAAGATTGCGTCGAAGTGTCCGTGCCGCTTGTCGCTGCAAGGAATGGACGCGAAGAGCACTGGAAGCGTTGAAGTGTCACTATGGCAGCGCGAGCCTGCTTCCGACGGTTCGTGTGCCGGTTTGTCTCTTGCTGGCGTTTCGCCCTCTGATGCTCATCCTCCGCGGCGCGCGCCCGAAAGTCGAGAAGGCGTGATTGCCGGGCGCGCAGTGTCTATCGTCGCACCTCGGCACGGGCTTGATAGGGCGTCTGCCCGGGCCGGCGCAGGAGGCGGTCGCTTCCCCAGCTCGACGTCGACGGAATGGCGACTTCGCACGAAACGACGATAGTTCCACGAAAATAATGGAGGAAGGTGGATCACCCATCTTACTGCGCATAGTGCACAGACTAATCACTGGCCTGGAGAGGTTTTGAACAGCATTGAGGCGGGGGTCTACCGACGTCAGCGCAGGCACGCAGAACGCAGTCTCCTCACCGCATGCTGCGAACAATCCAGACTCTCCCTCGCGCCCTTGTCAGGCCTTTGAGAATCCGAATGAGTTTGGCGTATGGGTAGCGCAAGCAGCGCAAAGTCCGTCCAGTGTCTCGCCGCCCATGAAGTTCGCAGCCATTGAACTGCGCCCGCGACTTCGTCCACGCTCGAGCCGCTTCTGCGCTTCTAGGCGGCGGGGAGTTCCGCGATGATCCTCGCGGCGGTCTGGCTCGACCTATCGTTTCTACGCAGAAGACGCCATTGGTCTGTGGCGGCGGGTGTGTGTACGGGGGGACAAGTCGGATGCCCACCGGCTCGGAATAAGACGGACAGGAGAGGGCACTAGGGCAGGATCCGTCGGGATTCGGAGGCGTTCAGGCCGATGGGGGCATCCTATATCTTCCTAGAGCCTGCCCACCGCGCCCTACGTCACCAGTAGCGCACGGGGACGATGTTGCGCAACATCCGACGGCGGCGCAGGCGTCGAACGCCATCCCGAGGACGGCGAGGGGCGGCGAGGAGCTCGGAGGTGTAAGCCGCACGGCCCTCGGGCGTTGATATCGAAGGTGCGGAGTTTGTAATAGACTACTCCCGGCAAATCGTTCTTCAGAGTCCGAAAGTCATTCCTGCGATCTCCGTTACGAGACAGCCGCCCGGATCAGCGTGTTGACTACGCGGCGCTTACTCACGCCCCATTAAACGCGCCCCAATATTTATGAGCGCGGACGTTTTGCTTACGCTCCACGACCCCCTCCTCGTTTCCATCGCTCCTGCCGTCCCCGAGCGCGCGGAAATGCCCTCACGGCCGTCCCCCATCGCCTTCAGCTCGGCGTCGCCGACCCAGTCTATCTTCAAGAAGAAAAAGTCGCTGTCGGGGCTCTCGACCGCGACCTCCTACCTCTCCGCCGTGTCCGAGGCCGACGCACGCGCACGGGCGCACGGGCCCACTCCTGTGTCGACCCCGGCGCTCTCCCTCTCGTCCTCCATCACCTCGAGCTCAGAGGACACGGTGCTCAACGAGGATAACGGCGCGCTCAACTTCACGGATGGCCTGTCGTACCCCAAGGTCCCGCCCACCTCGGAGCAGGTGTTCACGACTGTACACTCCGAGTTCGGTCACTGCGCGAACGACGAGTACCGGTACACGTCCCAGCACCGCGCGGGCACAGCGTACAAGAGCATCCCCGAGCAGGACCCGCCGTACTACATCCTCCTCACAACGTACATCAGCTACATCATGGTCATCTGCCTAGGGCACGTCCGCGACTTCTTTGGGAAGCGTTTCAGGTCAGCGAACTACCGGCATCTCATGCCGCGGAACGTGAGTCTTCGTTTGTGTATGCAGTCGTGTGCGTTGTGCCGACGGTGTTGGGTGGGGTTCGTATGACAGGGGTATGCGGCGTTGAACTCGGACTTCGACTCGTTCTACACGCGTCGCCTCAAGCTGCGGATCGACGACTGCTTCTCGCATCCCGTCACTGGCGTTCCTGGACGCACCATCCTCCTCTTGGACAGGTACTCGTCCGACTACAACAAGACGATGGTCCCGACCGGCACGAAGACGCGCGGGCTCAATATCTCGTCATACAACTACCTCGGTTTCGCCGAGGCCAAGGGTGGGTGCGCCGACGCGGTGGAGACCAGCATCGAGAAGTATGGCATGTCCGCTGGCGGGACGCGGTTGGAGGGTGGCACGCTTGACCTGCACCAACAGGCGGAAGCGCTGGTTGCGCGGTTCTTGGGCATGGAAGACGCGCTCATCAGTTCCATGGGCTTCGCGACGAACTCGACCATCATCCCTGGGCTCGTCAACAAGGGCTGCCTCGTTATCTCGGACGAGTTGAACCACGCGTCGATCCGGTTTGGCGTGCGGCTGAGCGGGGCGAACGTGCGGATGTACAAGCACAACGACATGAAGCGGCTTGAGGCGCTCCTCCGGGAGGTGATCAGTCAGGGTCAGCCGAAGACGCACCGGCCGTGGAAGAAGATCCTGCTCATTGTCGAGGGCTTGTACTCGATGGAGGGCACGCTCGCGAACCTGCCCATCATCATGGAGCTCAAGAAGAAGTACAAGGTACGCTCGCGCCCGACATGGAAAGTCGCTTGCCATATGTGTCTAATGTGGCCCACAGTTTTACCTCTTCATCGACGAAGCGCACTCGGTCGGTGCTATGGGCCCGCGCGGCCGGGGCGTCACGGACTACTTCGGAATCAACCCCCGTGACGTCGACATCCTCATGGGCACGTTCACCAAGTCCTTCGGTGCCGCCGGTGGCTACATCGCTGGCCGCAAGGAGGTTATCGACCGCCTCCGCCTCCAGGGCCACACCGGCACCTACTGCGAGTCTATGACGCCGCCCGTCCTTACCCAGGTTATTGCCAGCATGGCGAGCATCATGGGTGTCACTGTCCCCGCCGAGAAGCCTTCATCACCCTCACTGTCTGTCCTCCGCGCTCGCGACTCTACGCCCGCGTTCAGCGAACTGGATGTCGTCCCCGGCACTGCTCCTGCAACTGCCCTTCCCTCATGGATGCCCCTTACGCCCGACATGATCGACGGCTCTGACGGTCAGATGCGTCTCCGCCGGCTCGCTTTCAACTCGCGGTACCTCAACCGCGGCCTGCGCCGGCTCGGGTTCATCACCTACGGCCACGACGACTCGCCCGTCATTCCCCTTCTGCTCTTCCACCCCGGCAAGATGGCCGTCTTCTCGCGCATGATGCGCACGCGTCAGGTCCCGATCGTCGTCGTCGTCGTCGCTTACCCCGCGACGCCGCTCGTCACGTCGCGGGTGCGCTTCTGCCTGTCTGCAGCGCACACCAAAGAAGACGTCGACACCGTCCTCAGGGCGTGCGATGAGATCGGCGAGCTGCTCGACCTCAAGCAGGCTGCGGGCGAACGGTGGCCCGTCGAGGAGATCATCGCTAGGGCAGTCGAGATCGTGCGGATGCCCGAGATGCCATGAGCGGTGCCCGCACCCCTCCCCGGTACAGCTATCCCAGGGTTAGGCCATGCACACGGCACCTTCCTCGGCGCCGCATGCTTGTGCATATGACGACCATGCTTAGGACGACATGACACGCTCGCACGCACGTACACTGCTACCGCCGCCGCCACCACCACTACCGCTTCGTGAGCGGGTTGGTTAGCGGCTCTCGGTCCGGTCCATACGCGTACACAGACAGACCATTTTAGGCTTCGTAATTCTGTAGATATACCCTACGATTCCCCCAGTATTGGCTTACCACGTACGACGCACCCATGCGCCGCGGTTGACGGCTGTAATTGTAAACATGAAAGCGAGAGAGGTCGCGTTTCTAGACGGATTGGCTTCGGTGTGTGTGAGCGTAGATGTGGGAGGTCCATCGAAGTGCCATGAATGTCTCCGAGCTTCAAGTACAATGAGATGCGAAACTACGTATACACAGTTTCGAGCCATTTGAGATGTCTTGGCGGCAAAACGACGTTATGCATTCACGTGACGTCATTTCCAGTGGACGCGCGACTCAAGCGGCTGCAGACAAGCGGCTTCAAGCAAGTACTCTCCTCCACTCGATTCCTCCTAGCACTGCGCATATACCTCTTTCTTTTGTCATACCGCGATACCCAAAGCACTCAGTACCTTGAAACCTGAGACTACGCCCCGTTTGTACCGACAAGTGTTTATCGAAACTACTACCAAGCAACTACCAAAATCCTTCCCCAGAGGCACATAGACAACTGTGTGAGTCCACATCGCCTGCAGCGCTGTATTGTCCCACCGCTCACCAAGAGCTTCCCGCGTACAGACATTAGCACGCCATGCACCTAAGGGCGATGCCCGCGACGCCGCAGGAGCAGGGGGACATCGACACCCTCAACGCGATGATGGGCGGCAACCTCGACGAGACGCACGCGCTCGCGCTCCTCCGCAAGCACGGAAACAACCTCGACAAGGCCGCGTCTGCGCTGCTCGAGGGAGACACCGGTGCCGACGCTGCACAGGACATCTTCGCAGACCTGCCGAACCTCGAGCCTCTGGATGTCCCTGGGGTGGGACCGCGCACGCCACCTCGTGAGTTTCCCTTTGTTGCTCGGCGCGCGGGAACCCATGGTAGGGGAAGCTGGGTGGGGAAAAGTGGTTGGCGACGCCGGGAGACGGTATATCGAGACAGCGATGTTGACAAGCGTATCACGGCAGCGTCCAGGCCAGAACAAGGCGTCATCGACCTCACAACGCCGGAGCATGGCCACACCGACGGCCTCGACGCCTACAGCGGCACGCACTTCGGGCCGAGCAACAGGGCCCCAGACCCGAACTGGCAAGTCGTGCCGTCGAACGTGAGTCGCGCGCCCCCGCCCCCAACCCTCCGCTCGCTCGCAGGGCTCGAACACGGCGCGCGTGCGCGTACAGGTGCAGATCGGGCCCGCGCAGGAGGGGATGTCGCAGGACGACCAGGCGATGAGCCGCGCGATCGAGGCGAGCTTGTCGTATGCCATTGCTGAGGATACGTACTTTGAGGCGTCATTGGAGGAGCGGATCCGCGAGGGCGATACGTGAGTTTGTCTGTCTTGCTCGTTGTGGGTTTGGTCTGGTGCTCACGCGCGAGGGGATAGGCCTGTGGCTTTGCGGCCGACGGAGAGCGGGCTCGCCTACGCTGCGCTTATCCTGCACGGTCTCTTCCATGTCCCGCAATTCCGACACGCGATCGCACAATGGTTGCCCCACCCCGCGCCGGGGAGAGAGGTGGCTGAGCCACCGAAAAGGGAAGATGGGCCATGTGAGTGTTTCATGTCACTTGTTTCTATTCGCTTGAGACGAACCCGGTCGCAGCGTATCAAACCTGGACGCTACTTGAGATCTTCTGCAACGTGGATCTCGCTCGTCTCACCGACCTCGACTCAAGTCCCGCGCTGAAAGCGTTCACGACCGTTCAATGGACATCGCCCGCAGAACGACCGGCAGAGCTATCTAGTCGTGCGTGTAGTCTCTCGCTTGTAGCTAGAACAAAACCTGATTCCATTATACCAGGATTCTATGAAGCGATTGTGGGCTCAGTGGAGCATGCATTGCAGTACAGTAACGTCAATAATCCGGCAAGGGAGCCACGCAGGTTAGAAGCAGGAATGCACCGTGTTTATCGCTGCCCTACTAATCAGTTGACTTTTAGGCTCATGTCCCTCCAGTACGGCTACCACGACGCCGCGCCCGACGACCTCAACACTGACCACCTGCGTTGTGTCAAGGTGAACGTTGGGATCACTCCAGAGACAAACGACCTCGTCTCCTCGCTCGCGGCGGACCTTACGCCCATGTATGTGGACCGCCGCCAGCAGGTGATATTTACACCCTCGGAGGTCATTGCGTTCGAGATCAGCCGTGGTGCGCAACCCCCTTCATACGACGCCGCGGTCGGCCGGCGGACGGAGCGCGAGACGTTCAAGTACCCGAAGAGCGTGTACCTCGACCAGTTCATGCGCGAATCGTTTGAGCTTGCGAGTGCAAAGCGGAAGGAGCAGAAGCGGCTGCTTGCGGAAGTCAAAGCGCTCGAGGATCGGAAGAAGGGGCTGTTGCACTTCAACGTCAGTGTTCTCCCTTGAGCGCATCAGTTGTACGTTGGACTCGCGGTGGCTGATTGAACGCGGGGCTAGGACAAAGACACGCTCGCGGACCTGCGCTCGGCGCAGCATTACTACGAGAACATCGCGGACGCTGGTGACGATGCCAAACGTGCCGACGAGCTCCGTGCGAACAAGGAGAAGATCGGCCACATTATCGACAAAATCGAGACGGAAGTGAAAGGTATGTCCCGTTTGGCTTATCCCTCCTTTTCACATAGCATCATCTAATCGTCGGTTTTAGTGATCGACGTGGACATCGAGCGGATGCGGACAGAGGCACAAGGCCTCTTGGACTGCCCGGAACTCCAGAAATACCGCGTATGTTCCCTTGATGCCTGTCTTCTCATCCTGCGCTGACAGACACCTGCCTTCCAGTACGATCTCCGCGTGGTGCTTGTGCACGACGGCCTCTTCGGTCGGAGTCATCTCTATTCGTACGTCAAGCAGAACGGCCAGTGGTGGAAGACGGTTGACTACAAGGTCACCAAAGTAAGTTCTCTTAATATCATTACTCGACTGTCAGCCGTCACTAACACTGCATGCGTATCTCCCTAGGTATCTGAAGAAACTGTTCTGACGGACGCGACTGGCCTGCACCTCGGCGCGGGCCCGTACTTCCTGATCTACAGCCAGGCGATGTCGCCGGAGGAGGAAAATAAGCGCGCGCAGTGGCCAGAGCACCTGAAAGTGTGTCCCGTTTATACACCCGTCTGTCCTTGCGCACCCCGGGCTGACTGTCGCTCATAGGACAACGTGAAGCACAACAACATCACGTTCTTTAACCAGCTTCCGCTTGAAATCTCCGCACGCGTCATCGACCCCAACTCACCACCGTCGACGCCATATATACCCGAGACTCCGCCCGAGACGACGACACCTTCCGAGATGACGATCTCTTCAGACGTGGTGGAGCCGCCGGAGTCGCGCGACGAGATGATGGATGTCGAGTGAGATTGTGCACGCGACGAGTGCGATACGATGTCACTGCTGCAGGGCTTGTGTATTGGGGAAAGACGGGAATCTACGTGGGTTGGGTTGGGTCGCATCGTGTAGCCATAGCAGAGGAAGAACGCCGTGTAATGATACATATTTGTGCTGCTTCTCACTGAGCGATCACGGAGAGGTTATCGGACAGGCGTGGCTGAATGTGCGCTTATGCGCGCTTCTCCCTAGAAACCATGAACTTCGTATCCGCGCGGCGCTCAACTTCGCGGGTTCTCGCGGAGGCGGGTTCCTGCGACCGGTCTATTTGCTCCAACCTTTCATTTGAGGTCTACTCTCGTACATCGTACGTACACGCGCGCGTCGTACGGAACGCGTGTACAAGTTGCGCCACGCTACACCCTGCATCTCCAACACGGCGGACCCCACGCAATCGGCACACGGCCGCGCTAGATCGCGAGCTCGTACACGAACGCAAGCGCGACCTTGGCAAACTCGAGCGAGTGGCTCCACGAGAAGCCGCTGACGGAGGTGGTGTCGCTCGAGCTGTGAATCTGCGGGTTGTCGTCGCCCGTGATGGCCTCGTAGAGCATGCCGGTCGCGTAGCCCTGCTTGTACCAGCTCGCGTGGTCCGAGCACGCGTAGCCGCACTGCGCGCATCCCGATGTTAGCCTCTGTCATGGTTCCTCAGGCATGAGAATAGTAGAATGCTCACCGGAGTGTCCATGGCCCAGTCAAGCTTCGAGTAGGTGTCGACGAGCTGCTTGATGAACGAGGTGACGCCCGAGTCCTGGTAGTCCGCCTCGAGCGCGATGACCTCAGTCGTGCCGGGCGCGTAGTACGCGGTCATGTCGAGCTCGAGGAAGGCTTTGATCGTCTTGCCCGCGCTCTTGTAGTTCTTCGCGACCGCCTGCGAGCCGAGCAGGCCCGCCTCCTCGCCCGAGTACCAGTGGAACTCGACTGGGGTCGAGGGCTTGAAGTCCGCGGCGACGAGCGCGCGGAAGATTTCGATGAGGTTGACCGTGCCAGAGCCGTCGTCGTCCGCGCCGGGGGCGCGGCCGGAGGAAGGGGAGTTGAGGTTGATCGAGTCTTCGTGTGCGCCGAGGACGGTGATCGCGCCAGAGGAGGAGCCCTCGATGCGGGCGATGACGGAGAACTGCGACCAGGAGTGCGTGAACTTGGACACGGTGATGTCGGAGCGGTTCGAGGCAATCTATGCAGAAGGAGTGGCGGTAAGAAGAAGCGAAAAGCTTTGAGCGAAGCGATGTAGGCGCACGCTAGAGATCGTGTCGTAGATGTACTGGCTCGCCTGCTTCCCGGTTGTGCTGGTGTAGTACCGGTTGTTGAAGGCCGTGAGCGAAGTCAAGTACGAGTTCATGTTCGACGTGGAGAGCGTCTTGATGATGGCGTTGACCGCTGTCGTGTGGGAGGGTGCGAGGACTAGTTGGGAGTGAGCATAGGATCGACCAAGGGCGGGGAGGAGGCTCACAGGATGCCGCCTTGGCAAGAGGCCTAACCAAAGACGGAGAAGTCGCCTCTTCACCATCGTAGACCTCGGTGACGTCGAACTGCGAACGGAGTGTTAGCGTGGTAAGGTACAACAACAGCAGATCGGACACGTACGAAGCGGACACCGGCACGGAGAAGGTCGAGCTTCTCCTCTTCAGTCTTCCAGACAGGCTCGGCGCCTTCCTCAAGATCAAGGAGACGGTAGCCCTGTGCCGCCATGTCCGAGATCTCCTGAGTGGAGATTGGGGCGGCCCATGCCGTGGTGAATGCGGCGGCAAGCGCGAGGAAGCCGGCGGTGAGGAACTTCATGGTGTAGGAGTCCTAGGGGCGACAACGCGGGGGAAGCCTGAGGAGACCTGAGACCAACGACCGGGAGCTGCTGGAGGCTCTGATCGAGGGGTTCTCCCCGTAGCGTTGTGCTGGATTTATAGGATCGCGGATTCTTCGTGCTGCATGATGGGCGACTTATCTGTCGCCGCTCTTGGAGGCGGACATGGCGCTTAAACCCGTCCATGCTGATCGCCGGGGAACGCGACCTGCCCACGCGATGCCAAGCCGAAGGGATGAATGTGCTCACGATTCGGAAGCTCCCTCGGAGCAACACGGCGAGCAGAGGGCAGCGCCTGCCAAGGATGACCATGCAGATGGGCCGTGCGGTATGTGCTGGGTGACCGAACCGACCATATGTTCGAAGGTGATACAGGGCTGGGCTGGGGTGAGTAGCACGCTGTCCTGGCGCCGGGCCTGCTCCATGTGGAATTCGAAGGAAAGAGGCGATAATGTTGTCGGGTATTCACAAAGCTGGAAAGGCTTTAGACGAGGTGTAGAGGCTGGTATTATGGCAAAAAGTCCTGCGCATTTCATAAGGACCTGACTTGGCTCCGCAAACGTACGAGGATCACACTGTTCCAAGACAATTAGGAGAGCGGACGCAAGACACGGGGATTCCTTGCACCATTTAGCCTCTGTACCCACCTGCAACACGCATCTCATCCTGACCAGGCCTGTGCTCCGAAGGCCCATGCCGCAATCGACGAACTGCTCACCACCGCAGACGACATTATGTATGCGTGCGTTAGCCAATCCGGCCCTAGACTCCTTGTGCTTCATGTCGTCCTCCTATAGTCCCTTCCATCTATAGTTTTGCTAACGGTTTCATACAAGAACCGGCTCGAGAGTGCTGCAGCGGACCCGAGCGGCGAGAGTAACCCAATAATCGGGAAAGTGGGGTCTTCATAAAAGTACTTGACTGAATGTGTCGAACAGGATATATTGTGCGGTGATATTCGAGGGAAGAAAGACAACAAGAGCATGACGGCCGGAATGGATCCAGGAAACCAGAACTTGAAGCAGTGGCCCGCCGCCCAACCGCCGCCGGACTCTTTGGTTTTGAAGCGCCCAAGACGGCAAATCACGTGCTCAACGCCCCCAAATATGATGTGACATCATTCCATGCCTCCTCGTTTACGGCCTCGACGCTAGCCTTGCCAGGTGTGAAGCCGGCACATGGAGAAACTTAAGAAGAACAATAGGATATGTATCGTATTGCAGATGGTCTATACGTGTGTCACAAAGCTCGTCTATTCGTCTAAGATATTGTCTTAGATCAGATGACTCCCTCATTCGACGCGTAGGAGCGTGTCACTGTTCAGCGAGGACACTGCAACACACGATGCGCCGTCGAAAGAAATTGTGTAACCTGAGGTGCACCTGCGGATGACGCACGCGCCCGCGGTGCAGCCTACGTCAGCGACGCCCGCGATCGCCGTACAATCCTTGCCACGCGGAGAGAACGGGTCGAGCGGCGTGATGCATCCACCACCTAGTTGAACAGGAGCCGTCAGCGCTATAAGCTCTGCACTAGCATGTCGGAGTTAAAGTAAATTGAAAGGCAACTTACAGCACTCGAGGTCACGCGCGGTGTCCACGCACTCCCAAGGTGTGTTCGTGAAGCCCCTCCGCTCGTATAGCCCGCACGCAGTCAACCCCCACTCACACAGCGCCCGACGGCGGAGCTGCACCGAGCTACGCCCAGAAAGCCCACTGCGCCTCTTAACGGGGGCGGAAGACGGGCGCGCCTGGGTCTGGCAGATCCCGTCGCAGACGTTCATCCCGTCCGGGCAGACACAGTCCGTCGGCGCGGAGAGCAGGGACGCAACGAAGCCGTCAGTGCACGTGAAGCCACACACGTTGTCGCTTGCGCACTCGGCGACGGAGTGTTCGGGGTAGGTGCATTGGGTGCTGCCCGAGGTGGTTTCGATGAGCGACGTGAGCGCGCTGGTGGTGACGGCTTCACCCGCCAGCGCATCAGCCTATGTGTGAGACGAGTCGGGGATCAGGGTAATTTCTGTGGAGAGGAGTGTACTGCCATGGCGACGGGACTGCTTGCTATGTAAGTCGGAATGTCCGAGATACACAAACAAGTGGCTATCGTGACGATTCATGAAGGAAGGGTCCGCAAATCAGTGAAGGGCGTGGAGGTCGGGGCGTAGCATAAGACACATACTGATGATGCCCACGAGTATACCGGTTGGAGAACCGCCGACGTGGACCACAAGAGGGGCCGCGTTCAGGTAAGCACAAGTGTCCGTAGTGGTGGCGCGAGCGGTGAGGCTGGCATAACGAAGGGCAGCTACCTGTGTGAGGAAAAGCGCGAGCGAAGCAACGAGGGCGGGAGAGCGCATCCTGGAAAGAGCTGCGCGTATACTAGATACGCGCGGTGGAGGAATGGACGGAGGGACGACATTTAGAAGAAAGTCGCCGAGGTCACTTAAAAGACGACCAAGGCCCCGTTGTCCTGATCTGAATTGCGGATGAGGATAGGACATAAGCACGCTGCGTCCCTTTAGAACAACTGGAGGCAATGCCATGGTGTGCATTCACCCCAGAGCCGACGTCCATCGGCGAATGGAGGCATATATGAGTGGGGGGTGGCGCACCAGGAATGGCGGGCGTTCGTTCTAGCCATCGGCTGGGTGTGATGTGTTTGTACGTCGATGGTAGACTGAAGTAGACGATGCAATGTTGACGGCACTGGTAGGAACAACGGTGCTGGATGATGCCGGCAGGTCAGAGAGAAGCATCACTTGAAATCCAAGTAGTTGAGCCTGCTTCCAGAGCCCGTTGTCCGAATCCCACTGGGTGAAGACATTATTGATAGTGCCTCCGCCCTGAACACTTTTGGCACTCACCGACGAAAGGCACCAGAAGACGCCTCATAACAGCTTGAAATGCTGGCAGTCAATGTGGACCATTCAACATCAGCTTTGAAATTGGATAGCCGCAGAGTCGAGACAGGTCTAGGTGTGTAAGGCACGACACCAGCGAAAAAACCGGCAGTCACGTCACTGGAGATTAGTAGATACCGATTTCGCTGCCAGATAGCAGCACTTGTAATTTCAGTTCAATCTGTCGTGGTTGGAGGCTGTAAAAAGGCTTTCATACACGACTTGGAAGAAGTGAGGGAACCGACCTGAGAGGCTGAGCCGCGACTCGATCGGATAACAGCGTTCGGCGGCTCCCACGTGGCGCCGACGGTCACGCTGACCGTCTTTGTCATCTTGTTCGACCCTACAGACGACAGAACTTCTCGTCGCTGTTCGATCACCCTGTTCTACTACTACTAAGTATATATGCTCATGCCTCATGCGACACTATCAAATACGGTCGTTGCACGTATGAACTTGAACTCCACCCACGTCGGTGGCACGTGCCACCCCAATGCCAGCAAACAGACGACCAAGGTCGGTTCTACGTCACCCACGGTCATCGCAAAGCTCGCACATCTCGAGACGGAGCGCGCATTCAAATTCGTACCTTCTAGCGTGCTCCGCGATACAAGCGGAATGGTGAATGCCAATATAAAGTACGTGTTTGTTTGGGCGAAGAAATATTCGGAACGATATGTCTCACGGTCGTCTGCAAGTTCTATGAGAGAATCCTATTAGTAATACAATCCGGGCTCAAATTTGGCCTACGTATGGACTGACTTCCACATACAGGAGTGAATTGTCGTTGAAGCACGCCCCAGCGATGGAACCTATACTGCTGAGGTTTCCCTCGCCACCCCGTTTTGTACTGACACCGCGTTACAAATCGTAGGACGATCCTCGACGATTCGTCGCTACGTCTCCGTCCTCACGGTACGTATACCCAGAAGAGCCGCGAAGACCGTCCGCGTGCGTGTGTACCGTCATTCTACCGCCCCGTGAGTGCTTTCGGCAATCCTTTACGGCGACTGCCATTCAAACTTCCTCGGCTTCTTTGTACCCTTGGGAAATTGGCCGGGGCGTTGCTTCGAGACGCGTGTTCCAGAGCGCTAGACGCTGTTTTTGACCCATTCGCAGACCACCCGGGCACGGGTTCAAAAGCCTGCTGGCGGCATGACGAGTTGCTCCCGGAACCAACCCCCTCGTAACGCCATGGTGGCTGCTTCTGGCGCAGCCGGCTCCGCTGCTGCCGCACAACTTCAGCAGCTCTTGCAGGCAATCGAAGACACATTCGTCGCCAATATTTGCACTGGTGCGTTTTTGGGTCTGCATTCCCGATGAGAATTGTCTCTTGATGTCGTTGTAAAGCTGCCGCCGCGGCGTGGCTGAGTTACGATATCGTCCTAACATTTCCCGACGAAGTAAGTGTCTCCGGTCTCTTCTGTGAGATCGAACTAACCCAATCGCAGGTCTCGCTTATCTGGCGGTGGGTTCGCCTTGAGACGGTTTCTTTTTTTACGTTAATCATGATAGACAATAGAGCAAGATGGACGATGCCGAAGCTAATGTACTTCTGCGTGCGATATTATACACTGATATCCTTGCTGTATGCATCGTCTCCATAACATAGTCGCGTCGTTCACTGACTTAGTATATTGCAGACTCACCCTCGCAGGTACGCTATGCTATCCACGCCTTGGTTGGGTAGACGGTTCTGATGCAAGGCCCAGTCAATACAAGTCATCAGCTTTCACTTACAGTAAGGGTGACAACGATTCCTCGTATCATTAACTGATCATCAAGCGTAGTTGTAATTTCGACATCTTGACGTGTGACACTTCTCGCTAACGATTTGCGAAGCTGCGAACGCTGGTTGTGGTACAACGGTTTGTACGTGACTGTCGACTTTGTGCATTAAGAAGGATATTGATCCGACTCTATCATAGCAATGGGACGTTGCTCTCTGCGGTGTTTGGCGAGGCGATGTTCGTCATGAGACTATACGCAGCATATGAACGCAGCCGAACAAGTGCGTCCCCTTCCCATCCTCAATGACTCGTCAATACTCATTCAGGCATAATCTCCAGTACTGGCAGTGATCGCTGTTCTTTTCCTCGGTATGTCCCCGTCGTCTACGCATTTGCGTTCTCACTCATCAGGGACCTGGATATACCTAAGCGGAGTTCGTGGTAGGTTGAATACCAAGTTGTTTTGCCTGTTTCGGGACGCGTCCACTGACTTTGCATCACTGCTGACAGGCCGGCATAGTAACTGCTTCCCTCGTCGTATCGTCGCTCAGCGTCGTTCCTCGGCCCGCCGACTACCCATTACCTGGATGCATCTTCACGCCCCCCAAACATACAAATCTGTCGACGATGATTTGGTGGGTTTCTCAGATTATGACGTCAGTCCATATTCTGATCGTATCCTCACTATGTAGGGCCATTGCCATGAGCGTCACTTGTGAGCCTTTCCTCTGTATCCTACAAGACGCAGAGTTCGTCTAATCTCACCTGGGTGGCCTTGCTCCGTATAGGCATATATTTCCTTCTCATACTGTGGAAATTCGCTCATAATTTGTCGCTCCGGAAGACCACATCATCCGCTGTCGTACCTATCTGGGAACTGCGACGCGTAAGCCCAGTCGTATTCCTCTTCCTACGCGATAGCGCGTTCTACTTCTTCCTGTAAGCTTTTACGGGAGTGACTTCATAGAGTACGCAAAACTAATCGCTCGAACGTGACAGTGTTTTCAGTACGTATACGTGCATTGCGTTTTGTAGCGATAGACCTCAACTCGGTGTTGTAGTTGGGAACCTCCTCAATCTCGTCTTCGAGCTCGTCTTCGCCGGCAGAGCTATAATACCCATGGGTACCGTGTATGTCAATTTCCCTAGTATCAGATTCCTCCTGCTCACTGTACGTGCGTCTCTAGGTGGCTCATGGTCATCTACGCCATCTCCGTATGTATTCCCGTCCCAAAGTCCTCCTTGTGCAATACTCACCTTAGTCGACAGGCCTCCCGTCTCTGCCTCAATACCCGCGGCTCGATCCAGCAGCACTCGCACCTTGATTGGCTGCGCACATCTCACGCTACGCACAGCGGCGAGGAATACGAACTCCAGACCCGCTCCTCCTGGTGCGCACCCTCCGCCGGAAGTGCTCGCTTCGCGACAAGTCAGCCATCACGTACGCACGAGGGGACCTTCATTCTGTCTGAAGACGGGCATTATACAAGGGAGATTGTACGAGTGCAGCTAGGGGCGGCGAGCGGGTCTGAGCCGGTACGCGATGATCACGACCCACGGGCGGCGTCGGCCCCGAGCGAACGGGACGAGCGTGCGATGTGGATCGTGGTTGACCACAGACCGTCGCGCTCACATTACTCGCGGGCGAGCGCGATAGAGGATGTGCCGTGACTCAGGCCCCGATCCGAGGTGCGGTAGTTGGCCCTCTGGACGATGATACCCCAAACCAATACATAGGTTCCCCAGTCTCTCATGTGGGTGTTTTCCGCGCATTGTGGACCTACTTCGATAGCTGTGCGCAGTTCAGCGAAGTCGCGCCGCAGGGCGAAAAGCACCCATTTACAAATTCGCACATCCGGACCAATCGGAGGGCCCACTATAGCCGTTCTCTACGTTCCCTCTCAACAGTCTGGCATAAAGCTCGCAGCGTCCCGGACTTCCCGCTTACGCGGAGAACAAGAGTCATAAAACCTTGCGCCGCAGTCTTCTTGAGGCTCCCTGCTGATCGCACATGCGCGATCAGCTAGCAGGAGCCAGCTGAAGTCCTTGGAGATGGTGGTCTCACGCTCAGGGGCGTGGATCCTCGTACCTTGTGATATCATCGACACAAGGTTAACTGAGCCAGGCGTCACGGTCCGCGGGTACTTAAGTTCAGCGAGGCTGATCGAGTATCCCGCCCGAGGGAGCTGACTCCCTACATCCTCCCCCACGCTACGCTGAAGCTACGCGATGGACCTTGCCACCATTTTCCAGTCTCTCCATGGCACCAACATCGGAGTACTGCTCATCGGCTCCCTCTGCGTAGGGACGCTGTGCGCGCTCTGGGTGTTCCGCGGCACTCTCCTGGCCCCGTACCGCTCGCCCCTGCTCGCGCTTCCCGGACCTCCATCGTCCACGGCTAGCTGGATGCTCGGCCACCTTCGGGAGGTATTCGAGTCAGACACGGAAATGCAATGCGACGGGTGGACGGAGCAATATGGGACGACGTACGCGTACCGCGAGTTCTTGAAAGTGGGTCGCGCGCGCTCGGGGGTCCGGTACAAGTCCCTGATGATAGACCCTCGGGCTTTGGGTGCGATCTACAGGTCCCGCGCATGCTCACGCATGACGTGCGTGCGCTGAACCACATCCTAACGCACTCGGCGGAGTACCAGAAGCCGGCGTTCGCGCGCCGCACCCTGGCGACGGTCCTTGGGGAAGGTGAGCCACATTGGCTGAAGAGATCCTCGCGAATCATAGAGCTAACTAGTCAAAAAGGCGTGTTGTTTACTGAGGGTGCGCAGACGGTCCAGTTCTCGGGCGTGTGTCGCGGTTATTGACTTGGTACCTTCATGGTGCGGCTACTAGGGGAGCAGCATCGGCAACAGGTGAGTGTAGAATCTGGTGCTTTGTCGGTTAATGGACACTGACACGCTGTACTCTGGCCCTTAGAGACGGGTTCT
Source organism: Grammothele lineata (assembly GCA_002150815.3). Lineage (NCBI taxonomy): Eukaryota > Fungi > Basidiomycota > Agaricomycetes > Polyporales > Polyporaceae > Grammothele > Grammothele lineata. The sequence goes on from NDFF03000035.1 coordinate 361,142, forward strand.
GGTATGACCACGCGTTTGTGTTGATTGAGTCTGTCCAGGGTGCTGATACTAAGTTATAGAACCCCGCTTTCGGCCCATCACAAATCCGTGAGCTGACGGACGTCTTCGTCAGCAAGTCTGCTCAGGTATGAGATCCGGAGCATCATTGCTTGGTTGTACTCACATCCAAATGTAGCTCCGTGACCTTTGGGAGTCGGAGATATCGAAGCATGGAGGCGTTGTCGCGCGTCTAGATGTATTGAAGGATCTCAGTAAGATGACTCTTGATGTCATCGGACTTGCAGGTAAGCATATCATACGGACGCAACGGTGAGTATTTCTCAGCGGGGTGCTTGGCATAGGCTTCAACTACGACTTCCACTCGCTCGACCCCGACGCACCCCCTAACGAGCTCGGGGAGGCGTTCCGGGAGATTCTCAATGTGCCAAGAACCATTCCCATCGTTCTGCTCCTCAAAAGTTTCTTCCCTTTGTTGAAGTGGATCATTGTGCGCGCGTTCTTTTTCACCTTCTACTTGAGTGTGTGAAATAATGACAAGATATTTCATAGCGTGACGCGCGATCCCGTAGGATCAACGAGGCGCAGGAGACGATGCGCCGCATCGGGGCGCAATTGATCGCGGAGAAGAAGGAAGCCATCATGCGCGAAGCGGAGAAGCAAAAGGAGAAGGGTGGCATTGTACGGAACGCGATGGAGGGGCGCGACCTGCTCACTCTACTCCTCAAGGCGAACGTGGCGACGGACATTCCAGACAATCAGCGCCTCTCGGATGAAGACGTGTTGGCTCGTATGTGGCAGCTTCATGCTTCGTACTGTTCTATGGCTAATATCAGAGCGTATTATATAGAGGTTCCTACGTTAGTGCCAACGCCGTACATAAGTGATATTCACACACTCACCTCTCCAACATAGGTTCCTCGTTGCGGGGCACGAAACGACAAGCACGGGCACCGCGTTCGCTCTGTATGAGCTAGCTCGGCTTCCGCACGTCCAGACGAAGTTGCGCGAAGAATTATTGACAGTCAACACCGAGTCACCAGACATGGATGCCCTCAACGCGCTGCCGTATCTCGACATGGTTGTGCGCGAGTCGTTGCGCCTGCATCCCCCCGTGCCGGCGTCGATTCGCGTCGCCACGTGTGCGGATAGCATTCCGCTTAGCACGCCCTACACGGACCGCAACGGCGAAGTGCGCGATAGTGTCGACATCGAGCCGGGAAACCATGTGGTGATGCATATCGTGGGCCTAAATCGGCTAAAAAGCCTTTGGGGTGAGGACTCCTACGAATTCAAGTTAGTCTCATCTCTATGATCATGGCGCTCAGTACAACGTACAGCGTGATGGGCTGCTGACGAAGGTCCCTGGCGTAGACCTGAGAGATGGGAGAATCCTCCCGAGGCCATCTCCGGAATTCCAGGCGTATGGAGTCATCTGCTTACGTTCCTCGGCGGTCCGCGTGCGTGCATTGGGTACCGCTTCAGCCTTGTGGAGTACGACGTCTTTTCTCATTCCATTCTCCCTTTTAATTGACAACATTTGCTTAGAATGAAGGCACTTCTCTTCACTCTCGTGCGCGCGTTCGAGTTCGAGTTGGCTGTCCCCGTGCACGACATCATGACGAGGTCGGTGATCGTGCAGCGGCCGATGCTGCGCAGCGCGCCCGACCAAGGAAGTCAGATGCCGCTCTTGCTCAAGCGTTATGAGCGCATTTGAGTAGCTCAAATGGACCTGCAGTCCAATGACGGTTGAAGAAATCGAGGAGGTCGCCAGCGCGGCAAAGCGTCCGGTTATCACGGTCCGAGATTAGTCATCTATTCACTTGACGCCCGTGGCTGGAAACGGACGCTCCGAGTCGGGAGATGGAACTGGGCCCGGGCTCGTCCTCTCTTCGCGGACATTAGATTCCTGTATTCTAGCCCGCCGAGTCTGCTTAGCCGCATTCCTATGAATCTTTTAACGCTGTCTTTTTATTCCGCTTCTTGACAGAACTCCGGAGTAGTGGAAGACATCTAGAGCGATCATCCCGGCGAAGTTTCATTCTGTCTTCCTACTAGTTCTGGCTCCTTGAGTCAACGGCTTGCCATACTTTGTTTCACAATGGGAGTAAGTCACAGAATTCAAGCGTATTAAAGACTGGAAGACGCCTACTTATTCTTCCTCGTCGTTGCGGCACTAATGCCTACGGTAGCAGGAGATGTTGGCGAGTCTTGTGGTCAGATTGAGTGCGTGGCCTACTCACAGAACACCTCATTTTGTAGGACTTGTAATCGGGTAATCTCGCGTTCTCATGGGTATCGTATCATTGAAGCATCTCCTCTCAGGAATCAGAAGTAAAATATCCGGCGATCGCGCACAATAGTACTAATTAATCTGCATATGAACTTGGTCCGAAAGGCTAACCTTTCACTTCAAACTCAAAACCATCCACGTTCGGCGTACTGCTCAATGACGTCTCTGGTGGTCTCCTCTTTGGTGCGATACGAGTTCATCCCTAGTAACTGCCTTGCCTTCGTCACGTTCTGGACGTCGTATGGCGCATTCGAATCATATCCCTCCACGGACGCCACTTTGTCTGATATGGAGTGGGCGACCTGGACTGATAACAGACGCAAGGTTAATGTGTGGGGTAGAGCAACGAGTCAGAGCTTTGGCACCCACCAAAATCCGCCCACCGGAACGGCTCCCTTGCGATTATGAATCTCTCGCCCCCTGCCTCGGACTTGGTGACAGAGAGGATGGTCGCATAGGCAAAATCGCGAACGTCAGCCCACCAATGCCTATACAAAGGCGATGTAGTCAGTGCGTATACCATGGGCTCGTTGCTCTTCAAGGCAATTCGAAGGACTCACGAGTCGCCTAGGAACTGCCGTTTCACGATCGCGAGATACATCATTGCGGTCGATACATTCAACGCCTCAGGCCCGCCACGGACCTCGTGCATGACAGGTCCAAGCGTCCACGTCGGGCAGAGCACCGTCAGATCCCAGCTCGGCTCCTCACCCCTCGCAGCCGCCTGTGCGCATGCGTCCTTCGCGAACTCCCAAGCGGCGCGTTCGGCGATAACCTTGCTGGCGCAGTACTTTGCGAGCCCCGACGCATCGCGGCCCTTCTCCGCCACCTCACCCACGTGGCTCTCGTTCCAGTCCCGCTCGTCGTACGCGCGGGGACGGGGAATGGCGTCAGCTCCGGCCGGGTCAATGACGGCGCCGATGGTGGAGATAAATACGACGCGCCGGACGGAGGGCGTGCGTACGGCAGCGCGGAGGGCGCTGAGTGTGCCCTCCCGCGCGGGGACGATCTGTTCGTCGGGCTCTACAATATGGGTTCCGACAGGGGTGGCGCCGTGTACGATGGCGTCGACACCCGCGGCAGCGGCGTCGAATGCGTCATCCTGGAATCCATGCATCAGTGGTTGTAATCAAGACAAGATCAAGAGCGGATACGACGTACCTTTGTTATGTCGGGAACCACAACAATCTCGAACTTCTCGCCATACGAGTTCAAGACGTTCTTGATGTACGCCCCCTTGGTTTCATCACGGACCGTACCACGGACTGAGAAACCGGCGTCGAGGAAGGCTTGAGCTGTCCAGGAAGCAATGAATCCATTAACCCCGGTAATGAGCACCTTGCCTGAAGTAATGGCCGGCATATTGTCAAGCTGAAGAAAGGATAGAAAACGAGGATTTTCTTGACTTCAAAGGGCTACTGTACGATTGTCGATGCGAACGGTTCGCTCCACTTTATATACTGAACGCATTTCCTATCGGGAAAACCAGACCATGAGTCCGTGGCCGATCGGAGAATAATACGACTCACGGCAATTACGTGGGGTAGAGTCTCTTGAAGCGACTTCTGTTATACAGTCCGAACGATATTCAAATTGGCTGTGGGACGGTCAGGCAGACTGGAATGCCCTAGACGCATTTAACGCGGTAGACTTCTGAAATGTAGTACCCTACTGAGCCAACCGTGGGTACTGCGGCGCTGGAGGTCCACGCTTCGGAGCGCCGGGAGCCGTGTGGACGCGTCATTATGAGTGGTCGAATGTGGCGTGGTTTCTTCGGCATTCATGGACATTCATAAGAAACTCATGCCAAGATGTGCAGCACATCCGAAACCCGTGTAGAAGTGTTAGAGCAGAGTAACACCAACATCTGCGGAAAACAATCAATTCCTATTACTCAGTGTAACCGATGTTAAAAGCTCGAACTACGTACCGGGTGGATGTTTGAGAGTGTAACTCCTCCCTCGTGGAACACAGGCTGATGTCACAAGTACCCTCCGCTAGCGCGGACGCTGCTTTTCAATTTGGCGAATCGTATATCAGCTGCAGGCGTCAGGCAGATCCAACAACAGTGTCTAGTCCGACCTCAAGTTGGACTCAACGCTGAACGCCGAGGAACTCGGCGGCCGCCATGTAGGTATTGAAGAAAGCAGCGTTGAGTGTTCGCGCAAGCATGGCCCGTTCACTGACGGTTGTCTTTTGAGGAAGAGATATAAACGCTGCATCCCTGGAACAGGGAGGTGGCGGCAAAGATATATGATGATGAGTTTTGGATATATGCGTACATCGAGTCAGACAAAGTTTGTGATGTCTGCGAAACGTCGCCCAAACGGAGTCATGAAGTTGTCACAACCATCCACGCGCAACATACTCGTCGATGATGTCCTTCATCGATTCTTCTTTGCTTCGATACTTCGTCATACCAAGAAGTTTTTGCGCTTTCGTCGTGTCTGTACAGCACATGTAGGGAGCGCTCGGATCATACGGGCCCTGTAGTGCCGGCACCTTGTCGGAAAGTTTGTGAGCAATCGGAACTGTGTTCATCAATACTCGTCAGCAAAATAGACACAACGGTTAGAAGAACACCCACTGAAGTCTTCCCATCTGAAAGGACCTTCAGCGACGTTGAACCGTTGGCCTCCAGCTTCAGGTCTAGTCACAGCGAGGACATGGGCGACTGCCAGATCCCGCCCGTCAATCCACATATATCTGCACGTAAACATAAACGGTCAACTAGCTAGCTAAGAGTAACATCGAGAATAGATTACTCACGGTTCCGCCAAGGATTGGCCCTTCACGATGCCCATGTACCAGATCACGTTCGACGCGTTCATGGTCTCCGGTCCCCCGCGAACCTCGTGCAAGACCGGCCCAACCACCCACGGCGGGCAGAGCACCGTCAAGTCCCACCGAGGCTCTTCTCCTTTGGCTATCGCCTCCGCGCGCGCGTCCTCGAAGAACTTCCACGCGGCCTTCTCAGCACGAATCTTGCTGTGGCGATATTTGGCGATGCCGGACGCATCGCGACCCTTCTCTGCGATCTCGCGTGGGTCCCCCTCGTTCCAACAACTCTCGTCGTATAGTTGTGGGCCGGCATCCGGAGGCGGGGATGGGTCAACCACGGCGCCGGCGGAGGAGAGAAAGACGACGCGCTTGACGGAAGGCGTGCGTGCGGCGGCGCGGAGCGTGCTGAGCGTGCCTTTCTCAGCGGGGACGACGAACTCCTCAGGATCTCCGGCGGTGACGTTCACGGGCGAGGAGGTATGCACGATGGCGACTGTGCCCTCGGCGGCGGCGTAGAAGGCATCGTCCTGACATGAGGGGATAGGTCAATGTTGTGTCGATCGAATGCGGCGGCGACATACTTTTGTCATGTCCGGGATGGTGACTATCTCGAGCTTGTCACCGTAAGAGCTGAGGACATTCTTGAGGTGCGTGCCCTTGGCTGCGTCACGAACGGTACCCCGAACGGAGAAGCCTGCGTCGAGGAAGGCTTTCACTGTCCACGAGGCGATGTACCCGTTGACGCCAGTGACGAGAACCTTGCCTGAAGTAGAGGCAGGCATGTTGTGGATTTCTAAAGGGGTTATCAGTGACAGGGTCTTACTTATCCTTGTAGATCCACAAGCCGCGCTGCTCACGGGTCTTCCATGCAAACGGGTACCACCGGAGCTATATAGCTTTGCCCTACCACCCACCGTTAGCGATAGACAAGCACATCCGACGAGTAGCACGTACGTGGTCCCATACCGTATGCTGTAGCGAAGCGGCAGTGGATTCTTTTGGTACGACTTCTGAATGTTGCGCCCAATGAGATGCGATGGCGTGACATCGAAATATGACGTATCCCGATCGGGCGTTCATGCCACTTTCGTAGTAGCCAACCAGACAAAGAAGCGGCAGTCGCTGGTTGGACTTTGGAGCTGCCGCCAGTAAGTGACTTCGATGTCCGGAGGAGCAGTATCCGACTACCGACGGAGAATGAGAAGCGCGAAGATTGCGTTGGATTCATGCCGATACGAATGTAACTACAAAATAGGAGAAGAAATTCGATTACAGAGTAATGCGTGGCATCGCTTTACGCCCTCGTGAAATGTCGATCTCGGAGAGGTGTAGTATGTACATAGTGATACTGCGGGGCTCACCTAACAGCAACGGGCATGGAAACGTGGACACAACAACGCAAATCCGGATAAACAAACGGCCTGGTCAACCAGAGGAATGAACAGCACATAGAATGGCAAAGGAAAGGGGTGGGGTATATGGAAGGAAGATTTAGAACTGTACACTAAGCACTCACCGCATGGTCCCATCCCAGTAATCCAACCACGTCGTAACGAAATTCTTCGCCGTCTTGCTCAAGCGGCAGAACATTCCCAAAGTACACCCCAGGACTACTTTTGCTTTTGTTCATATAGGAGGATACCGGTGATCGATTCTTTCAAAGGGTGTGGCTCCAGCTGAGGGTCTTGGGACGCAGTCGCTGCTCTGTCGTTGAGTATGAAACTCGAGATTGGCGTGAAAGCGCATTATTCTGAGTATTCCACAGTGAAGTAAGATGTACAGAAATATCAACAGTGTCCAGGAGTGTGGCTGTCTGTTGGATGGAAAAGACTGAAGGCGTGGTGGAGGCTCTGGATGAAAAGCGCCCCTACAGCGCTTATGGATCGCGATCTCCTCGGCTGCCACGTGGGTGTTCCGACAGCGCTGGGGAACACAGGCGCCGAGCAGGTCCGAGTCATGGCAGCCTGAGGCAGAAACTCGCTGTGACGTTGACTCCGAACCACCATACCGCAATGATCGCACAAGTTGCTGATCGAAACGGCTGTGATTAGTGTTACTCCTGCCGCTGTCTTCAAGATGTTCAAGTTCTCCTCATCTTCGTCACGTCCGAGTGAGCTTCCTATCAGCTGACTATGCAATCATCGAGTCGCATACTTATTCACAGCGTCGAGACTGGAGTTACAATTCGACCTCTGGAAAACCATACTCGGGTCATGCGGCCTACATGTGGCTTCTCACACCCACCCACGTCCTACAAAATCCTCGATAATATCCTTCGCGGACTCCTCCTTGCTTCGGTATCTCGTCATTCCAAGGAGCGTTTGTGCCTTAGTTGTATCCAGCTGACGCATGTAAGGCGCACTTGGATTGTACGGGCCCGTCAATGGAGGCACTTTATCGGACAGTTTTTGCGCAATGAGGACTACAAAACGCCATGGTAAGTCAACATGAAGTGTTCTGAATGTCGATGGCGTAAACGCTTACTAAAATCTTCCCATCTGAAAGGTCCTTCGCAGACGAGGAATCGGTGGCCTCCGGCCTCGGGCTTGCTTACAGCGAGGACAAGAGCGTACGCGAGGTCCCGCGCATCAATCCACGTGTGCCTGCAGCTTGTGTGAGCGGAAAACCGCAAGAGGCGGGGACGGTATAGAAAATTAATTGCTCACGGTAAAGCCCAGAACTGGCTCTTGAAGACGCCCGCGTGCCAGAACACGTTCGAGGCATTCATGGTCTCCAGTCCTCCGCGAATCTCGTGCAGCATCGGTCCGATCACCCAGGGCGGGTTCAGTACCGTTAGGTCCCAATGGAGCTCCTCTCCACGCCCAGCCGCCTCCGTACGCGCGTCTTCATAGAACTTCCATGCAGCTTTTTCCGCCCGAATCTTGCTGTAGCGATATTTGGTGACACCGGACACCTCACGACCCTTCTCCTCGACCTCGCGCACATCCGCCTCGTTCCAGCACGTCTCGTTGTACACGCGCGGGGTCGGACCGGGGACTGGTTCGATCACAACGCCTGCGGAGGATAGGAAGACAACACGCTTGACGGAGGGCGTGCGTGCCGCTGCGCGAAGTGCACTGAGAGTGCCCTTCTCGGCGGGGACGACGTACTCCTCAGGCTCGTCGGCAGTGATGTTGACGGGCGAGGAAATGTGTAGGATGGCAACGGTGCCTTCGGCGGCGGCATCAAAAGCACCATCCTGCATTGGCAACGTCAGCTGGGTGAGTCATGTTGTTCAGGATTGGTCCAACGCGAACGCAGCTCACCTGGACCATGTCGGGCACCACAGCGATCTCGAACTCGTCGCCGAAGGCGCTTAGAACGCGTTTGAGGTGCGCACCCTTGGCCTCGTCGCGGACAGTGCCCCGAACGGAGAAGCCGGCGTCGAGAAACGCCTTGGCTGTCCAAGAAGCGATGAAACCATTGACGCCAGTTATGAGCACTTTGCCTGAGGTAGAGGCGGGCATGGTGTAATGCTCGAGGAACAATGTAGTTTGACAGGATGCGCTGTGAGAGTACGGTAGCTGTCTGGATATCAGTGTGCGTACTGTGTTACACTTTATACGAAGTTCCCCTTCTCTGCCGGCGAAATCCGACGACGAATCGACCCGGCAAACGAGGACCACGGCACATAGGATGACGTGGCTGAGAATTCGAGGACCCCTTAAGACCCTCTTCTCAATGCAAATGCCTCGGAGGATATTGGAATTTGTCGTATGCCGATCGGGCGTTGAGCCTGGCCGAAGTCACCGTACCTATATTCGTTTTGAATTTATCGGATTGAGAGGTTCTCTGGGTGCTTCAACCGTAGTTTGGCTGCCTAGGTCGGAACCTCAAATGCGCGTCGTCTTCCAGTCGATTTGAGGTCCGCGTGGGTCAATCACGGTGCTGCAGACGAAACATGGGACACTTCTGTTAACCATTGCGACGAGCGCCGCATTACACCCAGGCCCTGGGCCGCGTCGGGCCGCCCGGGGACCTGGTACAACCAAAATATTCGGTTCCGGAAGGCTGAACCAGAATTACAGTTCCCGGAAGACCCACTCAACAGTCCGAGCCGAAGTGATAGTGGTTGGCAACCGCGTGGACAAACTTGACTCATTGAGTCATCTCTTGCCTTGCTCCTTCTAATGCATGTTGACAGGTCGAAGGACCGGCGGCAGATCAAGCACCATGATTTACGAGGGTATGAGCTAGGCTCCTTCAGGCTCAGCTTCTTGCCATGATTGGCACACGAGCGCCTGCGGATGTGGATGGGTGTTCATTGTATGTTACCAAGCTATCGTGGGCAAAAACAAGTCTGTTCAATATACAACATATACTCTCGTGTCAGTCTCCTTCATCGACCTGCTCATGCTATCTTGCTTGTACAGCTTGTCGCATTTACTCATTCCTAGGGAAACTCGGCATTGCTGGTCTTTATGAGAGCTTCAGCCACGGCAGAGCGAGGTTTGATGGTACATTTAAATAGTTGTGGGTGTCTGACATAGAAATGAGGAAGCGATTACTAGCGCACAAATAGAGCAACACCTACGACACGACACCCGTGGTCATCTTCACGTCAAGGTGGATGACTTCTCCGTTGCTGTCGCGAGGCGGTTCAACGGTGAACGTGTGGAGAATGTTGGACACCATGAGGAAAATCGAGGCCTCGGCGAAGAACCGACCAGGACAAATTCTGGGGGCGCCGTCATTTGGGTTGAACGAAGGATGAGACGGCCCATACAACGCTCTACATACCTGCGACCGTACCCGAAGGCGATATAGGCAGGGTCTAGTACCTCGTCATTGATTTGGCCATCTTTCAGGAAACGTTCTGGCCTAAAGGCTTCCGGATCCGGATAGTACTTCGGGTCGCGAGAGTACGACCTGCCAACATGCGTTAGCCTGTCCGAATCGAACCATCCGAGACTGCAGCTTGAAAGCGGTTCAACATACCATGTGTTAACGAGGACCATTGAGCCCTGTGGGATGCGGTGGCCCTTATATTCGTCCTCCTCTGACGTCACGTGCGGCACAGATAACGGGGCTACGCTCCGCCAGCGTAGGCATTCTTTCGCGAGCGCAGCTATATAAGACAGAGTCGGTTTGTCTTCAATTGTGGGGAGGCGTGCCGCGCCGATCACGGGATCTAGTTCTGCTTGAGCGCGGCGCTGCACTTCGGGATTGATGGCCATCGCAGCTATGAATGTAAGCAGCGTCGATAGCGTCTGCGGAAGCGCATCTTGGGCATGAGTTGGAGCGAGGAAGCAATCCAGCCGAAACCGTGTAACTCACGGTATCAGAGCCCCCTAGATGTGAATAGCGTCTCAGTTCCTGCACTAATGGAAGTGCATTACGCAGTGAGAGAACACACCGAGATATGCAGAGGTTGCGGCGGATTTGGCCGTATATTCGTCCTCTTTTCCATCCTGGATACGTTCCATTTGCGTGGCAAAGAAGGTGGTGGAAGACCCTATCCCAATTTTCTGTAAGATAACAAAGAGCAATGTCAGTCCCTCGGCACGTCACTCACAACCTAAGCGTACGCACCCGCCTCGCCTCGGCCGCTGCCCACGGCAGGTCGAGCATAGCTTGCATGCGCCCCCGCCATGCCGCGAACTCGCGCTGGAAGCGCGCACCCGGGAACCAGGCCGGGACGTGGCGGAGGGAGGGAAAGGTCTGAACGAGATATCGACCTGGCTCATAGATGGTGTTGAAGCACGTCATGACGTCCTCTGCGATGCGCACGTATTCCTCTCCCTCAGGGCCCGTGGTGTCGAGTCCATAGACGATGCGAATTATCGTGCTGCCAATCATCCTGTAATTGGAACGCGCATTGAGAAAGCCGGGTCGCGTGTAGAACGTACCGGCGACGTGTGGGTGTGGGCTGTTAGCGTAGTTTTCTGAGGATGAACTGTGAGCGCTTACCGCCGGGCGAGCTCGCGGAAGTTTGCGGGATCGTTGAGAAGACGAAGGAGATAGCGTTTGACTTCTTCATGTTGAGTTTGACGGTAGCTGGCTAATGCGGTAGGGGACATGCCACGGTGAAAGGCGCTACGTGTCTTGCGTAATTCTAGCCCGTAACGCAGAGTAGTGATGAGCCACTCGAAATTGGTTCTGTCAAGGTTAGCGTTGAGCCAACGTTAACGTTAACGGTGAATGACGTATCTCCGGGAATACACCAAATGGTGAGGTTCTAGAAAGGATACGAGTGTGGTGCTCACAGCTTAGCAATATCTTGCGGGACGCGATCGGAGTAGATAGTCGACCGTTTTTCCAGGAGGTCCATCGCGGCTTCGTGTGTCCCCAGTAGTATAACATCCGTTCCAAAGGACTGAAGGTGGACTATATCCCCTGCACGACTACATTTTAAACTCACGCAAAGGGTATGTGAGGGAGAGACGTACCGTAATGCGCGCTCAGATCACGCGCATGCTCAGGGCTGAGCGGAAAATCGTGGATATTTCCGAGTAACGGTAGAGCTCGCGGCCCTGGAGGAAGGGGAAGGACGCTACGTGACCGGCGGGTCAGACGATGCACAAAGAGCATCCAAGCGGCAGAGGCGAGGGTGAACAAGAACCATCCGGGAACGGTGGCTGCGTAGATGGTCATGTTGGCGGACGGTGGCGTGCTGCCAGCTTATTCGCCGACTCACGGAGGCTGGTCTTTAAAATGCGAGCGCCGGCCCGGGATGCGGGGTAGGTTCATGCTATAGTGCTGCTGACTTTGCGGAAGATAGTCCATGGGAAGCACCCTGGGAAGCATGGTTGACTCGCACTGAATCCGTGTCAAACTATGCGCCATACCTAGGCAGGGAAGTTCGTAACGGTTGCAGAATCATGTGGACTCCGCGGATAACTAGAATACTAGACAATATCAGCGCACAACAAGGGTAGTCTGCTATACGTACACGCACCTTTTCGCCGGGACTTGCTCATCGACGTCGGACCTGATCATACACGTATTTCTAATACCATGATATTTGACTCCTCGCTGGCAACTGAGCAAATTAGAACCGGTACGGCGGAAGGGCGCGGCTTGATAATGCACCCTGAAGAAGCGGTATCTGCGGGGATATGGTGACAGCAAAGACGAAGGTGCCTTCAGCGGCATTCTAGTGAGAGCATAATTCGATATAGAATATGGGAGCACTTATGAGACGACGCCGTGAGCTATGTGCGTGCCGAGCCTCACATGCTCGCCCTTCTCGTTCTTCAGGGCTCCGATCGTAGGGACTCCTAAAATGGAAGCATGTGTCAGGTTCAAGATAGGTAGAATACGAACGTAGCCTATCTGGGCCACATCAGATACTACAGTAATCACGAAGGCGCCGCGGCTTGGCCAGAGGAGCTCGGAACATGCACCGTCACGGACCGGGTGTCCCGGCGACGTCGGATCCGTTGGGCAAATGGCCAGAGGTATCGCGTACGATCGTGTGGGTGTATGAGAATCCATTTTCACCATCTTCTACATGAATAAGGAAGTTTATTGAGATTGGCTGCCTGTATGCTAATTGGGACATTGTAATTGCAGCCTTTACGACACCTGGTTCTGCCTAGGTACTTACTAGTTCATCATGGAGTTGACTAAGTGACGTCTGGGGTCCCGCAAAATCGCGGCTGTAATTGACAGGCACAAATAGAATCTAGATAGCGCACCTTGGAGGCATGTTCTCATGTAGCCGATCGAAGGGTAATCGATGCCACGCCGGACGGTCTTCCCTTGCGGCCCGGGGAGACCTGAAGGCCTGAGGGCCCTAGGGGTGGCGGCGATCCACATTGGTTAGGCAGGAACTGGAGAGTTCCCTTTATACCCTGTACAAATCAAACAGTTGGCGAGAAGGCGGGAAGGATGCGAATGGACAGACATAGTGGTGCAAAAGCACCGCACTGGCAGGAATCCAACACGTACTCAACATACGGTAGAACCACGAATCACGTGGGTTACGCGTAAGCTCGGAGTGTCGGATCGGGAGACGCCGGAGTCAAGTGGCAAGCATCACGCACATCCGGTTTCTGCATCGACTAGCTAGGAGCGACATTGATACACGACGAGACCAATCTTTCGTCAACCTATACCGTGATTATGCTTCTTTTCCAGCATTTCAATACAATCACAACGTTACTAGTCATGCTGGTAGCATACTAATAAGTACCGTCCATTCTGACAAGCATCATACACTCCGTATAAGTACTACTTCTAAAGGTTTTTTGGCGTAGTCGCTTCTTCGAACCTGATAGTCAAAACAGCGTGGCTTTGAGAACTCGCCATCAAGGAATCTCAGCACGGCTAGCCCTAATGAGTGCTTCGGCAGCCGGAGAGCGAGGCTTGAAGGTGCATTCGAACGGTTCCGGGTACCTAAGGTGAGAGTGAGAATCCAGTCTTGAGAGCAAAACATAGATGCACCCACGCCACGACGCCGTTGGTCATTTTGACGTCAAGATGATCAACCTTCTCCTCTCCGTTGCGGGGAGGTTCGATAGTAAACGTGTGGAGGATGTTGGACAGCATTAGGAAGACAGAGGCCTCCGCGAAGAACCGGCCAGGACAAATCCTATATGTCGGGGTTGTGGTTGAGCGGTACGTTAAAGACAAGAAAATACGATGGATTTTCCACACACCTTCGCCCGTACCCGAATGCGATACGTCCAGGATTCAAGACTTCCTCGTCGAGCCGGCCGTCCTTCAGATGACGTTCTGGTTTGAAGGCTTCGGGGTCTGGAAAGATCTTTGGGTCACGGGAATACGACCTGTCGATCATAATGTTAGTTTCATTGGGTCCGTCACGAACCTCGCTCGCTGATACCACTTACCATATATTCGTGACCACCAGTGATCCCTGTGGGATACGGTAGCCCTTATACTCATCCTCCTCTGTCATCACGTGCGGCACACCCATCGGGACTACACTTCGCCACCGAAAACACTCTTTCATGAGTGCAGACACGTAGGGCAGGGATGGCTTGTCTTCTAATGTAGGAAGGCGGGTCGCGCCGACCACGGAGTCTAGTTCGGTTTGAGCGCGACGCTGCACCTCGGGATTGATGGCCATCGCAGCGATGAATGTAAGCAGCGTCGATAGCGTCTGCGGGAGTGCGTCCCGACCATGAGTCAGAGCGCGGAAGCAGTCACAACTAAAGATCTATAACTCACGGTATCGGATCCGCCTAAATGAATATAACGTCTCAATTCACGCACTGAAGAAAGTGCATTCTGCAGCGGGAGTACGTACCGAGATAGGCAGACGCCGTAGCGGACTTGGCAGTATACTCGTCCTCTCTGCCATCCTCGACGCGCTCTATCTCCGCCGCAAAGAACGGGGAGGAAGGTACCACACCAGCTTTCTACAAGACGGGCAGCCGGCGGCACAGAGCAATGTCAGTCATTCAGTACGCAGCGCTCAACGAAACGCACGCACCCGTCTCGCCTCGGCCGCGGCCCACGGTACCTCGAGCATAGCCCGCACGCGCTCCTTCCACGCCGCGAACTCGCGCTGGAAGCCGGCGCCAGGGAACCACGCCGGGATGTGGCGGAGGGAGGGGAAGGTCTGCACGAGGTACCGCCCGGGCTGTATCACGACGTTGAAGCAGTCCATGGCGTCCTCTGCGATGCGCACGTATGATTCACCCTCGGGCCCGCTTGTGTCCAGCCCGTAAACGATGCGGATGATCGTGCAGCCGATCATGCTGTGATCGCGAGCAGTCAGCTTGGAACTGCGCGTGAGCGGGAGCGGGAAGGGGCGCTTACTGCCGAGCTAGCTCCCGGAAGTTCGCGGGATCGTCGAGAAGGCGGAGGAGGTAGCGCTTAACCTCCTCGTGCTGAATAGGGCGATATGCGGGTAGTGCGGTGGGGGACATCCCGCGATGGAAGGCCATGCGCGTCTTTCGTAATTGCGGCCCATAACGTATAGTCGTGATGAGCCACTCGAAGTTCGTCCTGGACGCCAAGTCAAGGTTAGTGGAGCATCTCGGAGGTAAGTAGGCCGAGTAAACGCCAAGAACCCTGGATCGGTGTAGGTTGTGCGCTCACAATTTAATCACGTCTTGGGGCACGCGATCAGAATAAATGTTGGATCGCCTCTCTACCAAGTCCATCGCGGCCTCGTGTGTCCCCAAGAGAATGACGTCCGTCCCAAACGACTTCAGATGGACCACATCGCCTATACAGCGGCTAAGTCAGTTGTCTAAGAGGGTATATCGACGTCAAAGGCGTACCGTAACGCTCATTCAAATCCCGCGCATGCTCCGGGGTGAGCGGGAAATCGCGGACGTTCCCGAGAAGCGGGAGCGGCCGCGGCCCAGGAGGGAGAGGCAGCGTGCTGCGCGGCGTTCGGATCCGAGTCAGACGACGCACGAGGAGCACCCAAGCGGCGGACGCGCAGACGAAAAGGAGCCATCCGGGGATGGCGTCCAAGAGTGCGGACATAGTGGCGGCGGGTTGGTGGTGGCGCACTCGCTCTCGACCCTGTTACCCACGCACGCGCAGGGCCCGCATACTTAACGCACCGGCGCCAACCCGCGGTTGGGGAAGGTTCGCGCTATTTTGCTGCCAACCTTGAGGGAATACAGTCCCTGGGAAGATTGGCAGGCCCGCGCTGAATCTCTGCCAAACAAGGCGTGCCGCTGAGGCTACTAGAAGCCTGCGGCTGCGGAAGCATGTGAATTCTGGAGAGGGTTGGAATACAACAGTGGAATACAACAGGAGTGGTCTGCTACACGTACACGCACCATTCGGGACTCGCTCGTCGACGTCGGACAGGAATCGTACACCTCTCACTAGCACCATGAGACTCGAACTTCACTCCTCGCTAGCGGCCGAGCGGATCAGGGCCTCCGCGGCGGAAGATCGCGGCTTGATAGTGCACTCGAAAGGGACGGGGTACCTGTGGCGATGTGGCAATAGCGATGACGCCTTGAGCAGGGTTCAGGCGGAAGCGCGGACAATGGGAGCACTCACGATACGACGCCGTCGGTCATGTCCACGCTGAGGCTCACATGCTCGCCCTTCTCGTTCTTCGGGGCCTCAATCGTGAGCGTGTGGAGCACGCAGGCCATCGTCGTGAAGAGCGTCGCCTCGGCGAGGTAGCGCCCCGGACAGATCCTGTGCCGCGAGAGTAAGGTAAGTAAGTGGCCTGCCGCCCGCAGCGAAGCGCATGACGTCGTGACGTGTGAACGGGCCCTCACCTGCGCCCGTAGCCGAAGACGAAGGCCGCGGGGTCGCGGACCTCGGGATCCAGCTGACCGTCGCCCGTCAAGAACCGCTCCGGCTTGAACGCCTCTGGGTCGGAGTAGTAGCTGGGATCGCGGGAGTACGCCCTATCCCCGCGATGGTTCAGCGAAGGTGTAGCGAGCGGGCAGAGAGCACACACACGGCCGGCTACGCACCAGGTGTTCGCGACGATGATCGAGCCCTTCGGGATGCGGTAGCCCCTGTATTCGTCTTCTTCCGTAGATTGGTGCGGGATCGAGAGGGGCACGACTGAGCGCCACCGGAAGCATTCCTTGAGGATGGCGGTGATGTACGGCAGGTTGGGTTGGTCCTGCACCGTCGGGAGACGGTCCGGGCCCACAACGGCGGTGAGTTCCGCCTGCGCACGGGCTCGAACGGCAGGGTGGGATGCCATGGCGGCAACGAACGTCTGGAGGGTGGAGAGGCTCTAGAGAACGCCGAGTACCCGTGAGCGTTCTGCGTAGAACACGGGCGCAATAGGCAATATTGGCGCAACACTTACCGTGTCGGCTCCGGCTGCGATGGTCGAGACACGAGTCCATCAAACGTGTACGGCAGCGAGCAGTATGGTGACGCACCCATGTACGCGGTGGCGGCGGCGCTCTTGGCCGTCATCTCCTCCTCGTCGGTCGTGGCGCGCTCCATCAAAGTGGTGAACATCGACGGCGGAGACCGGCCCTGTTTCTATGTACGGGGCGAGGCATGGGCGAGACGTCCAGCGAGCGGCGCAAGCGCACGACCACGCACCTTCGCTTCCATGGCGGCCGCCCAGGGGATGTCGTGGATGCTGCGAACGGTCGGCCGCCAGGCGTTGAACTCGCGCTGGAAATCCGCGCCGGGGCACCAAGCGGGGATGTGCCGCATCCACGGGAAGGTCTGGACGAGGTATCGCCCGGGCTGGAAGACCACGTTGAAGCAGTCCATTGCCCGGTCGGCAATGCGGATGTACACGCTGTCCTTGTCCTCGACGTCGACACCGTACGCGACGCGGATGATAATGGCGCCTATCATGCTGTAGGTAGCACAAAAGAGTTGTGAGTCGCGATGAGTCAAAGCGCAGAGTAGGCGACAATGCTCACTGTCGCCCATGTTCATAAAACTCCTTTGGGTCCTCCAGCAGCCGCAGGAGATACTTCCGTACTTCGTCCTGCTGGTACGGACGGTAGGCGGGAATGACTGCCGGGGCCATGCAATGGTGAAAGGCGCTGCGCGCCTTGCGCCAACGGGTACCGTAGCGCATCAGCGAAAAAAGCCAGTCGAAACCGGTCCTGTAGCGTTTTCGATCATCACATGAAAAACATCTCGTCAGCAAACGTCAGCGTTACGAGATAGCGGCGGGGGACCGACAGATTGGCCATGTCTGCATGGTTCCTGTCCGAATACTTCGTAGAACGTTTCTCGAAGAGGTCGATGGCGGCGTCGTGGGTACCTAGGACGACGACCGGTGTGCCGAAGGCGTTGAGGTAGACGACATCGCCTGCGGAGCCGTAGTGAGGTGAGTCGGCAACGATCGGCTAACGTCGGCTGTGCGCGTAAGATAGTCTTCATTCGACATACCGTATTGAGCATTCAAATCACGAACATGTGACTGTTCGAGGGGAAAGTCGAGGATGTTGCCCACCAGGGGGAGCGGACGAGGGCCGGGAGGGAGTGGGAGTCGCTTGGCCGCAGAGGATCGGCGGAGGACCCACAAGAGACACGGGACCGCCACCAGGAGGAAGGGGGTCCAGAAGGGGATACCTTCCAAGTATGCTGCCATGGCGGAGGAGTGTCGGGTAGGGTCGGGGGGCCTGAAGGCTGAAGCTGGGGGATGGAATGGAAGGGGCTGCGGACGCGGCTATCGCGCTTGAAGTCTTATAGGCCACCGCTCCGCCAGGTTGAGACGGTATCCGGTGGTGAAGAGCGCTTGGAAAGGCATGCTGAAGATGGGTCCAAGGCGGACTGGAAAAAGAGGCTAGAAGCCTGCGGGCGGTTAACCGGCGGCGTTGGGGGACGGCATGCGAAAACGCTGTGGGCGTGCGGCGTTCATGGCAGGCCCGCGTGAACAATTGCTAGATGAGGCACCAATCAGCCGAGTGTGGCTTGGTCGCCGGAGGCAGTCCGTCTAAAACATACCGGGCGGACGGCTGGGAGTGTGTGGTTGCCAGCGAAGGAGAGTGCAGCGTCCGGCGCGTCTGCTCTCGGAGAGTCGGATCAGGGACCGTGAAACACGTGACCGCGCACGATTAGATAGACGCGCTCGAGTGAGCGTGAGGACCGAGGACGCTGGTTCGGTGCAGGGCTCGTCCTCGTCGAGCTAGAAGTTCCCGTCCGAGTCGTCCAAGACGGCCTAGCGCCCTTCCTCGCAGCCATCATGTCCACCCCACCACAGTTCATCAACTTCATCGATGAGAACGCTAGCAAATTCATCGCCAGGCTCGCCGACGCAGTCGCCATTCCCAGGTGAGGCACACTAGCAGCTTTCTCCGGCCCCACACTACCCCTCCCCGCTCACCTTCACCCCGCCATGCCCCAGCGTAAGCGGCGACGGCGCGCACAGACCCGACGTCTTCAAGATGTCCGCCTGGCTCGACGGCCAGCTCAAGCAGCTTGGCGTCACTACCCAGCTCGTCGACCTCGGCAAGCACGTCATGGACGGCCAGGAGCTGCCCCTGCCCCCCGCCATCCTCGGCCGCATCGGAAACGATCCGAAGAAGAAGACCGTCCTCGTCTACGGCCATTATGATGTCCAGCCCGTATGTTTTTGATCCGTGCTCGCTATGCCCCTTCCCGAGCACACGTTGATTCCGCCCGCTCGTCCCAACCCGATCACAGGCGGCGAAGAGCGACGGGTGGGACACGGAGCCCTTCACGCTTGTCGTCGACGAGAAGTCCGGCAGGCTGATTGGGCGTGGCTCGACAGACGATAAGGGCCCGATCCTCGGCTGGCTCAACGTCCTCGAGGCCCACAAGACGCTCGGTCTCGAACTCCCTGTAAACATGCGCTTTTGCTTTGAGGGCATGGAGGAGAACGGCAGCGAGGGCCTCGATGACCTCATCAAGTCCGAAGCGGCCAAGGGCGACGCCGGCTACTTTGGTGGTGTGGACTGCGTCTGCATCGTGAGTGGATCTCCCACATATTCTGATTGTCAGAATGACGCGCTGACGCGAAATATAACATCTAGTCTGACAATTACTGGCTAAACTCGCGCACGCCCTGCATTACCTACGGCCTTCGTGGCCTCGTGTACTTCAAGGTCACTATCTCCGGCCCCGCACGCGACCTTCATTCCGGTGTCTTCGGCCGCATGGTGCACGAGCCCATGACGGATCTCATCCAGATCATGAGCAAGCTCGTCGCGCCGGACGGCACTATCCTCGTTCCTGGCGTCGATGACATGGTCTCCGTCGCCGACGCGGAGGAACGGTACGTCATCCGTAGCTGCTAGACGCACCGGGCGCCCACGCCGCTTTCATAGTGCCATTTACGAAAAGCTCGACTACTCGGTCAAGGACGTCGAGGACGCCGTCGGCGCGCCCATCACGCTCTCGGAGGACAAGGTCTCTGTCATCATGGGTCGCATGCGCATGCCCTCGCTCTCCCTCCACGGCATCGAGGGCGCGTTCTACGGACCCGGCGCGAAGACCGTTATCCCCGCGAGCGTGTCTGGCAAGTTTTCCATCCGGTACGATCGCGATCCCAATCTCCCACAGCCAATTACGTACGGCATCTGACCCCCACGCGCCCCAAATCGCAGCATCGTCCCGCCACAGACCCCGGCGGCAATCGAGCCGCTCGTGATCTCGTACGTGCAGCAGGAGTTCGCGAAGCTGAACAGCAAGAACACGCTCAAGGTCGAGAACCTGCACGACGGCCGCCCGTGGGTCGCGGACTACAAGCACTGGAACTACGAGGCCGCCGCGAAGGCCGTGCAGGCCGTGTACGGGCAGACCCCGGACCTCACGCGCGAGGGCGGCTCGATCCCGGTCACGCTTACGTTCGCGGAGAGCATCGGCAAGAACGTGCTCCTCCTCCCGATGGGCCGGGGCGACGATGGCGCGCAGTACGTCGTTGGCTCTCTCCGCTTGGGCTTGGCTTCTTCTGCTGTCCGCTGTCGTGCTAACGAGCGGCGGCCCTGGCGCGTATCCACAGCTCGACGAACGAGAAGCTCGACAAGTCGAACTTTATCGAGGGCGTAAGCACTTTATCCTCCCCGGCGTGCCCTTCTCGCGTTTCTCACCCGTATCTCTCTCTCGCGCGCGCACGTACACACACAGAGCAAGTTGCTCGGTACGTATCTCTACGAGATTGGGGCCATCAAGGCGTGAAAGGCGCCAGGCGCCAGGCGCCCACGGGAGCAAACGGACGTGAAACAGAACATACATATGTAGCCCAAGTACGTGCACGCTGTTGTATACTAACGCAAAATTGGCATATCTGTATCGTCACCTCGCGATGTACCATCACCGGGCCCCCGCCGGACGGACATATATGCATGCAATTCGTAGTACAGTCTTGGTCTTGGACCGCCGCGCGCGTGCAGTAGCACGCCCGCATTATCAGCCCTATATTGCCCGGCCTAGGCCACCGGATATCAGTTTTCTGGGCAGTGGGCCGCAGATTTCCTTGCTCTTCGTCCGCGTCAACCCGCATCCAGTTAGTAAGCCGCTCGCAGCGGGGAGCCCCACATGTACGCGCCCGGCGATCTGACGCCAACTGAATGCGCGGATTATGAGGTTTACGACATAGAGCTGCGAGCAACGCCCGTTAATTCGGACGTGGGGCCCCCTGCGCCCAGCCCCTAGCCCGGGCGCGGGCGCGGGATGCTCGGGTAGTATGTACTAGCTACATAGGTGGACAGAGTGTGATCACCGGACGCGCTTGTAGATGCACTGGACCCGGGTCCGCGAGGCACTTGGGAAGCGGACCGCGAGGCCGACGGACGCGCGGGCAACCAGGCTGTGGGCCCTGGGGCTGTGGCAGGAGGAATGCTCGTCCGGCCCAAGATGAGGGTGTGGCTCCCAGGCGAGGTGTCGGATTTTCGTGTGCGCCGGTGTGTCGTTCGGGGGTCCTCGTGGAACGGTGAGCGGAGCTGTAGGAGTGGCTATCACGGAGCTATTGAGTACGATCAGGGATAATTGGAGATGTGTACTTGGAGCTGCTACCGCCGTAGCCGGTTGGGAGTGGCTCGGTGCCGACGGTCGGGTTACGTTGTATTGTCGGTAATTACGTGCGACGCGTATCTTGCTCAGCGAAAATGACACTGCGGAGAGTAACATGGACAGGTTTCGCGACACGTCAAGAGCTAGAGGAGTATGGGCGGGAGACTATCCGCGATACAACGTGCTTCCTTGTCTCACATGGGTGAGTCAGGAGCAATAGGGAAGAGCTCAGAGACGTACTCGGGAAATTGGCCTCCATCGGCGCGAGTTTGCGCGGAGCATGGTTCACAGCAGGTGTTCTCTCGGCTAGATCTTGTCGTGCCGGAGTCGATGGTCGTCCACCTCCGGTTGTGCAAAGCGAAGCGAGGAAGTTCTAATGAAAGAGAAGTTCGTCCGTGGTACAACTTGAAGGGGCAGAGGTTGAGTACAAAACGAATCTTTCCAGAATTAGAGACCAGTCGGAACAGCTCACATACCTCATTTGTTGTTCACCAACGGCATTGCGCTCGAGCGTCTTTCGGTACCCCGCTCTCGCGGCCATCGTCGTCTTCCTCACCCGCCGCAAACCACGGAAGCGAACTAGGCTGCCGCTCCCGCTCGGGCCGCCGCGGCTCCCGATCTTGGGCAACGCGCCCGGCATTCTAAAGGACGGCACGCACACGGGGTTCTGCGACTTGTGCGACAAATACGGTAAGCCCCCACACGTCCTCTCATCTTCGGCTCCGACGCCATACAAATGCAGATTTGCTAACGCCAAGGGACCCGCGCGTGTTTTCAGTGGACGTGCTGTACCTCGGCACGTTTGGACAGCCGAGTATTGCGCTGGGCTTGCATGAGACCGCGGTGGACCTGCTCGAGCGGACAGGTCGCAGCGCTATGTTGGACATGTGAGTCGTTCTCATGATCTATTTCCCTCATAAATAACTGATCGTACTTTGAAGACTGCATGCGTACCTCGCCAGGAACATTGTGCGTGATTCTGCTGGGTGCTCCGGGTGCAGGGCTATGGCGCATGGCGGTGGGAACATCGGCCCCGACCGTTGCTCCAGTACTTCAGCCCAACGATCCTCAGGTGTTGAGCCGAATCACGGAAGCTGGACGCGCGTCGTTTCGTGCGGCGGCCCATAATAAGCCTGGATGATCTCCCGTATCATCTTCGCCGGTGCGTCGCAAAACACTTGCTTCTGATTCCGGGCGCCTTGTGGTGGCAGGCTCTTCGGCTATTCGGGAATGAGATTGCCATATGGATTCGAGGCAAATGAGGAGGAGCCCGAGGACCACCTGAAGACGGCGGAGGGCGCCATGTCCGTGTTCTTGACGATAAATGGAATCATGGTAGAGACATTCCTTGCACTGCGCATCGTGCCCACATGGGTTCCAGGAGCCAGGTTTCAGCGCGAGGGGGCGGAGGCGAAGAAGGGCAGAAAGATGCTCCTAGAGGTGGCGTGGAAGACACCCGTGGAGGCGGCTCGTCTTGTCTTTGTTGGCAAGACGATTCGAGGTGGCACGAGGGGACTGAGGCAGGATTTGGTATGTCGTAAAAAAGCAAGGGAACGGCGCGTCCGTCATTGGCCACCGGGCTCATAGAACGCGCAAATGGCATGAACGAATAGGAGTGGGCGGAAGAAGAAGCAGTTTTAGGCACACTGCAGCCACTGTGGCATACACTGGAAGAGCCGACATCGTGAATAGAATGAAGCACGGCAAACAGTATTACTTACTCGATGAACATTTCTTCCAGATTCTTTCTACTGTCTTCGTGATTCTTGAAGGACGAAAAGTTTGACCCGGACGTGCATGACACGGCGACCAATGCTTTCGGCTACGGACGACAGCCGGATGAGCAGGGATTCCGTGGGGATATCGGGAGCATGCTGGCGTTGATACTTGATAGCGTGTGTCCTGGATGTTATTTCGCGTTATCCATGGCCGTCACTGGGGTGCTACACGTACTGCCTGGCAGTTGAAGTGACTCAGCCTATCTTACCGTCAGGAAAGATGGATACAGGAGCTTCTATCGTGAGTCCGATAACATCGCTCAAGTAGGGGACACGAGGCTGATTGCACGCCTGCAGGTGACCAGCTAAGTATTCACTGGCAGAACTTTTCGACTGCGTCATCAAATCGCGGTCGGTGAACTCGGAGGGAGAAGCCCTCATCCGGGCGAGCTGCAAAGACCTGTACGAGGTTAGTGGCATGCCGTGATTGAGATAGTAGCGTAGGAACGGGGGCCCACACTTCGATTCACCGGATCAACATAGGGACAAGTTGTCGTTGGATGGATGGAAATCAATATTGGTGCTTCGCCAACTTCTCTTCCTTTTGCGCGAAGACGCGAGCTGTGATCGTGACGACGACGCGTTACGTAACGCGATAATCACATGGCAGTCACTCATGCTGCCAGTGGCGCTACAGCCTGAGCTCAATAATGCACGACCTTGCCCTCATGCCGGTTCTAAGACGTGCATATTACTGTGGTGACTGATTATCTTGAAGGTGAGAGACGAGCTAGGATAGCAAGCGCCCAAAACGCGTTATGCTTAAGCTTGATCTTGCATCCTGTCAACGTACTCGTAAACTCGTCCGAATTTCTGGCAGATCTCAGACGGGACAGTGACACAGTCTCACTCGCAACAGTCGCTGCTAGCCTCGAATCCTCCACCTGCCCGCATTTTTCATCGTAGTAGGTGAATTACTGTCAGATCTAGCAATGGCAAGCTGATGTGCAGACTCGGACGCCGATTTGGGTGTCGAGTGACGATGCTGCTTTCGTGAATCACTTGCAAATTGCCAGCTCTACAAAGTGCGGTAAATTCGCATCCCACTAATCACTCGTCGGTGTATAATATGACAATATGGCGGTTCTATGGATACCACAATTGTTGGAAGTACAAGCACCGAGACTGATCAAATTATGTCGCGAGCGGGAATCGAACTGCGCGAGCCTGCTCCCAGCACAACACGTGCCGTAGCTTTCTTGTGAAGAACCCCAGCATTGCTTGACACATACTGTCGTCCATTTGTTCTGTCCCTGCGCTTTCACTCACGTCAACTTCTCGTCTTCTCTTCTATATTGTGCCAAAAATGTCTGTGGCGAGCGCAAGAGCTCAAGCCGACTCCTGGGGCAGCCCAGTAGTACGTACGCCCCCATGCCGCGCCATATCACATTCGTAAAGCTCGCCTCAGGCGTCCACGTCCGTGTTACCGCGACGTGTAGACAACATTGGGGCAAGCGTGCGCGATGACTGGGACAATGATGATGACGAGGCGGAGGAGACAGAGGACCCACAAAGGCTTTGGGACGAGGCGTGAGTTCATCGTTTGTCTTCCCCTCTCGGCCATAGTCAGCTCATAAGGCCCCTCCTCCTCTTTCCCTTCTTCATCTCTTCCTACCCGCCGCCCTCGATCTTGCGTAAAAGAAACAAGCGAGCACCGATGCCGGAAGTCGTACGCTCCGCGACGAGCACCAGTGGACCAGGGGCCACCTCCCCGCCGCCCCCTGCCGCAGCATTCCAGCCCAAGCTTCGGATCCTCAAACGTCCCACAGCTACCCCTGCGTCCACCGCCCCGTCCACTCCCGCATCTGGCAGCGCGACCCCGGACAACTCGTACGCTGCACGAGAGGCGCGGTATCAAGCGGCGCGGGAGCGAATCTTCGGGGACGCCAGTCCCCCAGCGGGCGCGAATGCGTGCTCTTCGCAGTCACCGCCTATCGATACGGAGAGCACGAAAGAGGTGGGGACGAGAAGTGCCAATGCAAGCCCTTCTGCGGTGCAGATCTCGAGAGAGCCGAAAGGACCGCCTGTCGTACAGAGCGGCGATGGACGGCAGGGGCAAGGCCAAGGCCAGGGACAAGGCGGCGATGGGAACGCAAAAGGGTTTGGTGGGCGCAGAGGGAAGAGGAGGGGTGGAGGCGGAGGCGGAAGTGGCCGAGTCTGACCCCTTGATCCGTCGGACGGGGAGGTAGGGATGGACGTGTATGCTCTTATATGTTGTATCTTGTACTACTGATCGGTATTCTATAGATGTACTTGTCCTTGACTACTTGCCCTTGACTCCTTGCTGTGTCCTGAAGTTTGCACCCTTGTATCGTACAACACTCGACTTCGCCGACTATCAGGAGCCACAGACGATGTTGCAGGTTCGATGAACTTCCCGGTATGTCGTCTCAGTGTCTATACTATAGGCGGATTTGGCTACAGCTTCTTTAGCATCCAGAGCACGAACGGGAGACAGATGCTATTGTGTATGTACATCGGCACAAGTCAGTCGTTTGGAACATCAACGATCTGCACCATGCTTCTGAAGTGATGGTGAGTGCATGCTTCAGTCATAAGCGTAGCCTGAGCGCACTAGTGATGTCGCAATGCTCACAATGTCCAAAAATCTTAGCTTTGTTTGCGTCTCACTCCGCTTCCTAGGCCTCCCGCTGAACCGGCAAGCATTTCAAACCCGAAGCCGGACTGTCCAGCCTCGGGTTCGAACCCTGCAACGGATCGAATAACGAGAGCGCGATGAAGGTGCGCCAACGGTATGATTCCCGATGTGGGCGTGGCGGGTTGGTCGCTCTCTGCAAATCGCGCATGAGCTTCATGTAGGGCCCTCTGGGAATCCGCTCAATGAAAGCGTTTGTTCGGTTACGGCGCTTCCGTGCTGGTAGATGACCACACTCGTTTCGCGTTAGTTCGCCGGCTCTCCGAACGCCCTACCGCGTAGACACTCTATCTTGCGGATTACTCGGTGTGGTGGTCACTATGTTAACATCGTCTTCACTGTGAGCTTTTACCCGCCACCTGCTCGTTGGACATGCTCACAGGACGATATACGACAAATAGATTGAGCGAGGTGTAACCGAGTGCTGAGAGAATTCACGCCTTGTGCCGCCCAGGAATTCCTGGACGACCCAAGGCTATCAAAGATATGTTGGGTCCATTACCTAATCAGGTGTTCTGTCGAGGTGATCTTCTCGTGCCTGACTCTCCGTACACCCTCGTAGAAATGACCGCCGACAACGACAGTCACATTTTGTTCGATGACGACTCTCCACGGACATCCCAGTACGAAATCGCTTGATGGGACTACGGGTTTTCGACCCGCTGGGGCGTCGGAGGTTGGGCAAGGATGCGCTTGTGTGGGCGTGCGGACGTGTAATAAATCGCCGGGCGCGGAGAATGTGATGTGTTCTTCGGGCGGGCTTCCCCACCGCAGAGCTTCTCTTCAGTGTGAATGAATGCTTATCGGGTTCCCTACTCATGATCGCTTCTCGGCCTCGTCCTGACAGACGTCAAAGCACGTCGCACCGGGGGCGGCGCCACACTGGCGAGTACTTATAAACGTCGGATTCGTCGTCCTTCTAACATTTCCCGGCCAGATGTCTCCCTCCTACACACAGGCTGCGAGCGCACTCCAGCGGCAGCTCGATCCGCTCGGCCCGCTGGTCCTCCTCCTGCCCATATGTGTCTTCGCCGTCTTCGCCACCTACCGCCGGTCGAAGAGGGGTGTCCAGCTCCCTCTGCCCCCAGGTCCTAAACCCCTCCCACTCGTTGGGAATGTCCTGGATGTCCCGAAGACGATGTCCGCGCTCGAGTACGACGCCCTAACTCAGAAATACGGTTTGTTGTTGCTTCACGCGCCACCTCCACACCGCATCACATCCTGATAGACAACCTACCTTCAGGTGACGTGGTGTATCTCAACGTACTTGGAAAGTCAATGCTCGTCCTCGGCTCGATGGATGCTGCGCAGGAGCTACTCGACAAACGTTCCACGACGTACTCAGGCAAGCCCTCTTCTGCTATGGCCGATCTGTACGTCACCACTTTCCCCTTCAACCCCGTCCGTGATTGCCTCTGGCTAATACTTACGTCCTGGTGGAAATAGCATGGAGTTTGGATGGAACGTCGCGCTTTTAACAAACCAAAGCGAGTACTGGCGGCGACAACGACGCGAGATCCACCGTTTTCTAGGTGCGGCAAATCTCGGGACGTACTTCCCCGTACTGGAGCGGCAGGCAAGGAGGTACCTACGGAGGATGCTGGACGAACCGAACAAGTTCTCCGAGCACGCCCACCTGTGAGGTCTTTACGCCCTGTCGCGTTTGCGGCTGACGTTGACGGCATTCCGTTCTGGTCTTACAGGGCTCTTGGCGCGATGATCTTGCAGATTTCGTACGGGCTCGATATCAGATCGATTGAGGACGAGTACATGAAGCTCGTCAGGAAGGGAAACGACATCTTCATGGAAGCATTCGTACCTGGAAAGTATCTCGTCGAGACATTCCCTATTCTGAAACGCGTGCCGGCGTGGTTCCCTAGCGCCAAGTTCCGGAGAGAGGCGCGAGAATGGAAGGAGGCGTACGAGCAGGTGCGCGTCCGGCCGTTCCAGGCTGCGATGGAGCTTATGGTGTGTTTTCATTTCCATGGCCACCTACGCCTTTCCTCCGTACTGGTCGCTAACTCGTTGAACCGGGTGCGATTAGCATCGCGGTAAGGATGGTGACTCCGTCGCAGCCGCGATGATGAGGGGCATAACCAATGAGAATGGGAAGACTACGACAGACGATGACCGGCTCGCGCAGGATGTCTCTGCTACGGTATACCTCGGTGCGTACCTTCGTCGCTCATCATAGTCGCCACCATCAGTCTCACAATGCGCTCCCACCCACACAGCGGGCGCAGAAACTGTGAGCCGCCTCCGATTTGTACCCGGTCGGAAGCCTATCTCTGATCGTAGTCTCGCGCTTTACTAGACCCTAACTGCCGTCCGCGTCTTCTTCCTCGCCATGGCGTTACACCCTGCCGCGCAGGCGCGCGCGCAGGCTGAGCTTGACGCAGTCGTCGGCCCGGACCGTCTCCCCTCGCTCGCGGATCGCGCGCGGCTGCCTTACGTCGAGGCTGTCCTGAAGGAGTGCTTGCGCTGGCACCCGATCCTCCCTCTCGCCCTGCCGCACATGTCCATCGCCGAAGACGAGTATCGCGGATGGCGCATCCCGAAGGGGACGGTCGTCCTTGCGAATAGCTGGTAAGTGCCATGGCTACTAACGTGCGTGGCGAGGGCGCTGCTGATATTAAACCTATTGTGCGGCGCGTGCGCGGACAGGGCATTCTCGCGCGACCCCAAGAACTATCCTGACCCCGAGCGGTTCCTACCCGAGAGATACCTCACCGCAGACGGACAGCCGAACGCGGACGTGCCCGACCCACGCGTCTTTGCGTTCGGGTACGGACGGCGGTGCGTGCTCCGACCATCTCGCACTGTGTGTCTTGAGCGGCGTTGACGCTGTCGCACTATGAACAGCATATGCCCCGGGAGGTATCTGGGCGAGGCTGCGGCGTTTGCGTTCATGGCGTCCACACTGCATACTTTCAACGTCGCGCCGCCACTCGACGCCTCAGGGAAGCCGATAGTGCCCAACCCGAAGTTCGCGACGGACTTCCTCTCGTGAGTGGTCATAACGTATTATCATTACGCGCATTGACCACAGGAACCTCCATGTCTTATGACCGGCTGCGCGTATGTAGATGCCCAGAGAACTTCGATGTTCGCGTCGCGGTGCGCTCGGAGGCCGCCGAGAGGCTGGTACGGGCAGAGGCAGGTGAGCGTGCAGACTGACGTCTGTGAGCGTGATGTAAGAGCATTGCGTGGTACCCTTGGTGTTGAAGCAAAATCGTTGTAAACATGTAGACTAGTGACCTGCCTTTATTCCTCCGTAATTCGTTCTGCCTTTGCTGTGTTGTCCTTCACTCAGCAACTACTTACTCGTGCAAATGAATGCTTCCGGCATTGCATGACGTCATCGAGTCCAAGCCATCTCCCGAGGCTGCCTAGAAGCGCTCAACCCTCATTATGCCATTTGGTGTACGGAGATCGTGAACATTCATCATCTCCTTCCTTTGATTCATGCCAGCTACATCATTACACCTGAAGCATCCAAGAATGCTTTAAACCAGCCTAAGCGCGCTATATCTCTCAACAAATGCTTCTAGCTCCTTGAATGCACAGTAATCGCCGCTCTTCCACCTCAGGATCGAAGGCACCGGCGATCCGAACGACGTCGAGCACATGGACTTCGTGACGCAGCTTACCACCCGCTGACCCCAGCTTTTGCGTTCGAGCGGATGTATCGACCACATAAACCTTATGTTTCAACCCGAGCATCACATCTGCCAACGCCCGAGGCTCCTCGTTGTATCGCACGCTCCTCCGTTCTCACAGTCATCGCCTTGTCTGCTCAGTCGCAACCGCATTGATTGTGGCTGCAACGCCGGGCCGAAAGCAATGCGCAGAGAGAGAGTGGATTCGGAGACCGGGTTCATTGTTGGTAATATCGCCCGCATAGAGTAAGCGACAAACCCGGGTTATGCAGTGCAAGGCACCGCGCGCGTCGGATGTCTTGAATAGCGAAGCGCTCAAGTCGCACCGGCGAAGGGCAATAAATCGTGATTATGGTCCACTGAAGAGCGAGCTATCGTATGTAGCACTACGCTCCCCAGCGATGACGTCATGGATGATTATTAGACCGTTATGTGGCATAAACATACTCGTACACGTTGGGCGACGCTGCTTCCAGTTCGCTACCCCCATATTAGTCAGAGTAATGACAGATGGAGCAATAACCCGTGAGTCGATGCTGAAGGGATGAACATATGAAGATAAGAAATAAATGGTGAATCGAGTGGGCAAGCTCAGGCGACCGCCGTGACCTGCGTCTCCACGCTCGCCCTGCTGTCCTTCGCGTCCTTGCTGAGCCCATAGGTATCGTCCTTGTGTACCTGCATCGGCACCTCGCGGAGCAGCACCACCGTAAGGAGCCCCGCGACCGAGAACCCAAACATAACCCACCACACGCGCCGAAGCCCATCCGCGAACGCCGCGCGGACCTCGGTGCGGAGCGGCTCGGGCAGCTTGTCGATCTCGGACACGGCGGCGACCGCGAGCTCGACGCCCGCGGGGAAGCGGGAGGTGAACGCGGCGGGGAGCGAGGACTTGAGCGCGTTCTGGAGGACGTTGGCGGAGATGGTGACGCCCCAGGTTTGCGCGAAGGTGCGCGCGAAGGTCCAGAAGGCGACGGCGGGCGCGGCGCGGGTGACTGGGATGGGGGCGAGGATGGGGAAGACGGTCGAGACCCACTGCGTTAGGGAGGAGCGTTAGTTGATCTGAGCAATGAGCAGAGGAGAGGGGGCTCACGATCATGCCCACGCCTATGGCTTCGATGATCATAAAGCCGATCCACTGTCCGGGCGACGCGTCGGCGTGGTAGAGGGTGAAGAGTCCCATGCCGATAACCATGAATACCCATCCGACAACGTTAATGGGCACGTAACGGCGCGATTTTTGCACGATCGCGCCCGTGAGAACAGAGAAGGTGGGAGAGACGAAGGTGAACGCGAAGAACTTGACGCTGGAGCGGATGGGCGAATCGCCTTGGCAGCCTTGGAAGAACACTGGGAAATAATCTGTGAAGAGTGTTAGAAGGAGCGCTGGCTATTATGATATGTATACGAACAAATTACGGAAATGCTAATCGCGCCGTGGAGGAACGTCGCGAGGTAGCTGCCACCACGCGTTATGTCAGTTCCTGGTTTCGCTGTGCACGAATCAGGTTTGTGCTCACCCATAAAGGCTAGTCCGGTTGGCGAGAATATCAAGCGGAAGGGTAGGAGCCGTGTGCGCCAAGAACGGAATGCGCTTATCTGCCAGCAACCATTCGAACGCGAAGAATAGGACGAGAAAGAGAAGGCCAAGGACTAAGGGTACAATGACATGAGCATCCGACCACGGGTAGCGGATCCCGCCCCAAGTGAGCGCGAGAAGTGCCAGAGTCGTGCCGATCATCAAAATAATGTTGCCTCTGCGCCGTAACGTGAGCGATACCGTAACTGATAGCTACACGAAACATTGCGAACGTACACAAAGTCGATCCGGCGGATCTTCTCGGACAGGGTCCCGCCAGGTGTGCGCACCTGAAGGAAGACTGCCACGAGGCCGATCGCGATGCCGGTAAGAGGAAGGTTAATGTCTGAGCGCGCGAACCTAATGTCAGCGGGGAATATGAGTGTGGATGTTTGTGGGCGTACAGAAGATCCACCGCCACGTGACCTTCTCGGAGAAGGTGCCGCCCTATACAGTCGTTAGTACGGAGCGAACGGCATCGAGAACAACACTCGAGACGTACAAGAAGCGGACCAATAGCGGCCGCGAACGCCCACACGAGAGTGAGAAGGGACTGGTAAACGCCACGCTCTGCGAGGGGAACGAGATCGGAGATAATGATGGACGACAGGCCCACGATGCCTCCTGAGCCTATCCCTTGAACAGCTAAATAATCACAGGCATATTAGCATAGGCGAAGATGAGTGGAGCAGAAGGCGTCATGGTTTGAGAAGTACTGCCCAAGACGCGAGCACTTACCCCTTGCAGCGATGAGCCAGTCCATGGTCTTCGCTGAGCCCGCGAGAGCGCTGCCCAGGAAAAACAAGACGACGACAGAAAGCATGATTGGCCGACGGCCCATTATGTCTGCGAGCTGGCCCGAGAAGGGGAGGATAGCCGCCGCGGCGAGATTATACGCAGCGCTGACCCAGACGAAGTCGTCTGAGCCATCAAGGTCGGCAATAATGGTTGGAAGGGCGGTCGAGACGACGGAGAAGTCGAGGGCAGAAAGGAAAGAGCAAACCATGATGGCGCCGAAGGTGAACCAGAACGAAGAACCTTTGGATCCAATACCGGATGAAGTTGAGGGAGTCTTCTCAGTGGCGGCGAGAGTGGCGGTGGACATGGAGGGGAGTTCCGAATGATACTCAAAGCTCTTCTTGGGCACGTTGATGTCTGATGCGACCGCAAGTGTAGCCGTGGATTGGGGGTAATGCATGGTGCTCATGGCTGCGCAGAAATATTAAAATGAGGAAGAATTTAAGAAGAACGACGCAGAGAAAGTGAAAGAAGTTAAAGGAAAGGGGAGAGCTTGCACGAGGCGGCTCTCAGGGAAAAGCCAAAGGCGAAGAAAACTGAGCATGTCTGGACGCAACTTATACGACGGCTCCGTGAAGGCGCATCGCACAGTGGGCACCTGCTACACCGTTGAGGCGAGCTGTGCAGCTGATGAGCGATGAGGCAGATACGTCGGTGATGTACCCGGTTTGGCCGTGGGTGCGCGCTTTTGCCCCGCGCACCTCCTGGTCGGCTGCTACATCACAACAAGGGCCGCTGAGGAGAGCGCGGATCTGATTGGTCTTGCTGTGGTTTGCCCGCAGGCAGATCGCGGTTGGCATTAGGTGCCGAGACGAGTACGAAGTTCGCGCTAGCCGTCTCCAAACCGAGTGCTCTGAGCAGTCACCTCAGATGACCATAGCAGCCGCGCCAAGCTGATTACACATGCCTGCGAGGCGTCCATTAGTCGGAAATAATAGCTGCTAGTGCGTCATAAAGCAACACGCACCCAATTATAATGGGCTGAGCGCGGAACAGCAGCCGACCGTCCGAGCGCCGAGCGCATGGTGGTGGATGGAGATGAGGTGAAAAAGACGCCGCGGCGGTCTGCGGCGGTGCTCACGCGCCACGCGTCCGGCTAATGAGCGGCGTTTCAATGGCCGTGCCTGTCGCCCTCCTCCTCCTAACGCTCCCCGACCCGGACTCCGATGTCCCTGCCACAAGATGCCAGTGCCACTCGGATTCAAATCAACGCCAGCCTCTCGACTCGTCAGTTCGACATGTAACGGATCTTAAGCTCGAATGTTGTACACAGTGGCATATCTCTGTCGAAACCAAGCTGATACCTGTACCTGGACAGTGACCGGTACTTATTTGAGTCAACTTCAAGTTCGGGGCAACTGCCAAACTTCACATCGCGAAATACTCCAGGTAGTCGGTGGCAGTGAGTGTCCGGCATTATCTCTTGTTTTGAAACGAACTGCATCGTCCCGCTGACGAATCACACGATAAGCGTCGTCTACTAGGCGCCTACGCGGTTTTCGGAAGGAGTGCTCTCGGACGCGGCGGAAAGTCGAACACGGTGACGCGGAGAGAATCGTACATGCTGAATATATGGGTTCAGCCTGAGCATGTTTGGGTCATGCATCAGTACATACCCGAAGCCCTCGCCTGTTTCTCTAATGTCCGACTTGTCTATCACCCGAATATTCGGTTCCGACCGTTCCGTGATACCAAGTTTAAGGGGAAGATCAAATGAGAACCTTGCTATGCGTCATCCTTAAGATGCTGCAAGACACGTCCAGTACAACCTCCCAAAAGTGGAACGTCCGCGAC
The DNA here is from genome assembly GCA_002150815.3 of Grammothele lineata. NCBI lineage: Eukaryota > Fungi > Basidiomycota > Agaricomycetes > Polyporales > Polyporaceae > Grammothele > Grammothele lineata. Next base: position 394,830 of record NDFF03000035.1, read on the forward strand.
TGGTCCGGGTCAACGCCATCGCCATATTGTGTGCTTCAACTCGGGCGCTGATGGTATCGACAGGGTGATGAAACGGAGCGAGTGGTATGCAGTACCCGCACGCCGAGCTGCTATCACGGCGGATTACCACAGAAGCCGCTGATCACATACGACAGATCTGAGGTTTGAGCCCGTTGAACGCCGGGAGGGCGAGTGTGTGCTTGATGATATATTCGGATATCATACCGGTACAAGAGGCCTACTACAATCCGGTACACGGAAATACACATGACAGCAGTACGTACAACGCCAACAAACCGGCGTATAAAAACACAGAAATATCACAACAAGGAAACAAGACTGTGGTGATACAACACAAGAATCATACAACTCCTCCCTTTCGCTAATTGTCTTACAACTTGCTCACGAGCGTTCTTAAGAACGCCTCGTCAAATCCTACACACCTCATCTGCCAGACAACCATTCTCTGTTGCACAGAGAGTAACTGTGAGTGACGGCTATTATAGGGAGTGAGCCGCAACACGCACCTCTTCTCCTCCGTCGAAGGCCTGGATGATCTCTTCCGCCGATACGTGCAAGTCGAGGCGTTTGTCCCCTCGGTTAGCGACCGCGGCGACGACCTCGTCCTCGGAGGCCGCCCCGCGCGTCGCGTCTCGCCGCGCGATGATGCGCGCCCGTAATGATTTGAAGCCCGGCTTGGCTGAGAGGCTTGCCGCCCACTTCTTCTTGAGCTACCAGGGGCAACACGAGCGCGCCCACCGTCAGCACACACAAACGAAAGGCTTCGCGACAATCGCGAGGGGGATGAGAACGCCGCGCACCTGGGGCCCTAGCGCGCGCCACTCCTCGGCCCGGAGCGGCTCCACCATCTCGAGCGTGTACTCGCCGACGTAGCGATACTTGCCCTCTGCGATCCCGGTGAAAACGGTTTGCGCTCCGCCGTTCCACGTCCGCTCGGCGGACGCGCGGAGTAGCAACCCTGGTTCTCCAGGTGTGCGTGGCAGCCATGGGTTCATCTTCACTGTGGGGAAGAGCAGATGGCGGGTAGCCGGGGCGGAGGAAGTCGAGGGGAAGAGCGCGGAGGGCGGGGTGACGGAGACACACATCGCCTGGAGGTTTCCCCCGAGAATGCGCCCGGTGTCCGTACGCTTGAAGGTGGTGTCGAGGAAAACACGGTCGGCGGTGTCGACGAGAAAGTGAGGAACGTCGGCGATGCGGTCGCTTGGAACGGACAGTGGGGGTGGATGGCTTCCGGCGCTCGCAGCTGCACCACGCGTACGGCGGGAATTGGTTGGGCCGGAATGGCGCGCCGAACTGGTCGGTGCATGAGGAAGGCCTGAGGGCGCGGCAGGAGCCGGCGCGACGGGTTTGGGAGGCGGTAGGGAAGGGTGGGTCGTGGCCGGTAGAACAGGCTGGGCCACGGTCCCGGGCGGCTGAACGGCGTGCTGGAAAGGCGGTATGGCAGGTTGGTGAGGAGGCGGGACGGGATGGGAAGGCGACAAAGAAGGCTGGTTGCGGCTCAAGGGGGGCAATCTGATCCTGAGCGACAGAGGTTGGGCTGGATGCAGAGTCTCGCGTGTAGGTGAGACGGGAGAAAGCGGCGGATGAGGTGCAACAGTAGTGATCCTGGATAGCGGGAGAGCCGGGAAAGGGGGCTTCTCGAGGGACGGGAATGCGTCCTTGACCGCCTCCCGACTGATGGCAGGAGTCGGTTCACGAGAGCTGAGGGGTGTGAGAGTGGAGGGCGTGGGAGGAGAGATCTCGGACTGTTTGTCATTCGCTCGGGATTCGCTGCGACGACGGCTGGACGAGGGATCTCGCTGTTGTGTTTCCGTACGGGCCGATTCCAAACGTTGCGAATACCCGCGTTTCACCGTGGCCACAGAAGGAAGCACGACTTCCGGGATCAGCTTACGACGCTTGTGCACGGGAGCTTCGGCATTCTTGTCCTTGGGTCCCGGACCCACTGCGGGGAATGCGACTTTCTTACCCTCAGATTCGCTCTTCCGGGTCTGAGAATAGATGAGTCGATTGGCATCGGTAAGCAACGGAGGAACGTAAGCGTACCACCGATCGCTGTGGCAACTTGCGCTTCGCCGGGAGCAGTGATTGAGAATTAGAGGCAGCTGCTGGAATCGCCGCGAGGGTACGAAGCGTATCTCCGTCGGCGACGGAAGATGGCGGCGTGATCGGTTTCAAGCCCTTTGTCGACCCGGTGGTCTAATGAATACCAGCGTTCAGTCAGTGAGAATCAGAGTGAAGAAGCATTGTGTTGTGAATTGTGGTTTGACAAGGGCCACTTGCCTACAAGGGAATTGACTAGATGTACATACCTGCTGCTCCGGCTGTGCGATCCCTGCATCGGGGTTGAGGGATGCGTGTGAAGTATTCTCAGCGAGGCGTTCTTGAAGATACTGGACCTGTGCTTCAAGATCGACGATCTTAGTGGCCTGATCCCGACAAAGTGTCTCGTAATGTTCAAGCTTCAGCTGAAGCACGCGTAGCTTCCCTTCAGGATCCATTGAAGAGGCCAATTATCCAGTTGGAGATGGTGGCAGGAGGCAACACGAGGCGTAGGACGCAAGGCGCCCATGTTGTAACCTTGGGAGTCGTTGTACGTAAACCTTGATCGCCGCGTTGAATGTCGCTCCCAATGCTCTTCCAGGCACGTGCTGCTTCGATTCTTGTTATCCGCATTTGCCTCGTTCGAGCGTCCACACATATCAACGCATAGGCTACTGCATTGTCCTTGATCGTACAGCACTGCACATTCTGCAGCCGCATGCAACCCCGTAATGATTGCACCGAATGTAGTCCGAAACGAGACTACCGCAACACCAATTCGCGCAGGAACCCTTCGTCGAATCCCGTGCATTGCATCCGCCAGACGAGCAATTTCTTGTGAACACAAAATCAGTAAAATGGTTATTACGTGGGACCAGAATCCAGCAGACACAACTCACCTCCTCGCCCTTGTGATATGCGCCCGCGATCTCCGCCGCAGTTATCTTCTTGCTGAAGTCGCACTTGTCCGACATCATAGCTGCAAGCTCCTCTGCAGTGGCTTCTTCTCGTTTGTCCCGCCGCGCTACGATGCGCACACGCACATCCTGGAACTTCTTCATCCTCTGCATTGTGTGAGCTCATACGTCTCTGACCTGCGAAAGCAAGATGACTGGCGTGAGCATCCATCATATCCTGTGCGAGGCAATGACTCACACTTTGCGGGAGCGCGCGATACTCGGCCGTAGACAAAGGCTCAGCGGGCGTGAGCAAGTACTGACCCATGTAGGCGTACTTCGCGGCCTCCCGTGCAACGAACACGGTTCGCGTATCCGCCTTCCACTGGTATTCATGATTCCCGCGGAGCAGAAGCCCAGGCTGCCTCAGGCCATGCGGTAAAGCCGGGTTGTTGTCGAACTTCGGATAGAGGAGATTGCGCCCCATTGTCGAGACAGCGCACAGGCTCTGCGCGCTCCCGCCGAGTAGGCGCGCGAGCACCACACGGTTAAATGTGCGCGTCGGAAGGGAGGGATCTGAGAGAGTCACAGAGAATGGGAGAATGTTAGACAGACGAGAAGGCGGGAGGTCGCGCAAACTGGCGCACACCGCTGCGTTTGGCGGAGGGACGGTGGTACTGGTGGACGGAGACGGTCATGGGACTGCGTGACAACCCGATCTACCATCGCCGGGCTCGCTCATGTCATGGGCATCGCGAGGAGATGCGCATGAACGAGTAGATGAGACTGCCTTCTGTTTCTGTACAGGGTCTGGTGAGCTTGGGATGCTCTTGGTAGACATCTCAATTCTCGCTTTCTTCGAGGCGCGTTCAAATTTCCCGCCTTTCGATGGCTCGGACAAGAAGCCTGAAGGAAGCTCTATATCAGGTATTGGTTCGGAGTCGTGAAGTTCGCGTTTGCGTGGTTTTCCCTACGACACAATAATGAGCGAAAGGGCAATCGCTAATGAAAAAGCACCAAGTTCTGGAGAATCCGACAGGATGGGCTTCTTGGGTACTTCGACAAGGGCGTCCTCTTGTATAATGATAGGATCTTCGGAGCTTCCAGAATCCCTGTTGGAGTTCTAGGTAGGTGTGGTCGTGAGCTCCTGCAGCACTGAAATGCGCGCCTGCTCGGGCCTACCTCACCTCTTTCTGCGAGCTCGATGAAGATGGAGTGCATGCAACTCGGTTTCCCATATTCGCAGACCTAGATCCAGCTTCATTTAGGCGTTCTTTGAGGTACCTGACCTCGACCTTGAGGTCTATGACCTGCGCCGCCTGACCGCGACAAAGAGACTCATACTGCCCCAGCCCGAGCCCGAGAAGTCGGACCCTACCAATAGAATACACCAGACCCAGGTACGAGGCGTGCCGTGTGGGCTATGGGAAGTGTCCAACTCGCTAGTAATGGGACGGATGAATCCTGTCAAGCGTAGTGGTGGTCGGTGGAAACGATGCCAGACGCCGAGGCCAGCACCGCGACGTCACTTCGCTTGCACGGGTGACTGCTTCGTCTTACCTGTTCTACCGCTACGTCTCCGTTCAAAAATTGAAACGTTCAAGGCAAAGAAGCAGCTTCGCGTCCTGCATCGTACTGGACTGTGATGGAGTCGGTCAACACCAATGCGACGCCCCTCGAGCGTTTTGTCTCCTATCCCTTCGCGACCGACAGAGGCTACCAGGTGCCGCCGACCGTCCTCTACAGCTGTGCGTGCAAGCGGGCTCACGCGACGCGGAACGCAAGGAAGGCTTAGCTGGGATTCTAAATGGAGGCACATTGGAAGGAAAGTCAGAAGAGGAGAGGGAGGAGCTGCTTCTTCGGTCAAAGGTCTTCTACTTCAATCGGTGCGAGGATTTGATTTTGTTTTTCGATGTGTTGTATGGACTTTCTTGCAGGGTAACTGGGTCATCCGTTGAAATGGATGAAGCTCGAGCAGCGCAACTCGCTCAGGGCAGGCCATCTATGGATGCCTTGGAACCTATCAACCCACCAACCTCGACGGTGGAGGAGCAAGAGCCACCCACGTTGACATTCGCACAACTCAAGGAGCTCATTGAACAAGGGAGGACCGACGAGATACCTAACAACAAAAAGATACCCGATGTTCTCAGCGTGCGTTTTGTGCATTCCTCTACCGTAGTTGTGGTTTCATCCCCGGTGACAGACCGCCGCCCCAAGCGAGTCCAGTGCCACAGTTCGAAAGAAACCATGGGAGTTGTCGACGAATACCTCTGCATAATGGATCTAGGTTGACCACAACATGCAACGTTTGTATATTACGATGTACGCAAGCAAACTACTGTTTATCTGAACTTCCAAACTTCTACTACTCGTCCATCGACTCACAGACCCACCCCGGTCGACTTCAGCCAACTCACACTCAACAACGGCTCATCGACTTCAAGCACACCCCCGTCACTCCGTTCACGGAGCGTGTTCTGCCCTCGATCACCCAATCCCGTGCCCTGGTCAGGTCCGGAGAGCCAAAAGCGTTCCAGTCCGCCTCCGGCCTGGTCGTTCGTTGCGAACGGGTCTGCCGGCTTGTACTGGAACGCTTCCACCGGATCCCACATCATGCTCTCTAGATCACCAAGTCCGCTTGCATCCTCCAACGCCTGCCGTTCGTGAGGCTTCAGCACGGTGAACATATCGTCGGTGGGGGCGAACATCCCATCGGTCTCGACCCCGCAGAACTTCTTGATCAGCTCAGGAGGTAACTTCAACGCCCCGCTCGACAGTTGCTCGCGCATCTGCTGCCGGAGTTTGCGCGTAAGAGGCAGGATGTCCGGGTATGCCTCGGCGTAGATACTTGGGCTTCGGAGCACGTCGAGGAATTTGTCGACAGGAATGAGGTGCTTGATATGGTTTTGAGTCGCTGCGCGGGGCAGGTTGGGTCGTGAGGTTGGGGTGTGATACGATGGCAGTAGCGTCTGAGAGGGGAAGGAGCTCGCGAGGAGGTATTCTGCGGTGTTGAACATGGCCTCCTGAACGCGGCCGGGCAAGTTGACCGACCCTTGGTGAGTGGCTCAATGGAGTGCTCGTGGATGAAGGTTGACAGCGGCTTACGCCTTAAGAGAGTGGTCATATAAACGATCGCCTGTCGATGCTTTGGCCAAAACTGCACGTCTCGCGTACCGCGCTCTCTCTTTGTTGTGGACCGATGGTGATTGTGTGGCACCAAAGCAGTGGCACTGCCTCTGACGTTCAGTTTCTAGAACCTAGAGGTGATTGGCGCGATGTCCCTGGAGTACGCGGGATGTCGCCTCCTTAATCACTACGCTGAGGAGCAAGTTGCGCAACCAATATGAGACTGCGTGCGTTCTGGCTGAGGTGTTGATCGATCTGCACCTAAGCCACCGGGCGAATAACTCGGACATCGCAGCAACTCGCTAGCTCTCATTTGCCACGTGCGTGTTTAACATCCGTACCTACTGTTATCATTACCCCTGACCAGATCCGCCGCACCCTTGGCCGACCGCACGCGCGCTCACGTCCGCGACCAAAATCTCAAACCTCGTCGACTCTTCGGCTTCTACCGGCGTGTCCAGCATCTCTTCCACTTCCTCCTGTGACGCCGTTCGATCAAAGAGAGGATCTAACCTTCCGCCCGTGCCACTGTCGCCGGTCGTAGACCCATTCTCGGTGCTCGCCATGTTCGAAACGCCTTTCGACTTCCGCAAGTGATCGTAAACGTCACCGAGGAGCTCTACACCGAGCTCGAGGGTCACGTCCAGCCCCGACGTCCCCCACAGGCGGCTCTCGACGAACGTTAGGCGAACAGTCTGGTGGCCAGCCCCGTCGAGAGAGAAGGAGCGCGCCCATCCCTGCCGGCCTATGGCGTTCTCGCCATCGATCGGGGATTCGACTGTGTACGTCTGCCAGTCCGCGATGTGTGCGTGTTCACAGCGGTGCTCTACTTCCGCGTCTTCCTCTGAGGCGGTCCTTCCAGGATCGAAGGACAGCGCTTTCGCCCAGCGAACCGATTGGACAGGAGTGACCTGTGCGCCGGAATCGTTGTCGATCTCCATAGAACCGGTGGAAGAGCTATGCCCAGATCGCGTGCATGTACCGAGAACGACTGTGAACCCGGAAGAGGGATAATCGTCTTGCTCAAAATCGAGAACCGCGAGCATGGGTTTGGGTCCGCTCGGTGCTTTGATGAGGACCGGGTAGGAAGTAAGGTTCAGGCCGAGAGCACTGAGCTGGCTGAAGACGTGGTTGGGTATCCGGAACGGGGGGACAGGCGTGATGGAGTGCAGCACCTGGCACAGTTTGAGCGGACGATGCTGCTCCAGGAAGTAAGGTGGAGCGCTATCAACAATGTAGAAGGTGGTCCACGTCGGCTGGACTACGGTGTCACAAAATATAATGTTGCTGAGGTTGCCACCGAGTTTGACCGTTCGCACAAATTCGGAGGGTCCTTCGTCATGGGATGACCTGACTTCGCATCCTACCCGGTAGCGAGGCCGTTGCGGGTCCTCAACGTTATCGGGAGAGCGATGCATAAAGAGGCCTAGATGGTGGGAAGACTTCGACGACGTGTGGCAGAGTAATATGGCGACAAATATGTTTTTGTTCGACCCTGGAACTTCGAATACAGGGAAGAAACATTTGACGCCGTAGTTGGTCATCGAGAATCTAGGGAGGTTAATGCTGCCGAAGGGTCCTCCATTCGCCATGTGCCTTTCGAGCTCCTGTGGCTATATCGGGCGAACCATGTCAAGTAGAGTCCACCTCGGAGAGAGGGATACGCCTTACCGGTCGGCGTTCGAACTGCCAAGGTAGATATCCTCCCAACGGGAAAGAGTTATACGGAGTGTAGTAAACACATCCACCGAGATCTGTAAAGTCTCTCGGTGAATGTGCCATCAGATATACAGGAGATTTTGTCCACTTTCTCGGGGACACCAATCTTCTCGCGAGGTTGCCTTTGATAGATCGGACCGGTCCCCAGGAAAACAAGGAGGTATCGTAGGAGGTCTTCATTATCTCGTGCTGCAGGCGTTGGAATGCACGATGACCCTCTCCATAGATGATAGGTAGGTTGACGTCGAAGAGCCCCATAAGACAATATGCCTCGTCCTCGACGCGTGTGGTCTGTCGCTTGGCCGCCCAGGACATCCGTTGTGCTAGACTGACGGACGTGTAGTGTATGTCCCGGCGCAGAACTGTCTCGGGAACACCGGTGACTTGCTCCAAGAGGTCGCAGAGCTGTAATTTGGTCCCCAGGATGGTCCATGTTTGTGACATGAAGAAAACGTTGAAGGGCGCGAGCAGCTCCTGGAGGGTCCAACCGCGCGTGTGCCACCTAGCGCGCCTGAATGCTGAGTTATGGGCACCAATGTCGCAGTCGGCGGGTACATCGGCGAGGTATACAAAGCAGACTTCCGCGCTCGCGTACCAACGAAGCATTGAGTTGATCGCCTCAGAGTGTTCAGAATTGTTCATCTGGTCGATGCAGCACGTATCGATCCAAACCCAAGCGAAGCCGCGCTCCTGGGCGAGCATACAACATCGGCGGATTTTGGCAGAAAGACGGCCGGAGTCGCGAGGGCTGTGCCCTTCACTCGCGCACTGAGTTTGAATATCGCGAACTTCGGCAAATGACTGTTCGTTTTCTTGCCAAGTGTGGGAAAGAATCGCGTATCCACCGGGGACAGCATCAGGGGAGGAGAATAACTTGAGCGTAGCGCTGCGGGTGTTCAGCAGCCACATCTCGGCAGAGTAAGACCAAGTTTCGGAGGATTTATGCCCGGCTGCTAAGTACCGCACGATTAGATAATGGGATTCACTGCTGCCACGATTCAGCCAAGACTCACAATGACGGCAACTTTGAAACTCGCTTGAAGATGGACGACGCGGCAAGCTCGGACAGCGAGGCTAAGTACTCGCTGTATAGCAGGCGCGGGAAACCTGGGCGCACTCAGGCTGGATCGGGCAGACAGAAGGCAAAGGGGTTCAAGCGCAAGACATGCAATAAATGCGGACTCGAGTTTACAGCATCACGACAATGTCGCTACGGTTGTGATATCGAGATGATCTCCGGACAAAAAACGGATCAAAACGGGCGCCAAGAGCCTCATCGCAGCCTCTCTGAGAGCTCCGAGAGCTTATTTCTTCCAGTCTTCTACAATCTTCGTAAGTAGTCGTCCGTGCGGATACCACATATGCGTACATGGTAAGTATCTCCCAACCTTTCCTTCTCCGAGTCACTAAGTATCGTAAGAGACTTACCGCTGAAGATCTTCAGTAAATGTACTGTCACAACGCGCGACACAGCCTACATCCTATGAACCGGCTGGCTCCAGCATGAGTCTCGCAATGTTCATCGCACGTATAACATCAGCGATTCCTGATCGCCTGCTGTGGCTCGCTCCACTCGGCTCCTGGGACTCGGTCTAACGATCGTACTCTCGCAGCTCGATGCGTACATCCAGCGTCTCCTCGGAGGGCGTGCCCGACTGATAACTCTGCGAGAACTCCACTTCCACCACGCGCTTCCGGCCCATCCCGGACGAGTCGACGAAGTCGATGGGGAAGGTGTATGTCCAATCCATCTGTTTTCGGACGTGATCCTCAAGACAGTCGTGGGGATATGAGGATAACGTATTTCGGTTTTAGGAGAGGCAGGAGTCCTACAACCTTGGCCCAATGCGCTGGTTGAAAATGCCGGGCGTCTGAAAGATGAGTCTTAACAGCGCCAGACTCAGAAGCGCGATCAATGTGTAATAGCTCATCGCTACATGTCCCTAGGATGATACGGAAGCCGTTGGATCCTGAAGGACCTGGCTCGGCGGATCTGAAGGTAAGACACGCAAGAACCGGAGATTTTGCGGTGTGAACCATTTCGAAGTGACGTAGCCCCACACCCGCGGTTTCTAAGCTGCTGATGACCCAGTTCGGGATGCGGAAGGGCGGCGAGGGAGTAAGAGCGTGCAGCCGATCGCAGAGCTGGAGTGGTGCTAGCTTGGCCTTCATGTGCGTTGGGGAGCTGTCCACAATGTAAATATATTGCCACTTGGGAACAACCCGACGCCCGAGGAACAGGAGTTCATGGTGCCGCTGACTTCCGAAGTGTACGAGGCGCGCGAACTTGTTCGTGCCGTTCGAGTAACGGAAGGCATAGCCAACGCGGTAGCGTGGTCGCGTGGGATCTTCGAGCTTGTCCGTAGAACGGTGGAGGAGTAGGCCTATATGTTGGTCGGAATAGTCGCATAGAAGCATCGCGACAGTGACTCCGGACAGTGTGAAGGTGGGAAAACGGCACGCGATGCCATAATTCGTCCTGGCGAACCTAGGTAGTGCACGCTCTCCGAACGGCGGCGAGCTCCATGCCTTCGGGCTCTACAAGATCCGTTCTAAGTACATGACGAACGCAAAAACACGGGACAAGTAAACTGCATGCAACTCACAATGTCCTCAGTCCGCTGCCATTCAAGCCATGGCTCGATTGGCAGAGACATGTTCGGGACGTACGTAATCCTGTCTTGGGGAGCAAGAGCGAAGTCTTTCGGCGACTCCGCAAGAAGGTATACAGGTTCTCTCGTCATGTTTGAGTACATGCGCGCCATATCATTCTCGGAGAAAGCGGACGCCGTATGGCTGGGGGACACGATGCGTGGGCCCCACGCGAAGAGCGATGTATCGATGGAGTTTTTCATGATCTCCTCCTGAAGGCGCCGGAATGCCAGGGGGCCCTCGCCGTAGACAGTCGGGAGGTGGACACTGAAGATCCCCATGAGACAGTACGCTTGGTCCTCGATCCGGGTCGTATTGCGCCGGGCGGCCCATGACATACGTTCTGCGATGCTGATGGAAGTAACATGAACGGACCTGTCAAGGACGACCTGTTGGATTCCGGTGACTTCGTGGAGTACGTCGAGTAGCTGGATTTTGCTGCCCAGCTCTTGCCACCCCTCAGAGAAGAAGATGACGTTGAGCGGGGCAACGAGTTCCTGGAGCGTCCAGCCGCGAGTATGCCACTTGGCTCTCTGGAAGGGCGACTTGCGGGAACGAGGGTTGGAATTCCTGGGAACGTCGGCGAGGTACACGAAGCAGACTTCCGCACTCGCATACCAGCTGTACATAGAGTTGATCGCTTCTGATAACTCGGAGCTGTTCGTTTTGTCGATGCAACAGGTATCGATCCAAACCCAATCGAAGCCCCGCGCCTCGGCGACGGTGCAGCAGTCGCGAATTTTGCCACAAAGAAGTGATGACTCGCGTGGATTCTCGTTGGATCGTTTGCACTCCTCCTGTATTGTGCGGATATCGTTGAGGGTTTGCTCATGGTCCGTCCAGGTGTGAGAGAGGATGGCATAGCCTTCTGGAACTACATCTGGAGACGAGAACTCGTGGAGCTCTGCGCGCTGAGTGCTCAAAAGCCACATGCTGCACCATCAAAGGGTCAATAGTGTCATAGTATGTGTCAAAGGTATGCTTACTGTACTCGTTCGGAGTGTCTTGTGCAAAGGATCTCCTGGCTGGTCGGGAGCGTGAACAACCGTCGTCTTGTCACTGAGACGAAAGAGAAGTAGGAGTCGATTGGGAACATGGGACGTGATGAACCGTGTGAGCAGTCATATTGGCGAGTCTCACGAAGAAGCACAGAAAGTTAGGCATGATTACAATACAACGACACACCGTGGCAGGAGGAACTTGAGGGACTCCCAATTCGAACAAGTCCAAGACAGTCGAGCCGCCGTGATGACAAATACATGTGCCACGTGTAGCTTTAGGCGCCGGAACAACTCGGATCTGTGCCAGTCGCGCGCTGCTCACAACCTTCCTACTCCGAATTGGTGCACTATGCTTACTGTGAGTGATATCCAGAGTCTCTTCAGCTGACCCATCTATGGCGTACGGACACCTTTTTGAATCGATTGTCAAGAGAAGTCACATGCTGGTGAGACTTGCGTTGAGTTCAATATTATTGCTACATCCCATGGTTACTCTATCCAGGTATCAGTTGGTGTTCGTCGTCCACCAATATTCGTCGTCCAACGATGTAACTACATAAGTGCTTATTCATATACGAAGATACTGTGTGCTTACCTCTGTCTGTTGCATGGAAGAGGTCAGCCCGAGCCTCATCCTTCTTCAAGAATCAAGGAATGTGTCTTCCTCTCCAAAAACCCCGAGAATCCCGAGGGCGCTGTACACGTCAAACCGGTACTTGTACTTCAAATCCAAACGAAATTGCCGACTGAAAGGGGCGTAGGCAGACACAGATTCTGTCATGAGCTTCTGCGCGCTGCCTTATCGATGTGCCACCCCCTGCCCTACGATACGCCGCACCCATGCGCGCCACGATTTTCCTCGTTTTCACGAAGCACAGAAGCCCTCGCAGATCGTGGAAAATTTCGCGGTGAACATTGAGCTCCGCGGCGCACCCGCGGTTGGTCGGTCCCTGGGTTTCCCTGGGTCTGCGATCTTCGAGGGCTCCTGCCACTGTGGTACCCCCCGGTCATCGCCCGTGTCGAACCCCTCTCCAAGATCCGAGCCAGGTACAAGGGTGGTACGTACGCGGAATCCTCGCGGAACTCCGTAGTGCGGGGCGCGCGTATGCTGGGTTCCCCATGAACAACAATTTGCATGTATGACATGCCATTCGTGAGACTCACGAGCCCGTCCCAGGATTCAGCGCTGCGTTCAAGTCTCTTTCTCCAACAGGATCCGCGCTCGTTCTTCCACTTCTATCCGGGCGGTGTGCGCGGCGCGCCACAGGTGCATGTGCTCGACGGGACCACGACGTCCCAATTTTTCCACCTTCCGGTCCCTTCGGAAGATGGGCGCTTGCCCCAATCGCACGCCGGCTCCGAAGGCGCGCGCGTGCGACTGAGCGTTCAAGACGTTGAATGCTCCGAGCCCGCAAGCGAGGCCATTTCAACATCCACACCATACAGTTGAAGCTTCCGTGCGTGTGATCTCTTCTGCTGCTGCGGGCACAGAACGCGAATCACCTCTCTTGCCGTCGCGAGCTTAAGAATGCCAACGACGGCACTGCGCCGGGCGCGGACGCGAGCGGCCGAGCGAGCGCGCGCGCGCAACAAACACCTCCGAGGCGGCTGTGCTCGACGGGCATAAAACAGAACTTGTGTGAGTCTGTGGTGGCCGCCTCGCGGTGACAGTCCGGGCTCGCGGGCCCGTCGCGCCATCTCCGGTAGCCTGCGTCCTCCACGTCGTGCAGGCGGCGTCGTCCCTCCAAGGACAGGTTGCGGAGCGCCTCCTGTAGTGCTAGTTTCTGCTGTTTATACCCACGCGTTGACGTAGGGGCTGGGAGCTTCCCCCGCACTTGTATGTACATCCCCCATTCGACGAACTAGGGCGATCGGTTTATCCCTCCACACCAGCACCGCTCTGTGCGTCCCAAAAGCTCGTCCGATCTCGCGTCTGCAATCGCGAATCTTGTTTGCGCACGTCCCGCGAGGGCTCGAGGCAGAGGACGACTCACGTTCACAGCCACCCTGATTGCGCGCAGGGACAGAGCTGGCCCGGTCGCTGATATGTCGGACTTTTTCCCCCGCTCCCGCTGCGCCGACACTGGACAGCGCGCGCCCGGGTCCGAGGCGTGACGTTGACGGCGGGGTGCCATACTAGCGTGCCGCTCCTCGCCGACGTCGGGGCGGGGGTGGGTCTGCGGGGGTGATGCGCGGCCTCACGCGGCCCACGCAGCTTGAGTTTAGTTTGCCTTTGTGATGGTGCGGTTGTGCTGATGGCAGATGGACGGCCTGCATTTGGCTTGGATACTAAATTTGTGGCTAGGACGTGTGGCGGCTCGGATATTAATCGACGTCGTGCACGTCGTGGACGTCGCACAAATGGAACGGAAACTGGTGCATAATTGGACATATTTCGTCGACGAGAAGTTTGCTCCCGCGCGCCTTCCCGTCATGGGCCCGGGAGCGCCATCAAACCGAAAAACCACACAATTCAACGCTTCCATGTGTTGAATCTTCCCATCTCCGTTTGCTGCCACAGTACTCGGAGCGCTGCAGGTTTAGCAGGCGCGCGACGGCGGTGTCGCAAACTTCCTTCGGGAGACGGGCCGGGGTATCCGTGCAGAACGGCGATTACATTGGGGCGGGCGCGGTAGGGGTACAGTGTACCGGACGACGTCTACGAATATACTACGGTGTAAGAGAAAGAGTTCGTCCGGGAAACGAGAAGGCGAAGCGAAGCAGGACGGAACACGATCGAAGACAGCGGGCTACAGGATACAACACAAGTAGCGACGAGAGCTATTACATTGGGATAGAGAAGGGGATTCGAGAGAAGCAAACGAGATAGGAACGGGAAAACAAGAAAGACGACGAGAGATATGAGGAAGATTGCGGGCGTACTAGGGTGTGGGGGGGCGCATACGTAGAGTAGTAAGCCAAGCCACGATAGCTATGCATTGAACTAATAAATCATGCCGAGACCGGGACGCCATCGCACAGCACTACTGCTGGCTCGACGGCGGCATGCTTCCTGTAAGGCACATACAACTGTCAGCATCTTTGCGCGCCACATAGCTGAGAGAGGGGAACTCACCAAACATTGAGTACTGCTCAGAGACGTACATTCCATGCGCTTGCTGCTGCGCGTGGGCATGGGCATGAGCACCCCCGTGCTGGGCGACCATCTCGCCCATCACCGGGACCCCATACGTCGTCTCCATCTGGCCCATGGACGAGTAGTCGTTCCAGAACTGCGGGTGCCGCCCGCTCGCGCGCTCCGCGCCGCCGCCCATACGCTCGTCGACAAGCCCGGTACTGTACTGTTGGGGCAGCACCGACGTCGAAATGCTCCCGCTGAAGCTCGACAGCGCGCTCGTGTCCGCCGGCCACCGGTCGTACGTGGGCGACATGTAGCTCGCGGACGCCGCGGCGGCCGCGGACGCACCGCCCGCGTGCATGTCTATCGGGAGGTAGCCCTGTTGCTGGGACTGCTGTTGCTGCTGTTGCTGCTGCTGTGCCTGCTGCGACGTCGACTGGCTCGGGACGACATAGCCAGCCTGGGCGCGGTACGCCTCCTGTGAGAGCGCGCGTGAGGCAGGGCTGACGGCGGCCTCGTCCCTGTCCCCGGCATCGTCCTCTGCTGCGCGCTTGAGCCGAGGCTCGGACACGACGCTGCGGAGGGAAGGCGCCTCTGAGACCCGGCCCAACTGCGCCCGGGCGCCGGTGAGGAGTTCCAGAGCGCGGTAGGCGGCGGGCCAGATGACGCTCATGCGCCGGAGGATGTCCATGCACTTCTCGAGCCCGCGAGAAGCTTGGGGATCGTCTGGGTACGTACGGACTGCGGTATATAGATCGGATGAGCACACGATTGGATCGAAGCCTAAAAATGGCGACTTACGTGAGGCAACGTGCATGATGGCCGCCGTGAAGACGTAGTAGCACAGGAAAACGGGGGCGCGCCGCGGGCAGTAGTACTCGCAGAACACGTTGACTGCCAAATATATCAATAGGACGCGCACGGGCAGCGAAGAGGGTACGCACCAATAGTGGTGATGTGGTTGGCGGCTTGCACGCACATATCATAGTTCTTGCGCGAGTTGGCCCGGACCTCGGCTTCCTTGGCAGAAGACGCGCTGGGGGACAGACTGGAAGCCGAGATGTCGTTAATATTAAACGCAGCAGAGCGGACGCGAACAGACTCACAGCTTGGAGTCCTGGATGTGCCGAATGCTACGTAACCATACCGTCAGCAAAAGCATGCATACACGCGAACGTCGTCACGTACAAGGGCCGGCGGAGGAGCAGCACGGTGCACCAGTACTGCATGTGCAGCGTGAGCACGTTCGGCGGGGGCGGGGGGTTCTTGGGTGCGGCAGGATCGAAGCGGAGGTGCTCCGGCAGCTCGAGCGACCACCTCGTCAGCTCGCCGTCCAGGCGCGCGAGCTCCGCGGGGCGGCTTGAAGCAGCCTTGATCGCGTAGATGCTCTGGCATATCTCGCTGAGGATAATAGCTGCAAACAAACGCTAGTGTCAGCGCACGGGGACCTCTCGCGTGGGACTATGAGGGAGACAAGAGCGACGTACAAAGCTCAGCGGACTGGTTGAAACACGAGAGCACACGCCCCGGGGCCGGGTGCACGTCGCGCGCGGGCCGGTCCGCGGGGCTGTCCAGCACCTGCGGACTCGGGTGGGGCGCCCAGAGCTCCATCTCCTCCGCGTCCTCCACGCCGGGCAGCTCCGTGTCGAAGTCGCGCTCGCAGATCGCGACGGGCCGGCCGATGTACGTGCACACGTACTTGTCCATCACGACGCAGCCGTACCAGACCCGGCGGCGCTCCTGCAGCTCCGCCGCGGAGAAGAGCGTGCGCCCGACGGACGTCCACTGCTCCGCGCGCTTGTGCAGCCCGAGGTCCTGCGCCATGCGCACGGCCATGCCGACGTAGAGCCACGCGGAGGCCATCGCGCCTATCCCGATCTCGCGGAAGCCGAGTAGGAGGAGCGCCTGGCAGGTGCTCGGGCGGCTCGCGGCGTAGGTGCGGTCGAGGATGACCTTCGCGTCCTCCATGTACTCGTCGCCCGAGGACCACATCGAGCCGTCCTCTGGGGGCGGGACGTCCGCGGTCTGTGCGGAGAAACGCGCGGCGAGGGAGAACATCGCGAGGAGGAGCAGCGTCGGCACGCGCCGCCGCCGGGTCGGGGAGCCCCTCGAGATAGGGGACGCCGCGTCGGAGTAGCTCGACTCGGCGGCCGAGTATGGCGAGTCTGTCGCAAGGTTTCTGGACAGGAGGATCCGGCCGTGAGTGAATGCCGGGTGCCTGCGGCGGAAGGGCGCGTCACTCACCCGTTGCGCCAGTCGTCCATGAACGTCGGCTTGTGCACGATCGGCAGGGCCGGGTGGACGTAGGTGAAGTACAGGTCTAGTAGGAGCTCCTGCGTGCCCAGGTCCGGCAGCCGGGGAGCGAAGTCGTCCAGAGTCCGGCGCTGGCTGTTCTGGGCCGACGGGGGCAGCGGGGGCCAGACTCTTGCCTTGGGGAATCGCCTAGAGCACCAACGCACGTGCAGATCAGTCAGCACACATTCACTCACGATCGCGGACTCGCTCTCCGCCCGCTCCAGCACGCACCAGATGCCGCCCTCGCCCCTGCCGTCCTGGCGCTCCTTCACCCCGAGCAGGTGCAGCCCGCTCATCTTGCCGTGGAACCGGACCTGCTCGTCCTCGTTCAGGCTGAGCTGCCCGAGCGCGACGGCCATCTCGTCCTCGCCGCTCTCGTCGGACTCCTCCACGCTCTCCTCCTCGGGCTGCCGGCGCATCGGCGAGCGCGAGGACGCGGAGGAATGCGACCGGTTCGGCCCATCGTGCTCGCCGTCGTCGAGGCGCCTGCGCTGCCTGCGCGCATCGCTCGCCGAGACGTGTGATTGCGAGTGAGACTCGGAGGCCCGAGCGCTCGCCGAGGCGGGGGACGTCGCGGACGCCTGGTCGTCGTCTACGTCGTCGGCGCCAGAAGCGACCTGTCCGTCTGGCAGGAGCGTGTTTCTTGACGCTGCGGTAGAATTCAGGCGTTTGATCACTTCGTCTTGCCACTCGTTTGACGGACTACGAGCGGAAATGAGCACGCAAAGTCTGACGGAATGGAGAGAGAAAACTTACTGTGTGGCATGCACCGCCGTGCGGTCGCCCTCTCGCTGCTCGGTAGGCGCTCTCGCCCGACTGGCGGGGGCTTCAGCGCCTCTGCTCCGGCCCTTGAAACCGTAAGGCGAGTTGTCCACGCGGCTGATTATCTCCTTGGCGAGGGGATCCTAACGTACACGTTGAGCGAGGTGTAACCAAGGCGGTAAAAATGCCAGTGGGAGAACGGAGTATCGGTGCGTATATGCGGCATATACGTCCGCATATTAGGAGGAGTAATGAAATGCAGCCGCTGAGACCATATGGCGCAGCCGACTGACCGCACGGGTGACCTACCTCGAGAGCCTCCAGCCCTACCACCCGCATATATGCTGTTAAAAATAGGAAATTTTAACTCACCTCCGCTAGGTCGTCCAATATGCTCTTCGCTCTGCTATCCTTACTACTCAGGAGGATACCGATGAGAGCTTCTGTCTGATGTAAGCGCGCTTCAATAGCGTCGATGTAGCCTTTTGGAGGTCCGCGCTTGCGGGACGGCCCCAAGAATGTGCATTCTAAAATTCTGGGGTTAACGGCCGCTCGCAGAGGGGCGTAGAGAGGGGGTGAAAGGGGACGCCGCTTGCGCGCGCATACAGGGAGCGGACAAAGACAACATGGGGGGCGCGAGAGAGGAGAGAGAGCTCGGGACGTACGTGTGCCCAGCATGACGCAATTCCGACACGGGTCCTGGGGGCTGCTACGCTCGCATTTGCACTTGCTCTTGCGGCACTGGTCGCAGGCCTTGCTGCTCCGGCGGCGGATCTGCTTCTCGGGCTGGCCCTTGCCACCGGCGCCGCCTGGATAGGGCCCGAGTCCCATACCGCCCATACCGCCGCTCGGGAGGTCGGCGAGGTCGTCGCCGGCCTCGTCGTCGTACTCATCCGCGAGCGCGAGCGCCTGGTGGTGGTTCTGGCCGTTTACCGGGGAGACCGGGGATATGGTGTAGCGGTCGACGGCATAGGGGTGGTGTGCGCCGAAGGAGGTGGACGTGGAGGAAGAGGAGGGCCAGTTCTGGTGGGACATGAATGTGAAGGGCGTGGAGGGGCTCGAGGGGGACGCGCTTGAGGAGAGCTCGGCGCCAAAGCGGAAGACGGGGAGGGAGGATGAGGAAGAGGCGGACTTTACGTGATGGTGGTCGTAGCCGGTGAGCGAGGAGACTGGGGGAAGGTCTGCGGACTCCTCGACCTTGATGGGGATCTGAGAGTGGTGGAGGTGAGCGGAGTGGGGGTAAGACGGCTTGGGGTAGTGGGTGGTTGGGTGCTGAGAGCCGCCGTTCTGGGAGTGTGCGTGCTGCGAAGATTGTTGTTGCTGCTGGCCGGAGAACGCGTAGCGCATGCCATAGGACGAGTAGGATGCGTGGTTGGGGGAGTAGGTCATGGGGGGAGGAGGAGAGGAGGGCGCGGGGGGTGGCAGGAGTAGGAATTAGGCGGGGAGCGGCAGGTACGGTACCGGGGAGGCGGAGAGGTGGACAAAGAGGATGAGCGGAGAGGTAATAAACAACCGGGGAGGGTGGTCAGATATGAATCTGCGCTCGCGATCGAGAGAGTACATACATACCAAACGGTGACTCTGAGGAGGAGGTGACTCTGGGGTGACGGTGACTGGCGGAGGACCGGGGTCGCCGGTGGGCAGCAATTGCTCGAGCCGGGACTCGAGCTCGGGTTCGATTCGATTTCGATTCCGCTGCGAGGGGCGGCCAGAAATTTTCTTTTTCTGTTTGTGTCGGAGCCCGGCGAGTGGCCCGGGACGTGACGGGGGACAAGGGGCTGGTCGGCGGCACGCACCGCACGCGTCCCGTCTCGTGCGCGGCTCCCGAGCGCGCCCGTGTCGCCGTCGTCGTCACAGCTCTCAGCTCACTCAGCCAGCCGCCCGCTCCCAGGCGCCGCTTCTCAATCTCCCCACCCCGCCCCTCGGTCTCAGACGCGCGCACTCGGCTCCGTCCCCAATCGAGATCGCTGATCCTCGTCCGCCGGGTTCCCACGCCCGTCGGTCCCCCTCCTCGTCCTCTCCGCAGGCCAGGTGCGGTGCAGCCCCCAGTGCTGGCTTCCAGAGTCGTCCGCAGCGCCCTCAGCTGCGCGCAGAACGGTCTCTCCGACGTCGCGTACCGCACAGAGCCCACCACGGCGCCCCCCTCTCCGCCCCCCCTCAGCCCTTGCCGCGCACGCGTCATTCCGAGACCGCCTCCGCTCACGTGCATTTCCTTCTTAGGGTCCCAGCCTCTCACCCGCTCTGCACGCCCACCAGGCTCCATAACGTCGGCACGCAGCTCGCGGGGCGGTTCAGACCTCTGAACCTTCCCCAGCGCTGCACCAGCAAATAATTTGCGGCCTCGTCTGCCCACCGTCGTCCACCGCGGACAGGCCAGCGAGCCGACGGGCCAGCGTCGCCCACCAGCCCGCCACGCATCTCCCGCGATCTGTGACGAGAGCGCCACACATCGGGGCGTGCCCCTTCCCCATGCAGCGTTCGCCAACGGCTGCTTAGCACCGATCGAGCTCGGTAAGATCGCGATATTCCCCCTGCCATATCAGAATGTAAGCGCGTGGCCCGCCCTCCTTGAAACTCGCCAATCCTCCTAGCGCCCCATATTGGGCTCCTACCGCCGGCACTCTGCCACTCTGCGAGCCACTCACGATCGCAACTCCTGCCATCGCCAGCCAACGGGCGTCCGTCCCCGCCCCCTGCCCGCCTCGCCCGGCCCGTCCGCCGCTCCTGGGGACTGCGCAGGTGGCGGGTCGGCGCCACCGCCTCCTCGTCTGCTGCCCCCCGCCGTCACACCGTCGCCATCGCGCCCCCCCGCCCCACAGTCTGGGTCCCCGCCCGACATATCTGGCCTACCGGCGGTATTCCCATCCCCAGCGCCGGTCGCGAGCGCGCCTGCCCCCAGCCAGGAACCCCAATTAATCGCCCGCCCCGTCCGCATCTTTTCGCCCCGGATGGCCCGCCCGCCCCTCCATGCCGTAAGCTGCCGTAATGCCCTCCCTCCCTCCTGCCTGAGCCCCCCTGCGCCCGCCCAACGGTTGGTGCACGCGCAGCCACTGTGGCCGCCGCGCGAACGCCTGGCTACTGTACTTCGACGCCATTACGGCACCCCCGCTAGCGCATTACCAACGGCAGCCCTTGTGCACCCCTCGCGTATCCGCCGCGCACCAAGTGGCAAGGCCCCCGCGCCGCGCGCGCACGCACGCACAAGGGGGGCGCGGGCTCGCTGGTGTGTGACCGTCCGACGCGCCATCTGCTAGGCTGCCCCCTGCTGACCCACGCCCAGCGTACGAAGCGGCGCGCGTCGAAGCCCGTCGCGCTGCGAAGCATGCCCGGCCCTGTCGCTCTGACGTGTGTGTCCTCGACGCGCCCCCCTCACATGATTCCGCCGGTCCGCGACGAGTCGGTGCTGCCCGGGCCAGGCGAGGAGGACTCAGCAGGTATGGCTTCAGCAGGATGCGCGCCGCGCGTTCTTCGTCGCCCTGTCGCCGCTAGGTCGCCGCTAGAGCTCCTCCTCGGTCGACCGGGTCTCTCCGTGCGTCCTCGTCCTCGTAATGGTGCTCACCACAGCGGCCCAGGAATGCATCAGCAGTATCCAGCGCATTCAGTAGCTGTTGTCCGCCCCGTCCCGCCGTCGCTGCCCCGAGCCGTACCACGGGAACAAGAGCCAAGGAGCGTTCTGTTCCTAACAAGCTCCCTCGCGCTGCGTGCGACACCGTGGAAATGTTGACGTCACGGCGTTCCGCACAGTACATTCCTCGCGAGCTCCCATCGCCTTGGAGGTCGCGACGCTGTGGCGACCATCTTGCTCGTCGAGCTGTGCGCTGCCACAGCCCACACGAGGACGAGCAGAAGCTGCTTCTGCTTCTTCTCTGTCTTGCTGCTGCTGCTCGGTGCTCGGTGCTGCGAGCGTACCGTCGTCGTCTGCGCACAGGCATCACCATACATAGATAGGTAGGACGTATGCGCAGCGAGCTCGCATTGGTCGCGCGGGCGAACGGTAGCTGTTGCGCAGCACCACGGACCCATCCGCCCATCCGCCCATCCTGTCCATCCAGATATCCATCCACGATCCCATCCATCCATCGAATCGAATCGACCCGTGCACTGTCTGTCTGCGTCGCTAAGTACCATCGCTAAGTACCATCGCCATACCCTCAGCCTGCAGGAGCCATATCCGTCCTAGCGCGCGACGATTGAACAGCTGCCACTGACCAGAGAGGAGCGCGATCGAGAACGTCGGCCGCGGTCTATGGAAGCTCGTCCGCCGGGCCACCGACGCGCGGCGGGAGCGCCGTACATAGTACTTATGGGGTTGTATGAGACGTTTATGGCGCTATGGTCGGGCGATCGGGGCGTTTCGCCGAGCTTTCAGCGCCCCCGAATTCGAACTGGGTCTCAGCGCTCGTGCTCTAGCGGGATCGACAGCTCGCCTGGGCTGGGCCGTTGAATTGGTTGGTTAGTGCTTGGGACGCGGGATTATTGCTCTGCTACTGCTAGCTGATGCATGATGGCGCGTCGCCCGCCCGCCTGCCGCTACTGCTGCCTACCTATTGCACCCCGCTATGGTATCATGCCCGCCGCTCCCCGCTCCTGCATGTGTGTGTAGTCGCTCTGTCCTCGGCGCGGGAGGTCTAGACGGAAAAGGAAGAGACAACGTCAGCTTAAGCCACGTGTGGAGGCGGCGGCGGCGGCGGCGGTGTGCAATTTTTTTGAATTTGTGTGTGCGTGTGTGTGTCGGTCGCAGCAAATTCATGACGCGGACATCGATCGTGCGCCGCCTGCGGTGGGGCTAAGTTGGCTCGCTGACGGGCTAGCAGCGAGTTCCAAACGGAACGAACAAATGAACGAAACGAACAGAGGAACGAACGAACGTGGCCTGAGTCGCACCCGACATGTCCCGTCCCATACGTAGGTACCTGCTCAAAACGTCTGAAATTTGATCCGAGGGTTCGCTAGCTCCTCTCCCGCCTCCTCTCCTCTCCTCCAGCGCGCACTGTGACTTAGCGCCGCGCCGCGCGATCGATTGGGGTGGGGTCGTCGGCGATGGCGGCCACGATGGAACAGGGCGTCCTGTCGCGTACGACGCGTTTTCGATCGGGGTGCCAGTCAAGTCGAAATTTGGAGGCAGACCTAGGCAGACAGGGGAGTAGTCTCGACGTCGACCGTCTCTAGAGCTGGTGATGGCGGTGGCACGTCGCTCGCTCGTCCGGGCTTGCCCAACTCACACCAAGCACCCAGCTGGAGCAGAAAGGCTGCCAGAAGCGTTGCATCAACGCGGGCGTCGCGTGGAGATCCCGCCTCCACGTGGATCTAAGTCAGTGACAGTCGTCGAGCCGAACAAGCGTCAAGGGAACATGCCGAGAGCACACCACAGCTCGGCGCTTACCTGTCTCTCCGCGCTGAGCGCTGCTTCAGGGCTTCACTGCAAGGGTGCACGCGCAAGGCAAAAAGAGCCGTAAGCGTAAGCGAGCTGTCACCGACGAAAATTGGGCATGTGTTCCGTAATCGCCCGCATAATTGAGTTCGACAGCCAATGCAGTGCTGGGGGCCCGCCGCCTTGCTTCTCGTGGGCGCCAGTTCTGAATCTCCCCTCCCTCCTGTCAGAGGCAATCTTTGGCATCTCTGGCACCGCGCCCCGCCGTCGCGGGCCCAACAGCAGACCGACAGGCCGCGCGAGAGCATGCCGGCAGGAAGGAGCCTTGCAGGCCGCCGCGGCCCGCTTCCCCCGAGCTATGGCGAGGCTGCACAGTCAGTGAGACTTTGGAAGTGGGGGACGGTGCGCGCCTGAGGCCTGAGGCCTGAGCCCGAGCCCCGACGTCGAGCTGCGCGAAAGGGCTGAATGCAGCTAGGAACGAGGCGTCCGGCGGGTGGAGCGCCGCGAGGGACGGGGGTCTCAGAGGGCTGATTGGGACGCGACCTGCCGTAACGTCACTGCCGGGTGCCACTGGGATCGCTCTCTTGGACCTGGGGTGCGGTGTGCCGCGGAGGCCGCGATGACGAGTCGATAGCGCCATCGATTCCCTCGTCAGAGGTCTGTTCGACCTTCGGACAGCGGCGCGCACCTGCAGGGCGAGGCGGGGCCTGGAGAGGCGACGGTCGTGGCCCTCGCCGCTAGTAGTCGTCGGTCGAGACTCGAGACTCAAACTGCGTCCGAGCCTGAGCCTGGGGGCGGCGCTGAGAGCGACAGAGATCACGAACAGAACAGAACCTCGAGAAGCCTCGTTGACCAGAGGGTCGACGAGACACGCCGCATGCACGCGCCGCCGCGGACCTGGGGGCTCGAGCGCGGCGTGCGTGGCGACATGGCGGCATGACGGCGGGGGGCCCGGCGTACGGGAAGCACAGCATCCGGCGTGCTCGCGCGCACTCGACCCTGCGAGCGACGCATGCAGTGCTCCATCGCATCGACGAGCGTGCCACGGGAGCGGAGGGAAATTCTCGCGAACCAGAACCACCCAACGTCCGTGCGGAGAAGCGTCGAAGGGACCCTACGGCGTACTCGTGTGTCACGCCCCGCGCTCTCGCCAATCGTTGTGGCCGAGGCTCGCCGTGGGATATCGAGGAAGCTTGACGGTTTGGGGTTTGGATTGAACCAGCTTCTGAGTGTCACGCATTAATGTACGGCGTTAGGGGCGGGGCGCCGGACGATGGACGTGCGCGGCGTCGGGCTTGCAGAAATGCTTGGCGAATATGGCCAAATGTACAGGCCACGACATTCGTTCGAGAGCAG
The DNA here is from genome assembly GCA_002150815.3 of Grammothele lineata. Classification (NCBI taxonomy): domain Eukaryota; kingdom Fungi; phylum Basidiomycota; class Agaricomycetes; order Polyporales; family Polyporaceae; genus Grammothele; species Grammothele lineata. The sequence goes on from NDFF03000035.1 coordinate 419,154, forward strand.
CCTATAGCAGCTCGTGTACTGCTCGGCTCACCCTGCCCTGCAGATAGCGAGGAGAAGGGTCATCCATATTCATTGTCTGCTGCGCCGTGTAAGCGTACACGGCATCCGGTGCTGCTGCGCGACAATCTATGTCGTAGAAGCAGGCACTTACCACAGCAGACCACAGCACGGGCGTAGAGCGGGGATCCGACGTTCGAACTTCGAAGCAGAACTGGGCCCGATGACTTCGATGCTGACTGAAATCCCGATCTGAATATCGTCAGAGTCTGTCAGAGTGCGCTCGGGGGAGGCGGGGGGTCGCGTGGCGGGCGCGGTGCTCGTGCGTCAGAGTGCGAGATTGTCGGACGACGAGACGACGCCGGAGGCCCCGATGAGTCATGAGCGAGATCTCACGAGAAATGAAGCCGCCGGGATGTCCATCATAGGAAGGTGGGGAGAGCAGCGCACTGTGGTCGCTACCGCGATCCGACGGGGGATGGTCTGGGAAGGGCCGGCGGAATAACATTGGCGCGCTAGATGCGGAGTCGTTGATGTCGTTGAGCGGTGCAGGAGGTTTGATGGGCCCGGAGGACGTTGTATAGCGACTCGACATAACGTAACGCTTCTTCGTATGCTGATGCCGGCAGACACTGGGACTACCATGTAACAGAAACCTGCGCCAATGGTGTATGTTAAGTTCGGTCAGCTTACGCCTGAGGACGACGAGTACGTCAAGAAGACCCTATTCTCTGATTTTCGTGATCGGAATCGTTGCGAGCCGTAGCGTCGTGCTAAACTTGCGAAGGCCCAGGCCAATCACGTCCTCACTTGACTGCCTCTGGCTAGCCACTCCTCCATCAACCAGGGCATGACGCGCTTCGCTCCTGGAAGCCTTTCAGGTCTATGGAGTCCCCCTCCGACATTCCCCCGAACGGAGGAGACTAGAGGAGACTCCGAAAATCTCGGTACGAGGCGGGTGAAGGGTATTTGCAGACACTATGATGCACCACTATCGGCGGATAATCACCAACCGTTTCCACAGAAATACGTCGCGTGGCCCGTCAGAACGATCTCCCTGGCCCTCATGAGTGACGAGTTGATGATGCGGCGAGGCCCTAGCGGCGCCGCGATCGTCCAGACTCATTACAGCGGCACAGTTATAGATATCGGCGTTCTGCAAGAATACCGAAGCACTGTAGAAAGAGGGTCATTGATAACAGTGGTAAGACTCAAATCGTTGCCAGTGTCTGACGTCGGGAGACAGGTGAGTCATGAAAGAATATTTTCCGACTAAGCAAGCGCGTTGGCTGACCGAAGAGCGTGTGCGCGCATCTGCAACATCTGAACCTTTGTGGCGGCGACCCTGGCCTGAACAGAATCAGAGAGTTTCTGCGTTTGTATTTCGGCACGTCAACGGGCAGGGGCTCGCGAGCGTCATACGGACGGCACAAGAATGCAATGCACTTGACACCAGCCTCCTCGGCGACGCCGCCGCCGTGGTCAACGCTAGATTCTCGGAAAATATGCCGCCGGGAGGTCTGACTGGTGTAGATCGCCGAGACTGTCCACCCGCGCGTGGACGTGGGGAGAGGGGTTGCGAGAGCACCGCCTCGCCCCCTCTTCTCGCCCCTCACCCTCATCGCTCTGGGCCGCCCCGGCGGGTTCCCCCGCACTCGCAGGGTAGCGATGCAACCGCGTGCTCGGGCCGCTTCAAGGTTCCGTCGACCCGTCGACTGTCGACAGAGCGATGATTGAGACGTGATCTGCTACCATCTGTCCACGGCGACGCTGAGCTTCCGAGGCCAGAGGGCAGAACGGTTTGCCCCGCCCCGGAAATGGGCCTGTAACAAACCGAGACCGTGGACCGTGGGCCGTGGGTGGGCGGTCCGGATCTTGCGCCCGCAGCCTGCTGCAGCGCTGCTCAGAGTCGAAAGGCGGTGCGGCTCCGATGTGTTGGTCCTGGAGAAGCTTGGAGGTGGTTGCTAACCGCAGCAGTGTTTGCGGCGGGTGGGGTGACGTATCGACGACGGCCAGACGAGGCCGGTAGCGAAGGCTGGAACCATACCGGAACGGCGGCTGGTAGGGTAGCCATTATTAGGCTTTGTTGTCCACCTTGTTGGTTCGAGTCGAGGAGGGAAGGTCATGTCACACCGCCGGATGGAGGCGCGATAGTGCGTGGGGTTCACGGCCGGACCATGTGTTCGCGTACCTCTGCGCGCCGCCTCGGTGCGGCCGGCAGGCGCACGCCGCGTCCGCTGGGCGAACCACCAGGAGGGCACCAATGTTGCCGTCGTTGTTGTCGGTCCGGTGTGACAACCTCTTCCGGCCAAAAATGACGCGAGCGACTTGCCGCGGTTCCAACCGCTGGTCACGCCCGATGAAGCAGATGCACACCGGCGGGGGTCGCACTCCATGAGGTGCGAAGTGAAACTCGGTCGGCGGGAGTCGGAAAGACTGCAGGGTCGCGGACGGGCAGGACGCCAGCAAGTCTGGGGGGCGGTGTCTGAGCTGGCTTCTGGCGGTAGGAGAGGAGACCCGTATCGGTATAGGCCGCGAAGGCGTGTTGGCGGAGAACCAGCCGCTGAGTTTCAGTCAGTCTTCTGCAGGCTCACGCTCCTCGCTTCAGCGCTCCGCTGTACGTACTAGATGTGTAGGGTTGCTTCATGGTTGCTCATACTGAGCGTGACGCTATCGTAAGCATGCATTGTTAACGGGAAGTTGTTCGTAGAGTTTGAGGCACGTCGATACTTTTAGTGAGAAGCGTCGGGTCGCTACTAGAAGCAGACCGACTGAGGAGAACAACATAGGCTAGGCCAGTGGGACCACTCGACCCCAGGCAGGGTGACTCGTCCTACGATATAGTTAGTGGTGAGACGAGGAGTGGACCTCATACCACCACAAGGAGAAACCCGACACTCGACACCCTGCCAACTCGAACGATGAAATTGTAGATCTGTGAGATGGGGACGTTAGACTTGCTATGAGCCGAAGACGGAATGTGGGCATATACATACAATTACACACCTGGATGCCACGGAGTGTCAAGTTATCCAGTAGATGAGAAGGGATAAGACGACATTAATCTCGGGAAGAACAGGCGTACGCCACGCGACGAGGCAAAGCGGAACCGGTGGACCGCAATACCTGTCCAACAATCATGCTTGCATTGATCGTCACATCTGCGCCTTTCCTGCCCCATGCGAGGCGTTATGCGGGATGTACAGCGGATGGTTCGGTAAGGGTTGTTGGACTGCACTGGGCTTGGTGCACTGGGCTTGGTGCTTCGGGCCGAGTAGCCGTCGGTCGTCCGAGAGCGCCATGTCACCGCTTCGCGCAAAGGAGGAGGCTTCTCCGGAGGATGTTGAGGTGTTCTACGTATTTTTCAGCAAGGTTTGCGTTGGGGGGTTCCTGGTCGTGGCATATGACGTGAACAGGGTTGGGGCATTGTGAGCAATCGATGAGTGCAGCGAAGAAAGACTGCGCATCCAGGAACAAACACTTTCTGCATGCTCCCCAAAACGCACGGAGGTGTAGTAAACAATCGAATGAACCGTCAGAACGTGTGGGCGTTCCTGAGACCTATGGCCCCACAATCCAGCACGAGGCATGCAGGCGGCAGAGGGTTGGAGGAAGAACTCCGAGTATTGCCGTCCGCAGGCGGTTGAGGTATGTTTGCGGACGCTGAGGCTTCCTAATGAAACATATCGGCAGAGGTAAGAGTGGGTCGACCATAGTTATACGTATGAGGGCGTCGACCGCTAGCGGCTTGTCTTCAGTCGACCCAGGAAAAAGTCGAATTGTTGGGTGATGCACGATGTACCCTATACCATAGAGTAGACTAGAAGTGCAAGATTGATGGTTCAGATGGCGTCTTCAAAAACATCGAGCACCAGAGAAAGTCGACGGGCAAAGGTGAAGCATGAATTGAGACAGTGTGCACTGTGAACGCAGGTCGACGAACATTCCACGCGGCTCAGCTCACCGGCCCGGCATTGCCGCACAAATTCGTTTGACATCTCGGTCACGTGAGCAATGCGCGTCTGTTCCCTTCAGGGGAAGCGAGCTGCAACGGCGACTCGCGACACGGTTCAACGTCTCTTTCGCGCGTCTTGACTATCACTGCCTCACGCTGTCTCCAACGTTCTACTTCATTCCTACGGCTTATATTCAAGAGCTCTACTTCCAGCCGAAAAGCTTCCAAGAATTGCCATGTCATCAAAATCAGTGTTTGACTGGCTGAAACCTATGCGGGGAGAGGCTATTGCTCGTCTGCGGACAAACGCCGTCGGGCTTATAGGGGTCACAATCCTATCCAACCTCCTTCCTATCCCTTCTCCATGGCGTGCTTTCGACGTTGTTTGGAGACGAAGGATAGTTAGTGCACCGTACTTTTACCTTTGTGCTGCAGGTCTGTCGTTTTCGCTGTCATTAGTTGCTCGTAAGACTGATTCCCGCAGAACTACTACTTTTCGGCGTGCTTGCACTCAATGTCCTGCAAGCATTGTATGCTCTCAGATATCCTCGTGCTCCTCTCCCCCCACCGCCTTCACCTGCCACTCCAAGAAAAGGCACGCCATTGTCGCCACCGGCACGTCAGTGGCGCCTGCAGGGTGTTACTCCCAATGTAAGTACCTTTCATCTTCGACGGCAAACTAATCGCCAATGGAACACTTGCTTTTAGCCTAGCCCTCAAGGCCAGAAGCCTTTCTCATCATATGCACCTTCTCCGATTTCTACCCCCTCCCGCACGCTCAACTACTCGATTCCTCCGTCAATCTCCCAAGGAGACTCCTCGTTCATGTCATCCGTGTCGTCCGCACCGGGGTCTCCAGCGTCACCACTGGCCGCATACCGAGGACGACACAGTGCTTCTGTAGGACGTACGTACAAGTTCGCTGCTCTTAGTCCGCGATGCCGTGGCAACTAACTTTCTACTCCAGGCGCTTTCGATGGGTCTTTACTCAGCAGGCTGGCAAAGGAGGACTCGGATGACGATGACTCGTAGTTGGCAGCCCATTTAGGTTGCATGCGCATGTAGTTCCAGGCATATAACTGTCCCGATCTAGTCCGGATTTTTCAAGGCGTTGTGCTGCGTCGCTTGGTTACCGACAGCGAAGGTGGTGCATGCCATCGCTCTTGGCTTCTCTAATTGAACTTGAGTGTAATGCCCGATCAATCCTCTATTGTAGAGATGACAGTCGCTGCATATGCGAGCAACCTTGAGTCTGCCTCGCGGTCGTTGTACGTGAACTCGATCACATGACATACGACGCGCCTTAAATTGGGCGTCTAAGTGCAACGCGTCGCAGTTCGTCTTGATCCCGCACCACCATCTCTCCCTGCGTCCTTGCAAAGTCCTCCTCTACGCCGGTCTGTGTCCCTAAGATGGAGGAACTGTGAGTATCGGGATTCAAGTATCGCATATTGTCATGATCCTACCGTATTGGTGATGCTGCGGGTATGCCTGACGTCGGTGGATGATTCAGCCACAACGAGACTATCACATCGAAGTGGGGTTCTGTATTTGTTGCCTTCGCTTCCTAGTCCTCCCGCTGCGAACTTGGCGAGGTCGGAACTGACTGTTGGCTGTAGTCGACGACGATTCGCCCAAGACCCCAACCTCTACCCCAATCTAGTGCCACTGGGTAGGGCAAATGCTCCCAAAAGCAATGAACGGCAAACTGTGATTGTGGGGGATCTTCCGTTTGTATAGCGCGACAGGATCTTGCTGATTCTGCTGCCGCTGATAGAGCGTCTCTTCCACTGCCTCGGAGGTGCAGTTCCAACCTCGGAAGGATGCACGGAGTGCTCCTATCGAAATATCCTCCGATGAAGAGGACGGCCCGTGGGTTTCTCATCGTTATACTCAATGTCATAGGGTTATTCATCCGTGATCTATGTATCGCAGGAGTCCTCCCCTTAGGACACTACCGGGGAATCAAGCTCGCCTCCCACCTCCCGCGCAGCCAAGGCCAGGTTTCTCGAAGCCACCCACCCAGATCGCCGTCCCAGCACAGGGTCACATGTATGGTCCACCGCCGGCAGCTAACGTGCGGCCTAACGATGAGGAGACGTTCAACATCCAAAACGTAGGCACCTATGACGACGACCGAGTGATGACACCAGAGGACGCCGAAAAAGCCCTTCGAGACTTCGTCGCGGATACTTACAACCACGGAGACATAGAGTACTCGACAGAGGACGCTAAAGTAGAAGGCTTCAAAGAAGGTATGATGCTCCTGCCTCATCAGATCAAGAGTCGGCAGTGGATGGCCGAGCGCGAGTCGGGCAAGAAGACGGGTGGCATTCTCGCAGATGACATGGGGTAAGTGCACTTTCCCTGCCCTTTCCATATGGCGCTGACGCATGCATTAGTTTGGGAAAGACGGTCTCGACATTGACGAGGATCCTCGAGGGCCGTCCTACCAAGAAGGACAAGCAGGCGGGTTATTGCGGGTCGACATTGTAGGTCTTTGTCCCATTCGTTGACGTTCCCTGGTTGCTAATGCGGGTCTAGGGTTGTCTGTCCCGTGGCGTTGGTATCGCAATGGGCAGCTGAAGTGAAGAAGTATGCGCCAGGTCTTCGGGTTATTCAGCACCACGGGGCGAAGCGTACGGCTGGTAAGATTGGATATCCTACAATGTTTCAGAGCGCTCAACTCTTGTAGATTCCGATGTTCTCGAGCGAGCTCACGTTGTTGTCACGTCATACTCTGTGGTTGCGAGTGAGTGGAAGAATCACGCTCCATCCAAGGACGAGTCGAAGTCCAAGGGCAAGGGCAAGAAGAAGTCGCAGGATGACGATTCTGACTCGGGCTCGGACTCGGACGATATTCCCCGACGCCCTGCGCCGAAGCGAGGCAAAACCAAGGATGTCCTTTTCCGTATCAAATGGTGGCGCATAGTGCTTGGTACGGCATCATCCATATTTCATTGACGTTCGTCGGTCCTAATAGAGAATATAGATGAAGCACATAACATCAAAAATCGCCAGACCAAAGCAGCGACCGCTTGTTGCTCACTCGATTCCAAGTATCGATGGTGTCTTACTGGTACACCGATGTGAGCTGTTTGTTACCGGCGTCCTCTGCATAATCTGAAGCACCTTACAGGCAGAACAGTGTAGAAGAGATCTACTCTCTCATCAAGTTCCTTAGGATCAGCCCTCTTAATGATTGGACGACTTTCAACAGTTCCATTGCTAAGCCGGTGAAAGCAGGCAAGCCAGCGCGGGCGTTGAAACGTCTACAGGTATGTCGTGCCGTAATGTGGGTATTCGACACCATGAAATGAACGCGTGTGCAGGTTGTTCTGCGGGTCATCATGCTGCGCCGTACCAAGACGACTATGATCAATGGCAAGCCCATTCTTGAGCTTCCTGACCGGATTGTCAAGACCATAGAGTGCGAGTTTGACGCTACGGAACGGCAATTCTACGACTCCGTTCAGGAGAAGGTTCAAAACAGTCTCGAGAAGCTGCAGCAGGGAGATATCCACAAAGCGTACACGTCCGTTCTCGTCCTGCTGCTTCGTCTTCGACAAGGTGAGGATTCCCGGTCTTATGCGAATGTCGGGGACTTACATCACCTCAGCGTGCAACCACCGCTGCTTGATCTCAAAGGATTACAAGAACGACGCGGAAGCCGTAGAGCCCAAGAGCGCGAGTCAAGACAATAATGACGACGACGACGGCGATGCGGACGAGCTCGCAGGGCTGATGGCTGGACTCGACATCTCGCGGAAGCCGTGCCAGGTCTGCCAGAAGGTCCTAACTGCGTCCAACACGTACAAGGAGAGCGTCTGCTTGGATTGCGAGGACGTGTACGAGGCCGCGCGCAAGGCTGCGGCGGATCTTCGTTTCGACTTGCCTCCTCACTCTGCAAAGACCCGCATGATCATCAAGCTGTTGAAGGAGATTGAGGCGCGTGGGCAGGGGGAGAAGACTATCATCTTCTCGCAATTCACGAGCATGCTGGACCTCATCGAGCCATTCCTCCGTCATGGGGGCGTGAAGTTCGTCCGCTGTGAGTGTCGCGTCTCGTTCTTTTTTGGCCATTCCGCTGATGTCATACGGCCCCTAGATGATGGCTCTATGGACAAGATCAAGCGCGACGAGTCGATTGAGAAGATTTCCAACGACTCGTCGACCAAGGTCATCCTGATCTCGTTCAAGGCTGGCAGCACCGGTGCGTAGTTCTTCGAAAGTTCTGCCCTATGACGACTAATGGGTCTCGCTGCCATAGGTCTTAACTTGACGTCCTGCAACAACGTTATCCTCGTCGACCCTTGGTGGAACCCTGCGCTGGAGGTATGTCATTGCCTTATCGTCTCTTGTCAGGAGCTCATATACCGTTTTGCAGGACCAAGCCTTCGATCGTGCTCACCGCTTTGGTCAGAAACGCGCCGTCAACATCCACAAACTGTCTGTTCCCGAGACCGTAGAACAGCGCATTCTCGAGGTATGTTCTCAAGACCCCCATTGGTTTCGCACTCCGTCCTGACGTCATTTGTCTTTGCCCTGCAGCTTCAGGAGAAGAAGCGCGCTCTTGCTGCGGCTGCGTTGTCTGGCGACAAGCTCAAGAATATGCGCCTCGGCATCGACGACCTAGTGGCGCTGTTCAGGACTGCTGGCCACGACGACGACGAGGAGTAGAGCCTCATGGTATGATCTAGTAGACGTCTAGCGGTTTACGCGTATCTGGATTCTCCTTGGTAGTAGTATGATGTATTGTACGCGCTTGCTTGGTTTGGTTTCCCTATGCACAGTATCTCGCGCAGTGCGTGTGCTGCATGAATGTTGCTGCGACTCATGGCGGGTATGCCTTGAACCCCAAGTGGGAGTGTGGCTTTACAAGGATATGAGATGGCTCGACTTGACTTCCGTAACGCTGCGGTAAAAGCTTCTTTTGGCGCCGATGAATTCAGCGGCTTGACGGGCGCGATGGTCTTGAACCTGCGTCTATTCTCCCTCCTCCCCACTCTCCTCTTTTCCCTCCACCTCCTTTCGCCCCGCGACTATGATTGTACTCTTCCCCGCACTATGATATATGCGCATATATCGCGGTTAACATGACAGAAGACGCCTCACATCTCGCCAAGGAGGCGAAGAGCCTCCAACAGATACTGAAAGATTCCCTCAAGACGAAGGATCCATGGGACAAGGATACGGACTTCACCAGGAAACAGTACGTGCACCATCTTGCTCGTCGTTGAGTTGCTCGTTGTACGGTGTCTCAACGATTGGTGCAATTGTCTAGATTGCGGCGCCACTGCCTGCGTCTCCTCCTGTTGCACCCCTACGAGCCCGATTCCAAGGATGCCGAGAATAATCTATGGATGCAGACTTCCTACAGCGTCATCTCCGTCTACAAGCAACGCATCTCCGCTCTTGACAGGGCCATCCATAGCGCTCCGCGGCAGCAACAACAGCAAGGCCAGGGGCAACCTCAGCAGCACCAAGGCCAGGGCCGCGGTCATGGACCCGTCGAGTACCGAAAGCTCTTGCAGCGCTTCCGCCAGTTCCTCTCCGACGAGGAGAAGTTTTGGATCCAGCTGATCGTGCGTATTCGCCGCGTCTTTGCCCTCGACGACGCCCACACCGTCCTCGCCGACCTCGGCATCCTCCACGACGAGACCCCTCCCGCAGAAGGTGGCGGCCCCCCAAAGCGCAATCACTTTCAGTTCCCCTCAGACGCGGACCTCGCTGCTGCCGCACCCTCCCTGACGCCGACCACCCGCGAACAGCGCGAAAGCCGGATGGCAATTCTTAGCAAGGCGCTCGTGTGCTTAGGCGACATCGAGCGCTACAAAGAGCAGTACAACGAAGCCGGTGGACGACCTCGTGCGGGGCACGAAGATGGGCCTCCCGCAGCTGGGGCGAACGGGAAGCAGAAGGGTGGCCGGGGGAAGAAGGGCGGGCAAGGACCAGCGAGCGGGGTGCAGGCGCCAGTGTTGCCGCGGATGCGCAACTACGACAAGGCGCAGCAATGCTACCAGCAGGCGCGGATCCTCCTACCGCACGACGGGAACCCGGCACACCAGATGGCGATTCTGGCATCATACCAGAAGGACGTGTTTGGCTCGCTCGTGCACTACTATCGCGCCCTGTGCGTGCGCAACCCCTACGACACTGCAGCTGAGAACTTGGGTACGATCCTTTCGAAGACGCTGACTCAGTGGAAGAGTCGGGGTTCGAAAAGGGAGAAGGACCGGGAGAAGGAGCAGGCAAGAGGGGATGCGGGCCCGATGGCGCCCCGGTTGAGGGTGGAGGCTTTCAAGGAGAAGTTGATTGTGTTGCACGCACTGTGGCGAATATCTCCTGAAGAGTGAGTGTATGCGCCGTTTTTATCCCATAATGGTCCGTCTGAGCGCACCATAACAGAGCGGAAGCCATCTCTCCCGACCTCGCACACAAGCTCGCGGAGGACTTCAAGTCGCTCATCTCTGATCGCGTTCTCCCTCTCGACATCATTCTCAAGGCCGTCATCCTGGCTCAAGGCGCCCTTTGGAAACACCGCATGTTCCGGACCTCTTCGGCCAACGGGCACAAGAAAGGGCCTTCGGTGGCTACCTCCGCCGCTATTGAAAGCGCTATCGCTGGCCATATGCTGTTGCTTCACCGCATGCTCTTGGAAGTTGGCGTTGTGCAGATTGCGGAGGCACCCCCTGAAGATGCCGGTGAACACGACCTCGCGCAGCGGATCACGGCGGAGTTCCGTCGCACGCTCCCTGCACTCCGGATGGCGGGAAAATGGGTCCGCACCAACATTCGGTACATCTCACAGCCCGCACAGCAGGACGGCAATTCGACGAGGCCTAAAGGACGGGATCGCCGACGTAACGGTGACAGGCGATCCTCGAGCATGTCTCTCACAACCCCCATTCCCGGACTCAACGAGTTTTGGCACGCGTACGCCCAGTTCTCCACTGCTCTTCTTCGCGCATTTCCACAAGAGGCGCTCCCGAAGCTTGCTATCACCCTTGAGGAAGACGTTGAGATGGCAGGCTTCCTCCCTCTCAAGAAATTCCTCCCTGTCGAGGTTGTTGGCGCACACTCAAACAAGGACGTGGCGAAAGACGCCCCTAGTGGTTCGAACGTGCCCGTCCAGACCGTCCCGGCGGAACAGGTTCACCCTAACGAGGAGCAGCTCATGCGTATTGCGGACTTGTTGGCGGATGCTCAGGCGCTAGCCAAAGAGGAGGTACGTTGTCCCTACTCCATCCCCTAGTTTGTTCCTCAACTAGCCTTTGCAGATTTCCCCTCTCTTCCTTGAGGATGGCGTGTTCGTCGTCAAGAATCTTCCTGAGCATGTCGAGACCGCCACCCATACCGTAGCGACCCCGCCGAAACCCGTAGTCCAAGAGCGATTCAAACAGCCACGTAGCCCAAATGCCTCTCGCCAGTCGACGATGATGCCCATGCATATTCCCCATGAAGCGCGATCCATCGAGACTGATGAGGACAACATGACCGACATCACTAGGACCGAGGACGACCCGGTGGAGGCAGCATTCCGCAAAGTGCTCAACGCGCCTTCGGAGGTAGACGATGACGAAGATCAAATAGTCTGGAACCCCAGGTGCGTGTCACATTCAACAGTGTTCTATCAGTGCTCACGTCTACGTAGTGCTGGCAGTGCCGTCCGTGATCCGGGTACCGTCACCATGGCTCCAGCAACTCTGCCAGCGTCTCCCCCTCACCCCTTAACCGCGAGTCCCGTCATCCCAACATTCATCCCCCACAGTCCGGAACCGATCTCGCCCGTGTTTGCACCCAAGAAGATCCCAGAGGCGGCACCCCTACCCCCACCCGCCGCCCCCTTGTCTGGTGGTGTGACGGCTCAAGACATCTTGGCCAATGTCCTGCATCGAAGTCCGCCCAAAGCCCTCCCACGCCCAGCACACATGCGTCAAGTATCTGCACCTCCAACGCAGACGCATATGTTGTTCGGATCCAGCGCTCTAGGGACTGGACCCTCAATATGGTCTTCGAATGCGAATGAGACAGCAGCCTTCAATCTCCACAGCTCCGTGCCTACGTCGAACGGTCCATCGTACCCCTCTCATCCTCCGCATACCCAGCTGCACCTTTCTCCGCCCCAGCCTTTCCCGTCACAGGCTTCTCTTGGTCTGGGCCGTCCTTCCCAAGGTTCTGTTTCGCTTGGACCAGCCCACCAGTACAACCCGTCCTCACCGCTCTCCTCCTCGTTCGGTCATCAGCGCGTCCAATCCCTCTCGACGTCGCGGTCCCAAATTCCGTCCAGCCAAACCCACTCGCAGTTTTCATCGCAATTCTCGGAGCCGTTTGGATCGTACCCGGCGTTGACGGAGCAAGCAACGGTCTCCTTCAACTCTGGTGTCCCTGGAGCCTATGCCGATCCCGTGTACAGTCGCAAATTAGACTCGTCCTACTTGCGCCAGGATCCGCCAGGGATGCCCGATCGTTCTGTTCCGTACCATCTTGACCCACGTACACACGCCAGCCAGCAAGGTGCATATCCGCCCCTTTCCGCCATGGCGCAAATCTGGAACAACGTTGGATGAGAACGGCGCCCAATGTCTCCAAGAAACCTTCCTAGACTATCATGACGGAGGCGGAGTCACAAATACGGGTATACATGCAGTCATCGACGTGGCCTGTTGCCTCGACCCTCGCTTCCCGTGGCGATACATCCGGCGACGCATCCATGGCCACTTATAGGCTGGCGTGTTCCTATTCTTGCGACTTCGCATGAACACGACGACACGGACGGTGCTCCACACGCACTTGGAATTCCGGTTGTGGTGCCACGCTGCCCGGCCCCGCTTGCGGAGAACATTCGTAACGCCGCTCGGGCTTGCTATATATTCCCCTTTGCGTGTCGTCCGCTGTGATATTTTTGATATCTCGTCTCCGTTTGTTCCTGTACGATGTTTTGCTCTTCGTTTCGTATCGGTGCTCCCAGCCACACCTCGATCGTAGCTTCGCCGGTTGGTATGACGTTTTCAGCTCGTCACATTCACCATGACCCAACGGCTGCGATGGAGTTGATGGCTTGCCGAGCAGCTAAGAATGGGCCTTAGCCTTTCACGCCTAGCTGTCTACTTCGCGCTCCATATATGTATCAATGTTGTACGTGTATGAACGAGGACTGCCATATATCCTTGTATGTCTCTTCTCTCGCATACACCATCTATCTTCCCCGTCTCCCGGCCCAGGTGGGCACAATATAAAACCGATTCTTGTGCGTGACCATGGTTGAAACGTTGACGTCTGCGTTAAATTGAGAATCCACCCACGCAGTGTGCTTGAACAATTTCCATTTACGGCTATCGCACCTGTGGCGCAGAATTTGCACGCGAAGGGCGCGATGGCTCTTACTCCGTTGATGCTCCGACGCGTCCGCCAGTTCCCGTCGACAACCTATCCCGGTGACTCGTAGCCTCAAGCGCAAGTTGTATAAAAGTGTCGAATGCTGGCACGCCCACAGACTCGCCCACTCGCACCGCACCGATCGAGCTTCAGCTGGAGTTGAAGCTCTCGGAAGTTTTCCTATCGACCAGAATAGACGGCACTTCGCCCTTCGTACGTGCCGGCCGAAACCGCTTATGAATACTCTTGCTGACTACTTGATCATCGCACGTAAAGACAGGCGCATCCTGTACACCATGTCCTCTCATCCCTCGCGCGGCGGCAGGGGCGGTGCAGCTCGAGGTGGACGTGGCGGCGGACGCGGCGGAGGCATACCTCCTGGTATGACTCCAGATGTGTATAACGCCATGCAGGTCTGTGCAGGACTGCTACTTGTTCAAAGGAGTTGCTAACGCGATCTCATCGCGTCTTATCAGCGAATGCTATCGGGATATCAAGGAGGAGGGGGCATGGACGACATCATGAGACACCTCACCCGCAGCGATCCCTCTGGAGACATGATGAGCACCCTCATGGCTGCACTGGAAGAGTCAGAGGCAGCAAACCCAGTGGACCTAGACTCGTTCAACTATAGCGCATTGCGTGTGGAGCCCGCGTCCATCTGGATCGTACAGCTCGTCCAGGCCGGCTTCATGGACAACGCGGGCCGTGTCGACGACAGACCGTTTGAAGGAGGCGCGCCGATGTTCCAGATGGTGATCTGTAGGTGATTTTTCAAACATAGCGACGGCGGGGCGCACTGAACTGTCTTCTCAGACGACGAGAGAGGGTCGTATCGCCTGATGGAGGGCGACACCAGATCGGGCCTGCCTAATACTGACTTTGTGATCAAGTGAGCTGCCTCAAAGTGATCATAACGGCTCATGGATTCACATTGAATGGTTTGGTAGGGCTATCAAGAAGGCCATAGCTTCACCGGTTCCCCCTCTCCGGCCCAACCTGCCTGGGCAGATGCTCATCGCGCGTAAACTCCGAGCCCATATACCTACTCTGCGACCTTTCTTGGACTCGCTTCCAGCACCGTTCTCCTGGCGCCTAGAGACTAGGTTCATTTTGTGCACTCCCTGGTCTACTCCTTCGTTGACGCGATCCATCTCACACAGCGAAGAAGAGGAGGAGGTGGCCTCGGGGGTGGCTGCCAAGAATGAGCGTGGGGTCTCAGAGGGCCTCCGCGCCGCCGAGAGCGAGAAGGACCTGGGAAACAGAGCGTACGGGCGCAAGGACCGCACAGAGGCCGCTGAACACTATGCTGAGGCGATCGAGTGTCTTCGTGACGCGTTTGCCCAGCGACCCACGGAGGAAGAGGAGCGGCGCATCAAGTCGACTATGGCAGTATGCTTCGCCAACCGCGCGGCAGCGTGGCTCCTACCTGGTGCGGGACAGGACGGGGAGAAGGCTCTTAAGGACGCGGAGGAAGCAATCGAGAGCGACGCGATGTACGCGAAAGGGTGCGTGTAAAACCTATGGGTAGCGCTGTAGGTGCTGATGTCTATCGCCTAAACAAACAGGTACTATCGTAAGGCGAAGGCGCTGCTGATACTTTCTCGCAAAGACGAGGCGATCCAGACGCTCGTGGGTGCCCTGGAACAACCGAAGCTAGCGACCGAGAAGGGCCTGAACGACGGGCTCGTCGAGGTTTATGGCGGGTTTCCGGAGACGGTACATACCTCTTTCTGCCAGCCAACAGTCCACGCTAATTCGATCTGTGCTAGGCGGAGGAACTGAAAGCTTTCTGCCTGGACAAATTAAAGACCGAAGGAGGGGATGTTCGTGCACGTAACATTGCGGAGTTTCGTCGGCGTGCGGAGGAACAGCTGAAGAAGGTCATGGGCCCTGATGCGACCATTGATAGCCTGTGAAAGCTGAGGAATTGAACTCAACCTGGGTTTTTACGTGTGTTGCCTGCTTCTCGCTGGATTTATGGCAGACCCTAATCCGTACAATTGTTGCCCTTCGAATCTCTGAGAGTGCAGTGAGTAACATCTAGATTTGCCTGTCTTAATGGCCTTGAATGACAATTTTTTTACCTGTACAGCGATCCCCCCCCTCCGGTGAGATCCATGCTGTATGAAGCGACTTACAATTGTCCATGCCTGGGTGCGCCGCCAGCAGACTGACTGAGAGAGATCGCTGTGTGGTTTTCCGCATGACTCCACGCTAGAATCGCGTAATTCGGGGTGTCCAGTACGTCCATCTAGCTCTTCCTTGTCATAGCGCACTTCTGCAATTTAGTTTTCGTTCAGGTACATGCTCCCTTGTACGCGGTTGAGACTATTTAACATGCCGCGCCTCAATGTGAACAAGGCGAAAATTTATGCCGCCCATCTGTCACCATGCCGTCCTAGCTTTGCATGGCAGTCTTCGGCGGCGAAGATGTTTTGATCTTAGGCATATGCGCGACAACGACCATGTCGGACATGCCTTCTAGCCGTCGTCACGATTGCGCCGCGTGCGCTCTCGAGCACCCACATGCGCAAATGCTTGGCTCGGGCGCGACGGAGTGCACACACTTGGACACCTACGGAGTAAGCATTATCTCAATTTACGTTTCTTCTGATTACGGTATGACATTCACTTCACAACACCCAGTATTATTTGTCAAACGTATGCTAGAAGCGGTGACGCTGTCCAATAAGGGGACTGTCCGAGTCTCGGCTAGGGTCGAGGTATCGTCAGCTATTGTTCTCACGTCCTGCGCATCTTTCCTAGCATAATTCCTCCGTAACCATTGTATTCGCTACACCTGATATTGGTGCAACCTGATACTAGCGTTTATGGTAAGCCCAACATCGATTCAACTAGCTGGCCGTCTGACGCGGCATTGAGCTGACGATAAAGTTGCGCTGAGTTGCCAGACCCTCAGGCCTAGCTCAGGAACATGGTAACACTTTCGACGACTTGCATCGGAGTGTATGAAAAGTGTCAAACTCAAGGCCAGCCCGTCACTGTCGGTGGAAACGAAATGAGACTTTCGGACGGACTTGGCGCCGAGTCAAGAGCGCTTATACACCGCACGTGATTGAACCGTGCTGTAGGTACCGACAGATGCCAACACACGTCCCGCTAACTTTCTTCCTTGTTTCTTCTCACCTACCTGCGCCCCCACCGACACTCACGACCATCACCTTGAGCGGATAGTAACGCAACTTGAGGCCGTGGTGCTATTCAATATGTGAGGTTCACCGCCCGTACTACCGCCGTCTGAGTCGTCTAAAATATTCGGCGTTCGGCAGCTATGTATCATTGTTATCCCATCATCTGTCATCCGAGTGGACAAGGTTCTACAACACATGTCCGACCTCTCGCCTTAATTCCGCTCTGTCTGGAAGACGTATGTCCCCGAACGGCTACTGCTAGCGAAGCGAATAGCGTTGCCATGTCCGTCACTACGGCGGCCCAGCTCGAAACAATGCATGGTGAGCCCGTACTTAACACGAGGAGCGTATACCACAGCTAGCTCATTACACAAGTTTGCTCCATTTCTCCCTCCTCCGCAGCACCTGCTGCTACCTCCCCACCATGTGGCTCCTGAGCACAGATCGCGCCGAACTCCATCGGTTCTCTTCTCCAGAAGATGTCGAAGGCGGATACGCCATCCTATCCCATACTTGGGGGCACGACCATGAACAGACATTCAAGGAGCTTCACGAGCTGAAGAAAAGGTGCAAGGTTTCCGGAGAGAACCCCCGAGATCTCGTGTCGGCCAAAATCCGCCAGTGTTGCATCCTCTCGGAGCGTCACGGGTACGACTACGTTTGGATCGATACGTGCTGCATCGACAAGTCGAGCAGCACCGAGCTCTCCGAAGCTATCAACTCCATGTTCCGCTACTACGCCTCCTCCGAAGTTTGCTACGCTTATCTCGAGGACGTACCGGATGGTTGCGACGTGCGCGCGTCCGACTCAGCGTTCCGCGCCGCCCGCTGGCACACACGCGGGTGGACCCTTCAGGAGCTCATCGCCCCCAGCAACGTCGTCTTTCTCTCAGCCGGATGGAAATCGCTCGGAACGAAGGTGGAGCTTGCCGATATGCTTCACAAGCTGACGGGTATCTGGGTGGGCATCCTGAGGAACGAGACTCACTTCTCCGTCGTTTCCGTGGCTCAGCGCATGCACTGGGCTTCGAAGCGGAACACGACGCGGATAGAAGACGAGGCGTACTGCCTCATGGGTCTATTCGAGGTCAACCTCCCTACCATTTATGGAGAGGGCCGGCAGGCGTTCCAGCGACTGCAACAGGAGATCATGAAGAAGAAGTTCGACACCAGTCTCTTCGTATGGGGAACACCAGTTTTGTCACAGACATTTCAACCGTTGAGTCGGCACGACACAGTGAAGCTCAGCTGGACGTCGTCGAGGAGCGACTCGTTTCTCATCGCCCCCTCAACCCGCAAGTTCGCGAATCAGTTCAACAAGAAGGTGATTCGCTACACGCCTCACGCAAACCAGGTACTACAGGCGTATCTCCCAGCGCAGATACGGCGGGCGGGATTGGTGCGTGCACCTCCCTCCTGAATATTTCCGCATTCATTGAACACGTTGAACAGCGTCCTCGGGAGGAGAGTTCCGGTTCACCCACTAGTCCGACTAACAAAGAGTCACTCGTACCGGATAGAGGCCCCTTCGGCCGTTTCGAGCTTCCTCGATTCTCGCAGACGAGTTACGGAGTCGAAGCTCGTCTCCCCGTCGCCGAAGTGGACGGGCTCACTATCGCTGTCCTTCTTTGCGACAACTCCTTCGACCACATCGGTCTCCTACTTCATCTCTCGGACGACAGTGTCAGGGACGAGACACGCAAGAAGTACAACGTTGGCTGGGCGATCCAGACTTCGCCCTTTGAAGACGTACCGGGTCCGAGTCGCACTTTTGCGCGGCTTATTGCCCTTGGCCGGGACTTCTGGAACATCGAAATCAATGGGAAGCCGTGCAAGCCCGAATGGCGGACGATTTACATCGCGGACAGCCCGCCGCCCGTCAACTTCGATACGGTCATGGCATGTAACAGACTCAACTCCATGATCCCCACTCCTCCGTTCCGTATCCCTCAATGGCTCCTTGGGAGGCTCGCGCGCGCTGGGTTCGAGGTGCTCACAGCCCGGGTCCCGCCACAGCCCGCTGCGATCGCTAACGCCGCCAACTCCGAGAGCCGGTCACAGCCTTTTATCGCGACTCTATCGTTCGTGGACGTGCAGCGCATGGAGCGCTTCTGGCTCGTACTCGGCACGTGTCGTCGTGCTTTCTCAGAGAGGGCTGAAGGTCCGGGCGTGCATTGGGCAAAGGCTGTCCCCACGGGCGAGGAGATCTGGGAGAAGATGCCAGACGTCTACAAAGATCATAATTGTACGACGGACCACATCTCCGGCTGGCGAGGGCACACCCGCGAGTTCGGCGATGCGGAACGTACGGTTCGCTTGTCGTTCGAACGCTGCGTGCGCGTCGATGACAGCCTGGTGCTGCGCATCGAGCTCATCGGGAGTGTGTACACGCAGATTTTGGAGGACGCGAGCGTTACGCTCGTGCCACAGCGAACACGCTCAAACTAATACGGGTAAGTGCTTCAATACTGCGTGGGTCTCGAGCGAGTGCTGATGACATATGCTAGTGATGTTGTTGAAGAAGCATGCAGTGGTAGATGTCTCTGCGCGCTTGGTGCGGTGTAGACGTTCGGAAATTCCTGCAGCGGCGTCGCGATAACGGTTGCAGCGGCTATGTATTTATTCCCTAGTTTTTGGCTTCTAGAGATTTAGCCCAACCTATACCACTTGAAGTGCGTCATAAGCCGTATCCCGTCCTGGTTCGTTCTCAGGATTCGTTAGAATTTCGTACGGGGATCAGCATTGAAAGCAAGTACCGTCCATCACGACCTGAGAACGCCCGGATGTCCCACAGTATCGCATGAACATGTCCCGAAACTCTCAAACCGATGGTCATTAGCCCCATCGGAAGCTGCAAGAGTATACTTATCAAGGTGGAGGGTCATAAGTAAAAAGATGCAATGCCTGGGGTTCGAACTGCCGGCACATCGGAACATGTGATTTCGAACTCCGCCCAAACTGTCGTTACGCCGCATGTGGCGAGATTTTGAATCATACCAAAGCAGAACAACTTCGAACTCTGAGACGATCCCTTATGCCTGATTGTCATGCGATACTTTGCTGAAGTTTCGGGCGGCCGAAGACTCTCCGGAGCGAGATATCATAATAAATAGCCAAGTGAAAAGTCCTCTCTACATTTGTCTTCTACCGCGTTCTGACCTGGATTCTCAATAGGTGTGTTCAGAGTCTGTCGGTGTATCCCATGTTTGTAGTGCAGACTCACATCAAGAGCTTCGAGCCCTTCGACCCTGCGAAATTGGGAATGAAACGGAACCGTCAACACCCAGGACACCTGCGCCCACGTCATTGGATCCACCGAGCATTTCCCCGCCGCCCACGCCTCCTTCCATCCATTCCACCTCTCCAAGTCGCTATGGGCCAGTTTCGTGACGAACGTTGCACAATCTATTGAACAAGCTGCTTCCTCGTACGCTTCGGGGTCGATTCCATAGGCTGAAGATGCGAAACGTTTCCCTCGCTCCTCGGCACTCAACCCCCTTTCCTCCTGGGATAATGGGTGCTCGACTTCAAGTGCCACGAGCCTCTCGAAGACACGACTGAAGACAATATGATAGCTTGGGTGAGTTTCTCCCTGATCTTCCTCCTCTGGAAATTGCCATTGGCAAGGTGAAGGTGGCTCCATATCGTTCGATGTGTCGTTCATATGGGCGTTCATATGGTGGTGTAGAGGATGTGATCAGAAGAAATTGCGATGCAAGTTAGATGTCGTGCTGTGGTGATCGACGAGTGAGGTGTTCTAGTGCGGACGATGCAGTTTCATCTATATTATATACTCGGCCACTCGAGCGTCGAGACTTTTGGGCCACTGGGTCAGGCCACCGAGCACTTCCTCTCCGGTGCACAGACCGGTGCTTCTTTTATCCTGCGCCGGCAGCGTCTGCCATATTGGCGCCGAAATGCATCTCATTTGGGTCACTGTGGTGGGTCGATGCGTACAAGACACGCGCATTGGCCGATTCCGCCGCTCGCCTTTACTAGGTCGGAATTCTTCGCCGTTGGTGTTTGACATGGTAGTCGTCACGTGGAAGAGCATCATGATGAACTTCGCTGACAAATGTGCCACTCACAAACCACCTAGGTTGTTCGTCACGGGGAGGATGACGGAGCGACATTCAATTTGTCAGGCTGACCACGTGTTCGACTGCGGGTCGAGGCAACCACCGGTACAAAATCCGAGCTCCTCGTGAGCTGGTTTGACATCGGGCCCCCGCTATCATCAGGGGAAACATCATTATGGTCAAGTCTATCACTAGTCTCGAGGAGTTCAAGTCCATTGTAAGCATCATTCGAATTGAAAGCTTGAAATCTTATCGCTGAGAATGATGCTTACCCTGCGGCTTGCAAATCAGATTCACAGCGACCGCCCAGTCGTAGTCGACTTTTGGGCGACCTGGTGTGGACCATGCAAGCTGATTTCTCCCATATTCGAAAAACTTTCCGATCAATTCCCTGGTGCCGATTACTACAAGGTCGATATTGACGAAGCATCGGAGATTGCGCAAGAGGTCGGCGTGCGTGCGGTGAGTTTTGTCGTTATATCCGTTCAGAAATTTGCGCTACAATTGACTTGCGGTATCTCAGATGCCTACTTTTATCGCGTTCAAGCAGGGGGAAAAACTTGGGGAGGTTGTTAGCGCCAACCCCAGTGCCTTGCAAGTATGTGGACCATTTTAATGAGATCTTCACAGCATTACTCACTTTCGTCTCCCAGAAATTGATTGAGACAGTGTCTGCCTAAGCAGTGTATGTACGATTTCATGTCAGACACAATATGGCTTTGTAGATATCTTTGAAGACGTGATTTTAACTCTGCACCGATCATATCCTCGTTATACAGTGGTATAGCTCGTGAGAATGTGATGAGCGTTATAACTGTAGCTGACGTGCGATGATCAAACTCAGAGTTTCCCGGTTGAGGGCCCGCGCCAAACCGAGCTCTCCTCGTTGCTATCGGCATCTACTAGGGTGAGTCCGGCTACTTTCGACCTGATCCTTACGATCGAGCTTTCATATACCCTCTATCAGCTTTCGATCCCATCCATGTGGCTTCTGAGCACAGATCGCGCCGAGCTACATCCTTTCAACTCTCCGGAAGACGTGGATGGTGGCTATGCCGTCCTTTCACATACTTGGGGAAGCGGCCCCGAGCAGACCTTTCAGGAAGTTCAAGAGTTCAAGAACCTATGCAAGGACTCTCAACAGATCCCGCGAGACCTAGTCTCCGAGAAGATTCGCCAGTGTTGCCAGCTCGCCGAGAAGCAGGGATACCGTTACGTCTGGATCGACACTTGCTGCATCGACAAATCTAGCAGCACGGAGCTCTCAGAAGCGATCAACTCCATGTTTCGCTGGTATACGTACTCCGAAATCTGCTATGTCTTCCTCGAAGACGTCCCAGATGGCTGCAACCTGTACGCAGCCGACTCGGCGTTCCGAACGGCCCGCTGGCACACACGCGGTTGGACCCTCCAGGAGTTGATTGCGCCATCCGACGTCCACTTCCTATCGAAATCATGGTCTCCGTTGGGAACCAAGGTCGATCTCATCGACCTTTTGGCTGAGATCACCGGAATCGACGAGGAGGTCCTATCTGGGCAGGTGCCTTACTTCACGGTATCCGTTGCGCAACGGATGCTATGGGCGTCGAAGCGGAACACGAGGCGGCTCGAAGACGAGGCGTACTGTCTCATGGGTCTCTTCGAGGTCAATATGCCTATCATATACGGGGAGGGAACCCGGGCGTTCCATCGGCTCCAGCAGGAGATCATGCGAAAGACTTCAGACACCAGCCTCTTCACGTGGGGCCCAGGGACGATCGCATCTCGGGGGCAGCTAGGCACATTGAAAGATACACAGCATGCAGCCAAGACGATCTCGAGGCATGATTCCTATTTGCTGGCTCCAAGCCCTCAAGTATTCGCACACCAGTTCGATGACAAGGCTGTGCGATACACGCCTGCGTTGACATCGAAGATGTTGCAGCCGTACTCGGTGTGGCAGGCGAGGCAAGCGAAATTCGTGCGTTCCTTGTATACTTTCTAGCCGCCCTGAGTCTTCTGCTGACATTTGGTTATGGGTTGATAGGCAGCCCGGGGCGGTGGCGATGCGAAGAGACCTGCCCATTCAGGTTCCCCTACACCAGGACCCTTCGGAGAGTTTGAGCTCCCTCGTTTCTCCACATCAAGCGATGGGATCGAGGTCCGTCTGCCCATCGCCGAAGTGAGCAGGGAGCTCCTCATCGCTGTACTCCTATGTGACAATTATGAACACCACATAGGCCTGCTTCTCCATCCCTGCACCCGCGACGGCCCCAGCCAGGACGAGACACGCAAGAAGTACCAGGTCGGCTGGATGGTCCAGCCTGGCAATGGAACCTCTTCGACACCTGCACTGTACCGCCTCGTCTCGCTCGGCGACGACTTCCGTCCAGGTCAAATACAGTTCATGGGGAAGCCTCTCACGCCCGCCTGGCGCGACGTCATCATCGCCGACGTGCCACCCCCGACCGGGCTCGCGATCCTCGGCGTCTGCGACCCGCTCAACCGCGTCGCGGTCGAGCCGCCCTTCCGCATCCCCCGCTGGCTCGTCGGCCGCCTCATGCGCCTCTCGTTCAAGGAGTACGGGCTCGTCCTCGAGCGCCGTCCGCCGGGGCCGCTCCTCGCCGCGGTCAGGTTTCGTGACCCACAGCGCCAGGAGGGTTTTGCGCTGGTCCTGGGTACGTGCCCGGGCGCAGGGCTGTGCCACTGGGCGCGGGTGATCTTGTGGGGCACGGGCCATACGGACTGGGACGCGGACATGGACACGACGCACGTGTGTGAGACGGACCATGTCGCGGCGTGGCCCGAGCTCATGCGTCAGTTCGGGGACAACGTAGGCGAGAAGAAAAAGGAAGGGACGCGGCGGGTGCGAGTCTCGTTTGAGTGGTGCAAGCGCGCTCCCCAAGCGACACTCGTCGCCCGTATCGAGCTCGCGGGGAGCGTGTATGCGCACATGCTCAGTACCGCGGGCGTCAAGCTACCACCGCTGCCTGGGATACCCGCGCTCCTAACGGAGAAAGAGGTTGTGGAGGACGCTCTCGCCTGAAATGCAGTGCTCGGCCTGTGTACGTATGCGAATCATCGCTGTAAATAAACCCTGAGATTGCTTCACGTAAATGGCGTACACATTCAATCACTGTCGAGGTCGATCTGAGAGCGTGCGTTAGATATGGAGGGTAGTGACGCAATGGTATGTATCACTTACCGTCTCCGCCACCTTCTGCCGCGCCTTCGTCGCTGCGGCTCGGCCGGATGTTCGCCCCGTGGTTGGGGCAAAACTGAGGGTTGCTTGCGTTCCCTTGCTCCCCGCCTTCGTTGCCGTTGCCTTCTTCGCTGGAGCCTTTTTCTTCGTTTGGCTGTGTGACGGGATAAGGTAGTAATGGTTAGTTCCCGCATGTGCAAAGGCTATAACGTGAAGAACCATTACCTAAGTACTGCGGCACGATTCGTCCGCTTCGCAGCAGGCGCAGGCGTCGCGTCCTCTTCGTCGTCATCGTCGAGCTCAATCGCCTCATCTTCATCTTCGTCCGAATCGACGACCTTCGCCTTGCCCTTAGCTTTCCCCCGCGCCGGCGCGGCCTTCTTCGCAGGGGCCTTCTTGGGCACCGCGGCGGCTTTGGCCTTGCCCCTGGTCGTCTTGGCCGGGGGCGGGTCGGAAAGCTGCTCGAAGTCGGAGCCGCCTGCGTCGACGTCAACGTCCATCATCATGGAGTCAACGGACGCGTCCGAGTCCTCTACGGCCTTCTCCTTCCCCTGAAAAGCGCTGTAAGGAATAGAGCGGGAAACGTGAAGAGATCGGAGACGTACTTTGCCCTTCTTCTGAGGCTCGTGTCGCCGCTCGAGGTACCGCTTGTCATGCTCCTCTCTGACTTTCTCGGCCTGAGGTCGAAATCATCAGACAGAAGTGCTATGAGAAAATTCAAGCACTCACGAGCTCCTCTATGTTCGTCTCGTCAACATCGCCCTCAGCCTGCACGCCACCCATAAGCGCCTTGAGCGCCTTGCCGACGTGGCTGAGGATTAGACGAGGAACCGTTAGTCAAGCGCGTCCGAGCCAAGCATCCCCACGCACCCCTCGATCGCGTGAATATCATCCTTGTCCACGAACATCTCGATCGCGTCCGACATGCCCGCCTCGCCGAGCAGCTGCAGCTCCTGCGCGCCCAGGTACTCCCTTACGAGCGTCTGCACACGCACGCGGCTCAGCTTCTCCGCCGCGCTCAGGCTGGGGTCGTCGATGCTCAGCTCCGGCTCGTCCGCCTTGATCTTCCCCCCGCTCCCCAGCCCAAGACCTGCGACCCCCGCGGCAGCTGCCGCCGCCGCGGCGCCACGGCGCGAGCGGTGGAAGGTGAGCACGTCGCGCGGGTTCGCGATGCGTCCTTGGAACTCTTGGCCGAAGCGGACCGGGTTTTGCATCTCAGAGACGGCGGAGGTGTCGACTTTGAGTCGGACGAGTGGGAGGGGGCGGGGCAGCTCGGGCTCACCCTCCTCGACGGCGCGGAGGTTGCGCGCGTCCCATTCGGCGTTGGCGCGGTCAATGAGCTCATTCACCTGCGTGGAGTGGGGTGAGGAACGGGCACGAAGGGTGCTGGGGGGAACGCACCTTCTTCTTGAGGTACTTGTTGATCTCGATCTTGTCCGTGAGGTCGAGCCCATCCTCTTCGGCAGCCTTGCTCAGATCGAGGTCGTCGATGACAAACGGGCGCACGCTTCGTAGAGGAATTGGCGTGAGCTCGAACTCCTTCCCTTGGATCTTGAGCAATGCGACATGTCTGGAACAATATCAACATGTGGTCACGGATGGCAGAGAGCCGGAGGCGTACTTCTCTATCGACTCTCCATCCGCGAGGGAGGTCGCGACAGAGGATCCCGGTTGGGTAATGTAGTACCGCTTGCCGGCGACGGGTTCGGGGACAATCCGACAGTCGTGTTCGTGGCCCCACACCACGAGGTCGACGCTGTCGTCGAACATGCCCTCTGGTACGGACTGTTGTGGACCATGCGCAACACTGTAGCACCCAGGTCAGCACGACCTCACCCACGCTATCGCGCCTCGGGTAGAACGCTCACCGATTTTGGTGCAGGAGCAGGATGTTGAACCACAAGTCCTTGTCTTTAGGCATGTACATCCTCACGCGATTGCTGCGCAGCTCGAAGTGCATGCGTTGGTCTTTGACGTTCCCGACGCCGTACAGGCCAAGGCGCGTATTGCCCTTGCGGAGAAGGACGGGCCGGACGGCGATGCCGTGGTTCTGCGCCTCGGCGTCGTTCAACGGGAGGTCGATCTTGCCCATGTAGTTGATCAGACCGGCAACGGAGAGCATGTCCAGCGCACATAGAGCGCCTTCCTAGTCAGACAGGCGCATATATCAGGCTCGGTGACCACGAAAGGGGTAGTGAAGAGACAGCTCACAGGCCCTGCGCCCTGCGGGTCGTCGTGGTTGCCGTGGATTGAGAATACGGGTATGGCGATATTGAGGTTAGGGTCTTCGTAGTTGACCGCTGGAAAACTAAAAGGGTCACTATTCGAACACAGTACTTGGGAGGATGGGGTAAGGCCAAAACTAATCCTGCTCAATAGCATACGCTCGCTCCTGCTTCCCTCGGTTGATACGTCGAGCGCATGTGTTGTCCGTGAACCCATATTTGTATGACACTCAGATTATAGGCAATATATGCCTCCTTCGCACGGGTATATGCGCAGCTTCTAAGGGGACAATGTCCTAGAGCAACCCATGGGGAAAGCAGAGGAAGGGGAAATAGCTCCTGACTGTCGCCCAGTCGTTCGAAACGAACCGACACCATTCTTTTAACCATCCATCACAAGGCAATGCCTTTGACGAGCGGAGCGCACCAACGAAGGTAACTCACGAATAGCCTGCTGCCTTTCCATCATCGGGGTCGCTCAAGAGCTCTATTTGGATGGGCCGGTCACCGAGTGTATATTCTCGCAGGAGGGCCATGACCTGATATAAGCAATCTCTTGACGGCCTGTTTTCATGGAATAAGTCCCCGGCGAGGAGGATGAAGTCAACCTGCACGGACGCGGGGGTGAGTATCGACTAAAACCCTTCGGGCCGTGTAACTGACATCGTGCTTGACCGCCAACTGTAAAATCTCCTTGAAAGCATCGATGGAGTCTTGACCACGGATCGGATCACGCTCAAGGTAGCCTATGTGGTTGTCCGTGGCCAACATGATCTTTATGGTATCGTCCGCGTCTGGAGAACAGACGGACGTTAGCGAGTGGCTGAGGCTCGCAGCTGCCACGGTCGACCTACATGCATTATGGATGGTGGGAGGGGGGATGCCTTCATTTTCCTCTTCAGAGCTCATTATGTCGCGCTAGAACAAAGGAGGGGATAAATCGTTGTGTAGACGGGGAGGACGTTGCAGAGAACGTCAGAGTCGGGGACAGGGAGGCTCGTGTCGGTACCGAGCACGCGGCACGCGTCGCGTCGCGTTAATTAGACGCTGTCTGCAATGCCAATGGGCGCCAAATAGGCGCACAAGGCGCAGCGGCGACGGCGCCACCGCCCGCGCACGCTGTCCACTGTCCATCCTCCCGCCGCCCTCGTTCCGCAGCGAGCAATCTCCTTCGACGGGCACGGCCAGCACACGTCGTTCTTCTTTCTCTGTCTCTACCGGTTGCCCTGAGTCGATCCCTCGACGACGATAAGCATGTCGCCTTCAAATCAACAGCCAGCATCGAGGGCCCTAGTGGTGA
Organism: Grammothele lineata; assembly: GCA_002150815.3. Classification (NCBI taxonomy): domain Eukaryota; kingdom Fungi; phylum Basidiomycota; class Agaricomycetes; order Polyporales; family Polyporaceae; genus Grammothele; species Grammothele lineata. Next base: position 446,424 of record NDFF03000035.1, read on the forward strand.
GTCGCAACGTCACGCGAGTTCCTCCCAGTGCAGTGCTGATCTATGCGCGCAGGCGGGCACCGTGACCTTTTATCTCGTCGCGGCCCTGGCGGTATGTTCGACGGTTACATGCGCGAGAATGGCGGGCTGATGTTTCGCGGACTGCGCGCGTGCTTGAGTAGATGGTCATGGCGTAAGTCTTGTCTTCCACTTATCCGACTTCGTTCTCGACATTTGCCCTCCTCGAAGCCGTTTCTTTTTATCACATTGTGTTATGGGGGAGAACTTGCTGGCTTTGATAGGCCATAGCTCTGAGCTTTGTACTCGAGAAGGAATCCCTTGCTAGTTCCCTATGTTCTGCTGTCGGCAGATACTGACTATATGCGCAGAAACAAATGGGTATTGAGCTCGACAGACACCCCCCTGTTCTTCCTCCTCGCCCAGCTTATTATTGCCGTCATTCTCTTCCTTGGTGCCCATATGGCCGGTCTCCTCCAGCTTCCTCTACAACTAGACTTGCAAGTCTGCAAAGGATTGATACCCATGGTTGGCCTGAGTGTTATCGGGCTCAGGTGCGCGACCTGTCTGTTACCTCGCGCGTTATCCCCGACTGACGCGCCGCGCGCGTTCCACAGCTTCAGTAACTATACCCTCAAGTTCGTGGACGCGTCCTTCTACCAAGTCGCGCGTGGCATGGTCCTTCCCTTTACCGTCGGCACCTCGTTCGTCGCCCTTCACACGCGCCCCTCCCTCCTTATCCTCGCCGCTTGCGGTGTCGTCACCATCGGTTTCTTCGTCGGCGTGTTCCTGGACGGTACGGAAGTCTCGTCCATCGGTATCTTCTTCGGCGTCGTGAGCTCTATGATTACCGCCGTACACTCGGTTGTCATCAAGAAGAGCCTGGACGTTGTGCACGGGAGCGCGCTCCACCTATCGTGGTACACGAATCTCCTCAGCTGCTTCGCCCTCATTCCGATGATCATCGTCGCGGGCGAGGTCCCAGGAATCACCGCCCTCCTCTTCGGCCCCGACTACAGCGCGCCCGACCAGATGAGCCCGCTCACGACATTCATCTACGGCTCTGCCATCACGGTACGTGCGGCTTCACACCCCGTTTGACGAATGTCTTATTCTCTCTTAGGGCGTCTTCGGTTTCCTCATGAGCGTCGCCAGTCTCATGTCGATCAAGGTCACCTCCCCCATCACGCACATGGTCTCCTCCGCCGTCCGTGGCGTCGCCGCCTCCCTCCTCGGGATGTGGCTCTTCAACGACATCATCACCCAGTACGTCTCCCCCCCTCTCTCCTCCCTTAGCCATTCTCTGTACTCACCCGGCGCTCGAATTCACCCAGGGGGCGCGCATCGTCGATCGCGATCATCCTCCTCGGCTCGATCTGGTACACGTGGATCAAGCACGTCGAGTCGCAGCAGCCGAAGTACGAGCCCGTCCCGCTCGAGGAGATGGAGCAGGGCAAGGCGACCGGCGGCGAGAACGGCCACGCGCACGGGCGCAAGAGCTCGGGCACCCGCGATGCGCGCGATTAGGCGCTCGCGTCCGTTGTCGCTGGGAGAAGGGCGCATGGGAGTACGATCAATGCCGCAGCCGGGAGAGCACACGCATGTCGAGGAGTCCGAGCCTGCCGAACCCAAGGCTTGGGGCTCATTGGGCATAGAGCGCAGAGTAATTATTGGCGCGCCGGAGGGGCGCGGGTGGACGTCTTGGTGCGCCGCATAGTATTCGGATCTGTCTGGCTATCGATACAAAGTATAATCGCACGCGTTTGAATAGAGGCAGCTTCTCTCCTTGATCGGTGACATTTGCGGTACTCTCCGGTGAAATACCCGTGCTCCTCCATAACAAGGATCTAGAGAAGAAACGGCGCTGCACCAGCGGAGACAAATGGTCACTCGCTCATACGTCACTGCGCCGTCAGGAGAACCGCAAGACCGCTTGCGCAGATAGTATGGATCAGTAAGTGAAACCATCAATTATGTGGCGGCGAGGGAAAGATACAAATCTTCCCTACTGTTCTTGTTGCTCTTTGTTAACAGTTGTGTTGAAGGAGCGTTATCGCATCGAAGCGAATCCATAACAGAAGCATTCAGAGGAAGAGCGTCATAAATAAGCGTCCGTAAGGAATTACTAGGGTAGGATATAACGTAAACGCGACAACAAGAATGCGAAGGGTACAGTTTCAGTCAGATACGGCGACCAAGCGTCACCTGAACACTCCCACAGGTGACCCAGCGCACTTCAACCAAGACGAGAGTGCCGAGGGTGACATTCACGCCGTTGAGGACCAGCGCATCCTCCACAGTTTTTCCAGTGATAGCCTTGTTCCGCAAACGTCAACGGGTATGTCCAAGGAACGCGTGGCACAGAATAGACGCACTATGAACTTTTGGAACCTATCCGCAAGGTGAGCCGCCAGCTTCGCACGCGTGATGACTTTGCCTCCAGCTGACCACATCGTAACCTGCTTCCAGATTTCAAGCTGGTCGAGCTCCATGATCTGTAACAAGATGTATGTTATTGCATCGTAGGAATGACAAACTCATGAATGCTCTTACCCCAAAGCGTACAGACGCCTTCTTCTGCTTGACGGCTTCTCTGCACTGGGCGCTCACTGCGAATGCAGCTGCATCCGGATTCTCGACACGTCCTTGCGCTGCATCTAACATGGTGCAGTGAAAGGACGCAGGGGAGACGTTTGGAGCTTGAGTAGGTCCAGTGTAGGGAAGTTTCGGAATCTCCATCCAGTTAGCCACTGGCAGCACCGAAGACTCGGCGACATTGTGCACTGCATCTCCGGCGCCCGGTGTCCTTGACGGAGCGCCATCCTAGGACAGGCATTAGTCAGACACGAAGGCAGGAACATGTTGATGAGGACACACGTCTGGGGGAGAGACAGTGTTGGCGGACGCGTCACAGTAAGGCGCGTTCCCTGCCCGCACCCAGACTCCAGACTCTATCTTGTAGAAGGACATATGGCGTTCTCTAGGCACGGCAGCTAGGGTACCTTCGGGGAACTGATTAATCAAGTCAGGTCAGTCGACATTACGCCAGTGGCCTCACTCAGATTGTGTTCAACTGAACTCACATGCATCATGGACCTTGAAGGAAACGGAGTTGCGCTTGCGTTGTTCAGGTGGAAGGGCCTCATATGATCGAACGTGAAGGATTGGCGGCGTGATCAGGGGAGAAGAGTAGAAGAAAAGTCGGGAGTAGGAGCGGATGATAGGTAGAAGCTCGCCCAGTCGAGGGCTCTATTTAAACATTACGGTCGCGATCTTAGGGATATCGAGGCTCTGGAAGCGCGAGAGACGGCTTTGCGTAGCCTCAACGGAGTTCGTCATAGCTCAGTGGCAGCTCGGGGACAGAGCCTGAGTCAGCCCACCGGGCTGAACCCACAGTCGGAGTTGACAGCGAATGCTTGTGCACAGGCGGCACGGGCGGAACGCCCACTGGCAGCCAGCTGAAGGGACCCGAGATCTGAACGCATCCCCCAGCTGCAGCTGTGTGGGGTCCTTCACAAGCTTCCACTGTCCTAGGATCCCAACCGGTAATATCTACATACACCGGTTGAAGCGACACGCCCGAAGGGGACCGGCGCGTCCGACCCACGTGTCCGGCCCACGTGGGTATGATCGGAGGACCTCAGCCGCTCAGTACTGTCCATGCTCAACGGTTACCTATATACGTGCCAACTTTGACCGGTCGGCTGAAACAATCGAAGTCGCGGCGCCAGGAGAAGCAACTAGAAGGTGCCATTCCCAGGGTTATCCTATTCGACAGCGTTGCGAGTAGTGCAAAGGCGAACGGATCAGGATTACAGGGTTGACCGTTGGAGACTGGCAAGCAAGCATAGTTCCTTGGAAGGGAGTTTTAGATTCTACTAAACATTTGAGCTCGTTCTCAGTCACGGATTTCGTGCTCCAAAACCAGCACCGCACTGTGAGTCTGTGACTGCTTGAGTCTCTTGACCTCCTTGCCTCAGGGTCAGGCCGTGCTGCTCTCATACGACTTAACGATCTCGGGCACTATAGTCTACTGTATCCGAGTCGGATTACGAAGCATTCCGACCGCGACGTCATATAGACAGATCCGTGCCGGTTTGTTCTCGGTGTGTAAATTCTGCCAGATATCTTCGGAGCCGTACTATATGTTGTAGCAGCTATGCTTTGAGGGTGCATAAATTTTCGGCTCAGTGCCAACGTCTTTGGGCTGTGGCCGGCCTAAACGTAGTAGCTGGGCAGATCATCAGTACTCAATGTCCACAGCCGTGGCCTCCCATCTAGTACTGATATCAGCCTCGTGTTGACCAGTATTCGAGTAGTACGAATATCAGGATTCGACATGTAAACTACCATTTTGTACTTGCGTTTGATCAAGAACGTTTCGTGCATGGCCTGGTGGGTAGTAGCAGAAAGACTTCACTGTTCCTAACTCCTGTTTCAGACTTGTCCGTATTCATGGCAAGCCGGCCAAGTCGCAGAGCTAAGTACTTACCGTCTTGTGCCAGTTTGTCAGTCTAGTGGCAAGCGTATACTGAGTACACCTCCTAGGTCCGAAAAGTCCCATTCTGTTCATAACATGGCTTTGGAAACTGTGTACCATTAAACAGTTCCCGGCGAACGCGTGAGATATCGATGTTGTGCTACTTGAAACGAGTGCGGACGGCTAAGTAGTTCCACCTTGTTCGCGCTCTCCCGTTCTATCCGGAACCCTGCATCCTGATGCGAGTATTTACGTTAGAGTCTGTCATTCGCATCATCAGTGCATCAGCGCTCGCTCATTACACAGCACTGACTCTACCGTCAAACGCCCGCAATCCACCTGGCCAACCGAGGGATACCACACGAGAAAACCAACATTCCCCGTAACGAAAGTGAAAGGCTATTAAGGAATACGCAGGGGCCTCTCAACACGTTGCGCCTCTATCCACACTGACCTCCGCGGTGCTATTCCGTGGCTCGCGCGGGCCGCTTCCCCGGGCGAGCCACGTGGGGCAAGTTTTCGCATAACAGTAGAAGCCACTTCACTGCCTGTCTAGCGGGGTTGATGACGTTGATAGCTCTCGAAAACTTGACATCGTAACCCGTGTCCGACAGCTCAACAGGGTTACGGCATATAATCGCCATGTCCTCGCAATACGAGCAAATCCGGACTGGGGACAGAGCGTGCTATACGTTTCACGTTCACCTGTGCTCCGAGGTCTGCCGTTCCCTGCGGCGCGGTGGTCCACGGACCTCGAGGGCCGTGTCTGTAGAAGGCGAGTCACTGGGTTGCTGAGCGGTCGACAAAGAAGGCAGTACATACGAGATGTGACACCCTGCAGACGTTCAAGGGGTCCGGAGGCAACGCCCCGCTCAGGTGCAACGTAAAACCCTCGTGAAAGGTCAAAAAATGGTCCGACGGGCCGCTCAAGAGCCGGCAGTCGACAATAGCTCGCTCACCTCAGAACGACGTCGGAGCACTGCTAAGCTCACCTAAGCTCACCTTCCTGGTCTCCATTATCTCCGCCTTGGATCCGTTCGGTCTTCTTTTCACACCGCACCACTCGCCGCACGCGCTCTGCCGCAGCTTGCCGCTCGTCCTCGTTGAAACGGTCCAACGTCCCGGCGGCGGCCTCAATATCTCCGACCCGCACGCGCGGGCCCCAGATGCTATGCCGGTACGTGTCAACGAGCCGGACGCGCTCGAGCGCAGGGAGCGCGTTCGGGCGCGCAAGCATCGCGGCAACAGCTTCCGGGGGCAGAAGCGTGGCCATGCCCACGTAAAGCGTGCGCAGGCGCGGGAGCGGCGGGAGGAGCGGTGCGGAGGGCGCCCAGGGCGTGTGCAGGCCGAGCTCGTCGGCGGGGAAGGCCACGTTTGTCAGCGTGAGGTGCTCGACGGCGGACCAGGTGCCGATCGCGCGGACGAGGTGGTGCGTTGCGGTCGGGACTATCTGAAGGACCATGCCGGCGCGCGGGGATATGGGGTGCACGACAGGGACGCGTTGAGGATGGCAGGACGCAGGGAGTGTACTGGACGCGCTCGCTCACCGCAATGGAGAAGTGGTGCTCTGGGTCAGGCCCTTTCCATACAAATTTTCGCGGACTAGGGATGTGATAGAACTTGTCAGTCGTAGATCGAGTAGTAACTGATACGCATATACTCACTTTACGAGAGAGAGCGCCTCATAAATATACTCCAGGTAGGGGTTGCTCGTGTGAGAGTGCAACTGGAATGACAACAGCTCTAACGGGACTTGTTTGACCCCATGGCTCCATTCTTCTCCGTCCATCGTTGCTTCCGAGTCCGTCGTGGGCCTCCGGTCTGCTCGTGTTCGCGAGTTCAACGATCGTAAACATCGCTGAAACATGTTCTCGAGGTGTTTGAAAACTTCAAATATGGCTGATCCGCCAGCTAGCGAGATCTCAATAGTTCTAGGAGGGCGTGAGAGGTAGGTCCCTTCAGAGAAGCGGATAAGCTGAGCAAGAGAGCGGAAGTGCAGACGGGCGCATAGGGTGGGCTGGCCGAGCTCCAGGAAGGTCTTGCTAACACACAGGATGTCGCTCGGTGAGGGATGATCTTCAAGCGCATATGCCAATATTTCTTCGAGGAGCTCGAAGGGAAGCGTAGAGAGGGACATGGTGGTTGAGGGACAAGCCCGGGCTCGCGTGTGAGGATTCAGGAGTCTCCGGCGAAGTCGCTTCGCCTCGGCCCGACACAGTGCCGCAGATATGCGAGTACAGCAAAAAGCGATAGTTCGTGCGATATGTAAAGTCCAGTACGAATTATGGGGACAAAGAAGTACGAGCTGCGGTAGTATGTGCGTGAATCCCGAGACCGTCCTCATAGCTACTTCAAACCAGGCAGAGCGTCCAAGCGTACCTCCAACCTCCCCAGTCCGTCCTATCGGACGAATGAGCAGGTCGAGCGCAGGGTATCTCCCCTTACGTCCCAATTCCACATCCGAAGTAAGCGTCCTACATCCCACCCCACTGCTGTTGCTGCCCCGGAAAGCCCGTAGGCTGCCACCCAACTCCTCCAAACGGGTTCGCCTGCCCGTTGAACACTGGCTGTTGTTGAGGCTGCTGCATGAACGGCGCAGGAGACGGCGAGCTCGTGAATCCCTGCTGAGGTTGAAAGCCCGTCATCATTTGCGGCTGCTGAGGCTGGAAGCCCGTCATCGCCATCTGCATCTGGGCCGGTTGCTGCTGCTGCATCTGCATGAAAGGGTTCCCGTTGCCCATGCCCATGCCCGCCCCCATTCCCATGCTCATCGTCGGCTGTGGCTGCATCCCCATCTGCATCGAAGGCTGGCCCGTCCCGTGCGACTGGAACATCGTAGTTTGCATTTGGCCGAGCGGTTGGGTCGTGAGCATGGGGGACCCTTGCGGCTGCTGTGGGAGCATCGGGCTCGCAGACAACATGGGTTGGTTCGGCTGAGCAAATGAAGTCGGTGCGAAAGACTGTTGCTGTTGCGGAGGAAGGGGCTGGGAAGTGAACGGGTTTGGGGAGGGTGTTGTAGTTTGGAGCATTGGGGACGGGGTGGAGAGCCCGCCGACGCTACCCGGGACGCCCATAGACGGTTGTGGGTGGAACATGGACGGAGACGTACCCAGCATGTCGCTCATGTTCACGCCCCCTCCGCTGTTCATCGCGAGCCCGGTGTTGAGGCTCATACTCCGTTGCGCGCCACCAGGGAACATGCCTGTCTGCTGTTGTCCGAGAGACGAGGGGAACGGATTACTTGGGCTCACAGAGAGGCCAGTATATTGAGGTTGTGCAGATAGTCCGCCATTCGGTATGCCGATCGGTGCGGTCGTGCTGATGGGGGAAGCGTATTGAAGAGGGAGGGTAGAGCTGGCCGCTGGTGCTTGCAGCTGAGCGAGGTCATTCCAAAGCGGATTTGAGGGTACAGAGGGCTTGGGTGGGGCTGGGGGTGCAGACTGAGAAGGTGGAGGGATTGGAGGTGTCGACTGGGCGAGGGGCTGTGACGCCGAACGCGATGGCGGTTGAACTGCAGGTGACGGGGACGTGGTGGCGATCGTGGATGGTGATGAGGTAGAAAGTAGGGAGGCAGAGGGCGTGGAAGAAGAGGCGGCAAGGGGCATCGTTTGTGATCGTGATTGGGTCCCGGTAGATGCTAGTCTACTTGAGGCCGACCTGGAAGGTCCTAGTAGCGCAGTGACCTGAGACTTCTTCGTAACAAATGACTTGTATTGGTACTTGGCTACATGGCAGTCGGCATGAGTTGTACACGGCAAGGAACGATGCACTCACATCTGATGTACTTTTCCAACTCGCTATCCCTCTCCGCGTCTACCATGTTGGTCGGCGGCGGATGCTTGATCTCGTCTGGGTTATAGAGCTGATTCGACTTAACGTTCCCGTTCTCTTTCATGACCTCGACTTGCTCCTTCGCCCACGAATCCATCGTCAAACTCTTCCTATGCGCCGAACGATGTCATCACGCTGCATTAAACCGCCATAACACCCGTACCTACACCTTGGATATATGCGTCCCCATCTTCCGGTGTATGCTCGCACAGTGAACGCTAGGCGCGAAGTGTGTGCCATGAGCGGCAGGCGGTCGTGTGCCGAGCGGAAGAACTCACCAGATGAAGATGCCGAGATTGTAGGACGCCCATCGTGGGTTCCGCGACTTGCAGTCCGCGCATACGTCTGTGTATACATCGTCGTCATGCTTCCCAATACGCAATACGATGCTTGAATTCACGTACCGTTGCCGGGCTGGTTCACAAGCTCCAACAGGACGCGCTGGTTCCGTTCGGCGGTGATCTTGTTGATTCCCTGCGACATCAGGACGGGCGCATATACGACGATGACTTTTGTGCCGCGAAGAGGTTAAAGTGATGCGATAGAGCTCAAGAGAGTCGATGGAGGCCTAAGATTGGGCTGGAGGAAAGACAGAGGGAGACGGCTGGCGCGAGGTCTCCGCTAGTCTCCGTCATCAGCGTCCGCGTTCAGTGCTCCAGTATCCGGCCCGCGCTAACCGAGAGGCGCGATCACGTGGTCTCTTGTGTTTTGAACGCGGCATAACGACCGCTACGTCGCTTCAGATTCAATACGGTAGACTCCCGCGTAGATTGCGTGACGTCAATAATAGTGGTACAAGGTACATCGTACAGTGGCGTCATACCATCAGCAAACTATCTCCACGATTCTCTCAAATATGGGCCAGTCCACCGCCCGCATTGGCGAGAATGTCGTCTACGAGTGCTTGTGGTCGAGGATGAAGCTCGATATTCTTCTCCTGCTTCATGTCTGCGTATACGGAGCCCTCAAGCTCAACATGCAGCACGACTGTCGTATCGGGGGCGAGCTGCGAGCGCGAGAACGAAAGGCGCACGACGCGCGCGCCCTCCTTGTCCGCGAACTCACGCGACCACGCCGGCCAAGCCTTGATGTGGTCCTGCGCGCAGTCGTGCTTGTATGCCGGAACCTGGTTCCAGTTCGCCGCGTACAAGGGTAACGCGTACGCAAAGTGGACGAACTTGCCGCTTGCACCCACCACGCCCTCGTTACATGTCCCGAGAGTAATCCGGAGCGCCTCCTGCGCAGTAGAGTTGATGAACATGACGTCGGCGTGTAGTGGGTGGTTTTCTTTTGGTGGCGGGGTTTTGTGCATGATGGGAGCGCGCACGTCGAGGTCCAGCGCGTTGAGCCGCCCGATTAGCCAGTGCGGAATACGGAACGGGGGAGCGGGGAGGATGCAGTGGATAGGGTAACAGAGCGAGAGGCGCTCGGCGCGATGTGAAGTGGGGGAGTTGGAAGCGATGTAGAGGTCGCGCCACTTAGGTTTGACGTTCTTGCCGCGGAAAGTAAGATTATACCAATCGCGACCAAGGCAAACAACCCGCATATGTCTTATGCCTCGGGAGCCATCGTTGTACGGATAACCAACGTTGTAGAGAGGCCGGTTCGGATCCACATGGGCTCCCAGTCGTTCATTAGATGGGTGTAAGACAAGGCCGATGTGATCGGTGTCGGTGTTGCAGAGAAGAATCGCCACGGTGATGCCATCGACCTCAAAAATCGGAAATCGACATTCCAGTCCGTACGTAGTGATGACATACTTCGGCAATTCCAGGATACCGAAAGGGTTTCTACTTCTTCGCCTCTGGGGATTGCCTTCTTGCTATAGCACTGTTAGTCAAATATATGATATAACCACACCCAAGTAACTCGCCTGTTGATCCCACTGCCATGGGAGATAGGGCTGTAAAAAGCGAGTTGTGTCGGGAGAGAATTGCACGTTCTTGGAAAAATAGAAGCGTTCCGGAGAGTAAGCAAGTAGATAGGCGTGGTTCTGAGGAGATGTGTTAAAGCCGCCGTACAAGGACTCGGAGGACATCGGAACAAGAGAAGAGGCTGGTTCTGGGTGTCCCCACGCGAAAAGACTGGTGTCAAAGGATTGCTTCATAATTTCCTTTTGTAGCCGTTGGAACGCTTCGCGACCCTCGCCGTAGATGGGAGGCATATTGATGCTGAATAGGCCCATGAGGCAATACGCTTCATCTTCCACGCGTGTTGTGCTCCGCCGTGATGCCCAAGACATGCGATGAGCGATGCTGAGGGTGGAGAAGTGTGTACGGTGAGTGAGAACTTCCTCCCAAACGCCGGTGATCTGATCAAGGAGGGGCGCGAGCTCGAGCTTGTTACCGAGAGTGTGCCACTCCGTGGAGAGGAAAACCACGTTGAGAGGAGCAATCAACTCCTGGAGGGTCCAACCGCGCGTATGCCAACGTGAGTTACGGAACGCCGAATCTTCCGCGTCGAGGATGCAGTTGCTGGGGACGTCCGCCAGATACGCGTAACATAATTCCGCGCACGTGTACCACCGGAACATGGAGTTAATGGCTTCTGAGAGCTCGGTGCTACTCGTTTTGTCGATGCAGCACGTGTCAATCCAGACGTATTGGAATCCATGCCTTTGCGCGAGGACGCAGCATCGGCGGATCTTCTCCGAGGCTAGGTCGCGTGGACTCTCCAACGGTTTGCACCGATCGCGGAGGGAGCGAAGATCGTGGAAGGACTGCTCATGTGGGCCCCAGGTGTGCGAAAGTATGGCGTATCCGCCGAGGACTGCGTCTGGGGAGGAGAACGGATAGAGCTCTGCGCGGTCTGTGCTTAGAAGCCACATCGTTCAAGCTGTTAGAAATGGTGAGACTGAGATCCTATCCGAGGTCAAGCGTAGGGCTTACCGGGGATGGGACGATGAAGTGATCCCTCGTAGGAGACTCCAGAGTGTTCAGGCGCCTGGATCGTGGTGGTCGTCAAAAGTAACGAGGATCTTGACGATAAGGTTCATGCCTTCGTGCGGTATGGTGCACGTTATTAGCTAACTTTGTCGCGAAGCCTTGGCCGCGCGCAGCTGCGCATCTCCTGGCGCGATTCGCAAGGGTTCAAACGTTCACATGTCCTCCCCTGATTGCGAAAGAACCCCGTAAGGGAGGAGGCACTTCGACACAGACTACTTGCAAGCATCTTAACTGGACATGATCTGTTGGGACAAACTTGATCAATCAGCTAACTGAATGTGGGCGATTGCAAGAATATGGTATCACCTGGGAACCATCGAGTGCGCTCTCAGGCAGGCACTGGGTCTCCATTGCGCAACGCAGTACCCTCTGGCAACCTAATGTCTTCGAGTTCAACATGCAGGCGCCTCGATATATATGAGAACTCGAGGTTCGGTTTGAGTCGAGATACGTGAGCACGAAGCACGGTGAATGACAGTTGGAAGTCATGATCAATGTAGACGGCTCGATAATGCACGGAACGACTGGGAAGTGGCGTCTGGCTGGGTCGAAACTTCGCACTCGGCGTCGGTCGTCAATGGAACGGGAAGAGTCGAAAACTTACGACAAACCCACGATCACGCGCCTAAACATCTGGGCGCTCAAACAAGCCGGAGATACCCGGACCGAACAGTAGCAAGAGCGCTAGCGCGCCGAGCCTCTGTTCAACATCTGCTGGCAGCTCCTCGTCTTCCAACGGTATGTCCCATTTGCTGGCTCCTTGTACCTTTCAATCCCGAAAATAGACATCGATAATTTATCTCTGACTTCCTTGGACTGATGTAGCGGCGTGAAAGTCTAGAAAAGAATTTTGAGGCCGGTATGGCACTTGGCCAACTCGAAGTCCCGGGGTGTCTCAAGCTCCGCGGTATTACCAACCTACTCCGTGTCCGCTGCCCGACGCGGTCCTGATTGTAATGGACCACATGAAGAATCTACCCTGAGAAGCAGGGTATTGATTGCTCCATACGCGCATATCATATATGTAGAACACAATGCTCAAACGGTAAGCCAATCCCATGCGGACTGTAATTTTGAGCTCTCCCTGATCAACATCCGATTTCGCCGTAATGTGCACACAAGCCTCAATACTGTGTTCTTTAGTGGTGTATCAACATACAAGGTCACGTTTAGAGATGTTACCAGGATAGAACTCGGAGTCAGCTGGATACCTATCTTGCGACCTTGTACTCAATATGGTCCGTCTCTTAAGCTCCCCTTGGTAGGCTATTCTGACGTAGTATTTCCCTCCCTTTATGCCATTCTCGTTATCAACCTGTTATTGATTGTTGCTACTTATAGGAAGCCTCACAATGTCACGGCATTGTGCCCGGCGTTCCGCTTACGCGGGCCAGCCTCAACTGCCGTCACCGGCCGGCGGCCCTCCGTCCCATTCCTTGTTCCGGCTGCACCCTTTCCCCACGTGCCTCGAGACGTTTTGTTGGCGTTCCAGAGCCTGTCAGGAAGCCCTAGAACTTGTGCATTTCTCTTTGTCCTGGGCGCCGCGGAAAGACTTGACGTGCTTCAATGCCGCGCCGTCAAGGGGGCGCCCATGGAGGACTGGGCCCATCAGACGACTTTACCCACAATCCTGCCACATGGAGCTCTTCCCCGGTCCGCGTTTGTGTTGTACAAAGCGCTAGCCTTCCAAGCTTGTGACCTAGTCTCCTGGAGAGGTTCTCAAGGGATGTCGTCCTCGACGGTAGCGGCGCCCCTGTACGTACTCTGAACTTCTCCTACGGGATCGGAGGCCTAGCGGGCGGGAAAGGGCGCAATGTATCGGACTTTTGAGACTTTGCTCTGGCTTATGGCTCAGAAGGTGTGTGACATCGTTAGGTCGCGACGTCGACCCCGAGCGCTTACGATTCCAGGCTGACTACCCGCGTCCCAGACGCTTCGTCCCTGTGCACGGCCGCACAAGCATACTCACAATAAAGTTGTGGCCCCTCCATCTCAGTAAAGCGTCCTTCATGTTTGTATATCATGCACCGCAAGATGGCCAGGATGTGCATCTCAGTTCTCAACACCACCATCCGGAAACTTCAGTACGATGCCTAGCTCACTGCAAAATAACGGTAATACTGCACATATAACCGCACATAACTCTTCCTCATGTTGATTTAGGGAAAGACAATGGCGAGCAGAGTTGTTATACGACTTGTGCGTCTGTTACTTGTCGCTCATCCGAACCGAGTTCTCACAGACCATTTCTGCAGTGCACATCAAAGCAGATAATCTGTCTGCAGAGGATTTTACCAAATACTCTACTCTCTGTGAGCGTCATCCGCCAACTCTATTGCTACGCGGTATTGATTCTTCCCAAGCGAATGCATTAGGAGGCGAAAACCCCTCATATAATCCTAACGCAGGTAAGTAGATTTTACCCGCGTCCCTAGGGCCTTCATTCATGACCACATCACCCTCTCGTAGCCGCCATCGGTAAGCTCTTCTATGCTCTGAGTGTCCAGAAATTCGTATTTACCCAACATCTGGCAGCGCAAGCGGCGACACAAAACCCAGGGACTGGACATGGGGTGCAAACACCGCCGCAGCAGTAGCCGACATACGCTGTCTACGGATTCGCGCCGGACGCGAATCGACAAGTGAGCTTTCGTTTGCTCTGCGTGTTCTGCGCGGTCCTCAACGAGGTTTTCTTCCTGCAGAATAGCGATGATATAGTCGCACATTCTTTACGTCTTTCGGGCATATCTACTCTACACTCTCCCTTTGTAAAATGTAACGTACGTTCGTTTCACATGTTTCGGCATGCGGAGGCAGGAGCGTCGCGTGTGATGGAGGGCGTTTGACGACGGTGTGGGGCGGAAAGGAAGTGGCGCGAACACCCGGGCGTGACGAGGTCCTTGACCACCTACATGTATCGCCGCGGTCCCCGACCCGGTTCCCATCCCCCACCGTAGAAGCGCTACGCCGCCCTCGGCACCCCAATCACATAGGCGTTCCGCGTTTCGTAGCTGAGGACTGGGGTTTGAATTGGCTTAACTCCCCGACGCCGGCATGACGAGACAAGTTAGTTGACGGCGACTGTATTTACTCCGGGTACATTCTTCTACGGAGCCTTCGCTGTTGCCTGCTACTATCCCGTCGAAGAGCAAGCCTCAGCGCTGCGCCGAACTTGATGACCACATTTGAACGTGATAGGAGTTCAGCGAAGTTCCATCTTGCAAGCTCTTGCCAGGATGAGAACCGAATTTGCGAGAGAGGTGAAGACATTCATGTAGGCGCGGCGAAAGAAGATGGACGAGGGAGAAGGGAGAGCAGAATTAACACGCTTCACTCTGTCCCGGGTTCATAAGGGTGGCGAGCGTCAGCGCGTAGAACAAGTATGCCCAAACATATCCAGGAGGCACGCGCCTGGTGTTCAGTAATCCAACGCGCCTTGCAACGAAGTACAAAGCATTGGTACTAGGGATGGTCAGTGTTGTTCCTTTCGCCGGTGTTGCGGAACGGTATTACTCTCATGATACGAAGGCGGGCCATCACAACGCTGGTGATTACGAAGCTCCCACCACGGATATGGAACGTTCACACATATTCCCGCAGCGCATATAGCCAGCTGAAGGGCGTATAGAACAAATTATAATTGAAACAATGTCGAGGCATACAACGTTGAAGCGCATTCGTCAAGACGTAAAACTATATGGAACAAACTTTCGGCGCACGTTGGCTTCCTCGCCCGAAGGCAGGTACTAGTCCCGAGGGCCACGGAGAGGCCTGCGCCAGGACAGCCGCGCGCACGTCGCACGCGGCCGACCGTACCTCGGGAAGGCAATTTGAGCCGAGGGCTCTTTGGCCCTCGGCGCCGCTTGAGGCTTGAAGCTCGGTTCACACATCTTGAGGCACACACATAGAATCTCTTGCATAGGCATACTCACACAGCTAAGACGTCGTCAACGCGCGCGAGAAACAAAACGAAGCAAAGGCGACGCACCATAATGGTTTTTGTTGGCGGAGCGCTCACGCCAAGTGTTCAAGTTGTTAAGGAAAGTTGTTAATGAGTGTTGATGATAAATTGAAGGGGGCTGAGCGGCGCGCACTGGTTAGTCCGCATCTGCCCGGGACCGTTACCTTGCGAATATGCGCGCGGGGCGCACTACGCAGCGGTCCACCGAGCGTGCGAGACGTGCGCGCCACCGTGCGCCGCGGGACCAACTCATTCCGCCCGCGCGATCTGCGCGGAGCGGAGAGGTCGACCGCGGGGTGGGGTGCACACCGCAGACGGTGACCCTCGCCGTAGCGAGCCGCCCCGCCTGCGATGCGCGTGCGGACTCCCTGCCCAAACACGAGCGCGAGATGAGCGAGCGAAGAAAGAAGAGCAAAAGACAGAGACGTACCATTGAGGGATTTGCCCGCGTTGGCGACGCGACGCCGGACACCCCCAGGGCACAACCGTTCTCACGTCCGAAGACGTCCTACTAAGGGCCTGGGTGACCTGCCATGGGCGCGTACGCCGCCTACCCGTACCGCTTTCGTGGTCGTTCCAGGTTTTGGGGTCGTTTCACTTTCCCCGCCCCCCATTCTCGCCAAGTTCGCCCGAAGGCGTCGAAGGCGGGGAGCGGGTACTCGTCCCGGTCACGCCGTGGCTGACACGACCCGGCCTCCGAAGAGGGCCGGGCCGCTGCACGGCGTCGACGCCTGGGCGCAATTACCCGCTTGGCCATGTGGGCCGCAGAGGTCCCTCGAGGGGACGTGCGACCCGGCGTTAGCAGGCTTATGGCCTCTGGTGACCGGAGGGCGCGCCGCCCGCCAGCAGGTCTAGAGCACAGACGTCGTTAGATCGATGCGTGCGGTGGCGAGAATGCGAGAGACGTACGTTTTACGCTGGATCTTGTGAGGACGCGCCTGGGGCGTTGTCGGCTGTGTAGCGGGTTGAGCGATGTCGAGCGGAGGAAGGACGATGGCACCACGTACCTTTACGCGTCGCGCCCCTGCTGGTCATGGGTGCTTGATGTCGCTATGAGCGACGCATGGTGATACAAACCTATCCCGGTCGCATGACGCTGAGCGGATGGTGGTGGTGGTGGAAGAGAAAGAGGAGGCGGGTCTGGGGAGAGAGGACGGACAACGGGGGGGTTTTATATCCATTTCGTCCTCTCCACGGCCCTCCGAAACCCGGCAGGCCGCGTCATCCTTCCTGGGGCGTTGCCGTCTTCCTCCTTCCTCCAATTGTCTCACCTCGCCACACAAGTCACCGCACACGCCCTCCTGCCCCCACCGCCCCCGAATCGCACCTAGGCCGCCGCGCGGACGAGCACGCGGGGGGCTGTTCCGGGGCGAGAACCCTCGATGGTGGTTGCGATAATCAGCGGAGTTTGGTCGAAGGGCGCGCCCAGAAAGAAGTCGCCCAAGGTGGGTATTAGTGTCCGACGGTGGGACTCGAGGCCCAGGGCAACTGGTTCCGAGACCCTTCGAGGGCGATGCTGTTGTGGCGGGCCCTGTCGGACTCGTCTTGGTCGCCGTCGTAGGTGCGCTCCGCTCAGTATTGAAGGTATAGCATACAATAGGTAGCTCTCTATGTGGGAGAGTCAGCTGGTGAAACTCCGGAGGCCAGAACAGACGCACCAGCACGCGGGAGAGCACCAAGACGATTGGCGTCTGCCAGGGGAATACAAACGTCCAATGTTTGGCTGTGTGGGCGTACACATTCCGTGCGGAACTTCGATCGGTTCGCCTTTCCTAGCCCCGCGCTATGCACTGGCCCAGGCGCCCACTGTCCTCGAACCCTCTCGCCCACCTCATAGAAGCGGCCCGATGTGATCGCGTCCATTCTCCACCGTCCGCCACAAGACATCCTGTGCGTACCTTGGGGTCAGTGCTCCTTGTTTTCGCACGAGTTCGAAGTGTCGCCATCCTCTCCGCCGAGCACAGTTAGGCTTCGAGGATCGCAGGCAGAAGGCAACCGGGAGCCCGAAAGAATGCCCTCCCGCCTGCTGCACGAACCTCGACGAGCACACGCGGCAAGTGTCATCAGCGATAATCACGAAGCCGCGCCCCAGTCCTCGTGGAAAGTCCTACTCACCTTCTGCTCCGCCACGAGAAGCCACCCTGTATTAGGATCGTCGCGGTCCATTTGTTCTCCTGTCGGACTGGTGTGAATGCGCACGAGTCACCTTGTCCGAAAGCGGAGGGCGGTGGGAGCCGTGCCCTGCTGCGGCCCGGTTTGACCAGTGCCCTCGTTCCTTTCGGGCGGGAAAATGTGTAACGTGCCTCCGGATCGTCGCGCTAGGGACACGATGTGAGCAGGGGATTGGACGAAACGGTCTGGATTGTTTTGCTCACTTGACCCAAGCTCCCGCTCTGCGCGGCCCCATGTCCCACACATCCCGCACGACGCCGCTCGGTTCTAGGGCATGCAGGCTGCGGTACACCGAGGATTCTTCACACCATTATACCGAGGGAGAGACGTCTTGCTTTCACAAGCATCACTGGGCGCACACGAGAGTTGATATTGGAGCACGAAACGTCTGTAATTGAAGCGCATGCCACAACATGAAGCCGTGTCTGAATAGTCTTCGGACTTGACAATCCCAAAGCGGCCACTAGAACGAGGAACATCACGGGAGATAGACCATAATTTCCGGGAAGTACCGCGTGCGGAGGTGGTCGTCGATGGTGCGCCGGATCGACATGATCCACATGTTCTTGAGCGACGGCGCCTGCAGCCAGTTGCTCCACTCGGGGCAGTCGCTCTTGAAGTGCTCCCAGCTATTCGTCATGCTGTGGTCAGCCCTCTATAGACGCGTAGTCAGATCAGCACGCGCGACGACGCAGAAGACGCGCACGCACCAAGTGGCTGTACCACTTGAACATCGCGGGTACCATAAGCGCGAGCAGATCTGCGGGCGTCGACGCTTGCGTAACTTGGCCGTGCACGGCCCACTGCTGGCCTGGCAACTACAATGGGATGGAGGCGTCATGTCAGCCGCATCATCGGGGGTAGGTTAAAGGCACTCACCGGAACGCAATCCACGTAAATCAACTCCCCGACAATCAAAGGCCACGAGCTCGAGGTCGTATGCTCGGAATGGATCGCTTGCAAGACGGTCTCGTAGACGTCCTGATCTCCACCAACATCAGACAGAGCGCTTTGCGGGTTGAGTCGTCGGGCCCAAAATGGCTCCCAACAGGAGAGCACACGCGACAGCTGCAGGCCGGGATTGTTGTTACTGTCCCAGATTGGCACGATGAAGTCTCGGTCATGGTTGACTGGAAGGGGAAATCGGATACATATGTTGCTCGGCGGGAAGGCTGGTGCGGCTACGCATAACATTAAGTGAGGTTACTCAATTTTGCGGATACATTGCGACGTACACTGGCTCTGCGGGCTGGAGCTGAGTGGAAGGAGGCCTCGATAGTACGACATTCTGCTAATGTGGAAGCGTAAGCTACCGAAAGAGGGTACCTAGAGAAAAACTCACAGCTCGGTAGGAATAGGAGGGGAAGCGGCGGATGCCTCATGCGCGCGAGAGGTCGGCCGAGAGGTGCCAGCCGCCATGAGGGGAAGGGTGTCACACACCGGTCAGCCGCACTCAGAAGAGAGCATGCCCGTAGAGTCTTGCAAACAACATAGATCCCAGTTACCACGAGCCTCAAACCGGGCCATTAAGCATGAGATATCAGGGAGGCGGACACAAATTTTGCCAGAACATACCTCAGTGCGCACTACATACTACCATGATGCGTACACGCACAAATTTACGCCCGGAACTTGATCCATCCATCCATCCATCCATACAGCTAAGGACCGGTGTCCTGTAGGAGACCTTGGCATTATATGTATTAAAACCGGACGGGTTGTAGGCCATGGGCGGTACAGCCTGGCGAGCCATCAGGCGGGTCTGGAAGTGCATACACTTCAAAATGATGCTCACTGGTACCATGTCCTACTGGAACCGCGTTCTGAGGGTGGAGTGCACGCGTAAAGAGCGCATGCTGCCGATGCGCTGCCGATTACACGACAATGAGACGTACGGTGCTCCTCATGTCTACCTCAGGACTTGTGAGCTCTCGGAGTTGGAAGCCGAAGTTGACGGCATTGCAACGCTGTGAGAGGCTTCCGGGAGAAGGACATTCTGATCAAAAGATCGTTGATGTTCACGGCGACGTAGTGTGCGAGACATGTGTGACAGAGACAATCAGAGTCGCGTTGAAAGTTGAGCTACTGTAACTTGGTCGTTCAGGCTCAGAGTCCAGACGGTCACCTGCCCGCGTCATTTCGGGCGCTTAAGCGCCTCTGTTGGGCCTGGTCAGGCGCGTCAACACTAGCGCTGACGTCACTCCCGGCTTGTATGTCACGGTCCTAATAGAGCATACATAGCTCATCTCACCTCTCTACGACCACCCAGTGGGTGACTTGACCGCTCACGCCTATTCTTGACCTCCCCGGCATGACTCACACGAGTGATATATCCTCTTTTTAATCAACTTGTATCACTACCTCCTACTCAGATACGCAATTTACTGTGGATTTATCATACTTTAATTTGGCGCCACTGGTGGTCGTACGACGTCATCTAGTCGTTACTTATACTACAGATTTTCTAAATACCCAACATGTATAAGCGGTGGAAAGTAGACCTTGAAGCCAGCCCACCGAAGTCCAGCTCCGATATCGTCAGAGTAGACGAATCACAACCTCGGGAAAGTATTGCACAGCACCCCTCCGGTCAGGTTTCGTACGACGAATGGCGATAATGTAAAAGTCGTAGAGGTCTGGCCTCCTGGACCAGGAAGTCCACCGGTCGTAATTTTGGGGGATGAGTGCACGGAGATGAGGAAACCATTCCTGAAGAAGCAGGGTAAGACAGTGAACAATTCAGCCCAGTGAATCCTCGAAGAAGGTACGCACCTTTCTGCGCCACCAGTGAAACATTTCCTTGACGATGAGCTCCAGGAGATCTACAGCGGTATGCGCGCCGAATTGGGGACCCGGGCCGTAAATGCGACGATCTTCTCCAGGAATCTTTATAGGGTTCCTTAGAAGGCGTAAGTGACGGCGCGGTAACAGGTTACTCACAAGGCAGCTTCTCACGTCCAACGGCACGCCCCGGGGAATCCAGGCATTCAGAATACGATGGAAATGGTCGGGGTGGATTGCTTCGGCAATTGAGCGATGAAGGTCGGTATTCGGAAGATTGTACGGTCGCCATGGAATGCGGCCGGCACGCGCATCATCTATGCCCCAGTACGGCTCCCAACAATGTGCCAAACTTCTCATATGGAGGCCCATATCAGGCACGCTTCGACCAACAATAGGGAGGCGGTAGTCTCGATCAACGTCGTCGGGGAGAGGAATAGGGAGGGTCAAACCGCGAATCGACCCGGCTGTAGAGCGATTTATGTTAGTAAGAGTACCGAAGAACATGAAACATAAAAAGACATACCCTGCGTACGATTCATGGTGTATAATGACTCTGAGAAGCGGATGGGGCTCCTAGCTCTGAGCATCATCTTTCACTTAAGTATGGCTCTCGGAGACAAGTTTGGCTGGATAAACAGCTGCACGCCACGCCGTTCAGACGATTGTGTTTCAGCACGCGGCATTCGCATGTGAATACGGAAATATCTACGGTTTTATACGACACATACGAGCAGCGAAGAGCGGGAGAAGGGCGTCCGTCATCCTCATAAGTGGGCCCTGTCACTACGATAACGATTTTGAGCGGAAAGTGGTAAATCTTCGTCCACGCTAGGACAAAATGAGCGTACCTGGGACACAGAAGGTGTCCAGGTGTATTAGCATTTAGACGAAAAGTTTACGAATCCTGGATGTCTGGAGCAGCTACGAAAATGTGTGACAGCCGCATCTAAATGCTAGCCATAAGGAAATCCGGCAAGTCGGACATACGATAGGCAGCCTTGAATACGTGGCTTCTGGGATTTATTTCCAGATATACAACATCCAACCGTGAATGAAGACACTCACGAAATCCGCCACTTGGTTTTTCGGCCGCGGGCGGTCGTTGCATAGACCATCGACGGCGCACACGAAATTGTGCACGTTTGTCGAGGTGGCGTGACATATGAGGAATCGCCGGAGCTCAAAAGCAAGCACACCATAGTAGGAAGGATCGAGTAGGCTGAGGTGATGGCTCGGCAGGAGGTTGAAGTGCGCACTCTCGTTGTGGCACGTTCCGATTCTTTTAGAGAATCGGTGTTCAATACCGGGAGGATTTCCATTTCACGTGACTTTCGTTGGCAGGCGCTTAAACTGAGGGGCATTCCCAACGAGTCGTTGCACGTGACTTACGTTGGCAGGCGTTTCAAGAAAACGGTCTGGCTTGCTCGAGCTCCTGGACCGCGTCCGCCACCTTCCAGTCTCCTGACAAGGGAAGGTGAAAGAACATCTCAGGCACGAGCATGACGGTGTCTGACTTGTGTCCTTTGTGGCATCTGCAATTTCCATCCTTTTGCGCGCGCTTGAGGGATTGCACGACTCCACATACTACGGCAGCTGCCAGAGGACGACTGCCAGATACTGGCAACTCAAAATGTGCTCATGTAATCTACTTGCACAATCCCAACGCTAGCCGCAATGCCGCATTGAGACCATATCCGTGGCAGGAAAGAATCGGAACCCAGGGCGCCTCGACGCCGCTCAAAAGACAAGTTGGGAGGAGAAGCCGAAGCTAGACTAGACTGCCTTTGGTTGAAACCGCGTGAGATTAGCGGAGTGCCAAATCGTGTCAGCTCCGTTAGGCGCCAGCTCATGAGTCATGGACTGAGTTTGAAATCCCATCACCGCCCGGCTAGTCGGAGACTGCTTCCAGAAATGACGGTGCCAAGCGAGGTAAAACGAGGAATCGTAGTATACGCCGCCTGGTGATCTTTGGTTCGAACTTCGCAAGAGCGCGAGTCAGTGTGGCGCGGTCGACTCGTGTATGGTAGGTCGCTCAGATGGCAGGTGCCTGCTGTGATAGGCCTACCAGGGTAGCCGTAGTTAGCAGGTTTTCAACCAATTTTAGTATCGACATTAGGCTCCCGGGCCGGCCCTTCACGCATTCTCATCAAGTTTCCACAGGCTCAGCGACGGCGATGCACTATGGATCCCCTGCGATGTCTGTGAGCCTGCACTCAGTGGGCCTCGTGGGGAACGCTGTCCTAGGACATATCGAGCATATCCCAAACACGCCGTTTGATGATCGGCGAGATAGCCAGCCTCGTTCGTCGAGGTCTTGCTAAATGCAACAGTGGGGCCAGCGTCCAGCACAAAGTCGTTTGAGAATTGTTTCGAGGCGCTACGAACCTGAAAGCTCAGGGACGGCATGACATGCGCGACGTTCGAGAAATCTCGACTGAACAGCCTTTCAGAACCCACGCATATCAAAGCTGGGGAACGGTAGCCACTGCTGTGAATTGCCAGCGGGCACCATGACCTGCCTCGATATTCTGATTCAAGATACGGAGCAAGGGATACATGTCTCGTTATCTCTCAGACGCCAGAGTGTAGCGTGTACCCCGACACGCCTCGACCATGGTTTTGTTTCCAGCTTTCCTCAGGGGCTGATTTCCAGAACGTCGGGCTACGAGGTCCGTTAGCGCTATCTGAAGCGTGGCGGTTTGAGCCTGCGTGACATGACTCACACTCCGGGTCGCTTCCGAGTCATAGCCAGTCCGTCTCCACGAAGCATACAGTCCTCGCTGGTGCTAACATCAGCATATACAGCGCGAAATCGCCACAACACGACATGAACTCACTTGGTCTGGAATATAGTGTAGGCATCGAACGCTGATACAGCATCCTTGCACAGGTCTCGATACAACTTCACTTCCTGCACAGACCCGAACGACGAAGGTGCATCCATCCCCTCAAACGGCCGTTTTTGCCGCCCTTCGACGTAGCCCCTGATCCGTGCCAGAACATCCTTCTTCCACCTCCGCCACATAGCAGTATTGTTGGGCAATAGGTCGTCCAGAACGACGCGGAGCTCCTCCTGGTCCGCCGGAACCGGGGGCGCGGACTCTCGGGATGAAGGCCTGGGACTGGCTTTTCCCTCAGTCACGTCGGTATCGCTGCCTTCCGGTGGGTTCGTGTCTCCGCAAGAAGCTCGCGGGGTAACGAGCGCTGTCACAGAAGCTGCCTTCTCCAGCCGGGGTGAAGCGCCTGTAGCGGACGCGACGGGCCCAGCAGCGTCACCCGATACGGGCAAGCTGTTTCGGGAAGCAAGTACGAGGAGGACGAAGACGACCATAGTCGTACGCGTGCCGAGGCAGAATTTGCGCATCTTAGTGTCCTTCAGAATCTCGTCGAAGAGGATCCGGCGCTGGATATCCTCCCTGTCGATCGACGAGAGGTACGAATTGTAGAGCCACGATACGCCGAGCGATGTGAGGAACATGAACTTGCCGAACGTCGTGCCCTGGGGAACGAGTAGAAGCTGCGCGAGGAACTGTGTCGTGAGGAGGAGAGAGGAGATTCCGATGCGGTGGTAGCTCTGGCTACTCTTGTACCTGAGGGAAAAGCGGCCGCGGGTGATCGCATTGACTGCGCGCTCGTCCCCCATGAGGACGGTGACGTGGTCGCCGTCATCTAGAATGCCATGGCCGGGGGGAGCACCCTCCGCGGGCTCGGGGCGCGTGAAGGTAAAGATGCCATTTCCGATGACCCAACACGATACGCCGCCAGCAAACATGCCGAATACGATCATGGAGAAGCAGTACCAGTCCTTGAATATTGCACAGGCGACAGCGGCGGCAGCTGACGCTGCTATAGGTGCCACGGCGATCCAGTGCGTCCGATCCTTGGAGAGGAGGCGATCCAGTCTCTGTCGTTGCGGCGGAACGCGAGAGAGGTGAGCCACGGTGACGTAGCTGTAGGTCGTGATGCGGTCGACGCCTTCACGTGCCGTCCACGAGTCGTGAAGCCCACTGCACTGTTCAAAGAAAAGGTGGCCAAGGTAACTCGTCTTCCGCATGACCGTACCAGACTGCACGCCTCGGTACCTGGGTCCATCCATACCATCGAGTTTGAACAGCACTGCCGGGTCTACATTGACACCGGGGTACAGGCCGTCCCAGAAACGTGAATTGGCGAGCTGGCCATATCTCCGAGCGATCTCGTAGCTTCCCGGAGTATTGTACCACCCTAGATATTTACGGCCTTGGTAGACGTGCACAGTTGCCATGGCAGACACGGCGATATCTCCACCGAAAAAACCGGCGACACCGGATAAGTCGAGGTCAATATTAGCCGATTTGAGAGGAACGGATGGTATGGGTGACATGTGGATGTAAAGGCAAAGCTGTCGTCTCGAACATAAAGATTGGATGAGTCTACTGAACACACCTTGAGCCAAGGGAACATGCGTACCTGGACAGAGTGAATAGCGGATGACAGACCTTGGACACGCCGTTGTCACGAGGAACGTCACGAAGGGCAAGCGGGTCCTTATATACAGCGCGTCCCCGTTCAATGTACAAAGGCTTGTTTACCTATAGGAAAGACAATACCATGTAAGCAACTGCGCATGTTGAACAAGATTCAATGAGACCACCACGACGTAGTACGTTGTCAGCATCCACCAGCCTTGAGGCGGACCAATGTGATCATCGAAAGGGAGGTGTGGTAGGTGAGGGTCTCGCGGTAAAGAGAATTTCGAGGCCATCGGAGGAAACACCACGGCTGCTAGTAGCACAAGTACGAGCGACTCGCCGTTTGCACCGGATGTGTTTCGATGTCGGCCTCAATTCCACCCATCTGCCTGTTACGGTCCCTTCGGGTGGTTCTGCTCCCGCCAAATCACTTCGCCCTCCTCCAACCAAACTTTGATCAAAGGGCCTGCACGCTGGTGGTTCACCGATGTCGTCGTAGTCAGGTGCCAGGTAGAGGACTACTGCCTGACGAAAAGCACATGGTGGATTGAAGGCGGACAGCGAGTCGAACCCTGAGCAAGTCGTCGAGTGAAGTAGACAGGCGCATGGGGTCAGGCCGGCCGCCACGCCGACCACGGCGAGCTCAGAGACGCGTTGGCGCTGAGTCAGCGTCAGTGCTTGCCGCTCGGCTGGCGCGCGAGATGCGGCATCCACCGCCACCAACTTCTTTCAGGAGGAACCCACCCTCCTCCTTCTCCTCTTCCTCCTGTTCAACACTACTACTCCTCTTGAATGCCCCGCTAATAGCGCTCGAACAAGCCACACGTGTAAATGGTAGTGATGCACACTGCACTGGTAAGTCAAGCGGAGCGCGCCACGGCACAAGAGTGCATGAATCCTCAGGCCTCAGGCCTCAGCGCTGCTGAGCTCGGAGGTGCGAGTCACAAGTTCATCTAATACGGTACGTCGTTTGCCCACTCTACTACATCCTCCATGCTTTCATTACACATCTTTTTGAGTCTCTGGATGACGGGGGGAATTAGGGATCAGGGTTATCTCATGTAGTCCGTACGAAACACTCACGCTTCTGACTACCCCCTGAGTCGGGTGACACTGCTAGCCCAGCCTTCAGAAGGGGGACCCGAATTGATACCTGGCCGCAGAGCTTCACAGCTGCCATTGTAACCCTGATCAGGAATATACAGACAGCCAAGTCAGGTAGGCAACACTCACTAGGCTTTGTACGTTGTGAACGCTGCCCTTGCATCCTTACACAAGTTTCGAAACAGCTTATTTGAGCCGAATTTAGCTGATTCAACCTCGTCGAATGGGCCGGTTTGATTTGCCTTGTATACCGCGATTCGCTTAAGAATACCTTCTTTCCATGCACGCCAAAGAGGCGTGTTGTTAGGAAGTAGGTGGTTTAGAACTTCTTTGAGCTCCTCGTTGTCCGCCGGTTGGGTGGGAGTAGCCTGAGCCTGGACCCGGGCTCGATCATTTTCCAGGTCTGTTAGGATGAGGAGCACGAAAACAGTCATCGCTGTGCGCGTGCTGAATTTGTACTTATGCATATCCTTCTCCTCGTCGAGGCGTAGAATGTTGTCGAAGTATACTCGGCGCAAGATATCGTCCCGGTCGATTGACGAAAGATACGAGTTGTAAATCCATGACACACCAAGCGACCCGAGGAACATGAACTTGCCGAACGTTGTTCCCTGTGGTACGAGTAGCAACTGTGCGAGAAACTGGATTGTAAGAAGTAGGGAGGCTATGCCGATGTCATGGTAGTTCTGGCTTCTCTTGTACTCCAGAGAGAAACGGCTGCGTGTGACGGCGTTGACGGCGCTTTCATGCCCTAAGAGCACTACCACATGGTCATCGTCCTCCATGATACCATCTCCCGGAGGACACTCTTCGGCCGGCCTTGGACTTATGAAGTTGAATTCGCGGCTTCCAATGATCCAGCACGACACACCTCCGACAACTATGCCGAGCATGATCATGGAAAAACACCACCAGTCTTTGAACACTGCGCAAGCGGCGGCGCCTGCGGCAGATGCTGAGATCGGTACAATGGCGAGCCAGTGGTATTTTTCTGCGGAGAAGAAAGGGTCCAGCGACTGCTTTAATTCTTGAGCCTGGATGTCTCGGATGTCGGACTTGAGCAGAGCCACAGTCACGTAGTGTTCCGTTGTGAGGCGTTCAAGTACTATGTCATCCTCGCTTGGCTCCCGACTCGGAGGAGTTTCGCGGTGCTTTAAGTTACTCCGACAGTGGTCGAAGAACAGATAGCCCAGGTGGGTAGTCTTGCGCATGAATGTACCTGAATGAACGCCCCGGTACCTTGGTCCATCCATGATGTCTATCCTGAAGAGTTGGGCGGGTTCCACGTTAGGCCCGGGGTAAAGGCCATCCCAAATGCGTGACTTGGCCAGTTGACCGTATTTTCGAGCGATTTTGAAACTTCCAGGGTTGTTATACCAGCCGAAGTACTTGCGACCAGGATAGAGCTGCACGGTGGCCATTGCGGATAGGGCGACATCGCCACCGAAGAAGCCTGCGACAGCGGAGAGGTCGAGATCGATATTGGATGACTGAAGAGGAATGGGTGGAAGAGGAGACATGGCTCCTAGATGGCGGAGCTATATAAACAACCGTCCTATTCACCAAATAAGCTGGTAAAGGAAGCTGAGGTAGAGAATAACATGAAACTCACTACGGCTAGGAGAAGGCCTGGAGGGGAGGTTGGCAACTCGAATCCAGCGAGCGGCTCTGCTGCCACAGAGGATGACTTTTTGTGAGCTGAGCGGTGAGAGCGCAGCGAGTAGTAGTGAGGTCCTTTATATGCAGATGCTTGGTATTAATGTTTAATTGTGCACTCATGGGCCGTCTACTGGACGTCAAACTTGAAGCTTGAGGGCGGACTCGGATTCTTCAGTAGGGCCAGGGCCTACACTCCGACACCCCCGGCGGACAATCCACCTCCCGGTGGTCTTAACGGCATCTCAATAGATGCTCAGTGTTACCCAATCAGACGGCATTGAACTCCTTCTTTCCATGCAGGAAGGGCTCGGTAAAAGCGTGGAGCGTGTTCTTGAACGCCAATGTGGTTGACGCAGGCACGGACAAGGCCCGGGACCGTCCACATCCGATGTCAGAGGGTGGTCCGCTCGCTCCTTCTATCCTCTGGTCTACACATCGGACGCTGGTAGAAGATTCTGTTCTTATAGTTGCTAGCGCTAGCTGTGAAAAAGAAGCATTATTTGGAGATAGACAGGTCTACAGATAGTCTTCCGGAGGTTCTGAGGTTGGGCGCGCCGCGGATGATGTCGCGGCTCAGTTCACCTAACTTGGGGGTCGGTAGCACTTGCGAAGGGGCTCCTATTCAGAGTCCAGACCCGAGAACATGGGCTAGGGCCGCCGCGGCGAGCGCCGCGGCCGAGTATGAATGTAACGCTCGGTCCCTCCTTGTCTAACGAAACGACCCTGCGTCGTACCCCGGTCGCTGCAGATTACTCGGAGAACCGTGGTAGTAGGAGACAACTTATAGCTGTCGAGAACTTCACCCCGCTATGTCGAGCTCTGGGTGCCAGATTCTAAAGCCACAAAGTCCACTCGACCATCGAGCCGCTACAGATACGCTCTGTTGGAGTTAAAATGCATTCAGTGAACGACGTCGGCTTGAAGCTCTTTACATTAGCCTTCCTTAGGTGCTCTATTTCATAGACGTTCGTAAATTCGTGATTAGGTCGTACAAGTAGGAATACACAGCACTGTGCGGACTGGGCGCATGATGGTCACCGAAGTCATCACACCCATGGTCTGGGACATGCAGAGTCGCCCGGAGTGAAACTGCTCATCGCTACTGACGTTTGTTGTCACTGGGAAACGCAACGAGCGGTCAGCGTTAACGCTCCAAATATTTGCTTGATTAACGCACCTCATGTAAACTCGATATGCAGCGACGGCCGCCTCAGCGTCCGCGTACAGATCATCGAGTAGTTCCTTTTTCTTCCCCGTGAACTCCTTCTCTCCACCTTGTACGCGGTCCACGTCGGCGCCATCGACAATCAGCGGTATCTGCGCAAGGATTGCGCTCTTCCAGCATCGCCACACGGACGTGTCGTTCGGAAGAAGGTCGTTCAGTACATTCCGCACAGCGAGCGGCTTCGCGGGAGGAGGTCGCGTCGCTCTTCGTCGGAATTGCACGTGTCTGGGACGGCCGCTGGGATGCTCCAAGGGCGGGGACGGAATCATGTCGGACTCGTCATCGGACTCGTACACGTCTCCCTCGAGGAAAGGGGCGGGCGAAGCATGCCGTTCTCCTGATTCTAGATCTGAGTATGAATCATCTTCAGACATTCTGAGAGGACCGGGACTCTGTGGGAGGGGTAGGGATGGCGCGGGAGACATCGGCTGGGGCGGGGACGTCGCGGGTACGTCGGTTTCGGTGGACAGAACGAGGAGAACGAACACGACCATAGCCGTGCGCGTGCCGAGTGTGAACTTGCGGAAGTCACCCTTCTTCGGCTTGAGATTGAGCACCTTCTTCACCAAGATTCGCCGTTGCAGCTTCTCCCGGTCGAGCGACGATAGATACGAGTTGTACATCCACGAGACCGCGAGGGAGACGATGAACATGATCTGCCCGAAGTTCGACCCCTGGGGAACAGCCAGGAGCTGCGTGAGGAACTGGACGGTGAGTAGGAGGGAGCTGATGCCGAGCCGATGGTAGCGCTTGCTCCGCTCGTACTCTAGCGTGAACTTCCCGCGCGTGATCGCACTGACAGCGTCTTCGGGACCCTTGAGAACAACGATCTGGTTCCCTTCGTCGAAGATGCCGTGCCCTGGAGGTGAGCCCTGCGCGGGGTCCGGACGCGCGAACGAGAACGTCGCGGTCCCGATGACCCAACACGATATGCCGCTCGTGACCATTCCGAGCACAATCATCGCGAAACATATCCAATCATCGGTGAGCGCGCACATGGTCGCGGTCGCGGCGGACGCGAGGATGGGAACGAGCGCGAGGAGGCTCGTCTTGACCATGCTTTCGTCCCTAGTGAGATGTGCATGACCCACGTGCTTCGGGACGTAGTGCAGGTGGACGACCGTGACGTGTGCGGGGCGCGTAGTGCGTGCGTTTGGGGGTTGTTTCCAAGAATCCGACGGGTGATGAGAGCAAGCCTGGAAGAGAAGGTGTGCGGGGTGACCAGTCTTGCGCATGATGGTCCCGGACTGTACGCCGCGGAACCTCGGTCCGTCCAAGCCATCGAGCTTGAAGAATACTGCGGGATCCTGGTTGGCGCCGGGATAGAGTCCGTCCCAGAAGCGCGAGCGCGCGACCTGGCCATACCACCGTGCAATTTCGTAACTGCCAGGCATGTTGTACCACCCGAGGTACTTCCGGCCCTCGTAGAGATGCACCGTGGTCATAGCAGTCACAGCGACATCACCACCGAAGAAACCGGCGACACCTGAGATATCGAGGTTCAAGTTGTTGTTGTCGTTGATGGGAAGGGATGAGAGATCCCGTGGTAAGGGAGGCATGACTGTCCTATCGCCATCAAAGAAATCAGCACGACTGAGTTTCGAACACACTGCGAGCGCTTTTACCAAGAAGAGAAAGGTTGAAGTGGCCGGCAGGTGAGGGAGTCGGTCTTAGCAGCCTGTTGATAAGGTCGAAAACCCGAGCAGCGAGGCGCAGAGCCTACCGGGGTCAGAATCGAGGACAGACCACACTTGTTCTCGGGGGCACGACACGGTGTGGTGGAAAGTGGCGATGGCTGTCACCGTCCGTGCGCGTCTACAGGCACGCGGCGTTGCGCGGCGCCTTGAGAAGGTTCTGCTACCACAATAAGCGCCTTTCCATCCGGCTCCAGACTTCTGTCTGATCCCTCGACAGCGAGCGCTCTGCTAAGACAAAGCATGTCGCATTGCTGAGTACAAGCACGCCCTTTTCCAACCAATATCGTGGGGCGATCAACATCATATTGTGGTCATCCCAGATACGCTGACTGGCTTTACATGTATCCCGAAGACAACTCAGGAACTGCGTGCTTCCACGGTGCACAGCCGGCCTTTGGACATGAGGAAGGTTCTCTACACCGCACACGAAGTCCAAGCTATGAAGACGCGGCTCACCTAACAATAGAGCTGTCACCTGCCAGCAAGGCGAGGCGCAGTCCAGATTCGAGTACCCCAATAATAGGCAACTACACTACCCGCGTCGAGGCAGACACGTGTGGATCGTGTTGAGCCTATTTGTCTTCGTAGCGTAGCAAGTGGTGTCAGATCAGAGGATATAAAACCTGAACGGGGGGCACACACACCACTTCAGTGAGTCCACTGGAAGCAGAACGGCTGCACTGCCACCAAAGTATAGACTGTCGTCCTCGAAATTGTCGGATCCCCCGAGGCCACACAGCCCGATACTTACGACGATCTCTCAAAGTATCCTTGCGAACAAGACGTAAAGATGCAGGCATCGTCTTCGCAGTCTAGCAAGTCAATAGTCATTAGATATCGTATTAGGAGCATGTCAAGCTGTCGTAGGGTCCATGGGATAGGGGACGACTTATGCCCTATCCTTAAACAGTGTCGTAATCCTGCGCACCGCAACCTAACATTATTGAGAGGGCCCTGAAGAACTATGTAAGCACAGCTATCCCACAAAGCCTAGCCCACTCACCCGAATACGCCCTGAAAGCCGCAACCGCCGCGTCCACGTCTTTGTACAGGTTCGCTAACAGACGCTTCCTCTCTCTCGTCATCTCGCGCGGAGGCGGTGTCCGCAGCAGGGGCCTGCCACGCAGAAGCGCCGGTAGCTGCGCGAGGAGGGTCTCCTTCCAAAGCCGCCACACGGGGGTGTCGTTCGGAAGGATGTCGTCCAGGATGGCGCGCAGGGCATGCACGTCTGGCGCCGCGTCGTGCTCCTCGTCCTCTCCACCACCACCTTCTTCTCCCGGCGCAAAATCGTCCGGATCATCATAGGCCTCCTCTTCGGCGAGCTTGTCCATCACGAGACGTTCTTCTGACATGGAGCGCCCATGTGCGGCGGCCTTTCCGGCCGCATCGGGGGTCGTGGAACCGGCGTGTTCGGAGTGATCGTGGCCGGAAGGTGCGTGCTCAGAAGCGAGGAGCAACAGAATGAAGACGCCCATGGTGGTACGCGTGCCGAGGGTGAACTTGCGGAGGACGGGCCGCCCGAGGATCTTGGTGCAGAGGACCCGCCGCTGGAGCTTCTCGCGATCGATGGAGGAGAGGTAGGAGTTGTATACCCACGAGACGCCGAGCGAGGTGAGGAACATGATCTGCCCGAAGATCGTCCCTTGAGGCACGACGAGGAGCTGGGCGAGGAATTGCACCGTGAGGAGGAGGGAGCTGACGCCGACCCGGTGGAACCGCTTGCTGCCCGCGTATTCCAGCGTGAACCGGCCTCGTGTGATGGCGCGAATGGAGTGCGTGGCGCCCTTGAGCACGACGAAGTGGTCCTTGTCGTCGAGGACCCCGAGTGAGCGCGGGGAGCCCGTTGCCGGCTGGGGGTACGAGAAGCCGAGCTTGCCAGTGCCAATGATCCAGCACGAGATGCCGCTTGTCAGCATACCCAAGACTATCATCACGAAGCATATCCAGTCTTCGTACACTGCGCATATAGCCGCCGTCGCGGCCGAGGACAGAATGGGCACGAGTGCGAGGAGGACAGACTGAATAGGCGAGTCGTCCTTAGTAAGTACTTCGTCGAGGTGATGGGGGATATTGTGGATATGCGCAACTGTGACGTCGACGGGAGCAGTCGTGCGGCTGCCTTGCGGTGGTGTCCAGACTTCTGGTTCTTGGGCTTCGCATTGTCGCATGAACAGGTATCCCGGTTGGCCCGTCTTGCGCATGATGGTCCCAGACTGTATGCCGCGGTAGCGCGGGCCATCCAGCCCGTCAAGCTCGAAGAGGACTTCCGGGTCAAGGTTGAGTCCTGGATAGAGGCCATCCCAGAAGCGCGACCGAGCCACTTGACCATACCGTCGAGCGATCTCGTAACTTCCTGGTGTGTTGTACCACCCGAGGTACTTGCGAACGTCGTACATGTGCACGGTGGTCATGGCCGACACAGCTACATCCCCGCCAAAGAAACCAGCGACGCCGGAGATGTCGAGATTGACGCTAGAGTCGTCCAGCGGAATCGACGGAAGAGACCTCTTGCCAAAGAAAAACGGTGGCATGGTCAAGCACTCAGGCAAACGTATCTGATCCTGGACAACAGGCCCGTTAGCCTTAGGGAGGGATTCATGATAAGTAGGTGTCACCTCGTAGCGTCGTGGGGTCGCGATGTCGTGGTCGCAGGACGAGAGAAGCGGCCAGCACTTCACTTAAAAGCGTGCATCATTGTCGTAGCCGCGCTTGTAGCGGCGTAGGTGTCGTCATGCCGTCGGAGTTCGTCCCCGTAAGCTCAGTTGCTGATGTACGAGCGCCCTGCTCATGTTTCATCGCGACTCAAGGGCGGAAATGTGGCGTACCAGATTCCAGCGAGATGCATAGCGTGAAAATTCTGTCAGGACTAGGTTGAGGAATGGCGTCGTTGATGATAGGAGGGCAAAGACAAGATCGCTCCATGCCACCGCCACAATGCTGTCGGGCCACTAGTCGGACTCGTAAGTGATTAACCTTTTTGGGACTCCGCTTCAAAAGAGCTTCAAAAGAATGATACTTGATCTTCTCATCAATCCGTTCGTCGACCATTGACATCTGGTTCCTAATGCTACATAAAGAACGTACATTGTATAAATTCGACACGACGAAATAGCACGAAAATATCGTAGCAAATAATCCGAAGCTTAATAGCTTACTGCTCAATGCGGATCTCGATCTGAGGGAACAAGAAGATTCGCCCACACAAGTCAGGCTTCGTACGACGTACAGCAACGAAGTAGAGGGGATCGTCGCCACAGGTCAGAGGACCACAATAGCCGTAAGCCTCAGAGGAAGCTGAATGCGGCTGAGTCGTTAGTCGATGATCGAAGACGTTGGGGATGGAAGGATGGGTGTACGTGATCATCTGAGATATACGGAAAGGATCAACATCGTGGCAAGGCGTACACAGAAAACAGATACGTACCGTGGAGTCCCACCAGGCATACGTGAGGTCAAGCATCGTATGGACAACCTCCGAAAGGGTCCGACCACCGATCTTTCGGCCGTGGACATCAGCTATCGACTCACCTGGAAACTGGTGGCAAAGTCGGTGGTCAGCGTGGCGTTGGGGAAGACACGTAGTCGGAACCACGTACCGGGCATCGGCGGATGTTGTGGATAGTGGTCATGTACATTCCAGGTAGTAGCGTGCCGTCATCCAAGACGACAGGCCCGGGGCAGTTGTCAAGATCAGAATAGACCGTCTCCGCGTTCTTGATATACTCCCAGGCCTTCATAGGAAAAAACCGTCTGTCCCATTCGGCTCGGAATTGAGATATGCGTAACCCACATCGACCTGTCTTCGCGTCTTGTATGGGCAAGATCCAGTCGGGGTCAACATCGTCAGGAAGCGGTACATGAACGACCCGAGAGTCTAAGAAGGCAGCTCGTCAGTGTATTCGTAGTTACAAATCAGAGAGCAGCGGCGTACTAGGTGTATACATTGTGAGTCCCGCGAGAGGCGTCGGATAGCTGATGATGGCTGTCGAGAAGAAAAACAAGAGAGGTGAATGTAGAGGCATACAAAGTCCTCCCGTGGATAACTGTGGTCGGGGCCTGAAGATACTTTGTTACTGCGGTCCATTGCAAGACCTCATGTCTCTGCTCGTAGATCGAGCAATTGTCTTTCCTGCCATTTTCGTGGAACAATCTAAAACCATTGAACACGCTGCTAGAAGTAGTCAAGGATGAAGAAGGCCGAAGGACATGGTAGTGACATGGTGGTCAGCGGAAGACAAGCTGTGGGCGTTGTGTGTGACGTCGGCATCCGTCTGCCGGGTTCCACGGGCTCCGCGCCGCCGGCGAGCGCGTCGCGACTTGCGCTCAACCCATGACCTCCAGTGAGCTCAGAGCGACGCCGGCACATCATTCTCAATGAGCACAGTCTCCTCCTAGCGCACTCATACACGGACTTGATTGCTCCTTCACTCGAGAACACCCTACGCGACCAGAAAGCTTAACGAGAATATGATTCCCCGCAACGCTGCACGCGCCTGCAAGTTTCTCCCGAGGACCGCTACCCTCAGGCGGTATGCCCACCACACGACGCGCGAGCGCGTTCGGATCGTCGAAGTAGGTCCAAGGGATGGTCTTCAGAACGAGAAGGCGGTCATTCCACCAGCGGTGAAGGCGGAGCTCATCAACCGTCTCACGGCGGCGGGCATGGACATCATCGAGGCGGGCAGCTTCGTCAGCCCGAAATGGGTCCCGCAGGTGAGTTTCTCTCGATTCTGACATGGAAGAGCTGGCTAGGCTTGGTTGGATGGACTTACGGTGCATTGAGGATGGGAACGTTGGATGGGACTAAATGCATAGGCAGATGGCGGGAACAGCAGAAGTCCTCAAGACGATGGACAGGCGGAAAGGCATGCACTACCCGGTCCTCGTCCCTAACGTCAAAGGCTTGGAGAATCTCCTAGACCTTCTGTCCCAGCAGTCACGTTCCGAGGTGCCGTACACGGACGAAATCGCTGTCTTCACCGCCGCAACAGATGCATTCTGCAAGGCGAACACCAACTGCACGATCGCAGAGTCTCTCCAGCGGCTGGAGGTAGTCACAAAGAGGGCGATCAAGGAGGGCCTGCGCGTTCGAGGGTAAGCTCGCGTTTCCATCCTTCCGTGACTTTACGACGGTGCTCACGGGAGATCAGTTATGTGAGCGTCGTCATCGACTGCCCTTACTCTGGACACGTCGACCCTGCAAATGTGAAGGCCGTCACGCAAGCTCTCCTGGATATGGGCTGCTACGAAGTCAGCCTGGGCGACACGGTTGGCACCGGAAACCCAACCACCATTAGCCAGCTTCTCGACAAGGTTCTCTCCGACCCCAGCATTCCTGCATCCGTGCTTGCTGTACGTATTGCCCTTCTTTTCGTCACCGTTCGCCGTCTTGAGAGACTGCTTGTTGCAGGGCCACTACCACGACACGTATGGCATGGGCGTGTCGAACATCCTCACTTCACTCGACTTTGGTCTACGCACGTTCGACTCCTCCGTCGGCGGATTGGGTGGCTGCCCGTACTCGCCCGGGGCGACGGGCAACGTCGCTACCGAAGACGTACTCTATGCTCTTCGCGGCAGCCTGTTCGACGCCCCCGGCGACGTCGAGGCCATCGCTGAAGTCGGCTCGTGGATCTCCAAGGCGATCAACAAACCGAACGCGAGTCGTGTTGGCAAGGCGCTCGAGGCGAAGCGGGAAAGGGAGCAACTCGAAACGGAGAGAGAGGGGGATGGCGGCGCAGCGGAGACGATTTCAGCCAAGCTGTAAATAACATTTCGTCCGTCTCAGTCAGGCATCATTCTGTTGGATCGTGGTTTTGAGGTACATTTGAAGCTCAGCTCAATCACCGGAACTATCATGCCTGCTTGTCCTCGCTCCTCCAATGGTACTCATCTCAATTGATCTCAAGCTTCGGATACTTATGCGCACGCTCAATCTTCTCACTCCGGTGAGCCACCTTCCTCCCATACAGATTCTTCTGTCTCCTTAGGCCCACTGCCATCATACGGTACGTTATAATCCTTGATCATTCTCTTGGATAGACTTGATCTTCGATCGTTTCGCAGAGGAGGCCTTGACCTACTTTGCATCGTCGTCACATGTTAGCTGTTAGGCGAAATGTTGTGACGTCACAGGTCATAATGCAATGGGAGATTGAACCGAACGCGTTTTCAACTTACCCCCCTACCACGACATCCTTGAGAGCCGAGGTCTCTGTCTCAACCATCGACAGTGTTTCCTACCATCATCACCGTGTGGTAGAGGCTGAGAATGGCATTCACTTTCTCTCCAGCCCAGGTGTTAATTGAACGTCCTCGGGAGAATCCGTATGCAGTGAGCGGTTTCTTGTGTCACTGGGTGTGCGTTCGCTCACTAGTGAGTACGCAGTCTCTAGAGCCCGTCATGAGGAGCAAGGGACCCAGGGACAAACTACTTCGCTCTGAAATCGGCTTGAAAGGCGTCCCCTTCTATTATTATGGGTTCCCTTTCACCCACGACTACCTCCTTCGTTATGCCGGAGAGCGCCACTTCACGGTAGAACTCCCAGAGGACTACAGGGAGATATTCGGTGACAAGGACACGCTTCACTATGCGGATCTGCGTCCGGAACATCTCAAGTTGACAGAAGTTCGGCTCTTCCTAATCATGGACGCCCGTCTACAGTTGGAGGAGTACCTTTCGCATAAGTGTCGCTACATGTTGGACTTGGGTATACCGTTCAGTACCGAGTGGGACGGCATTGTTGCTCTTTGGTCGAATCGCAACATCGAAGACCGGCATGCTGCCTGTCCCCACTTCGAGCGGATTGTCAAGATCCTGGAGGAGGAGATGAATGTAGTCCAGCATGAGGGGAGACACAGTGGACTGCAATGGTGGTATGACTGGGGAAACAGTTGCGTATGCGATTTCCTGTTCTTCTGATGCAGATGCTGATCTCTGCCTTCTCTCAAGTACTGGCGGGTACTGGCTCTTACTAAACATCTGTGTTTTGGTTGAGGCGTTCAAACGTTCATGTCGGCTGCGGTCGCGGACGAAGTCAGACGTTCGGATATGCGTCAGCTTCCAGGATAATTATCCGGTGCTGCTCTGCTACTTCAGAGAATCTCTATCCCTGTATGCTCAGTAGTCAAGCACGAGGACGGGAGCAGCGTCAGCGCCGGTACTCGCTCTCAGGCTCCAGCCATCTGACGCGACCACTGGGCGTTTTAACTTTGCGAGCGGGCTATGGATCTTCGGCCAAGCTAGAAGCGACGTGGTTAAGTAGCATTCACGCCGTGCGTTTGAAAGAAAGGTGACAGCTGCCAAGTGAAACTCGTAGACAGGCTCCGGTTCTTCTGTAGGAGTGGCGTTGTGGCGCGATATAAGTATTCGGATGCGCTCCTACACGTCCGAAAGACGGTGGTGTCGCTGACTAGTGACTAGATGTAGACACCTTTTCACAAGCAAGTCGTACTCTCATTGTTCCCGTAAGTTGTGCCTCACTTGAAGCTGGAACTTCAAGTTGGAGGAACTTCTTGGCGCGCTGACTCGGTCACGAGATCGCGTTGTCGCGTTTGATGGGTTCATGTCGAATTCCCACGCCCGGGCCTGATCCCGCGCACCGGCACCCTGTACGTACTCATCAACTCTCCGCGAGTCCATGTCAAAATACCCATAAATCCCGTTCTCTCTACCATCAGTCCGAATACTCGAATGATGACCTCTCAACCTCAATGTACCATGCTGTCTGACTGTCCCCCGAATCCCTTGCACGCCGTACGTGTCTCTCTTACGATACGAAGCTGACATACTGACGAGTACATGCTCAGCATCTCGATCCTATTATGCGAAGCAAAGGTCCCAGAAACCAGCTATGCCGTTCTGAAATCGGCCGGGACAAGCAAGTGCCTCTGTATTGCTACGGGTTTCCCTTCACCATCCAGTACCTCCTCCGCTACGCGGCGAAGCACCACTTCACTGTGGAGATCCCCGAGGAGCTGAGAGACGAGATGTTCTGCGATAGTCTGCCAGAGGTTCTCGACTATGCGGACTTGAAGGATGAACATTTCAATGATCCGGACCTTGCGCTGATGCTCATGTTGGAAGCCCGTCTATATTTTGAATATCGGCTCAGGGAGAAGTGTCACGGCTTTGTGTTCGAACTTAGACGGCCGTTCAGCAATGAGTGGGATCAAATTCTCACCCTTTGGACGAATCGCAACGCCGAGGAACGGTACGCTTTATGGAGTCGTGACTTCGAAGGCATTGTCAAGGTTGTGGAGGAGGAGATGAATGTCGTCCAGGCAGAGGGAAAACGGAGCGAGTTGCGGTGGTGGTATGACTGGGAGAACGATATTGTGCGTAATTTTCTACCGTCTGCTCACTGGTCTCTCAGGCTTGGACCTGATACTGTTTCAGGATTTCGAGAGTCTCCGTCCCCGGTAACCTGCTGTATCGTACCCCGCGCTATGTTCGCACTTCTTCGAGCGTTCTATATACCTTCGGTGACAATAGATCTAGGTGAGTACACGCTACCATGAGTTCCGTGCTGTGACGGGCTTGTTGCGACTTTGACCGCGTCGGGCCTGCAGTCGTCACGGGATCGTGTTGCCACGTATGACGCCCATTTGTCACGTCTCAAGCTGTCTCAGACGACTTGTCCCAAACGCTCACATCAACCGTTCTCGTCACCGTCACTCGGCCCAATCAGACAATGGTCTCTCAGTCTCAATACCCAGGTTAGTTAGCTGACCATCCTCCGGACTCTCAGTGCGCTGTATGTGCTTACCAACGTACCCGGTCCTTGTCCCTAACGTCAAAGGCCTGACGAATCTCCTAGGCCTTCTTTCTCGCCGGTAGCCACGTTCGGAAATGCCATACACGGACGAGATCGCTGTCTTCACCCCAGCAACAGACGCATTCTGCAAGGCAAATAAGTACCAACTGCATGGTCGCGGAGTGTCCAGCGGCTGGAGGTGGTCACGAAGCGGGCGACTAAAGAGGGCCTTCGCGTACGAGGGTGAGCTTGTGTCTCCATCCTTGCATGACTACGACGGTGCTCACGGGAGACCAGTGATGTGAGCGTCGTCATCGACTGCCCATACTCAGGACACGTCGACCTTGCAGTGAAGGACGGTACACAAGCTCTTCTCGATATGGACTGCTACGAAGTCAGCTTGGGCGACACGGCTGGCGCCGGAAACCCGACCACCATTTGTGAGCTTCTCGACCAGATTCTCTCCGACCCCAGCATTCCCGAATCCGTGCTTGCCGTATGTATTGCCCCTTCTTTTGCGACCACTCGCCGTTCTGAGGAAGTGTCCGTCGCAGGGCCATTACCACGACACGTACGGCATGGGCGTATCGAACATCCTCACTTCACTCGACTTTGGTCTACGCACGTTCGACTCCTCCGTTGGCGGCAGTGTTGGTACGACGGCGACAACGGCTTTGTGCGCAGTATCTCATTCTTCCCTTAGCGCTATGCTGACCGGAAGTGCCCTAGGATTTCGAGAGTCTCCGTCACCAGTTGACTGTGCGTCGTACCGTATGCTCCGCTGCCGTAGAGCAGCGGATCTCGCCACCCGTTCTGTGACAAAGCTCATGCTTCCCCGAGCATTCTGTATCCATTAGTGACAATGGAATTCTCCGCATGTCTTCGACGCAGTGCTGCGTACAAGGAATCCGCTTCACTATATGTTGGTGCGAGGCAATTATCCTCCACGATGAAACCTGCCGTTTGCGCGCACATCAACAAGGCTTGAGTACATGTTCTGGATTCCTGTTCTCATTCAACTGTGTTCATTTTGAAATTATTTGTACGCACGCTACACGCTCTCACTTCCCGATACAGGTCGCTGTGACCGTCGGCGCGTGGTACGGAGATATCTCCCACCTCTCCCTCTTCCGGACGAAATGACTCGCCCACGTTCACACCTATCCCTAGAAGAGAACAAAGGGAGTGCGACGATCCTAATACAGGGTGCCTTCTCATGACGGAGCAGAAGGTGAGTCGGATTTTCCACAAGGACAGGTTCTGCTTCGCGATTATCGCTGATGGACCTCGTTGCGTGGGTCCCTCGACGCTCGTCGGGCTCGTGTGCAGATGTTGTGCACGCTCCGAAGCGGCCGTTGTTGGTGTTTACGCAGTCGCTGCACGCGTGGCGGAGAGGTGAAGTGCTAGTACTACGTTGCTGGTTGGACGCGCCGAGAGAGGGAGGTGATGACGAAGACGATCCTCTGACCGCGAGTCGCTCTTCGGTATTCGATCTGTATCGCTCGCCACACGATGTCACTGGTGCAGGTGTCCGAAGTTCCGGACAGAAGGCGTACGCCCACTCAACCAAACACAGGGTGTTTGTATGGTCTCAGACGCCCACCGTCTTCGTCCTCTCCCGCGTGCAGGTGCGTCTGTTCTTGCCTCTGGAGTCTCACCAGCTAAGTCTCCCACATACAGAGCTACCTATTGCATTCTATACCTCCAATACTGAGCAGAGAGCATCTACGACGGCGACCAAGACAAGTCCGACGGGGCCCGCCACAACAGCATCGCCCTCGACCAGTCTCGGAACCAGTTGCCCTGGGCCTCGAGTCCCACCGTCGGACACTAATACCCACCTTGGGCGACTTCTTTCTGGGCGCGCCCCTCAACCAAACTCCGCTGATTATCGCAACCACCATCGAGGGTTCTCGCCCCGGAACAGCCTCGCGCGTGCTCGTCCGCGCGGCGGCCTAGGTGCGATTCGGGGGCGGTGGGGGCAGGAGGGCGTGTGCGGTGACTTGTGTGGCGAGGCGAGACAATTGGAAGAGGGAAGAAGACGGCAACGCTCCAGGACGGATGACGCGGCCTGCCGGGGCTCGGAGGGCCGTGGAGAGGGCGAAATGGATATAAAACCGCCCTGTTGGCCGTCCTCTCTCCCCAGACCCGCCTCCTCTTTCTCCTCCTCCTCCTCCACCACCACCACCACCCGCTCCCTCTCGAGCGTCATGCGACCGGGATAGGTTTGTAACACCATGCGTCGCTTCTAGCGACACCAAGCACCCATGACCAGCAGGGGCGCGACGCGAAAAGGTACGTGGCGACATCGTCCTTCCTCCGCTCGACGTCGCTCAACCCGCTACACAGCCGACAACGCCCCAGGCGCGTCCTCACAAGATCCAGCGTAAAACGTACGTCTCTCTCACGCCCTCTGCCTCACGACGCTTGGATCTGACGACGCTCGTGTTCTAGACCTGCTGGCGGGCGGCGCGCCCTCCGGTCACCAGAGGCCATAAGCCTGCTAACGCCGGGTCGCACGTCCCCTCGAGGGACCTCTGCGGCCCACATGGCCAAGCGGGTAATTGCGCCCAGGCGTCGACGCCGTGCAGCGGCCCGGCCCTCCTCGGAGGCCGGGTCGTGTCAGCCACGGCGTGACCGGGACGAGTACCCGCTCCCCGCCTTCGCCTTCGGGCTTAGGCGAGAATGGGGGGCGGGGAAAGTAAACGACCCCAAAACCTGGAACGACCACGAAAGCGGTACGGGTAGGCGGCGTACGCGCCCATGGCAGGCCACCCAGGCGCCTAGTAGGACGTCTTCGGACGTGAGAACGGTTGTGCCCTGGGGGTGTCCGGCGTCGCGTCGCCAACGCGGGCAAATCCCTCAATGGTACGTCTTTGTTTTCGTCTCTTCGACCTTCACTCGCTCACCTCGCGATTGGATTTAGGCAGGGAGTCCGCACGCGCATCGCAGACGGGGTGGCTCGCTACGGCGAGGGCCACCGTCTGCGGTGTGCATCCCACCCCGCGGTCGACCGCTCCGCTCCGCGCAGATCGCGTGGGCGGAATGAGTTGGTCCCGCGGCGCACGGTGGCGCGCACGTCTTGCACGCTCGGTGGACCGCTGCGTAGTGCGCATCGGGCGCATATTCGCAAGGTAAGGGTCCCGGGCAGATGCGGACTAACCAGTGCGCGCCACTCAGCCCCCTTCAATTTATCATCAACACTCATTATAGTAACAACTTTCCTTAACAACTTGAATACTCGGCGTGAGCGCTCCGCCAACAAAAACCATTATGGTGCGTCGCCTTCGTTTCCTTTTATTTCTCGCGCGCGTTGACGACATCTTAGCTGTGTAAATATGCCTATGCAAGATATCCTATGTGTGTGCCTCAAGATGTGTGAACCGAGCTTCAAGCGGCGCCGAGGGCCAAAGAGCCCTCGGCTCAAATTGCCTTCCCGAGGTACGGTCGGCCGCGTGCGACGGGCGCGCGGCTGTCCTGGCGCAGGCCTCTTCGTGGCCCTCGGGACTAGTACCTGCCTTCGGGCGGGGAAGCTAACGTGCGCCGAAAGTCTTCTCGTTCATCTCACTTGCTAGTATCGCTAGAAATCGCTCGTATGCGTGTCAGCTTCTTTGTATTGATGTCTCTGATAAATCCTTGTTCCGCGTCCGAGTCTATCTTGCGAGTGTAGAAAGCGTGCTTGAACTACGACGGCGTCTGTATCTGTATAAGGCGTGTTGAGGTACCGTCTACGCGGAGCATATGTTAGGGCTTTTCTTCCGTTGATTCATCGCTCTCCGCAAGATGTGCTACGACAAGTGTTCGCTTGTCCGGTGAAGCACGATGCCTCCGTAAGGTTTCAAGCTACTAGAAGTCAGGCGTCCGATGCCCCATTCAACGACGTTGGACGCGGCGGCGCGCGGATGACTATCATGTAGCATGGCACGATGGTGCGTACCGGATTGGACGATGAAAGAGACGTAAATGTCAAGCATCCATTCGGCGATCGCAAATTACAAAGCTTTGACGATAGCAGTAGGCAAATGTTCGTTGCGATACATGTACAGTGTAGATGTCCTGTAGGTCGTGCGTCATGAGCGAGTACAAACGCGCATATAGCCACTCGAGACGTACCTCCGATACCCTCTTGTGCCATCCAAAGCCCACTGGCGACGCACTACTCTTGTCTCTCCAAGAACGCTACGCCCTGCGTGCGTACCTTTCCCATGAAGTTCTCATACCACTTTGAGATCATCCCTATCGGGATCATCACGCTCGCGTTCAACGCCGCCGGGTTCCCATCGACGAAGCTCGAGAGGTAGTTGAACAAGTTCTTCACGATCCGCTCCGCCATGACCGTCGCCGTGAGGACCTTGTTCTCCCCGGGGGCGACGAGCGCCCCGTGGAGAGCCGCGAGCTCCTCTGCGATCGTCGAGAGCGGCTCGATGGAGAGCCCGACGTAGGCCGTCACGTCGTCCCCGCCGGTGTTTGCGCCGGTGAAGACGGCGTGCGCGTCGGTGGTTTGGGGGGCGTAGGTCCCGCGCAGGCGGAATATCGCGGAGGGCTTCTCGTTGGAGAGCCTGGCGGCAGGAGTGGATGGAAGTGGGGGAGAGTTGAGCGTCGCGTCGCGGATGGAGAAGAGGGCGATGACTTACATGCCAAGAAGTTGGAAGCCCTTCCCTGGCCAGTGGAAGTGTACTGTCGCGCCGTACCCATTGGGGAACGGGACTGGGGGTTGCGCGGGAGTGGTCAGCATGCGCTCGTCGGCGTGATGGGCGCCGCGATGGACACGATGACGTACCTGTACCCAGGAGGAACACACATAGGTGGTTGACCGAGCTCGCTGACGGTATTTCAAACACTGCATGCGTTTCGTCTATCTGCTGGAGATTTGTCTGGAGGAGGCGGCCGGCGACCAAGCACCCGAACATGGTTGAATATGTTGGCAGGGAGAAGCGCGACGAGGTGACGATGACGATGCGGGACCAAAGATAACGCGGGTAGTGATAATGTGTGACGAAGACTGCGTTATAAGATGATGTCCTACGCGCGCCGCGTTGCAAAGATCGTTGGCGATGCCGGGTGGAAGTAAAGAGAAAACATTCGAGGGCTTTCGCGCGACATCGTGTTGGAGCGCGACGCGCCGCGAGACCACCGCGCGCGAACCCGCGCTGGCGTCTAAAACTGCCCTACACGCTCACGTGCTCCAGGGCTGCACGGAACTGCAGAGGATCGAGATTCGCTGAGATTCCCACTCCCGAGGCCGCGTTCCTTGTGCGAACGGCTAAGATTCAATCTCTCGCCACCACCATCACGCATCCTTCCTCCGCACTCAGGTTGTTTCTCCTTAGATGAGGCTTACCGCTAGCATTAGCATCTACAAGCCGGAAGCCGGGCGGGTGTTCTTGGATGGTCTCCTCGGTAGTCAACGGCAGTCAGACTAGTTCAGCCTACGAAAGATCTTCCAAGAGACC
Source organism: Grammothele lineata (assembly GCA_002150815.3). Lineage (NCBI taxonomy): Eukaryota > Fungi > Basidiomycota > Agaricomycetes > Polyporales > Polyporaceae > Grammothele > Grammothele lineata. The sequence continues at coordinate 490,939 of NDFF03000035.1, forward strand.
AGAACAAGAACATCGAATGCCGACGGACGCCCGTTCCGACGCATTAATGTGCTTCCAAGGGCCACATGTTCACCGGATGTCGATCAGCACCTCCCATAGTTGAAGCTTTCGCGGGCCAAAGGATCTCATCGTCGTCGTAGATCACCGCCATTCGGGCTCATCTGCATGCCACACCAGCAGTTCCTCCACCGTCTATTAGCGGAATGTGCTCGTCCACCGTGCGCGGATACTGCTCTTTGCAGGAAAGCAGTCTCCGGAGCACCCGGCCCGCAGGATAGCGCTCCGGTGGAATCGGGAATCTGGGATCTGGTCAGTATTTTACGCGGGGACTGTGGGGGTGACTCGCCCCGCCGGCCGTCGTCGCGGACGACGTGGACGCCTGCACCCTCGACCACGACCCTCCAAGAAGCTTCCTGCTGCCGTTTGAGACCAAGGGAGAGGAGATACCCACCGATTATCTAGACCCCATCATCGAATTCCTGTCTGTCAGCTTGGCCGCCTCCCATGATCAGCCTTGTGTCGAGACCCGTAGTACATAACGCTCTCCCCCGCCTGACCTCCACCGCCTCATCGCGCCTCTTTTCCTTCTCATCTCCCACCATGCTCCCCCTCCTCCCCGAAGACCTCAACCCTTCCATCCTCAAAGTCCAGTATGCCGTCCGCGGCGAGCTCGCGATCAAGGCCGAGGAGCACCGCGAGAAGCTCCAGCGGGGACACAAGGACCTCCCCTTCCAGAAAGTCATCTCCTCCAACATTGGCAACCCCCAACAGAAGGGGCTTGACCAGCCCCCTCTCACCTTCACGCGTCAGGTGCGTCGTCCATCTAGTGTTGTTCCCAAGAGGCGGACGTAGACGGAGAATGTGCGCAGGTCGCGGCACTCATGGAGTACCCACCCCTCGCGGAGCTCGTCAAGGGCAAATGGCCGCAAGATGTGCTCGACCGCGCAAAGGAGCTCCAGGAGGAGATTGGGTCCATCGGCGCGTACTCGCACAGCAAGGGCGTGCCCCTCATCCGCAAGAGCGTCGCCAAGTTCATCGAAGGTCCGTCCCGTACCCCCCTCTCCCGCACCCGGCGCGCCCCGCGCTAAATCCGCAGCGCGTTACGGCGCACCTTGCCTACAGAGCGCGACGGGTTCCCGAGCGACCCAGAAGACATCTTTCTCACTGCGGGCGCGTCCGCGGGCGTGTCACTCATCCTCAACGTGCTCATCAAGCCCAACGTGACGGGCATCCTCATCCCGATCCCTCAGTACCCGCTCTACACCGCCACGCTCGCGCAGTACTCGGGCGTCGCGCTCCCGTACCACCTCTCCGAGCCTGAGGGTTGGTCGACCTCGCTCGACGAGATTAAGGCTGCGCTCGCGCGTGCGGAGAAGGACGGCATCAAGCCCCGCGCGCTCGTCGTCATCAACCCCGGTAACCCGACAGGGGCGATCCTCGACAAGAAGACGATGCAGGATCTCGTGCGCCTCTGCGAGGAGCACTCGCTCGTCCTCCTCGCCGACGAGGTGTACCAGGCGAACCTCCACCGGCCAGACACGCACCCCTTCCACTCCTTCAAGCAAGTCGTGCGCGAGCTCCAATCCCCCGTCGCCCTCTTCTCCTTCCACTCCATCTCCAAGGGCGTCAAGGGCGAGTGCGGCCGGCGCGGGGGTTACTTCGAGTGCACGAACGTCTCCGACCCCGTCCGCGCGCTGCTCTACAAGATGGCCTCCGTCTCGCTCTGCCCGCCGCTCTCGGGCCAGATCGGCGTCGACTGCCTCGTGCGCCCGCCCAAGCCCGGGCAGCCGTCGTACCCGCTCTGGCGCGAGGAGACGGACGGGATCCACGCCGCGCTCAGGCACCGCACGCAGCTCATGGCCGCGCGCCTGAACGCGCTCCCCGGGGTGTCGTGCGTCGACTCCCCCGGGGCGCTCTACCTCTACCCGAAGATGGAGCTGCCGGATCGCGCGGTGGAGGAGGCGCGCAGGCAGGGCAAGAGCCCGGACACGCTGTATGCGCTCGAGCTGCTCGACGCGACGGGGATTTGTGTGGTGCCTGGATCTGGGTTCGGGCAGAAGGAGGGCGAGCACCATTATCGCCTCACGTGCCTCTGCCCGGGCGTGGAGGAGTACGTGAGCGCGCTCGAGGGCTTCCACAAGCGCTTCGTGGAGAAGTACGGCGGGTTGTGACGACGGGGCAGGGCTGTTGCTGTACTGTGTGTACTTGCGTAGTTCTGGACGTCTCTGGGCCCGTGCGCGCGGGCTCGGCCGTGCTCGTAGTGGTGTTGTGTGTATGGGAACTAGAAGTCAACACTTTTGGAAATCAAACTACTAGTTGTGTGCTGCGATGCGCACGGGTCGAACCGGACGGACTTGGACTCGCTGGCCATTCGCCCCCGCGTCCGCATCCGCATCCGAGGACGAAGCCTCGGTGACCCCGCGATCTGGAATGCTCAAGTTCGGCACGGAGATCTCCTTTTTCGCGAGATTCCCCCTTTCATGTAGCCTGAAATTAAGGCCTGCCCATCAGACATAAGAATTTGATCTTAAAGACCGGTACCCGCGGCCGGCGAGACGACAGCGAATGGTTACACGCGTCCAGGGGCACATGCATACATAGAGAACAACATTGCTTCGTGACGTTTCGATTACATAACAGCACAGACACTTCGGGTATTCGCGAAGAGAGGAAGACGAGACGAGAGCGCGGAGCAGGGAGGACACGACGAGCGCGACGGGAGCAGACAGCTCATAAGGTGCGCAAGCGCACGTCGCTACTGCTCCCGACGCGCACGCGTGGGGATCTACCGACTGCTGGCTACTTGTACAAGTACATTGGGGCGGACATAGGGCTCGGAGCACTACGAGGCGCGAGGACGACAAACTACTGCTTAGGACGGACGCTAGCTAGACGCTACTACTAGTTGGTCCGATATTGGTTGTGGTCCGTGCCATAAGGATGGCGCGAACCAGGGGAGACAGGAGAAACAGACGAGTGCGAGACGTTGGTATTCAGGCTCCCCATCGACGCGCAGCAGGACCCGACGCCCGCCCCGTCCCCCGTCGCCGAGGGCAGTGGCATGTCGTGCGGGTCTCCGAGCGGTCCAGGGGAGGAAGAGGAAGAGGTGATGCGGGACGAGTGCGAGGACTGCGACGAGGCGCGGCTGACGGACGTGCGCGGCACGGGGAGCGTCGCGGCGAGCCAGGATCCGTCGGTGGAAAAGGAGCCGCCCATCGCGTCGCCCATGCCTAGGCCCCTCGAAGGCGAGCTGGGGCCAGCCATGGAAGAAGCGCCACCGGAGATTTGGTCAGCGGAAGGGTGGCGCTCGCCACAGAAAAAGCCCCTTTCTCCAGATGCGGCGAAGGCCATGGTTCGGCCGGGTCCGTCGTCGGGGAAGTAGCCGCTACAGCCGCTGGCGCACGGGCAGAACCCGGGTTGGCAGTGACAGTGGCCGTTGCAGCGGTCGTTGGCGGCCATCCTCGGCGGCTGGGACTGGGCTGGGCCCTGCGTGCTGAGGAAGTCGTTCCACATGCTGATGTCGTCCATCATGGCGGGGTCGAAGCGGATGTCCGGTTGGCTGAGGCTCGACGGAGGAGAGAACATGGGGAGCGGCGAAGACTGCATTGTGGTTGAGGTGAGGTCGGGCATGGAAGACACTTGGCGAAGCCAGGCGTCGATGTTTTCCATCGCGTTCGCGTCGTACACAGTCCTGGCCGTGTTAGTCGCCATCGCCGTGAGGGAGGTGATGTTGCATTCCAGACAGGCGACGCAAGTGGCCGGGTTAGTGCAAGTGGCGGAGGGATCGGCGTTCGGCCCGTTATGTTCGATGCAGCCGGGACAAGTGCAAGAGGATCCGCATCCACAGCGGGGAGGCGACGGCGAAACGGGAGAGGCAGGGAACATGGAGCTGTCCCGCCCGACGGACCAGTCACCGTACCTGCCGTCCGCACCTGCAGCGAACTCGAGAAAGCTCGGTAGAGACGGCGGAGGGCTGCCGCTTAGAGATGAAGCGTCAGGAGGTCGGCTTTGCTCGTACGCTCGTCCGTAGGGGCTGTAGAATGACTGTCCGTGGCTGGGTAGACGGTTGGCCTGGGCCACTGAGGGGTCATGGGACGTGCGAGAAGGGGAGCCAGGACGCTCTGGCGGCGGCTTAGGGAGAACGGGGCGCTTGTTACCGGCGTGAGCGTGAGCGACCAGAGCAGCAGGCCGAGAGAAGGTTTCGCCCTGAGGCGCAGCATTGGGGGAGGCTTCAGATCCTCTGCGCGACGCCGACTTGGAAGGACGCTTGCCGCGTGCGCGGGGAGTCCAGCAGGTACAAGACGCGCTGTCCGCGCACGTGCATGCGGGATCTATCGTGCACATGAGCAAGGTCCCAAAGGAGGATTTAATAATCACTCACTACTATGGTCCGAGTCGGACTCGGAGAAGGGTTGGGACGCAACCGACGCCTCCAGCAGCAGCTCTTTAGGCAGCCCACCGGGAAACGCGGCGCGGGCCGAAACCTTTGAAACAGCTGGAAAAGGAACGAGGGAGACGACCTTAAAGGTCAGACAAACGAGGACGGGGTAGAACGCGGTATTTAAACACACCTTTGCCCGAGGCGCTAGGGGCTCCGTCGAGGGAATCTTTGCTTTCACAGACACATTTCACGTGGATTTGGCGGGTCTTCCGGAGTTCGCGGCAGTGTTCGCACTGGGTTACAGGACGGCCTTTCTTCTTGATTTCGAAAAGGGGACGGTCGGTGTGTCGGCAGGAGGAGGAGCGGTGACCTTTGATGCAAGTTTCACTGCCGAGTACGTTTTAGCGCACGTAATTGCGTCATAGAACGCGGGGAAAGTCCGTACCAGGCGTATTTCTTGTCGCCAACGAAAACCTAGAGAGGCATAAAATGAAAATGAGGTGATGAACATGTAGTATAAAGGTGACGACGTGCCATAGCTGGGGGATGGGGACGAGGATGATTGGTCGAGTGTAGGCGGGTGTGTGTATATGCGGTTAGCTGAGAGGAGGAACGCCCCGGACGCGCTTGCAGCGCCCGCGACGCGAGCGTGCGTTATTGCGAAAGGGAGAACGCTGCGATGATGAGCTTTTGAGTAAACACCATGGGCAATGCAGACGAAGGGGAGAAAAAGAGATTGGGAGCCCTCGTCGCCGCCTCCGCCCATGCATATATCCCGACCCCGGCGCCACCGCAACAAAACACGGGTAAACTCGGTGACCGGTCCGTGTGACAGCGTGATAAGTCACGGCCAGCCCCTAAGTTCGCGAGTGGCAATATTCGCTCTCTCAACCCCCAGCGCGAGGCGTGTATCATCCAGATGGGCCCGGGGGCCTCCAAGAATATCAGAATCCGCCCCTGTGGGATACCTCGCGCTCGCCTGTATCTCCCACATCTACCCCTCACCGTGCGGCTGCTGCCCTCGCTCCCGGGCCTGCCCTGCTCATCTGCGCTCCTCTACAGCATCCTCGGGAGAGGACGTCATAGCTAGGGACCGGCCACAGTTCCGCCACGATGTGGATGCGGAATGCACGCGGTGGAACGCTCCGGAGTCGTCGGAGAACTTCCGCCAGTCCGCGAGATTCGAGCACTGTCGAAGAGACGGTTCTGACGGCAGACTGAAAGCGCCCCCACGAGGCCCTCTCGCTTCGCACCGCTGCATTCAACCCCGCCCGAACGTGCGTTTCTCGCCCAGAGCGTGCCAGAGATAGCTGCGCGGGCGGTGCATGCTCTACCACGATAGGTAGCATGGGGCCACTCTGGCGTGCGCAGCGTGCTGGTCTCTCGGAAGGCCGTACGTGAACCGATCTTCGCTAGTTCCACTGCCAGCATGCGCGCCGTACTCCGAAGAGCCCGGTGACCTCTATGACACCAACGCGCGACGAGGGCCCTGGCACCTGTAGCACCCCCGGGAGTGTGTGGGCGCGTACTCTCGGAGAGAGAAGCCTTCCGGGGGATTCAGAGTTCAGCGCGAAGACACGGAGCCCGGATCGTTGTCCAGCCTAAGATCGACGAAGCAGAAGGCCTTCCCGAGGGACAAAGATGCGTCCGCTGCGGAACGTCACCCGTTGCGTCCGAAGTGCCTGCTCGCTCGCGGTGGACGCGTGCTCGCGCGATGCGGAACAGCGTCCCCCGGGCGTCGTCGCGTCTGGCGAAAAGAGCGCAGAGCGCGACGGCAATCGATAGCGAGGCGGGACTCGGCCGCAAGCACCATTGCGCCCTCCGTAGGCTCGTCCCCAGCCGGTTCGGCGTGATGGGAAATTCAAGCTCAGTCGAGGACTCCTGAGCTAACGCCGAACCGGCTGGGCAAACTCGGGGCCTCAAAGGGGGGTCGTGACCGTGAGAACGGACACTTAGAATCTGAACGCGCTCGTCACTTGGGGCGGAGGCATGCGGGCGATATCGAGGAGAGAGTGGGGCGTTGTATGTGCTCGCGAATGGAAATTATACATTATGGCGTGCTAGCGAGATCGTCCATATCGAGGGCGACGTCATCTGCGGTCTCCAGGGTAAAAAAACCCTCATCCCAGTCGATTCCCGAATCCATGTCTCTCCAGAAGTCGAGCTCCTCTTCGGAAGGGCCCTCGAATGAGATTGCAAGGTCCTCCTGCGCGTTGGGAGGGTCATCGGATGTTGTCTCTGGGGCTAACAGCAGATATCAGAGGCTGCGCGAGGATCTCAAGTGTCATGAGACCGACCTTGCCCGCTGGCTGTCTCGGAGGTCAAATGTGCCGTGGCTGCGCTTGCTCGTTCGCGGGAGGTCGGCACATCATTGCATTGCCCAGTCGCGTGTTCGACGTAGGGCTTCCCGAGGATAGGTGTCATGCGGCATCGCGCTTGCAACCGCCGCAGCGCAACGTTGAACTCTTGCAACGGGCCTACTAATTGGTCCCAACCGAGCCCAACGGCATTGGGAACGACGGGCTTGTCGTCATCCACAGTGCGGCCGAGCTGGGGTGTGTAAACGCCTTTTTCTGCGAGGGAGTGCATCAGCTCGTCGATGTCACGGTCAAGGTTTGGGGTGGTGTGCTTAACACCCTGGCGTGCACCAAGATCGTCGTTGATCTGGTGGGCGAGACGCCGTAGGATATCGACACATGGTGACACCATTGACAGCCATTCCCACGAAGCGTTGCTACCGTGGGCCTTGTAGATAGTCTGATGCGAGGTGATAAGCAGGGAGTTAGACGTCGGACACTGGAGGACGTACCTTGATCCAGAAGTTGAGGTGTTCCTGCATAAGGTCTACCTCAACCCACGCCTCTGGCTTACCCGTCGGATTAATGAGCCAATTGTTGAGAACGATGCGCCTGCCAAACAGAGGCAGGATCAATCAGAGAAGAGAAGCCAGTCAGGGAGACAACATACCGTATACCTTCAGGCCAAGCATGCTGCATGTTATGAAGCAAGTGAAGCATTTCGTAGGCGTACTTTGTGCGCTTGCTGCCGCGATACGAGAGCGTCCAGAGCTTGAGAACCGTGAAGACCCGGCCCGAGTCCCCCGCCTTGATGCCGTCGTTGAACTCGCGCAGAATGAGTGCATCGCGCAAGAAAAGAACCGCGTTTTCGAATACCATGTCGCCGGTGGTAGGAGGCTCGTCAAGCGGCCAGTCACCACTGGTGCCACTAGTAGCTCCCGGCGCCGATTTTGCACCGCCTTCGTCTTCGTCGGAGTCGACGCCATCGATGTCTGATTGTTGCTGGCGAAGCTCACGCATGCGCTTCTGTCGGAGGCGATGAGCGATGTCTGCGTTGGCATATTGGGAGACAATAGTCTTAGCGTGCGCGCACAGACTGTCCAGGGTGGCCACAGACGCATATGCGTCGAGGGAGTCATGGCCGCAGACAAGTTCAAGGCAATGCAACACACGCGCATAGAGCGAGACAAAGATCAGGTCGCGCGACGTGCGGAATGGCGGAGGGGAAGTGAGAACAATGGGCTTACGATCCAACCGGGGGTTGTGGAAGGCAAGCGAGCCGGGGTTGCGTAATGAGCCGTAGTGAAGTTCAAGGAGGCCATGCGTTGCCGCCATCTTGTAATGGAATAGTCCCGGCATAGGAACAGCCCACAGAAGAGATTGCGCGAAACTGTCGTGGCCGGCGCGGTTGGTGAGGAGAGAGCGTATGCGTGAAACTGAGAGCTGGTCACCGCATAGAAGTCTGACGTATCGTGTGAAGTCTGGCGCCTCCATATCCTCACGGAGGACCGAGAATATCTCGTTGAGGACATCGGCGTTGCCTGTGGTGCTGGACTCGTCGATATTCATCGCTGGAAGAGGCATAATGTCGGTTTTGTGTAGGGGAATCTTGTCCGAGGTGACGGGCGTGGAGGCGAGGACATCTTTGCGGAATTTTGAAAACCTATCGCCGCCGTAGTTGACGATAATGCGCAGGACGGTGTGTTCGAGACGTTCCGTTAGAGCTCGATTCTCGTCTGGGGTGAGGAGAATGTCGTCAATATTGAGCTCGGGCGCGGACGTGAAGGACGCGACAAGTTTGTCGGTCCGCATGCTCTCCTCATCTGCGCCATACAGCTCGAAGACAGTAGCACAGGTCCCGTTTTGCTGCGAATCTTTGCGTCCTAGAACTTGCTCAGCGATCTTGAAGACGAGATTGATGTTGTCCCAGATGTACGCGAGGAACGAGATGTCGGCTAGTTCACGTGCCTCGCCTAAGCACGCGTCGGCGAGCTGCCTGAGAAGTCCGGGCGAGCACCGAGTCTTCTTCTTCCTCCCTTCATCGCTCTCGCCGCTCGACGTCCCGCGCTCGGTCTGTGTGGCACCTGGACGCGTGGCCGCGGGGCGTTGCTCATTGCCAGCTTCGCTTCGACCGTCATGAATCTCCTCCGACACGCTCGCTTGCGGTACAGCCTCCGCGGTCACAGCGTTCCCCTCGCCTCGCCTTCCATCTTCACTCTCGTTCTCGCCTCTCCCTCCACCATCGCTCTCGTCCTCGCTCTCGCTCTCAGCATCATTATCCGTGTCGTACATGGCAAGATTCGTGGTGGTTTGATGTTGAGGTACGTCCATGTCCTTGTATGGGCCCGCAGTATCAGGAGGGACATTGCAGGCAGGGGGCTGGTGGTCAGGGCGCACGGGCACCGAGCTGGAGGAGGCAGAATTGGATGCAGGAATGGTGATATTCGAGGCGGCAGGACGGTCTGAGGAAGGTGCGGAAGGTGGTGGTGTAGGCAACGACTGGGTCTCTGCGTCTTCGCGGTTACTACCGGTGAGCGTTGGGTAGCTGCTGGTAATGCCGAGATGCGATAGGACACTGATAACTTGACGGCGGGCTCCTTCTGCATAGGAGTACAAGCCGAGGACATGGCGTGCATAACTGTTCTTCTGGCTACGCGCGGTGAGGCCGAGTAGTGCTTGTGTGGTGATCAACTGTTTGATAGTCAGCTCGACGTTTATATATAGGTAAGCCCTCACGTACGGTTTGTTTGCGCCGCACAGATTGCTCTGACATCGTCTTTTTCTGCTCCGTTGTAGTGCTGAAGGCAGTCAACACTTTGATGAGCGTTGGACAGTACTCAAGCAGCTTTTCGTGGAGGCGAGAGAGACCGAAGTTGAGGACAAAGGTACGATCCATCTGCATCTTGCGAGACTGGAGGAACCCAGCAGTTGTGGCCGCGTTCCCCTCTAACTCCATGATCTGCGATGTGTAGTTGACAGCCCAGTCATGCACGGTCTTCCGTCCTGAATCACTGTTACCGGCTGAGACCCACCACGATAGGATGTCCGAGACCCGTCCAGGCATGGAGAAGAAGCCCCGCCATCGTGCAGTCCCTTGCGCATTCTTCGGATCAGAGACGAAGTGAATGAGATCACCAAATGTAAGTCCCTCGTCTTCCAAGCGTGCTAGAACCTCCGTGCATATAGTACGCTCACGTTCACGACGCTCCTGGGCTATGGCAGCTTCCGCAGCTGCACGATCAGCGGCTCGCTTCTCCTCTCGACGCCGCACACCCTTGCGAATGGCATGGGACCTGTCAATGGTGGGCGAAGAGCACTCCAAGATGGACATCTCCGAAGGGGGCCTGGGGTCGAGGTTGGGCAGTGTTTCGTCTTCATCCGTAGGGTCCTCGTTGACGTCGTCCAAGGTACGTGCTTTCAGCCCGGTTAGTCGCCTATTGAGGAGAAATGACGTTGGAAGGACGATGTTAGGGGCTCGAGAAGCGGGAGAAGGGCTGACAGGAGGTGTTGGAACCGGGGAAGTGAGAGGGCTGAGTGTGAAGAGGTCACCCGCCTCCAGGGCTGCGTCTAGGGAGGGGAGTGTATGAGAAGGGCCCCGAGAATTGTTGGGTGGCAGTCCCGCTGGCGTAGGGGAGGAGAGAATATCGCCAATAGACACTGGTGAGTATGAATTTTCGTTCGGAGGGTCCATGAGACTGAGTATTTGGCAGGATTTAGGCGTTCTGAGAGTGTAGAGTAGATAGACAGCAATGGAGAAAATTGTGATCGAGGCCAATGCACCATGCTGGGCTCGATCACTCGTCCCGATTGCTCCTCTCAACCAGACCACGAGCCTCCTCCGCCGTCGTCCGTCTGCAGCGAGAAGATGGCAAAACGACCTTCTCCTACCGCCAAATCTCGCTGGAGCAGCACTCGAGCGCGTCCAACACCACCTCGTCCTCTGCTCACAACTGAAGATGTCGAAAAGCTGAAGGGTCTCATGCGCGAGCGCTTCAAATGGGACAACGATCCGCGGCCATTCCAGCTCGAGGGCACGCGCGCACAGCTCGAGGGTATTGACATGATCATTCAAGCACCCACTGGATCCGGGAAGACGGCCGTGGCAGCAGGGCCACATGTGTGGGAGGCGTGTTCAGGAAAGATCACGCTCATGGTGTGTCCGCTGCTAGCTTTGGAGGATGAGATGGTAGGTCTATGAGTAGTCTGCGATTTTTCGTAACATACAGCTGGTCTCATCCCGTCTATAGGTGGAAACATTTCGCGACGAGTTTGGCTTACGCGCTATAGCAATCAATAGCTCCACGGGTAAGCTAACGAAAGAGCGTGTTAATGTGAGTCCTCAATGGTCCAACGAATCGCTTTGACAAGTGCAGCTGTCTCACGTATCGCATAGGATATAACCGCTGGTCAATATCAGATCATATTGATATCACCCGAGATGCTTCAATCGCCCGCCTTCGTCTCGCGCGTCATGCGCAAGCCAGCATTCACGCGCCGTGTCCTATCTGTTGTGGTGGACGAAGCTCACTGCGTGTCGCACTGGGGTGCGGACTTCCGCAAGAAGTACGCAAGCCTCGGCACGATCCGCGCGTTCCTCCCGCGCGCAACCCCTATCATTGCAGTAACGGCCACCCTCACGCCCCGCGTTCGGCGTGACCTCCATCGGATACTCCACTTCCCCCGCACAGGCAGTCGTTTCGTCAATCTCGGGAACGACCGACCTAACATCTCGATTGTGGTCCGAGCTTGTCAGCACCCACAAAATTCGTACGCAGATCTCGATTTCATCCTCCCAGCCTCTATCGGCTCTGCTGGCGACATTCCAAAAACGTATCTCTACGTCGACGACATTCGCAAGGGCAACGAGATCATCGACCACCTCAACGATCTCTTGACCCAACGAGCGCCTGCGCTTGCCAGCTGCGGTCTCATACGACCCTACAACGCCACCATGTCTCACGAGTATCGACGGGCGGTCATGGCCGCCTTTCGAGCTAACCCGAGTCCGGCTGAGCCTGAGCCCCCGAATGAGCAAGATGCGCGGCCAGAGGAATCAGGACCGCCAGTGGCAGAACCGCCTAGATCGCCAAAGCAGGCTGAGCCTCCAGATGCAACCGATGAGAGCAACTCAGACACAACCCCCGGGCCGTCGTGTGTCCGAATACTCGTCTGCACTGATGCTGCAGGAATGGTGAGCTAACCCTCATTCTATTAGCTAACTTGGCTGGGTGCCGGAGATGCACACACGTTCCTATTGACCAACTGTCTCTCTTTTCACTTACCAGGGATGCAATGTGCCTGACGTCGACCTAGTAGTTCAATGGATGCTACCAAAGACACTGTCCAGTTTTATCCAACGCGCTGGTCGAGCTGCGCGTGCACGGAAACGCAAAGGGCTCGCCGTTCTGATCGTGGAACGGTCGGCGTACTCCGTGGACCTGCGCGCTGAGCTAAGCGACGAGGATGCCCAACCGAAAGTGAGCTCTCAAGCGGCAAGGAACACGAAAGGCCGTGGCAAGCAACGCAAGGCTACATTGGGCAAGAAAGCGACTACTAAGGACTACGCCAAGGAACACGGTGTCAATCGCGGCAGCACCAAGGGCGAAGATGCTGTCTGGTCGACGGCGCAGCCGCCCAGACTAGATCCGGACGCGGCCGACGAAGGACTGCTTGCATTCGTCCAGGCGGTGACCTGTCGTCGAAAGATATGGACGAGCGTGTTTGAGAGTACCTCTCAAGGTGTGTGGATCCTTCAACTGCTGTGCAATTGTCATGGATTAGTTAACCTATGCACTGTGTGACAGACCTCGAACCCGGCGTAACGTGCTGCGATATTTGTGACGCGACACTCTTCGACCGCTGCCGTCCAGGTCAACGTCCCCGAGCCGTCGCCAAGGCGAAACTCCCTGACCGTGGCCGCCCCGACTTTGACGCTATGTCTGCTCTGGAGGACTGGCGTGACGGCGTTTTCAAGCGCGATCACGCGAACTCTCAGCTCGACGCCAGCTGTATCTTGAGCGACGCCATAATTCGAAGCCTTGTCTCTCTAGGCCGCCTGTCTCCAGCGCAGATTGCGGCGCTCCTGAGTACCTCATGGCTGTGGTGGTCTCAGTATGGTGAGGAACTTACTGCGTTTCTCAGCTCTCTCTCGATCGAGTACAAGCCTATCCCAAAGAAGAATGCGAAGACCAGCTTTGTTCTCGAGGTGCTCGGTATGGGGCCACAGTCTACTCAGGGGCCAGAGGCCCACCGTGAGGCTGGGGGCTCCGACTCCGTGTCACCAGCCCCTCCCTCAGGTGATCCTCCCATTCAGAGCAGAGCCCCCGGGTCCGGTCCCGCCCCCAAACGAACAGCGGAAAGTGCAGCATCTGAGGCACCTGCGGGACAGACGAAGCGACCTCGCTTGAGCCATCCCGGGCCGCCTGGGCGCCCACATCCTGTAAGTCATCCGAACTTCTACTATATCCCCTTTATTGACCGCGCACTTATGACACAGATCAGCGCTCATGATACGATGGCCGCGCAAGGGCCGCCAACGTCTGTCATGGCTTCCCCAGCGGTAGGGGAGGGTCTAGAAGAGGCTCTACTATCGACGTATACGGCTCAGCTGCCCATGCCTTCGTTCAACCCAATGACACCGGGTGCTGCACCATCAACCTCCTATACCCCCTCGTACATGCCGCCCGTGCATCCACCCAGTACTCCAAATCCCCGCCAGCATGCCCATCAGCCAGGACTGTACCAGATGCCTTCGCCTACACCATACCATGGAGCTCAGGTCTATTCCACCCCTGGCTCGTTCCCACACGGGTATTTTCCACACTACTCTCTCATGTACGCCTATCCGCCTGCATACACTTCGTACCCCACGACGCCCGGTCCTTCACATCCCGCACATCCGCCTTATCCACCACCCGCGCCCCCTAGTAGATAGGTTTGCCAGCATTCTAGTATTCAAACCCACATATCATCGCTCGTCTGCATATATATGGTTACTATCAAAGTATATATACGTCTTCAGGAGCACAGTGTGTCCGCAGGCCGCCTAACTTCGCGCGCCCTCTACGGCGCTTGTAGAGAGAACTCGTTCAGATTCTAAGTGTCCGTTCTCACGGTCACGACCCCCCTCTAGGGCCTTGAGTTTGCCCAGTCGGTTTAGGGAGCTAGCCCAAATTCACACTCCGCTGATCCCGCCCGGCCTGTCCCGATTTGGGCTGCTCCCTAAACCGACTGGCTTGCGAGTCTACGCCCTCCGCTCCCCGGTCCGCGCTGTGGCTCCCCGCAGGGCAGTGCGGCGGTGACGACGCGGAGCGCGCCAGGAGATCGGAGGTCACCTCCGCTAGTGCAGTTCCGCCGTTCGAGAAACAAACGGTGTATCGGGGCGATCGATGTCGACATGAAACAGCGTGGCGGCGACGACAACGTGTGCCCGGGAGGCGACCCATTTTCAATGCGCGAGTGCGAGGGCTCGCCACCTCTCCTGTCGTAGCAGGTGAAAACAGAAAAAGGAGGAAAGACTTACCTAGGCTCGAGCCCTCCTTTTACACTTGCTTGAGCGGAGGTTTCGACATCTTGATGGCGGGGTAGTCGATAGCCACTAGTGAGAGCAAGAGGGTGAGGACTCGTCGTTCGCTATGTCCTCCGTCCGCTTTTAAACCTGGTCCATGATGCATCGCTTGGTCCGACGTCGATGTCCGGGTAAACCATGGGCGTCCTCCAGAATGATCTGTGGCCACGCGCGTGCGCACGGCCTCGGGAGACCCCGAATGCCCGTCACGGTGCCAGGGCTCTGGCGCTCAAGAGGTGCCAGAGGGTGCGACCCACGCGCCTATCTTCTCCTTATTTCCACGTCACGTGAAAAGATCGCTCGAGACTCGGCGCCAAAAAGTTCTGCGTGCGCTTGCTCACCGGAGGCTCCAGTGCAGACACACTCTTCCTCCTCCCTCCCCATGCCTGACGCCTTCTTCGCCTCCTCCAAAAACCGCAAGCGCAAGCGGTCAAACACACGCGATGCAGGGCCGTCATTCAAGAAAGTAGCGCGCGCCGGCGCGAAGGGCAAGCACGCCCAGAAAAGTGCGGCGGCGACGAAGAAGCGGCCGTCCGCCGCGGATGAGGAGCTCTCGGATGAGACGCAGGATGACGATGAGCGGGATGGCATTGACGAGATGGACTTGCGTGCGCCGGATGTGGACCCGGATGCGTACGAGAGCGGGGAAGAGGACGAGGACGAGACCCCCGCGCAGAAACGGCTCCGGCTGGCGAAGATGTACCTGGAGGGAGTAAAGCAGGGGCTGTCGTTAGGTGGGTTTCCTCGCATCGCGATCCAGTCTTGTCTTTAATGTCTGAGTGTGCAGCGGACGGAGAGTTCGACGCCGCGGAGATCGACCGCGAGCTCATCTCTGCGCGACTAAAACAGGACGTGATGGAGCACTCCGGCAAAGTGCATTTGTTCGTCGCGGACAGCGTAAGTCCCTCCTTACATACACACGCCGCCGCCTCTGACCCTCGCCCAAACGCAGTATGACCTCTCGCGGCCTCCACCTTCCATACGCACCAAGCGCGCACACAAATATTCCGTCACCGCCGCCGTCGCGTCCCACGATGCCCGCTGGCTTTATACCTCCGGCAAGGAGGGCATGATCATCAAGTGGGACTTGCACACCGGCAAGCAGGCGCATACATTCCACAAGCTGCGCGCGGATAAGGGCAAGGGCAAGTCGCGCGACACCGGTGCTGGAGAGTTGCAGGGGCATACGGACGAGGTGTGGGCACTCGCGCTCAGCCCGGACGGGCGATATCTGGCAAGTGGCGGCAAGGATCGACGTGTAGGCGTGTGGGATGTGGAGAAGGACGCATGGGTGAAAGGCTTTGGTGGTCACCGCGACTGCATTTCGGTGAGTGCTCCTACTGGTGTTCGCTCTTGGGTAGCGTTCGTGTATGGGTGGTTCCGACTGAATGGTCCAATTTACTGCGTAGGCGCTAGCATTTCGAAAAGCACCACCTAGTCTGCAGACCCCAATACAGCTCTACTCAGGATCCTATGACCGGACGCTGAAGCTGTTCGACCTTTCGACCATGGGTTATGTCGAGACGCTCTTCGGACACCAAGCTCCTGTACTGGCCCTTGACACACTCCGGCATGAGACTGCTGTCAGTGTCGGCGGACGGGACAAGACAGTACGCTATTGGAAGGTGCCGGAAGAAACTCAACTGGTGTTCCGAGGTGGTGGAGGAAGCAGGTGGCACGACGATCTCGACGGGATGGACGATGGGGAAGATGAGGCGCGCGGAGCGGAGAAGAGCGGGAAGAGTGGCGAGAAGTTCGTCGAGGGCAGTATCGAGTGTGTCGCAATGATCGACGAGACCACGTTCGTCAGCGGGGGCGATAGCGGGTATGTTCTGCGTCTTCTTCGTCCCCTCCAGCCTCCCTCTCCCCTCTCTTCTCCCGCTATACCTGTTCCTTCGCCGCGCTTCTCCCGCACGGCCCCGAAGCTGACCCCAGAATCCGCCCACAGGTCCATCTCCCTGTGGTCTTCCCAGCGGAAGAAGCCCGTCTTCACCCAAGCGCTCGCGCACGGCGTCGACCTCTCGCACGTCGACTCGCCCGATGTCGCCACCGTGCGCAAGCCGCGCTGGGTGACCGCCCTCGCGAGCCTGCGCTACTCGGACCTCTTCGCGTCAGGTACGTCATCTCCACGTGCTCGCCTCGTGTCTGCCGCTCGCTCACCGCGCGCTCCCATGCCCGCAGGCTCGTGGGACGGCGAGGTGAAGCTGTGGAAGCTCGACCGGAAGCTCAAGGCGTTCGAGCTCGTCGGGGCGATCCCTGTTCTTGGCGTTGTCAACTCTCTCCAGTTCGTCTCCCCATCAAAGGAGTTCTTCGCTGCCGCCGCGTGGGCGGCCCCCACCCCTGAAGAGGGCACAGACGAGGGCGAGAACGCGAACGGTGTGGCGCGGTTCAACAGGGTTGTGGCGAAAGCGGGACCAGCGCAGGCAGTGTTGCTCGTCGCGGGTGTAGGCCAGGAGATGCGCGCGGGGCGGTGGGTGTGCAGGAAAGGCGAGGGGCACGTCAACGGCGCGGTCGTGTTTGCCTTGCACCCTCGGACACCATAGGCACGGCTGACCCCTGTGTACTTATCACTCTCCCTGCGACGAGTCTATTGGTGGATCAAGCGACCCCAAGTTTGACTGCCCGCTCGCAGCCTGCCTTGAACGCTGCGAACGTGCTTCTATGCCGTAAGGCAGGAGACGGACATTCACATCCATTTCAACGAGGTCGGGTTTAGCGAGCAGCATCACTAGGACGAGGATTAGGTGAAAGTAGCCTATTGCAACTCGTGAGATATATGTAGAAGATAGTACTGCCACTCGACCTGCGAGACAAACACCGGAACAAGCACGTATCGCAGTCCCAGAGCACGGAGTCTTCTGAACATGCCTATGGAGGGTGCCCAATTCTTCATGATCAGCCGCTCAACGGTGTGACCGGACTCAACGACAACTGTAGCAAAGTCACCAGGCCATTGCCAATCTCGCGTTATCACGAACGATCCCTGACCACCAATCAGTTTAGGCGGTTTCGTTGCTGGAAAACCATACCGCTGTTTAACTAGTGATGTCGTGGACTGCGTGACAGGATGCTCACCTATCCAAGACTTCAGTCTGCAGTTGGGCAGGACGATGCCTTGCGTAGTACTTGAACGCGGAAAACCCGTCCTTCATGTCCTTGTACAACTCACACAACAACTCCGTCTCCGGATGTGCCGCTGATGGCGGATACGAGTAGAAGCTGTCAGGGGTTTCCCTGCCTGAGTCTGACGGGTGGTACTCGACGACCTTCTGGAACGCGTCGCGCTTCCAATCGCGCCAACCGAGGGTGTCGTTCGGAAGGAGGTGGTCGAGTCCGCGCTGAAGGTGCTCACGCAAGTTCGCAGAGGCGGCATCTACTGATTCTGCTCGTCTCGGCGTGGTGCTGCTCCCCGCCTGCCCCTGAGTAGCCGCGCCCTGCGGCGTGGCAGGCGTCTCGGAGAGCACAAGGAGGGCGAAGATAGTGGCGGCAGTGCGCGTCCTGAACGTATAGCGCACCATGGGCGGGCTGCCGAGGATGGTATCGATGAGCATCTTGCGTTGGATGCCCTTGCGGTCGAGCCTTGCGGTAAAAACGTTATAAAACCAGGAGAGTTCGAGGGTGCCCAGGAACGCCGCTTGTCCCAGTGTCGATCCCTGTGAAAGCAGTACCACCTGTATGAGGGATTGGAGGGAGAGCAGGAAGGAGGATAATCCAACGTAGTACGGATGGTCCAACGCGAGCGAGAACCTGCCGCGCGTGACGACGTTGATGGGACCCTCGAGGCCTTTGAGAACCATGAGATGGTTGTCGTTGTCCAGTATACCGCGGCATGCACAAGGTGAACCTGTTGTAGCAATTGGGCGTTGGAAGGTCAGGTGACCGGAGCCAATATACCAGCTGGAGATGCCGTTGGAAAGCATGCCCAGAAGGATCGCGGAAAAACAAGCCCAATCCCCGACGAACACCCAGCACGCGATGCATGCCCCCACTGACCCCATGACGGTCAATAGTATCCCAATGAGGCTCGACCTTCCCCTAATTCCACCGACCTTAGTCGATAGCTCGACTCGGAGCGTGGAGGAATGCACTAGTTCTGAGGGCTCGTTGTGTAGGTGAGCTACTGTGACATCGACTGGCAATGCCTTGTGATATCCTTTTGGAGGCTCGTACCAAGGCTGTTCTTTTGGAGGCTTCAGTTCCTTGCAGGCGTCGGCAAACAAACTTCCAGTATGACCCGTCTGGTTTATGGTAGTTCCAGATGTTATGTCGCAGTAATGAGGTCCTGAGGCACCATCGAACCCGAAGAACTCCGCGGGTTCAACTCTCGGTCCCAGTGCAAACATGTCATTGAATGCCCGCGAGGAACCAAGCGGACCGCACTGTTTTGCTACCTCGTAGCTGCCGGCGCTGTTGTACCAGCTGAGTCCCCGCCGGCGGCCGTTGGGGTAGTACACAGTTGCCATGGATTGGACAGCAGTGTTCCCACCGAAAAGGCTTGCAAATCCAGAAATATTGAGGTCTATCATTTGGATTCCTTCGAAGGGAAAGGTCGGAGAAATCACTCTGAAGACAAGAATTAGATCGATCAGTGTGCCATGTTTGCGCTATGTATGAAAACCTAACCGTCAAAGGAAAGACGTAAGTCTCGGGGTGGGGGACTAGGCCGGGGTAGGGTCTGGAAATACCTTTCCACCCGCAGACTCTTATACCACCATGAACGAACAACAGTTATACACGCTGCAAGAGCGTTGAGCTAGCGTTGCACTTACTAGTCGAGTGTTGAGCCAGGTTCGCAGGTGCTGAACAGGCATGGTGGATCGCGTCTACAGTGTGTTGTCTATATGGTATATGAAGGTTACGGCAAGTTACAGCTGGCAGTGGCATCGGCGCTCGCGGTCACGGTTATGGTTTAATCTACATATGTACCTACAGCTCGCCGATTTAGGCTTCCAGTCACCCCACTCGCAAGAAGTCCACACGCCTTCCGAACACGGGGACGAGGGAGGCGCACGCGAGCCGAAAATTTCTAGTTGTGGACTCAAGACTCGGAGGAGCGGTGGCGTCGACGCATCCCCTACGAGCCCGCTCGTGCCCCCGCCCGAAAAGGCAGGTCTGATGCATCCGGGCCACGCGGCAGCTGCGGCGCCGTTGCAGCCGCCCGCCGACGGCACGCTCCAGGCATTCCATATCATTTAGACGCGCGCCAGAGTGAATCATGTATCACAAACGCATAACGCACCTCTTCTGAAGCGTACACCGTGTCCTGGGGCGTCGCATGTCGAAGACCTTCGCGCGAAGGGAGTTCAGCGATGACGAACGGTGGCGATGCTTTTGGGCGTCAGCCCATTGATCGCGTCGTCCTCCTGGCGCTTGACTAGCGAGCAAGTCTCCGAGGCCTTGAGTCCGCAACATGTGCGAAGACGGAATTAGACATACGGACGCGCCGTCGGTATGTTTCAGGAGTACCACAATAGTGTATAGGTTTTTCTAGAAAGAACATGCAGAACTGCTCCCGCGAGAGCTCAGCTGTCTTGTAGGAGTCAGCTCAGCTAGCGCTACGCAAATGCATTTCTCTTCCTTTGTATGGGGTGTAATGGTCGACGGACCGTAGGTCACATGAGGGTCTGCCCGAGAATCCGAGAGAGAACGCGATAGATTCAAAGACGAGGAGTGACGAAGAGGACAGGCCGTCCGCCGACGGGTATTGGCGTAAGGCACGTAGGTAAACGACGGGTAGGAGTTGGTTGCTCGAAGAGAGCCAAAGGCGTATCGTAAGGCGTAAGTAAATGAGACCGTGACAGGTAAGTAACAGTAAGTAACGCTGGAACGGGGCACCGTTACATGGGGCGCGGACGAGCGGGCCCGTTCTGAATCCATTGACGCCACTGAGGCTGTCGGAGGAGCGTGAGCTCGGGCGCCGCCTGATAGTACGCCTACTCGCCACAACTAACGGAAATTAAACAGAGACGATGTAGGGCCGTTTGAAACGTGTGGGACCTGGAAGAGCCTATATGTGGATGTGCTAGAGAATCGCTGATCGATCTCTAGGCCTGGATCGAGCCGAGCGCGGCCCACTCGACGCGAGGATCCCTCGAGGCTGCAATTTACGAAGTACCCCATGCGCCGTTCATTCAAACGAAGGTATTCACGAGAACACACTCGATAGATCGTGAATGAGCATAGGCACTTGAACGCAGTTACGGTAAGCCTTAGGCTCGTGCTACTGACGCGTGAAGTTTTGAAGCTTGCTTGACTATGAATCCCGCAACTAGCATCTAGGATCACTAATCAAGCTTTCTCTCGGGATCATCGGTATCACGGTGTGATAAGTATTTGATTGGTTCAGTAGCTGTAGCACCACATGAACATCCCAGGTTCTCGAGCTACCAAGTGATATACACCAGACGTGCTTCATTTGACCACCAATTTTCCTCAGACCAACGCCCGTAGATTCTGAATGGGTAGCAACGTCCACAGAAAACAAATCTTACTTCATCAATCTCTCACTATCAGGGTCAACAATGGTGGCAGAAGAACCACCAGACCATCGCCGACTTTGCATCGGTATGTGCGACGTCCGGCCAGTGCCCAGCTGGACTGTCTCACTGCTTGAAGAAAGGCCCTACATGTCAGCTGCGAGCATTGTGACAACGTAGAGGGGTGCTCACCTGTCCAGAGATTCGATCCGAGCAGGACGATGCTCGGCGTAGTACTTGTACGCGTCCATCCCAGCCTGCAGGTCCCTGTCCAACTCACTCAACAGCGTTTCCTCTTCAGGCGAAGACGGGCGTTCCGGCTCCCACGTCCCTGAGTCTGACTGCATCGGTGCCGGCTCAGAGTTGAAGACGGGGGTTCCTGGGCGTCCGTAAGCCCTTCCCGCTCCAAAGTCCGAAGCCGGGGACTGAAAGGGGAGGGTCGGTGCTGGCATAGGCATCGTCCCTGGGGTCCACGCGTAGGGAGACGGCAGCGTCGGGCGTAAATGGCCACCGTGGTGCTCGACGACCTTCCGGAGCGCGTCGCGCTTCCAGCGGCGCCACACGGGCGTGTCATTCGGAAGGAGGTCTTCGAGCACGCGCTCGAGGTGTTCGTGCAGGTTCGCGGAGGCAGACCCTACTCGACCTCGAGCCGCGCCGCCTTCCGCGCGTCGCTGGGTGGCTGCGTCCTGCGCGGCAGGCGCCTCGGCGAGCACGAGGAGGGCAAAGACGGCGGCGGAGGTGCGCGTACCGAGCGTGTAGCGCGCCATAGGCGGGCTGCGGAGAACTGCGTGGAGGAGCATGGTGCGCTGGATGCGCTTACGGTCGAGAGAGGCGAGGTAGGAGTTGTATGCCCAGGAGACGGCGAGGGATGTTAGGAACATGATCTGGCCGAATTTGGTGCCTTGGGGGAGGACCAAGAGTTGCGCCAGGAACTGGATGGTGAGTAGGAGGGAGCAGATCCCAATGCCGTGGTAGTGAGGGTCCCAGCTGTGGAACACGAGCGAGAACTTGCCGCGCGTGATGACGTTGACAGCGCCCTCCGGGCCTTTGAGGACCGCAAGATGACTATCCTCGCTAAGGATGCCGCATGCGGAAGGTGCGCCCTTCGCGGGCACTGGGTGCTTGAATGTGAGGCGGCCTGAACCAATCCACCAGCAGGAAATGCCGTTGAAAAGTATACCCACGAGGATCATGGAGAAACAGAACCAATCCCTATATAGCGCGCATGCGATGCAAGTGGCCAGAGAGGCGATCATGGGGAGGTGTGCGATGAGGCTCGATAATGCCCTGGTCGCACCATTCAGCATGGAGGGATTTACCACCTCAGGAGGTTCGTAGTCAAGGTAGGCGACTGTGACATCTACCGGAAACGTCGCACGATATTTCTTCGACTCATCCTGGGACCAATTTACAGGTTTCAGCTCCTTGCAGGCTTCGGCAAACAGATTTCCAGAATGGCCCGTCTTGCGAATGGTCGTTCCAGAGAATATGTCGCGATAAGGAGGTCCTGAGGAGCCGTCAAGCCCGAAGAGCTCCGCGGGTTCAACGTTCGGTCCGGGGTACAGGCCGTCCCAGAAGCGTGAACGCGCCAGCTGACCGTACGTTTTCGCGACTTCGTAGCTGCCAGGGCTATTGTACCACCCAAGCCACCTTCTCCCAGCGTACACGTGGACCGTCGACATTGCCTTGACGGCGACATCTCCACCAAAGAAACCGGCTACGCCAGAGATGTCTAGGTCGAGACTAGAGTTCTCGAGGGGAAGGGAAGGTATAGGCGCCATTCTTTAGGGACGAAGGACTGCTTAGAAGTGCCAGTGCAATTCGAAGAAAGAACTTACCTTTAGACGACAGAACACCGGAGGATGTGGGAGGAGAAACGGTTGCGATGTCTGCGTACCTCGTCTGTAGTTATACTCTAGAGCGGTGAGCTGAGAATTCTTTCAAAGGTGCTGTGTCGGTTTCGAACCCTGACGAGCGCGACGCACAACAGGCGTGGTGGCTGTTGGAACGTGCAGAACACGTCAATGGGGATCTACGATAGTGATATTAAGAGAGAATTATACCGTGGTGGGCGCGCACCGGGCGTTGTGGCATTGGAGTTAGGGGCACTGGCCATGGGAAGCAATTAGGTGTCCCACAAACCGCATCATCCCGACACATGCGGCGTCCAACAGGGTGGACGGGGGAGATATGTTGGTATGTGGGCTGAACACATGTTTGGGGTGCGGCGATCCAACGTAGGGACAGATATCCAGAGTCAATGTATCTCCTGAACATCTTATAGATGAGTTCAATGCTTGAGCTCAACGTATAGTCGCGTTCCACTCCACGAAGTATCTTCCCAGCTTTCACTGTCTTCTGGCCGCAGCCAAGCTGTACAGCCGCCGCAACGTGGAAGCAATGAGGACTACTTACATCGTTTGAAACATGAGGAGATACGGCACAGTTCGGAGGTATTAGTTGACAAGCTACTTGACAGTTCTAAGTGGCTAGTACTGCCTTACCTGGAGGCCGCCTCTCATCTTGAAAATTCGCGTGAACTCACTCGGTGTGTTCTTTTCTGAGTCGATGAAAGTTCCCCGTGACGTCGATGCGAGTGAGGTCGATGCCGCTTTCTGGGTGTTGCCTCAAGGATTGTATCAGCTTCTACGGAACATTATTCTTACTGAAAAGTGTATTCGGCGGAAACGGCATTCGAGGACCACAAGCTCGAGATTCGAGAAGATGACGGAGGTGGTGACTATCACGATAGCCTGGAGGCAAAGGCGCCCAAGCCAAGGTGGCACCATTTCCGATGAACCCGGATCACTCCTCCGGAAGACACGCGCGTCGCGCGGCTTGCCCTCCACGCACGACACGTTCTCGCTGAGTACGGTGTTGACTCTTTCCGCCCACCCCTAGCGTTTTCTTTACTCGACCATGCCCGATTCGCCAAAGGACGATCAACCACAAACATCCCGTTCCCCGGCGCGTGCTGGCCAGCAGGCGAATCCAAAAGACTGCATGGCATGTCGTGTCATCGGCACTGGTGCGCTGGGAGGAGTTGGAATATATGCTCTGAACCAATCGCGCGCGCATGCACCAGGGTCTGTGATGGGGAAGCGAATCATGGCGGGAGTTGGGGTTGGTGAGTGCATATAACGTGGTCTTTGTGAGCGTATGAAGCTTAGTAGGGTTCCCGTCAGGTTTTCTTGTCGCTAGCTACTTGCGCTGGACAGCATGAATCCTCATTTATGCACAAGTTCATCTTTTCATACACTAAGGAGAGACCATCGCTGAGGAGTTACTCACTCTTCCGTTCGGTTCATCTCGTGAGCCAGAACGAAAGTGGGTTCTCGAGCAAACTGCAAGACATCCTGTTGGATGGAACACATCTCTTTTGAGGCAACACAATCTAGTAAGTTATCACATCTTCTTGACATGTAACGGTCTTTCGTCCCACTCTCGCGAAAAGTCGAGGAGTTCTGTATTGTGAGGAATGAGTATTCTTCGGCGTCGATCTCTACCATTCCATGTGGTCTTTCGGCGATCTCTTTGATTCTGTATCAGTGATTCGTTACCACGCCTCGTTCGGTCCTCACACATGGCTATGTAGAGGCTATGTAGAAACGCTTGTTGACCGGCATAGGTGACTTGATGCTGAGATCGACTTATTTTATCGTTGTCGGGCATATACTATGTGCTGCGGAATGGAGAATCTCGTAGCATATTCTCCGATTCGAAGCCTGCATCGAGTTACCCCGTCGAAGGCGCACGCACATTCGGTTACACAGGTCCCGATTATCGTCTCTCGTGTGTCTCTCGTTCGGTACCCATATAATTTTCATTGACGCAATAGGTAATCCCGAAGATTGAAAACTCTCGGTCCGTGGCTGCGCGTGTCATGACTCATACGTAACCGTGCGAGACACAAGTCTCGTATTCTTGTGGCCTATGTTGATTGTGGATGCTGCGGTATACGACTTGCGGCATCCTCTCTTGCTCCTGCAGTGCGTTTCCTACGCATGAATTCTGCTTGTACTTTATCGCTCATGGTTCGTATATCTTGCAGCATCGGCTAATGCCGAACGCTGGCAATCCTGATATAGCGACGACCGCTGAACACACCGTATATCTCAAGCCCGCCGTTGGTAACCTCGTCGTTCGCACTCTCGATGGAGTTGAATTCACGTCGATCTTGCCCGCCTTGCGTCGCTTCCCCTGTCTCCTCGGACGTGTTTATTCTTCTAGGGCACTCTTATCGCATACATCCCCTACAGTAAGAAGACCATGGTAGACGCGTCGGAGACCAGCGCAGTTTGGGCCGAGCTCTCATATATCTCACCGAGGACCCATCCTTTCCCTCGGATCCTCGCGTACGACACTTAACCTATCCAGGTTTCGATCTGAAGCCACTCTCGTTGAGACATAACACCGCTCTCGTTATTCCGTAGTCATTACATGAGGGATCCATCGTATGCTCCAGCTCGGTGAGGTATGATCACAATCGAAAATGTACAATGAAAACGCCGTAACATAAGGTACATATACCACACGATGTCCGGGCTTGTTCCTTGGCACTCTTAGATGACAATCTCGATCCTAGGGAAGTATATCTGTATCAGCTCCTCGCCTTGCAAGAGACTCTTGCGGTGCAGAGAGACGATTCGGATGTTCTCCAATCTGGGTGCACGCTTCCACCGGATCCACCGTTCGTCGCGCTCGTAGCCGGTGATCCACCGGTTCAGGTTCTTGAATCTCTAAAAACCGACGTATTGAGTGGATAACGGAAAACGAAAGATGCAGACACGCTCACCAGAGAGTCGAACCAACTGAATACAGCTCTGACGATACATTCGAGAAACTGCCCAACCTCCGGTGCGGCGTAATCCCAGCGATAGGTGGGGTCGGGAAGGCTCGGGATCTGATTCAGACAAGTTGACGTGAGATAGAAGTCACAGAAGGGATGTTTGACACTGACATAAGGATAGCCGAAGCGAGGGACGACGGAAGGAGGCCCACGATCCAGGAGCACACGCGGGCGGTTGTCGAACCCGGGCTCATCGAGGACCAAACGATTATTGGCCATGTCACGAATGACGCTCTCAATGGCGGTATGGATGTCGACCACATTACGATCATACCAAGGTATACCTTGGGGATTTTGGGGGGCTCGACGGCTGAGTTCGTTGTAGCAGTGGACAAGTCTTGCCAGAGGAAAGCCACCTTCGAGACCCCTCTGTCCTTTCAGAGGGTATGCCCATGCATCGGCGTCGTGAAGAATGTCCGTAGTAATGACAAGGGGAGCTGTAACGCAAAGTAAGAGAACGTCCAACGAGGCGGCGAGGCTCGCAGCACATACCGGGGTAAGCGGACATGACTGCTGGGGAGGCGCGGTGCGTACGTTGGATGCAACGGGTGTATGGGAGGAATTTGGAGCGATGGTCTTCAGTTCGAAGATACTGGGTTGTTTATATAGCGATGACGGGCGTGGACCCGCATGTCAAGACTTCACGCCATCCAGAGCCTCTACGGACCAAGTGAGATCTGAAGAGAAGAATAAGCGAGCACCAGACGTCAACGGCCAAAGTGAAAGTGCGTTCCTCTAGGACCGAGTGGTTCATTGCTAGATCTGAAAAGACAAATAAGCGAGCACCACCTGTCAACGGCCAAAGTGATAGTGCGTTCCTCGCGCCAGTGGTTAACCTTGTCAGATTAAGTTGTGAGAAGGTTAAAGCGAAACGGTTGGATCTGAGATGGAGGCAGGTAGCCGCGCCTACACAAAACGTCTCCGGTTCGGGTCTACCAGAGTACGGGTAGCTCGATCAACAACGGACGTCTGACGAACAATACAGCGGGATGTGACTCACGACATGAGTCCCAAGGGAAAACGAACTGACCCGAGTTGGAACTACTGGAATATGCGCCATCTCAACTTACAGTGAGCCACAGCCGTGCGGGTCTCATCGCCGCTTGCGCTGAACGCAACCTTGACGCAAAAGCGACTCGGGTGTATGAGGCGTAAAAGAGGCACTAACTGGCAGTCTAGGCTTGGCAACGTACTAGCCAGTTGCTTGGAGCTTGGTCTTGGATATCAGCACCGTAGGGTTGAAGGGCTGGTGACGCTTTGGTCGGGCCTGTTCAACAGGATCAAGCGCTTAGTTTGAAACAGGTCAATGAAGTCACTGGCGAGCGAGAGTAGGACAAGAAGCGCTACGGCCGATCGGAGGAGGCGTCCCCGGCGGTGGCGTGTGGCGGGACGGCCAATTCGTTGAGAGCGTGTCTGTTCGAGAGCAGGTCGTTGGTTCGAACCGCTCGGTACCGATTATTTACACCGCAAACGCTGGTGTAGGCTTGATCGCTCGATACATCATATTCTATCGTTGGTGCCCCGGCTTGAACGCCCAGGTGGCTTGGTGCGCTGGGACTCCACGTGCCATGCATCTGAGCTGGGTCCGTGGCAAGGAGTGTAAATGTCCCCAGAGATCGCAAATCGGTCCCACGCCAACCTATTTCGTCCTCTCAGATCGAGTTTCGGTCCCGCCTCCTCTTCGCTCACCCTATTCTCTCTAATAAATCCCCTACATTATATATGGCTTATATACGTTGTGCGTGCTGCGGTAGAAGGCTTGTAGTAGCCCACTTTGTTCCATCGGTACGCGTACATCTCTTACTGATGATTTCTTCTCCGGTGAAACGTACTTGGAAGATACTGGCTTAATTCTGTGTACATTACATGAGGAATTCGTCGTAGATAACTAGGCTCCCGATCGTCAGGCACCATTACAGTCGGAGATGTCTTGCAAGAACGTCGTGAGATATGGTACTTATAAAACTCTGCGTAATGTCCGTACTCGCTCGCTGTCAATGCTCGAGGACAATCTCCACTTTCGGGAAGTAGGCGTAGACATGCTCGCCTCTATAGTCGACAACCCTGCGGTGCAGAGAAACGATTCGAATGGTGTCCAGCCTGGGATTGATCTTCCAGCAGGTCCATCGCTTGTCCTCATCATGGCGAGTGATCCATTGGTCTAGGTTCCTCTCTTTCTAAAATCGGCGACACTTTTCAGCAACGTAAACGGAAAGAGGAAGGCACACTTACCAGCGAATCGAACCATGAGAACAGGGTCCAGACTATGGGTCCAAGGAATTTCCCAAGATCAGTAGGTGCTGCGGACAGAGTCATCGGAGAGTAGTAGGAGGGGGGGAGGGTCCTAACCTGATTCAGAAAGAGGTGTGTGAGTTGACGGATCTCTTGGAACAGTGTAACACTCACATGAGGGTGTTCGAAAAAAGCGACTGAGCCCAAAGCAGGTCCAAGTCGAATCAACCTGATGCCAGTGTTTCCACCAATAGTTCGCTTGATGGCCGTTTCGACACTCATTGCAAACTCTTGGCCGGTCATGCCAGGTAATCCAGCGGTACCACACTTGTATGCGTTGTAGCAGTCAACGAGCATTGTCATCGGGAGGCCGTCTTCAAGACCCGGCCCGGGAATAGTCCCTTTCAGACGGCACTCCCATGAGGCGTCAGTGTTGGGAGGAACGTCAGTGGTGATGACGAGTGAGACTATAACACGAAGTAAGAGAATGACCGGTGAGGGAATTGATTGAAGCCACATACGAGGGTTGGTCGGCATGGCTGCTAAGGCGGGGAGCTGGAGAGTACGCTGAATGGAGCAGATGCTGTGGAAGGTTGAGGGGCAATGATGCTCGGCCTGAACATCTTGGGGGAGTATTTTATAAGTGTTGTGGGGGAGCTTTATCTCGGATCGTAAAGCTTCACGCCGTCGAGAGCCACTCTGGACCAAAAGTATTCTGGTGGCTCTCAAGAGAAAAATAAGCGAGAACCACAAGTCGCCAGTGGCCAAAGCGACGGTGCGTGGCTAATGTCTGACCATCGCGTCTAATTAAGTTCAAGGGAATCAAAGCGTCCCGGCTGATTCTGGTTCCATGGACGCTTAACGTGGTGGCACAGCCAGTCTCCGAGACGGGTATAGATCAATTAACACAGGACAAAGCAACTCACAGCGTGAAGGCTAGGGCAAGACTGACGCGTCATTACTAGATAGCTGAAACATGCGTCAGTTACTCTTCTAGTGCATAGAGACGTTGGTCTCATCGCCGTATCAACTTTCTAGGGCTCTGCATCACTAAGAGGTGCTTCGGGAAGTGAGCTTGGATAAAGCACAAGCAAAGATCGAGAGTGTAGTAACCGGCCGGAGCCAACTTGAAGTCGACAGTGGCTTGCCGGGCGTCAGCACCGTGGATCTAGCGGTCCCGGTAAGCTTTGGCTGCGACGGCTCAAGTTCCCGTTCTCAATTTGAAATAAGACAATAATGAGCCGCTGGCAAGTGGGAGAGCTTAGTTGAACGTCGACGAACCCGCCCGAGGCCGATGCGCCACGCCCGAGAGGCTGACCGCGAGAGAGCGTCTATCGAAGGAGAAGTCGTCAGTTCGAACCCCAGAGCTGCAATTACTTCGCACTTCAAACATTGTTGATATCAGCCTGTAGATGCTCCTCCCGCTCATTACTCGGTGTGCGATATCCAAACGTTCATGGGTATCCTGAGGCCTCTGTGAGTGCAGTGAACGTTTGAGTGTTCGCTACTTAGAACTTACTTTCGTCTTGGAGGTACTACGCGAGCTGAGAGATAGAAATCTGCACGGCAGCCGGATACGCCGAGAGCCATGCGGTAGCCGCCTCAGCAACAGCACATCAGGGAATAACATGTCATCGCCAGGATGCCATCTCTATATCGGTCAGTAAGTACACAAGTTGAAGTAGTACGAAGACACCAGTTCCTCGCCCCACTCTACGCAGCGCTCCCGATCCCGAGCCGCTGCAGACGCGTGCCCTTCCCGCTCGCCGTGCCTTTATCCGCCGCACCGAAGCTCTTCCCGCGTCCGCGTCCGTGCGGCCTGTCCGAGGGCGGCGGGCGCGCGGTACCGATGGACGTCGAGAGTCGCTTGATGACCCCGAGCCCGAGCCTCGGCAGACGCGCTCGACCTGCAGGCTTCGACGGCGGGTCGTTGGCGTCCTCGATCCCTGGAGCTGGGTGTATATGGAGGGAAGGTCGTTCGGGTGTGGCGCGGTACGAGGTGTCGAAGAAGTCGCTGTGCTGGATGAGGACGAGGTCTTCCTCGGAGCCGTTCGCGAAGTCGACGAGCGCCTTGGGGAGAGGACTGAAGGAGGACGCTGCGGATGGGGGAGAAGAGCTGGCGCGTAGGGGGCTGAAGTCCCCGGCGAGTGTAGAGGAAACCGCGGAAGAGGCGGAGGGAATGGGCAGGACGGACGCGCTCGAGCTCAGAGACATGTCGGTGCGGATTGAGGGAAGGACTTGGGCGCGTCGTCGTTCGGACTTGATTGAGGTTTGTGTCGAGGATGCGGTGATAGACACGCTGAGGGAGGCAATGGACCGGCCGGAGTGGCTCGAGTGAATGTTCTCTGTCGTGAAGACGACACTGTGCACGGTTGAGAGACGAGCCGTCGACGCTGAGTTTGAGCCCAACGCTGGGAGGATCATGGAGGAGGACGCCGCGGGGATTGAGACATCTGCGAGCGACGGACCGGAGTCGACAAAACCAATGCCAACATCACCCGCCGCTGGCACATCCCTGTGTCCTGCCGACGAGAACGACGGAAGAAGAGAGACGTCGTGGAGGTCTTGTCCCACTGCGAGCACCGGCGCCAATTCTCCAGGCCCTTCCCCTTCTTCAGTCCCATCGCGCGCGACGACACGCAACGGAAGCTCCCCCTTCCTCAACTTCTCCACCATCTCCTCTGCCAACGCGCGTCTGTTGGCCGACAGCGCCTTCTCCTCTCCAGTCTCCGCCGCGGCGTCCTCAAGTGCGGACACGGACGGCGTCACTGTCTCCGTATGTCTCCCGCCCTCGCGCGCCGCCGACTTCCAGAACGCCGCTCGTGCCCGCCACGTCCTCGCCTGTGCCCGCGCCCCGAGCGTGCACTGCACCTGAGCGACGTACTCGCCTTGCGTTCGCCTGCCGTGAAGTGTAGGTCCAGTAGATATTCCGGCTTGTGGAAGTGTGGGGGTGGGGTGGTACGCGCCCGCCAAGATGGAGTGGTGCGCACCCGAGGCGAGGAGGAGGTCCAGGAAGCAGCGGAGACGCGCGTTCTCCGTCGCGAGCGGTGGCGTAGTGTCGTTCGGGTCCGCCTCGAGGAGGGCAGAGGCAGTTGGGGGCGCAGCGAGCTTGAAGAGGAGGTCGCGCCGGAGCGCGACGACCTCCCTGCGGAGGTTAGTGAGTTCTTCGTTCATGGCGGCGCTTGCGTCTTGTGTGGCCACGCGCGCGCCGCGCTCGGCCTCGAGCGCACCCTCTAACGCTGTAATGTAGGCGCGTAGTTCGTGGTCCCCGGAGGTGAGGAGGCGGCGTTGCTGGGCGGACTCGAACTCGAGCTCATGGACGCGGTCGATGAGGAGCGCGAGGACGCTCTGGTGGTGGGAGAGCGTGGTGGAGGAGAGGGCAGGGCCCATACCGACGGTCGCGGCGTCAGCATCGAGGTCGGACGCGCCGCCAAAGGGAAAAACGTTGGAGGAGGACGTGAACATGTTGGAGGTCGCGGAGGGCTGCAGTTCCAGGATGCACGCGGTTGAAGCGGGGAGGGCGTTCAGGGAGGCCATGGTCGCGGAGGCGAGTCGGTTGATTTCTGGGTCGGACTTGGCGGGACGTTGGAAGATACCTGAGAGTCGCGTGAGACGCATGGTCGGGAGGACGTGAGGGAAGAGAGTGAAGGTCGGGACGAGAGCTCTCCGTGGTCGCGAGCCGACTAAGTACGCACTCGACGGGTGGCTGACATGTTGAAAGTCGAACTTCGAGCGTTGACGGCTGTGACGATCGACCGTCCGGCATGGCTTGCGGCCGGGGATGAAGCGAACAACGTGCAACAGGGCACGACAGATCATATTCCGACGATACTCGACAACACGATAACGATGTTCAGAATGTACAGAGATCCGTAGGGTAGTTAACCAAGTCATTAATACACGAACTGCTCCGCGCCTCTCCACTGATCAAATTCACCGGAGAGTAAGGATGCTCGCACTGGTGCTGCTTGCGCGCGTCGTGTCCTTCGCGTCCTTCTTCTTGCCCCTCGGCGCGTCCCAGATCTTCCAGAACTTCAAGTTCTCGTCGCCCGCCGCGGTCGCGATCATCTCTCCGTTGGGCGAGAGCGCGCTGAAGAGCACGCGCGAGTCGTGCGCGTCCTTGATCTCGACGAACTTGTCCATCGACGGGTACGCGTGCACCATGATCGAGTTGGCGGGGTATCCGTGCGTGGTGAGGAACTCCTTCTTGTGCGGGCTCCACTGGATGCTCGAGATCTGGGCGGGGGTAGGGAGCGAGTGCAGGCGCGCACCGGTGGTCGTGTTCCACATATGCACGGTCGCGTCGGACGTGCCTCCGCCAGAAGCGAGCAGCGCCGTGTTCCACGGGCACCACGAGACCGCTTTGACGGCCGCGGTGTGGTTGCGCTTCGTCCAGCGCGCGGCAGAGCGCTGGCTCGAGGACGGGGTGCCGACGTCCCCGACGCGCCCGTCCCAGACGTTCAGCACGTTGTCGTTCCCGCCCGACGCGAGCAGCTCGCCGTCCGGGCGCCACTTGAGCCCACACACCTCGCCCTGGTGCCCGAGGAGCTCCATGACCTTGTGCCGCCCGATGCGGACGTCGTGGTGCCAGATGCTGCCGTCCTGGCAGCCGGAGCTGAGGATGTGCCCGTTCCAGGAGAGCACGCCGACCTGCGCCGCGTGGCCGGTCATCGTACGCAGCTTCTGGCGCGTCTCGACGTCCCAGAGCTCGATGGGGCCGGTGGGATAGCCGACGCTGAGGAAGCCGCCGTCGTTCGAGAAGTCGATCGAGGAGATGTAGCCGTCATCGGGACCCTGCACGAGCGGCTGCACGTCTCCCGTCTCGGCCATCCAGAGGTAGGCGCTGCTTGCGAGCGCGATACCGAGGATGTTGGTGGAACTCCACGAGATGAGATTCAGGTAGAAGTCGTCGATCATACCGGGTGCGTCTAGAATCTTGTGTGGGGACGTGGAGATCTTGCGATCTTTGGTGCCAGTTGTCGCCGAAGTGCTCGAGGACGAGGACCCGGCGCGCGCGTAGAGAGGACGAACGAGCTCACGTGCTTGGGCCATGAGAGGGTCGGAAGAGGCAGCCGGTGGAGGTTCATGATACGAGAGGATGCGACGATTCAGTGGCACGCCTGCAGCCGCTGCTAACCTGGCCGTATGACCCGGGGACGCCGACTCGGGGTTGAGGGACATGAGATCGAGTGTCGCAGCCACATCGTCGACGGTGTCGCGAGTGGTGATGAAACGGTCGCGTGTATCTCGCTGTGAAGTCGGTGAGTCCATCGTTCGAGGAAAGGTGGAGGAAACAGACAAGGAACGAGAGCGAAGGCAGCTGCCCCAGCCATGATATATATGCCCCACGAGTGCGTGATCAGTGGCAATCTCCTGCATCGGAGTGGCAACGCCTGAGTAGACAAAGCACAGCCAACACGACATGCGTTCCACGCAGATCTAGTCAGGTCGTAACGCAATGGATATGGAGTGATGAGAGTCGACGGCTTCTGTCACCTCACACTCTGACGAGGGATACAAGCAGCGTCCCCAATCTAGGATGGTGCCAAGTGTAGGCGGACAGAACGTCCATCTCATACGAAGGCGACCCCCGAAGACCCAAGTGCGGATACTACATTTGAGAAATAAAGCTAAACGTTGCTTACTGTTGGTTGAGAACGTGATCGCTTCTCGGTTTTGGGAGGGGGGACATAGTCGCGGGTGACCACCTCCAGCCTGCTCTCGATGCCGCCCTTCCGAATGATACCAGTGCTGGCCTGCCGCTGCAACGCCTCGGACACTTGGTATGAGCTTCCCGTCGCCCGCTTCACCGGAGAGGCGTTACGACTCGGCACGATGAAAGGATTTGAGGCATCCGCGATGTGGTTGGTGCCGTAGATGGAGGAAGAAAGTGGTGTCTTGGTCTCGGAGCGAGATCGGTGTCGCGTGGGGGTTTTCGGAGGGTACGCCATGAGTGCGGATGTTGTCTCGGGGATAACACAGAGGTGCAGGAGTGAGAGGAGGGGTGGAAGAAGATGTCAAGGGGAGGAAGAGAGAGGAGGTGGTCCAAGTCGAGCAAGCGAACACGCGAAGACGGCGCGGTCGCGTAT
The DNA here is from genome assembly GCA_002150815.3 of Grammothele lineata. Taxonomy (NCBI): domain Eukaryota; kingdom Fungi; phylum Basidiomycota; class Agaricomycetes; order Polyporales; family Polyporaceae; genus Grammothele; species Grammothele lineata. The sequence continues at coordinate 524,830 of NDFF03000035.1, forward strand.
GGTTCGCTTTTGGATCCGAGACGCGTGACCGCGTTTGCGGTTGGGAGAGGGCGCGGTCATAGACGCCCAATGAACAGATGTCTACATGGTGAGATGGCCGAGCGGTCTAAGGCGCCAGACTAAGGATCTGGTCCGAAAGGGCGTGGGTTCGAATCCCACTCTCATCATGTCTTTTTCACTCTCTCCCTGGGGACACGGCAAGTTCGTGTGCCACCGGTAGCCGCGCCCGACACGTGGCCAGGGCCATGTCCGCTGAACTTGCCCAAACTTCTCTTTTTCCTTGACTCCTGACTCCACTGAAGCTTGTTCGTCGCAGATACACAACGTGTACACTCATAGTTAAACGACCTTGCCGCAGCTACTGCAGTCTCGTTTTCCATGACCCGTTCTTCAGCTCCAGTTCAGTATGCGATTGTGGAGCCACAGCCTTCTTTCGTCCAGAGCTTTGTTGGTGGCAGGCCCGAGCTTCAATGCGTTTGGACGCGTTCCACGCCACCAAACCTCACCTTCAAGTGCACCGCTTCTTCCTGTCGTGGGTCAAGCGACCTCCGCGAAGGTTCGTCTATAAAACCAGCACGGAATGGACCCCAGCGCACTCAGCCCCGTATTTGATACTCGACTGTCTGTCGCTCGCCGCCATGCCTCGCAGCCTTCGTACTCGTCCTACAGGTATGTGTGCCCATCCATAAGACACGTTTTTGTTGCTCATAGACTGAATCTCTGCGCCAGATGATCGCCTCAGGTCCATCGACTTGAGTCTTATAGACGACATCCTTCAGCCACCGTCGAGATTGTATCTTAAGAAGTGTGCGTCACTCGGCCCTCTTTTATGACTTTTTGTTGACCGGCTCCTCCTTCTAGGCACTGATATGCGTTCTATATCTCACTCTTTCGGTCAGCTGGTCTACGAGGCGAGAGAAGTTAAAGACTCGGATCCGTTTCTCATCAAAGACGACCGTCGATACTGGGGTCAAGGCCTCAGCGTATTCCGTATCAACCCATCGAGGCTCTTCACGAATGCGGATTCTTCGAGCCCCTATTCCTTACACCTTCCTATAGGCACTAACGGCGTCCCCCTTCGATACGTTGCCGAGTGGACTCGTGACCTCAATTGGGTTGGTTCTGCCACACAATTCCAGTATGCGAACGGGTCCCTTCCAGTTTATATCTCACCATGGATGGTGTGTAGTAGGAACATCTCGTAGATAAGTTCTATAGCTGACAACTTTACTTATAGGGGCTCAGGGACGCTGTGCCGGAGGTTCCAGGGAATCTAGAGGTAGCTCTCGGCAAAGTGTCGCTGACCTATGGGCAGATCGTTCACGAGTGCATCCGTGTACAGAGGGAATATCTGGACAGAGTACGTGTATCTCCGCGCGCATCCCACTCTAGTGACTCGCTTATCTTCATCCTGTCCAGTGGCTGCAGAGAGTCGATAACAGAGAAATCAGAGTCCCGAACATGCCCTTGAAGGAAGTCAGGCGGTACGTCGAGAGCGTGTGGGACGCCATGTATATTATCGGCCTGCGACGGATCGGCATTGACTTGACCGACTCGGTCTGGGCCGCCGAGGTAGTCGTTGTACTCCCTTCTGAGTCGGTCCTTCAGCCAGCTTATGATGAGTAGCACCCAAGTCTCATTCTGTGCTATGTGGTCTTCATTGTACGTTCCGTTTATGCTCAATACAATAGATGTGGTCCGTGCCCGTGTGTGGCCATTGTGGGCTGCGTTCTATCACAAAGCGTCCTCCGTCACATATAATACTCACAGAGCGGCCGTGCTTCCTTCTTGCTCCACAGCTTCCCCCCACGCCTCATACTCGCTTATCCTTCAACTCTCGGGAAGTCTCATGTCGTGGATATTTGGTGCGTTCGGTCGCCCTGCACATCGAGCATCCGCTGACACCGTTAACATGTGTAAAGGACGTGGTCGCGAGACGCTAACAGGTGAGCTTTGCCTATCTTCGAACTACTTCGTGCTTGACCGTGACCACTACGTTAGGGAGAGACCTTGAGGCTCGCGAGATACACCGGCACATCGACAGATTGATATCTGAAGACTCGGACGACGAGCGCGACGGCCAAGCTTCCCAGTCCACTGAAGTGCGCGCGCGCGATGCAGGTCGGCCGGTATCCTCGCTCTGTGCCTTCCTCGCTCACGCATGTCCTATAACAGACGACGCGGGCGCTCATCGTGGGCTAGTACCTGTCCGTTGTGTGCTTGCTCCATCCCCAGACACGCACTGTGTCGCAATGAGCCCCACCTATGTGGCCGGAGCCACACCGCCTCTACGATTCACCCGGTGGAACAGACCGCCCGCCGCCCGCCACAGCGCCCTCGAAGAGACCGGCGACCCCGCACCACGCGTGTGGCGATCGCCACTCCCTGTTGATGTCGACTCCGACTTCAGCGTCCGCATTACCGTGGGCGGGAAGCTTGGATTCCAGCTCGCGCGCTGCGTCGACGCAATGTCCGAGGGAGTGTGCTGGGAGGCGGATCAGGTCGATGCGGTTGTCCTCGCGGACGTCGATGGGGCGCACGATGTGGTTGAGTCTTACTTTCAAGGAGACGCAAATACTGTGACAGTACAACGTGCGATGGTGCGTAGCTCTTTCGGCACTGGTTTGGCGATAGCCTTAACCAATTCGAACAGTTTCATCCGGATGACGTGGTCAGCGCGAGATCCGTACAAGTAGGGAGGAATGACCTCACTATCGGTCATCTCATCGCATTCTTCGTCGAGGAGCACTTGCTTCACCAGCAGACGATAGATGCTAAGGTATGTCATCAAAACCATGGTAGATATACCATTGTGCTGATTCGCGTTACAGGGAAACAACGCTACGGGAGGACATTCTCCAACAGAGAGTGTTCCGCCTTTTGATGCACTTTACATTGTCGCTATTCGTCGTACGAACCCAGCATACGGTCCCATGTGTTGGTTTCCGGAGCTCGAAGCACGATAACGGCCTCGGGCGTATTCGCAGTTCTGCATCGTACCGTACATCCACGCTTCAAAGTTCTGCTACATCCTGACGTCGACCTATCATAGAATTGAAACGCCGTCAGACTTGTGTCCACGAGCATGGGCCCGGCAGTACGCGCCGTTTCGATCCTCTGCGCGATTTTCTCCCGCACCACCTTGGTGAACGCCATTGCATCTCCGTACGCCTTCTTCCCACATTCCGTGCATCCTCCGAAAGTCGACATGACGGGTGCCAACAGCTCCGGATCCGTCGCCCAAGCCGCATCAGGCTGCTCCTCGACGCGTGATCCAAGACCATTCAGGTAATCCAACCAACCCTGCCGAATGAGGACCTGGATGTCGCGCAACGTCTCCGTTTCGTGCACGAGCAGCGTCACCGACGCGCTCGCGCAGCTCCCGTGACAGGTGACGGCGATGTGCTTCCAGATTCTCTCGTCGTCCGCGATCCACTTCGGAAGCGGCTTCGTGTCTTTGGGGCACAGGTAATTCGACGCAACGGGACGCAAAGGGACGCAAAGGGACGCGACGAGACGCGAACAGGGAAGCGACGCGACGCAGGTGGAGACGCGACAGAGACGCGCTGTGGCGTTTGTGGCGCAAGGAGGGACGCGACAGGACGCGACAAGACGCGACGCGACGCGCGCGCACCCAGCGCTTATTCGCACTCATACGCTCCTCATACGACGCGAAGCCTGCTCTCTCCTCATGCCCGCAAATATGCTCTGCCCTACGATTCTCTGGGTCTATCATAGAGATAATATATATTTGTAACACCTCTGACACCCTATAAACCCTGTTAATTTATTCTCGCTGCCAATGACGGTAGCAACCTAGCTACTGCCAACGCACAGGAGCGTGCGCCGCCTCTCGTCTACGTATGGGGCTGCATGGTGTCCGTGCGCCACCCGCCCAAGATTGGGCTTGATTTCCGCACTGCAAGACTTCTATCTGGGGAGCTCCGGTCAGGGCCCTTCTATGATTGACATAGCTAGTTGCTGTACACTCACCATCCTCGTCTTTATCTACCACTACCCTGTCGACCAATCAGCCACCCTTATGTGCCCGCTTTACTTTAGGCTCCAACTCCCATTTATTCGGGTTGCCCGCCTATAACGGTAACACGCAGAGTCGTCCATCTTGCTCTGGAGACCCTGATTTCTTGGACAACTGAAACTCGGGTCCACGCTGCAGCAAGGTTTAGGTGAGTAGCTGTCGCTGCAGAGATTACTCTGAACCAATATTGAATGAAGCGTATGGAGGCATACAACACGATAAAGACGTACCTCCAACACACCCGGGCATGCGGCGCGGAAAAGGAAGTACTACGCTAGCGAAGGCTTGAGTGGCCCTTTGAGGCCAAGGCTTCACGCGGGATGTTGGAGGTCGCGGAAGGGGCACGAGCAAACGCGACGCGCACGGACTCGACACGAGACGCGACGAGACGCGACAAGACGCGACAAGACGCACGCGGACGCGGCCCGGGACGCAATGTGGCGTTTGGTGGCGCTCGGAGACGCGCGCGGACGCGCGGCGGGACGCAGACGGGACGCGACGGGACGCGACGGGACGCGACGGGACGCGATAGGGACGCGATAGGGACGCGACGAGACGCAACACAGACGCAACATGGACGCGACACGGACGCGACACGGACGCGACAGGACGCACAGCGGGACGCGACAGAACGCGACAGGACGCGACGAGACGCGTCGCTGGGGCAGGTATACACATAACAGCCTACCTTCAATCTCATCTCAGACTGGTATCCTATCACTTCCAAACATATTTCCCAGAGTGAGTAATAGCATATTGAAGACACAAAACACATTTGCTTCACACCTGCTGCACTGAGACATAGCGAATTATTAGGTTCGTGCTCGATGAGATCAGTATTGCTATTATTGAGGCGCCAATAGCGGCTCGCAAGCAGTGGGCATCGACCTCCAACTCATTAACAAGTGACGTACCAAGTATTTATGCGTAACAACAACGTGTATTATAGCAACATAGTACAACATGCAAAGCAGTAAGGCATATCTGGGGTAATATGTAGCACAATGTGTACGAGACGCAAGCGCGACGCGGAAGAAGAGTGGGCGTCTGTGCCCCGGAGGGACGCGACAGACGCGACGGGGCGCGAACGGGCGCGGAAAAGTACTGGGCGCTTGTGTCGCGTCTCTTGTCGCGTCTCGTCGCGTCTCGTCGCGTCCCGTTGCGTCCCGTTGCGTCGAATTCCTTTTGCCCGTGTCTTTGCCTGACTCGGCATCGCGCGTCGTCGCAACAGCCGCTTCAGCACAGCGCCGGCGGTAGTCGAGCAGGGTGTGGTAGTCCATAGCGGACGCCTCTGAGAGGGCGGCGAAGAACCCTGGGTATGTGGCGGGCTGTCGGAGTGTGTGGCGGGCTGCCGCGCGAGCGACATCTGGGAGTTGGAATGCGCGCGCGAGGATGTAGACTCGGAATGGCTCAGCTTCGAGTAACGCCGGCTGGAGGAGCGTGTAGCGCATGCGCGAGGGCATCCCGCGGATGCCATACTCTCTGCCTGCCTTGAGGAGGGCATGGATGAGGTCGAGGTCGGTTAGTGGCGGCTCTTCGGCGAAATCGAGCATGAGAGTGAGATACGCCCATACATCTCCGCGCTCCTCCACAATGATACTGGGTTTCTCGTCCTTGGAATCTGTTGACGGTGGTAGGTCTATTGATGGGATATTGGCGAGCCGCTCTCGGAAGAAGTGGAAGTCGACATTGTCCACAGTGCGGATGATGAGGTCTCCAGAAGGCCTATCCTGGTAGGGCAGATTCGAGGATTCCATCTTGAAAGACGACTGGAGTGGGCGAAAGCTGAGAGCATGTCGACGGAAGATATTAGTTACTCTGCCAGTATGTATGCCTCGAGGCCCGTAGGGAGCCACGCGGTAACTGCTGACTTCTCATGCCCTGTGCTGCGGCAGCTTGTGCAGACACGCGTGAGATGCGCGATCCGATATCATGCGAAGTTCTGCCTTATCCGACGTGTTGGCTTTCTACCACTACGCTCGTGTACTACGCCTCTACCCATGTCCCCGCTACTCGTTTCAGGCGAAATCTACACATTGGTGAATTTGGCCAGCCCAGGAACGGCTTTACAAGTGTGTTGCACCGACGAATATTCGTTGACGAACAGAGGGGAAGTCAGGGGATTTCCGGTCACGGGGAAACGGGACCAACAAGTGTGTAACAACGTTTGCGTTGTAGCGTGATTGCTTATGGCTCTCGATTATCCAGTGGCGTTTTCTGAAAAAGAATGAGGGTAAATTCATCATTATGTCTTTGGTGGATTCTCCGGACGAGCAAGGACTATACCTGTCTCCCTCCGCATCTCCACCTACGCGTCAGGCAAAATCTATCACCGTCTCCGTTGGTTTGATACCTTTCGTTTGGGACGTTGAGGAAGTACAAGGGCTGATAAGGTACAATGTCACCGTTTCAGTTGTGAGCTGTGTGTACACTATAGTAAATACTAAACGGAATTCACAGAATTCAATGGGGAAAAACAAACACCGCTCTGAATCTACACTATGGGAGAGCATACCCGAATACGCCCGTAAGAAGGCAACCTATCACGTTAATTAACAGTACCTCATCATTTTTAAGGTGATCTTATACAAAATAGTAGACGAATATCGAGGAGAACGATGGTCAGCAGTTTCGTGTGGCCCACCAAATAACGATGTGTCAAAAATCGCGCCTTGTGCAGGCCCTCCTACCTCTCTGCGCCTCTGTCCCCCCGAATCATGGGGTCTGAGCAGCAAACCCTACATTCTCCAAGCCTTTTATGACTTCAAGATGGCTTTAGACTTCACCATGAGCCATTACCTATTGGTTAACCATGACCTGCATGGTTATGCGAACCAACAGGTACGTACGTGCATCCCCTTAATGAAGACAGTTAAACTATACAAGTGGCATGGTATATGGGTAGACCTTTACTGATTACTCACCATTAATTTATACAGTGGGTCTTTGTTCCAAGCGGGTCCGGCTACGCCATCAGATGTGTGTGGAAAGGGACAGATAATGTTCCGCTCTACATATCGGTGAATGGCCCAGCGGAAGAAGGCAGTAACATTGTAATGTCGCGTTATCCCGTCACCTGGAACGTTGTTCCTCTTGACATGGATCTTGATACCGTAGCGTGAGTTATCAGACTTCACATCCATCGACATGAACTGACGCACATATAGCATCCTTTGGCCAGGATCCAATCTGGCCGTCTCTATCGAGGGTCAATCAGAGGTACAGTGCTTTCCCCATTCAAAGATCAACAAGATTATTGATATCTCAGCATGGTTAGATCAAGCTTGCACGATACGAAGCTTGGGGACGGCGTTGGCGTCTCATATGTGCATAGAATCTCATTTCACGAGCTCTCGAATTCGCTTGTTGTATCAGACCTTACTCATGCATCAAATGAGACTCGAATTATGTGTGCAGTCGTATGTACATGCCGTCTGAAATGTGTCGATTTCCACGGACCAAAAAGGAAGCTCTCGGCCGAGAACGGTGCACAGTGCATATTCTGATCGCTCTATCGTACCTGTGAAACTTGTTTCATCCATGCATATCCAAAGACGATAAGATGATCCCAATTCTCATACATCCCTACGAATGCTCACTGACAGAGTCGCAGATAAACCCTATCTGAAGCGTAACTTCAGTGAGAATGCACCTCGTAGAACGCATGATATGATGAGTGCGCACCTCGTTGATAACTTTCGAAAGCTCATCCCGCACGACGCCTGCAACGGCATCGACAAGAGAGCCGTACGCATCCCGGCGACACGGCTCGCACTCGCCCCACGCATCAACGACGTCCTTCATCAACACGTTTTTGGCTTTCTGGGAACGCGCGAGGTTTGCGTGCGGCCTGTACTCAAGCATACGCGCTAGCTCTGCGAAGTACGCTTTCAACGGAATAGATTGACCTCGAGATATTGACGCGAGATGAGCCACTTGGTGCGTTCCTGAGGCCTCTGCATGTAGTTTTGGCGATGAACTGACATGACCATTACTGCGCAGGACGGACGGCATTCTACGACTATCCGTGGCATGAGCGGCGCCATGTGTGGGGCTGCAGGTGTACGAGGACAGGGAAACGTGAGGATCTGGGGTCTGATATCCATGCCCGCACTCGTACCTGGCCCCGCTGCACACGTTTGGTGCAAGTCGTAAAAGCTCCTTCCCGTGCGTAGTTGTGTGGAGCCAGCGTGGCTCCTCACCGTTCTCGGAAATACTGACGACGGCGCGCGCCACCACGCTGCAGTTGCGACGATAGATACTGAGCGCATTGTAGGCCGCGCTCGCCTCAATGTGATCAAAGTCGGGAGGAAGAAGACTGAATTGATCGGGGGTAAGTCCAAGCGCGTGGCGCGCTGCGACGCGCACAACGTCGTGGAGATTGTGGGCCCAGGCGAGGGCGTAAATGCTGAGAGGGTGGTCCTTTGGAAGTGAGGAACGGAGAACCGCAGCACCCACTGCGTTAGTTGCCGCCAAAATTTCGTACTTTCTGGCGGTGTGGAGTAGATCGCGTACGAGATTGAGGTCACTGGCGAGGAGAGAAATCGAACGGGGCGACGTAGGGAGGTAACACAATGGGATAATTGTTTCCCAGACGGCGCTGCTTTCCGAAGTCTCGATGACCCGCTTGTCGTACGAGTAGCCGGATTCGTTATTGTTCTCGGAAGCTGTTTCTCCGGGTGACTTCGGCGCTGAAAGAATGTCGTTGAAGACGGAAGACGAGTACTGGATGATATCTCCGTGGACATGGAAGTCAATTTCGTCAGATGACCGAAGAACGAGGTCACCAATGGACGGGTTGTGATAGAAAACTAGAGGAGTGGGGCTTGTAGATGACATGGAGGACATTGCAGGAGACAGGGTCGAAGGTGTGGTCTCAGCAGCTTGTAAAAGCGTGAGTGGAGTAAAAAGGAAGGACCGGCTGACCTTTAAATACCGAGCCGCGGTAAGCTACCGTAGTACCATGATCCATCTAGCCAGAGAAGTACTCAGGCTGGTCAGACATGGTACAGAAGGTATTCTGCTCAGTCTGAGCGAATTAAAGTGTTGAACTTTGAGCCTATTCAAGGGATCTATTGCTCATCGTAATAAGCAGCTCCAGCCTAAGCCGCGCTCGCTGGCGGCGGGCCGGGGTTATATATCAGGTAAGTACTTACTACAAGGGAGTCCCATGTCTGCCAAGATGGTACTAAGGCTACGGTAGTCAATTTTAGCCCAGACGGAGAGCCTGAGGGCGGCTACAGTTGGAACAAAGTCGAACGCTAAGTGAAGTTGAAACGTTGAAGTGCTAACTAGTAGGCTGCAACTTGAACTTTAAGCCCTCGGAAATTGGAATCGATCGCCCGTGAATCATGTGACTCTTGACCGGATCGGGCGGCCGCCGGAGTCCGAACCGCCGTGAAGCAACTCGCCGGCGAGCGATTACCGCAGCGAGCCAACTGCGAGCTGGGTTCCTTCGTTCCTACAAGTAACAACATCAAACCGTCTATCCGAGATAACATGTGCGTATGTCTAGATTCTACACAGCGCCCAGCAGACACGATATCTTCGAAACGCACTCATGTGCCAGCGACACTTTGCTGCGGCGGCACTGCGGTACATTTGCACGGGACGTCAAGTTGCCTGTAGAGTAAGAACTTTTCCCGCCATTACTTGTACCCACGCCGCCAGCTACCGCAGGCATCTAAATCGCTTCTACGAGCTGGATAAAACTAGCAGTGGTATGTGCGACGTTGGGCAATCGGCTGGTGCCGTTCGGGGAACGACTGCGAGTCTAGTATATCGAAGCTGTCCGCGAAAATATCTAGCGCACGGCAAGAGAAAGAAACTTGATTCGAGCTATCCATGGCTGCGCTGATCTGGGCGACATTACAATTTTCGAAAACAGTATCCTACAGAAGCCGCAAGCCGCACCCGGTCCCGGATACTGCTGAGATCTCATATCACCGTCTCCAAATTATAACTCATCCCATTCTTACAGTTGAACCTTTAGCTCAACCTACATCTGTAACGTGAGTTCTGACTACATTCGCAACGTTGCAGAAATTGACGCACCTTCTCTATCGCATTCTCAATTTCTTCTCGCACCTCCCTCGTGATGACGTCTATCATATAGCGATACGAGCCCTCACGACAGGTCTCGCACTCCTCCCACTCCTTTACCAATCCCTCCATCAAGATGTTCCTCGCCATTTTCGAACGCGCGACCTCCGGGTCAGGACGAAGTTCGAGCATACGGGTGAGCTCCGCGAAGTACGCATTCCATGGGAGGCGGCGGTTGCTGCCTGAGTCCGATGATACTATCCAAATACTATATGTTCTTGTACCCTCTGAGCGCGTGCTGAAGGGCGTATTGGCGTCTGTATTTTCTGAGCGAAGTCCAAGGCCTCCTGCGAGCGAATAAATGCTGCGACGAAATAGCGACGGACGACGTCGCAGTGTCATGGTGTCAATGGATTGAGAAGCGCCGCCATAGTTGCCGGAGGGGGAATGGCCACTATATTCGCTGCTCCCTCCACATACTTCTGGCCTTGCCCTGTAGAGTTTCTTCCCAGTAGGAGTGCGCAGCCAACTTGGAGTGGTTCCTTTGGCGGACACTGTGGTGACTGCGCGAGCGGCATTGCTGCAGCTGCGGCGGTAGTACGCGCTTAGGATTCTGTACGCCGTACTGGCCTCGATCATATCGAACTCGGGCGGGAGAGCGCCGAACTCGTCCTGGGGTAGGGTGATGGCCTGTTTGGCAGCAAGGCGCAATACCTGGGGAAATTTATATGCCCATGCGAGCGCATATAGGCTGAGTGGATGTTGGCGGACGAGGGGAGAGCGGAGGAGGGAGATGTGGACTGTGGCGGATACTTCATGCAACTCGTATTTGTCAGCAGCCTTCAGAAAGTCACGTAGAATAGGAAGATCGACGTTGGTTAGGCAGTAGGATGGCTGGCAGTGAGCGGGGAGATAGCATAAGGGGATGATCTTCTCCCAGACTATGCTGCTCTCCTCTGTCGGTATCGTCGGTCTCTCGTCTGGGGGCTTTGGGGAGGAGGGTGTAGCAGCATTATCTAGAGCACTATTGCAAGGCTGGGGGAGGGATAACATCTGAGAGAAGAATGGAGATGCGTCCTTGAGGACGTCGGCATGGAGGAAGAAGAGTGTATCGTCCGATGATTTTATCATTATGTCGCCTATTGCTGGATTACGATAGAAAGCTGGCGTGGCTGAGTTTGCTGGTTCTTTGGGCATCACGATGAGACGAGCAGCGGAGATGGGCAGGAAAAGAGAAGGAAGGAGCTGAGAGATGCCTGGGGGAGAGCTGGGGTATTAGGGTGTTGCAACCCCGAAACCTACCACTGTCACTCTTTCAGTATCTAGACGCGCCTTCCTTCTCCTGGAGAGAAGAGCTTAGAGAAGAGCCGCAGCACACTGAATCGAGCCACATGATATATGCACATGCCGATATATAAGTAACTTGCAAACTGGGCCAGACACATGCCGGGATAGCGCGCGAATCGTCCCAGCTGCTGATGAGATTAAAGTTTTCCGGAGAGGCTTGTGCGCCCTGATGATATTGTGAGCACATACCCTAAGTCACTGACAGCAAACGCGTTGTTGCTGACCTTCATTCAAGGTTGGGCTCGGACTTGAGTGATCGCGTTCCGAAGGGCCGTGGTTCACATCACGTGATGACTACCCTCATCGCTCCAACTCGAATTTGAACTCGCGAGCGGCCAGAACTACATACCAGGATCTTGAAATTGTCTACTGTGGTCCGACGTCAATAGGAACTCGGCCCGTACGCAAGTCCGCGTTCCCATATCGCCCTCTGATCGCAGGATTCTGCCCTGGGGCGTCCACTTCTAAGCTTGCTGGCGCTGCAATCGGAGTTCGGCGCGCGCGTTGAGTGTTGTGCTGCGGTACGTCAGACGTCCGGTTTGTGAGAGCTGCTACTCAAGCTAATGCGAGGCGCTCACGTTCACGTGTCATGAGGCGTGTTGCAGAACACCTGCAACGTTGCTCTGACTCCAGTGAGCACTGAGACCTGGTGTCTGGTGTGGGCAGTCCGGGCTTTCCTCCTCTCCTCTCCGACTAGTGCGACATCATGCTTCCCGATACGCTTACCTCAGAAAACATAGTGCTTCTCAACTCTCGGACCCCCAGTTCTGCATTGCAGGTATGCTGCGATGACCCCTGGTCAACTACCAATCGAGGTAGCGTGCGCGGCTTCCCGTATACCGGTACTCTGGACCAGCAGGTCAGCGTTATCGTCCGTGCATGAGCATATAGCATATCGATTGACGTCTTGGATGACTACGGCAGTGGAAGCTCGTACCGTTCTCGGACGAGATGTACGCCTTACAGCCCGCAGTTCTTACCACGGAAGGCCGACCACTCTACCTCTGTCCCACCACGGGTACCAATGGTACTGTCATGGTCGGAGAAACGCTGATAGCTGGGTGGAAGGTGGAGCTCTCCAAGAACGGTCTAAGGTATGTTGTAGAGTTTGTCAGAATATCCGTACTGAAGTCCAAAGTGATCATATTGTTCTGCTTAGGATCTTGTGGGGGACTACGGACTTATGTCTCGATCTCCACTTGGGAATAGGGCACCCAAATACACCTGTATTTCTCTTCTTTCCGTCTCCACGTTCTGAGCTAATTGCGAAAATGAATCCACTCCCGCAGGTTCACCTCATCAAGCGCAAAGATGAGGTATGCCAGCATTGGAGGTACATCCTCTGCCCCAAGCCATCGACCGATGTGGCGACACCATGTGCGACCCGTCTCAGTCTCAGTAGCTCTGCGTCCGCTTGGAGCCCCAGTCTGAGGCCGTATCTTCTTGAAAATAACGCTTCTTGGACTGTTTTGGATCTGGAACGGGGAAAAGATGTTCTAGAAGGGCATATCAGACATTGCGGCCTAAACCAGCAAGTACGCACATGTCTTACAACTCTATTATCTGTATGGGGACGTGGGGCTGATACAAGTTGGTGCGTTAATGTATCTAGTGGTTTTTCATTCCGAATGGGAGCGGATTCGCCATAGAGTCAGCATGGAAATACATGGCAAGTAAAAGGCGCTATATCACTGTTGCAGGGCCCATAGGCAATGGAGCTCGGGTTTGTGTTTCCCCGTATCCGGTGACATGGGATGTCCGCTCCTCTCAAGGGTCAGACACGATAAGGTCAAGTTCAAGTTTGGACGCTCATCCTACAAACGTGACTTACAGCTGACACCCAATATATCTTGATTCGCCGTTTTAGTATCTTTTGGCCTGATAGCCAGTTTGTGATAGCACTGGGTAACTCAGGAAGCAAAGAAGCCGGAACCCATGTGCGTCTAACTCGAGTCAGGCTTGAACGAAGAACATGCGTCGTCTTACACAGTTTGCGCAGGTGGAGTTGTGGGACTTGGAGCTCGCTTTGGCACCTGAGAGGTACTGGCATTTCATTGCTCTTTGAGTCCCTAGCCACGTATTGTACACTCCGCCCTCTCTTGCACCTCTCGCGCGCGTATCACCCAGCCTCTTGTATACTTGGTCGAAGTCTGTATGCAATTTCCGCTTTGTAGTCCGCTTATATGTCTGCGACCTGCCCAATGAACCACTGTCTTAGTATCCTACCCTAGGGCCTCAGGCTACGGGGAGAACATGGCACAGCTACGTACCACGGACTCGGTTGGGGGAACATTGCGGAAACGGTGATGCGGTAATCAATCTACCTTGAGTTCAACCTGATCGGCGCGCCGTAGTTGCCAGAGTGAGCTAGAGACTAGTGACAAGTAATTGCAGACGTACCCGCTCGATCGCCGTTCGAATCTCTTTATCGATGATCCCCAAGAATGCGTGCATTCCAGCGACGAGTTTCTTCGGCTTTTGGGAATTGGAACCAATTACAACGGTCTCATTATTCATAATGGCAGCGATGATGGGAGGAAGGAACTTCTTATACAGCATTGGGATGGGAAGGAGAGGCTGCACATCGAGCCGCTTCTCTAGTTCCTCCATGCCCGCTCGCCAATCAGGATGGATGTAGCTAGAACGGCTGTGCCCGGGGAAGGTGACTGCGATATTCATCACATTACCTATACGATACTTCTCGACGTTGAGATAGTACCCGTCAACATTGGTCTCCTTCTGAGCCGATGCATAGAAGCTCGAGAGACTGAGCCACGTTGGCGGGGTTATCCGTGACAGTCTGGGGTCAATGGTATTTGAGTCACCAGTCCAACGTAGGACCTTGCGGACTGCCTCGACACAGTCACGACGGTAGGTAGTGAGCTAGTGGTATGCACGGGTGGTGATCGAGTCCATCTCCGGAACGTAAGGCAAGTTGGTCGGGAGATAGAGCGTTGCGTAGGCAGCCTTGCGAGCAATCTCGTCGATATCATACACTCGCCCCAGCGCATATGCGCTCAGAGCGAACGTAGGGGCATTATCGGGAACACGGAGAACGCCAATGAGAAGGTTGGACGTCCACCTAGTGACGGCTGCCATCTGGTACTTCCTCGCGGCTTCAAACAAAGCGCGAAATGCGTCGACCGTGGAGGGATCGTGCTGAGGGTAGTGGTAGTAGAAAGCGAGGATGAAGGCCCATGTTTCGCTATTCTCCGTGACCTGGACGGCGGGTCGTTGGGATATGGGGACGATGGGTGATTGGGGAAGTGAGAACATATCGAGGAAGACAGGGGAAGCGTTGGCCATGAAACATCTGTAGACGTAGAAATCGACGTCGTCATCGGTGGATATGATGAAGTCTCCGGAATCAGGGTTGAGATAAGGGGGAACCGGGGAGGAGCTGGTGTCAGATGTCTGAGTAGACATGTTGTCCGTGAGGATGCGTTGAGAGGCAGCGTCGACTCAGTGTTGCGCGTCGTCCCTTATCAAACCACCTACGACGGCTACAGCACGCATGAGGGAACGAACGAGCGCGTGCTTCCTGTCATTCTCACAGTATGCTCATCACGCGGTAGGTGCTGCAGCATCTTAAGAGCATGCGATGAATTGTATCAAGACCTCACAGTTCGTTCAAATCATTACGTTCCTGAAGCAACCAGACACACGACATTCCTCGCCCTCGGAGCCTCAAGGAAGCCCCAGGAAATGTGGAAGGAGCTTGCCGAAGTTAGGGGTACCCAGCCCGGTGACAGGGTCCCAGCCAGTCGTCGCCGGGAAGCCTTGAGTGCCGCAGCCAGGGTTCGAGCCGTTCCTGATGTCGTTGAACGCACTGGCGAACTTGTACAGCTAATTGGACAGAGCATGAGAAGGAGAAATGCCACTCCAATAACCAAAAGATATGACGCACTGCAGGATTCACCCACCCCACCGGCCCTTTTCCGATCTCCAGCCGTGCATCGTTGATAGCGGAAAGAATCGCCGCGAACGTCGGCGCAGACGCAGACGTGCCTGAGACCAACACGAGCTCGCCACTGATAGCGACCGAATAGTTGAGTCCGTTGGCAGAGACGTCGGGATACGCGCGGCTGGTCGCGTTGTACACGCTTGGGCTCGCGTACGGTGGTGGGTGCGCTTGGAGGAAGTGTGAAACCGCGGCGTCCTGGAACGAAGGGCGCGCGAAGACGTTCGAAAAACCGCCGCCGGACGGGAAGCGCTGGAAAACGGCACTCTCGGGGAAGGCGACGGGTTGCCCGGGGACGACCTGGGTCGCACCGACGGAGACGGCATACGGGCACCCGCTTGGGAAAGTTGGACTAAAGCGAGTCCCGTTCACCACCTGATTCCCGTCTTCGTCCAAGCAGAGTTTGGACGGGCCGCTCACGCCGGCATCGCCTGAAGAGTAGACAAAGGTCATGCCCATAAGGCTGAGCTTGCCGTACTCGACGCACTGGCGCTGCATGTAGAAGGGTGTAAGGTCGGCCTCTTGGTACGAGTAAGAGGTGGAGATAACGTATGCCGTCGGCTTCCCACCACAATCCTCCGGAGCCTGGGAGCCCCCGGGCAAAGGATCAGGGTAGGCGCCATCGAAATTGGGATCGTCGCCGCCTTCAAAGGTGCAGAACGAGCCGTCAAGCCCGTCGAGGAAGTTGTCAAACGAAGCGCCCTGAACTGTATCACCGACCTGGTATAAGAATACCGGCTGCTTCTTTCCGACAAGACCAAGGACGTATTGCAGATCGAGACTAGATTCAGCAGTCTCGCCGGTGGAATTGAGGGTGCCACCGTCTATGCTGACGAGTTTCGGGCGCTCTCCAACCTGGCTCTGCGAATAGTTCCCGAAGAATACGTCGAAGTCAGAAGGGGTATGCGTCTGCGGGCTGTATTCGACTTCGCACGCCAAAATGAGAGGAGTGCCGATGTCTGCAGAGGAAGGTCACATACCGACGCCGACGGTGTTCTTCCTAGTGGCTTTGGGCTCGTAAACGAAGTCATACAAAGAACGCAGGCAAGCAAGCGTAATCGTTTCGTCGCAATGTGACACATCCGTGAATATTTTCTAACAGAAGTGGACGATCAGCGGTAAAGCACAACTTCCCGAGAATATCGGGCGCTTACTTCGACAGCCCCGCCAACTTTCGGCGACACGCCAGCCATCCCAGCGCTCTTCGTAATAGACAAGCTGTCCCGGTCAACGAGGCCGTTCCGCACCGGCTTGACGTCGAAGTGCAGCGTGGGTGTGACGACGTCGACGTGCGGCGCGACATGCGCGGGAAGACGGTATGCGCCCCCGCACGCGACGTGCGCGGCGCCGCCCGTCGCGTGCTCGTACACGAAGTACTCCGTCCCGAGCAGCCGCTCTGCCTCCGCAACAGTTACGTTCGCCGCGAGCCACGCGCCGCCCTTGCGGAGCGCGATCCGGTCCGGCGCGATGGAACCATCCTCGACGAGCCATGTGCGCACGGCGTCTACGGACGCCGCGGCGGGGCGGAAGGTGCGCGCGACCTCGGCGGGGGTCCAGTGCTTGCCGTAGTTGGGCGAGTCGGGGTCCGCGACGTCCATGAGATACGTCTCGAGGTTGTGCAGGTTGGACTGGACGAGCCCGATGTTGAGAGGGAGGATTGTCGTGGGGTCCGCCCGCCGGACGGGCGTCCAGCCGGTAGGAAGAGAGCGTCGCGACTCGTGTACGACTCGCTCAACAGGCGCGCGAGCCGCGCAGAGGACTGCCAAAGCGAGGACGGGGATAGTGAACGGTCGCATCTGAAGAGTAGACGGGGTGTCCGACGAGCCCTGCGCCGCGAACGAGTGTTCTATAAGTCATACGGGAACGTTCAAGGAACCGGCGAAGATTGACGGCATAGAAGCCGCGGAGCGCATCTTTGCGGTACCAGAATCCGGTGCGGAGTTCCTATAGTCCGCCTTCGCCACCGACAGCAAAGCTCGCGCGCGGGTATTACTCTCATCGTCGATGCAGGCTTCTAGTGGGGTTTGTAAATCATCGTGTCGTAGGCAGAACAGGGAAGATATACTACGAACCTTACGCGCGAGAAATGGCCACAGATTGGGCCAAGAGATGCTGTGTAAGACGTGAGGGAACTTGTGTAATGGAAGCACCACAGCCCTTGAGTCAACATACTAACATCGTCCTCCCGCACGATATCCGCCGTGTAGAAAAGATTTGTGTATGTCGTGTTAACGAAAGCGCAAATTAGCCCCGATGTCCCCGTGCCCTGTCGAGAAGTTGACGGGGAACCGTACGGCATTACGCCGACGGGAGTCCGTAGGAAGAATTTCTTGGACTTGTCGACGCCCAAGATAATGGTATTCACGTTGGGAGTTGCACACAATGAGCGTAGAAAAGACGGCCTTGCTTCTGCTCATTGTAAACATCTCGTGTCATTACGAACCCTGAAGGGGCTCAAGAGCAGAACATACCGGCCTGACCACCGCGCGGCGTGTAGAGCCATTATTGCAACGATGGCCCTGTGACGCCCGGTGGAAGTTGTATAGAAGCTGCCATTGTCTCAACTCCGACATTTCAGCCGCGGCCAGAGTGCGGTGATTGACAGGACCGCCGTCCCTAAGCACGAGGTCACCATGGAGGTCATACCATTACACGGCACGCGAGCATGACAGGCCGGAGAACCGCGTCGATCTAAGAGGATGATCCATGTCAGAACGGGTTTCAACATCAAGAGAAAGCCTGTACCTAACTTAAAAGAGATAGGATTCAAAAAGAGACCGAGCACAGCGAAAAGGAAGGCTCAGCGGGAAGCACATAAGAGAAGAAACACACAATGGTTGATTAAAGGTACAGAAACGACGTGAGGATTGTTGACGGCTACATCAGATGGGTCTAGCCAGCGCGAACGCGTCTAAGTAGTGCAACAGAGAGGTATACAATACGTGCAAGACAGAACCTGACAGCGTCATATGATGAGGATGCGTGGTGGGTCACGCCGTGTAGGATGGATGGGGTCATGATGGAGGTCATTAAAGGGAGGGGAGAGTAAAAGCGGAGTAGACACTACGCGGCCTCACCGCCCTCCGCAGCACGCTGAGCTCGCCTGGCCTTCTTCGCAGCGTTCGCGGCAGCGGCCTTCGCCTTCTTGGCCTCTGCGCGAGCAACCTTTGGGAGATCACCCTCATCAGCATAATGCAGAGGGAGAGCTACAGGACGACGCACCTTGTCCTCCTCTTCCTTCTTCTTCGCCTCCTCCTCCGCCTTCTTCTTGTCCTCTTCCGCCTTCTGCTTCGCACTCATCGCGCCGTTAGCACCTGTCTTGTTCTTCTTTTTCGCCTCGCGAGCTTCCTTCTCCTCCTGCTTGATACGCTTGATGCGCGGGTCGATGGAAAGCGCAGCGTCAACGAGGCCACGCAGACGGGCGGTGTCCTCCTTCTTGCGCCTCGCGCGCTCCGACTTGTTCTTCTTCTCAGTGTACCGTTTATCATCACGGCTGTGTACAAACGCGTCAGCAACGACCAACAGACAGAAGACGGTTCACACTCACTTGTCACTGCCCTCGTTCACCTCCTTGTCCAAGTACTCGAAACTCCTCCAGCTATCGAAGTTGTACCAGAAGTCGTAGAAGCCTTCAACCTTCTCCTTCGGGTCGTCGTACGCGCCGAGCATCGGTACAGGCTGCTTTTTGCTGAAACGTGCCTCGCGCTCGAAGACGGGGCCAAACGCCTGGAAGAAGTATTTGTCGGGGTTCTTGTGCTTGGTGACCTGCGACGCAGTCGGGGTGTCCTGTTCGAGATCGTCATAGTACGGGTCGACGGAATCGAACTGGCGGCGGCGCTCTGGGTGGGTGAGAACCTCGAACGCTTTTTGAATGCATTTGAAGAACGCATCGTCGTTGCTGTCGCCAACTGCACCGGCCTTTTTGTCGGGATGGTGCTTAAGGACCTTTTTCCGGTCTGCAGGTGAGGGGAGGAACCACTGAGTCTATGCGGACACATTGCTGCCGATTGAATGATACGTACGTGCGATCTTGATTTGCTCCTCGGTGGCCCGGTACCGAAGATGCGAAAGACCCAGGACAGCGTAGTGGTCTTGTTTCTGGGTGCATCTCTTTGTGAGGATGCGCCCCTCACCAGCCGATATGAGGACGTACTTTCCACTCCTTCGGATCGAGCATTAGCAGATCCTCCGTCTCTTCCTCGTCGCCCACGCCGAGATCATCCTCGACCGCACTGCCGTTCCCGTTCAATGCCGCTAGCCTCTTCTGCTCCTCTTCGGTGTGCTTGTCGTGCTCCTCAAACGTCAGATTGTGTACCGCCCTCCGTACGTGTGCAAGGTATGCCTGACCAGCCGGAAGCAGCCTCCGCTCGACCAAAGCTTCGCATTCATTCAGCCTAGCACGCTTCGAATAGATCTACCGATACTCACGCGAAACGGACTTGCCCGACGCCGCGGGGGGCGTCCAGCTGGCAGGAAGTGGTGTGGGGACGACGGGGAGCTCAACGACGTTGGCCATCGTGTCTTTTGGGGGAGGTAAAGGGAGCAAGGGCTGCAGACGGCCTCGACGCTCTCTCTTCCTCGACGCGGCCAGAAAATTTCCCAGTCGCCGGGCAGGAGTCTGCGTTCGCCGGATATGGCAGGCGGCACGACGGGCGATGCTGGTGCCGCGCCTGTGCACCACGCCCCCGTGAAATTCACGTGACTATGTTGGTCTCGCGACGCGTCGCTGAGTCAGCTTGTCGCCTTTGTCCTCATTCACTGGCAATCCGCGTTGGCTCCATTCCACACCGGGCAACCTCAACACATTCTATTCCTCTACAATCTTCCGACCACCGCTCTGCATTTTCTCAGACGTCACGCAGTCAAAGTCATGACTGCTGAGAACACCGTTCTCAAGGATAGGGCCTTGCACACCGGTCAGCCAATAGGCCACACGGCCGTAGTACAATCGCCAAGCTCCGAAGCTCCTTCAAAACCCAGGTCAAAGCTGCTTGATGTTCTTGATGCTCAAATACCGCAATGGCTCGCAGGTCCACCTACATCTCACTCTCTCCTCGCCGCCACTGCTTCCCACAATACCCGTACCTCTCCTCTCACGTATGATACGTCTTACTCTTGCACGCCGTCTGCTGTACTCACGTAGTACAAGCGCACGTTCTTTAATGACACAGACGATACCTACGCTTGAAATGGCTAGTCCCCTAGTCTCCCCTGCGCCGCCTCCGGCCGTGACCCCCACCGCTTCGAACAAGAAGTCCACCGATCGGGCACCTGCGCTGCATAGGACGCGCAGCGACATCGAGAACCTCCCGGTTGACGAGTTCGCCCCATCAACCTCGGCTCAACCCGTGGACAATGCAAACGCGCCTCGACCCGCTCCAACTGTAGGACTCTACTCATACAAGCAGTATCCTCCTTCGCCTGCCGTTGTGTACACTCGCGACGAAGCGGAAGCCGATGAGATGGTGCAACTGTTGAAAGGCCCGCTTGGTTTTGACCTCGAATGGGTCGTTACCTTCCGTCGTGGAAAGACTCCCATGGAGCGCCGCACCGCGCTCGTGCAGCTTTCCGACGCGCGCATGATCTTGCTAGTGCAAGTTAGTGCGATGAAGCGATTCCCCCCAGGCGTCAAGGTATGTGAATCGAGTTGGTGCTCTTACTCCACCCACTGATATTCCTCACCCCCAGGCTGTACTCGAAGATAGCAGCGTCCTGAAAATGGGAGCGAACATCAAGAGTAAGCACGAGTGGCGTCGACTGCTTATCTCCCCTCTGCTCACGTTTATCGCTCTCGATAGATGACGGTCAGAAACTCTTTCGTGACTATGGTCTACTCTGTGCTGGCCTCCTCGAGCTCGGCACCCTCGCTCGTCAAGTCGATCCCTCATGCCCCTTCTCCCGCTCGATCACCGCGCTCGCTCGGGTTGTCGAGCATTACACCGGGAAGACGCTCAACAAGGGCAAAGTCCGCGTGAGCAACTGGGAGTCCAAGTTGTCGCAGGAGCAGATCACGTACGCTGCCAACGATGCGCACTGCGCCTTGTCTGTGTACAACAAGATCCTAGAGCTCGCGAAGGTGCACGGATCTGAAGTCAATGCTAGCACGTATGCGGCCGATCTGGCCAAGGAGTATCGCGCAAAGACCTCCACTGCCGCTCCCGTCGCGCCGCCTGTTGCGCAAGCTCCTACATCATCCACCGACTCGTCAAGTGCTGCTTCCGCAGACTCCAGCGAAGCAAGTTCCTCAACATCCACAGAGCCATCGCAGCAAGGCTCCAGCCTGACCTCTCGCGAGATGCTTCATCGCGGCCTCGTCCACTCTGCCAACGTTCTCGAACACGTCGAAGTCACCGAACGCGCCACGGGAAAAGGCCAGACAGCGACCCCAGAAGCGCGAGTTCCTTTCGTTCCGGCTGCCCCCGTTGACGAGCCTCCGATGCCCCGCGAGCCGCCACGCCCTCAGCACATGCGTGCGTACCGGCTTTGGCACCATCGTGACATGCCGCTGCACGACATCTGTGCGACGCTGAGAAGCAAGGAGAACCCGCTCGCAGAGAGTACTGTGATGTAAGTCGTTTTTCAAGGGCCCGTGTTCGCTCGCGCTGTGATGCAAGGCTGATGTGCCGGTGGAATAGATCGTACGTCGTATGTGCTCTACGGGCGGATCCCAGGCTGCCGTACTCGATGGATCGCCTCAAGGCGTTCGTCCAGCAAGAGGCGGGCTCGTGGCAGCGCCATAGAGCTTGGATCCTAGAGCAGGACGGGTACAAGAAGAAGGCTTAACGCCCTGGAGAAGGATTTATGAGTATGCGGCGACGGTATCTATTTCGACTTGTATTTCTTGTTTCTTGAATATATAGCTTGTACCAGGACCAACCTCTTGAGGCCGGAAGCAGGCGTTCCCACCTTTCAGTACAAAATGGCAACGTCTCCTGCATGCTGGCACCTGGGTCACCAGGTATGTGATGTACGTCATGTGCCGTACTGTCTACCATCCACAAGCACCCACAACCGGTATTCCTCCGATCGGAACTACATGCTTCAAGGCTCATCGAATTTGTCTTGTGTACTCAATTCAAGGCCATCGATAAACACGCTTCTTTCAGGTGCCCCCGCGGATGGGCAACAGTGCATGGAACTTCATCGACTTCATCAGTGGGCGCGCATTCTCACCGTCCTTCCTTCGGGACGACACCATGCGCGTACAGGGCTGTCTGCAGCTCTATCTCCAGAAGTAGACATGATGTCTACGTTTTGCACCGTCGTCTCCGCCCCCTTCACTCACATTCCTTCTTCCATCTCTGACAGTGTCCCATGCCCCAGGAGAGAGACAGCACTTTAAGCAGCGACGTCGTCGTGGATAGCTCCGATGTCGGCCGTATACGCTACATCGATCCCCCAGAAGCCGATGGCTTCGTCTACACCTGGCGTCATGAAGGGAATGCCGAATGCCTCCAGCCAGGCTGCAGTGCGATGTTCACCTTCCAAGGTACGTGACGGCATGCAGCCCTTTCGTTTGAGCCATTATATGTTGAGGTACTTACATCCCACATTCTGCAGGCACTCAGGTCGCGGTATACGGATACGAGCCGTACACCGTCAGCGAGACCCAACTGTGGTCGTCATACACTATCGATGGCGTGAACAACGTTACGCACATCTCGGGTACACGCGAGGCATCGAACGTACTTTACTTCCGGTCGGACGAGATGCCGTTTGGCCAGCACACGCTGAATATCTACGTCGGATACGCCGAGGACGACGCAGCGTACTACTTGGACCGGATCGAGTATAACACCACGTCTGGCGCGGACGCTGCGTCTTCTTCCACAAGCCAGTCGTCCTCGGCCTCTTCCACGTCGTCCCAGCCAAGCACGTCGAACTCCATCGCTCAGGCTACCGAAACGTCATCTGGTGGCTCAGGAGCAAGCTCTACATCCGTCGGCGCGATCATTGGTGGTATCACCGCCGGAGTGGTGGCGCTCCTAGTTGCCGCTTTCCTCCTTTATCAATGGTGCCGTCGGCGCACCTTCCAAAGAGACCCAATCCGCGAGAACCCCATGTTCGCGGAGAAGGGACAAGGTATGTTTCGCTCACTCTGCATAGTTCCTCCACTCACAGTCCTTCTCTATGATAGACGTCTTCGCCCCTGCTCATCAGTCCGAGCAGGGCTCTCCTCCGCCCAACTCAGCATTCTCCTTCGAGTCAACCACTATGCCTGGTTCCCCTCCCGGGAGCCCGGGTATCGCGCACGCCTCGAATATGGCTGATGCACAGCAAGCGTATCTCCAAGTCTCTTCGGCGACTTCGTCACATTCTCACGGCGGCAGCGCGGGCTCGATGTACGAGATGTTGCAAACTGGGAGTTTGGCGACAGGTCGAGACTCACAGAGCTCTCCGACGCCATACGGCCCACGCTCCGTTCTGAGGGGCGAAAAGGACCGGACGTACCTCACTCTTGCGGGCACCTCGGCCGCGAGTGATAGAGGAGGGTCTATCGAGCTTGATGGGCAGGCGCGAGGTGCATACACGGTTCCTGGAGTGCCCCTAGGGACGGCAGGATCGCCGCCCGGGTACGCGCCTTGAGGCGGGCATACTTCACTTTCTGTGTGTTGCCCCTTGCCAAGCATATGCACGGGCGAGCCTGGACGCGAGGCTGTTCCGATTGACTTCGACTTCCATTTCTTCCAGGGCCCCCTTTGTCACTTATAGTACTTGCTTTCCTGTCCAACAGTCCAACTGGGCTGCTCTGTTGAATGTCTACATCTGAATCTATCGTCACGATATTGGAATTCATTATTCCTGTAGTATGAGTGCGTTCATGCTCGATGAAGGATAATACCACATTGCTGGTATCGCTTGGCGTCTGAAATCGCCGCACCTCCCGCGGCCTTCCTCTGGCACTGTCTACCCACATGCGCCCACAAAGCTGATTCATATCTGCTGCCTCCTGTAATCCCGGGGTTCTTCCTGCGCACGATCACACATGTGGTGTTCGAGGGGCACAGATTCTTTGGTGCCTTCGCGACAGACTTCTCGGTACATGCGCTGCCCCTGCGGCACCCTCACATAATGTCTCTGTCCCGACTCCTCCCCATCCCCGTCCTGGCCAAGGACTCTCCTATCCCAGGACGAACTCCATCGTTCAGAACCCTTCAACTCCTACTATCTTTTCATGGCTGGAGTACATCTGAACAATACGCCCAGCGGCGACTTCATCATAGACGACGCCAACCTCGATCAGATCCGCTACATACCTGCAACGCAGGTCTCGACGGTGTCAAATCCAGTCAACGGGAACTGGTCGCACGGGTCAATCGACTTCAGATACTATCAAACGACCTGCTCTGAGTGCGACGCAGCGGGATGTAGTATCATTTTCCCTTTCACAGGTATGATTGCCTTCATCTGTTTTGACATGAAGCCTCGATTTGAATATTCGTCGTAGGAACACGCGTAGCCGTATTCGGCGCGGTCCTCAACACGACCAACGTTTTCTCGCTATACAGCATCGATGGAGGGGAGACGATCGTCTTCGCATCCGATCCCGGCCCCAACCGCACCGAATTCTGGGGAATCGAGTTCTTTCGCTCAAGGGACATGCCTCTCGCGGCGCATACCCTGACGATCAATGTCACGGGCGCATCTGAACGGGGACCATACCTGCTAGATTGGATCGAGTACAACGCTACATCTCCGCCATCCACTTCTTCGCTGCATATGACGGGTTCTACGTCATCAGCGCCTGCGGCGGGAGTAGCGAAGAGCGATTCGGTACCAACAGGCGCAATCGTCGGGGGCGCGGTTGGTGCTCTAGTTCTTGCGTCGATATTCTTTGCAGGATTCCTGGTCCTGCGGAGCAGACGTAGAAGAGACCAGGCGAGCAACGCAATAAGCGCAAGCTTCTATGGTGATTCAGCCTTTAATTTCAATGATTTATGGGCGGTGCTTACGTTCGGCAGGTGCAATGCCATCTGGGAGATCTGCAGCTGACGAGCCGCACAGCGGCGGTATTGACCAAGTGGCAGGACTATCATCAAGGATGGTGGAGGTACACCAAGGTGCCTTTACTGAGGGCTGCACTTCCTCAGGGACGGAATATCTCCCCTTAGCCTCTGGCACCATTCCTTCGCCGCCGCAGCGAACGAGCGTCGAAACGAGTGGTGGAGCATCGACCCGGGCCGCTCTGGTGCGATCGCAGGTTCAGCGCTATTCGGAAAAATCGACACCTTCTCGTTTCGGGGATGAACCCTCATCCATTCGTTCCAGGGAGGTGGAGGAAGCTGTGGTATTGGGTGGGATTAGCGACGCACTGCCTGAATACATGCCCTGACCGAGAACGCTGGTGACCTGACTTGTTAACGCGAGCCTGGCGCGGGGACCCCGACACGAACCATACGACTCTATTCTCCGTACGAGCGACGGATGAGGCGGCACCGGTGGTGTGTCCACAGGAGCGACAGATGAGACTCAGGTACTAATGAACATAGCACTGTAATGTTAAGTTTAGTACGTTCGATTTGAAGAAGTTCAAGCTCAAGCTTCAAGGGAGTTTGTGCCAGCTGAGGTATCGGAGCGCCGGAGAACGAAATGTGAAAGAGCAACTTGAAACTCCGCTGTGGCTGATGTGGATTTCGGGCGTGCCGGGAATCGGGATTATCATTGACCGCGATCATCATATGTTTGCGCTCAGCTCAGCGTCATTCCGGATCCATCGCTGCACGCCTCAGGCTCGTCAGTCAACACACCTCGTTGCACGCCTTCGCATGAGAACCCGCTAGGAAGCGCGAATCCAGCCCCAGCCGGGGCGTGGCATCTGCCGTCCAGACTCTAGAATAAGCTCATTTCTCTGATATGTATTGCGCATTTCCTGCCTAGCTACTGGGAACTTGCTGTCACCAGCAGCACGTCCTGTCGCCCCTGGCAGGGCATGCTGATATATCTGGAAGGGCGTGTTCACCAGGAACGGTATGTCCATCTCCGGCCTTCAGTTCCAGCGTGCACTGGCAAAACGATGTAGGCATGGATGTTAACCAGCCATGTGGCCGACATGAGGTGAGCTCTGACGTGTATTTATGCTCAGACTTTCCTTGACGACACTCTTTTCCGTCCCTGCCAGCACGACGTAAACCTTCACCACGCCTTCGTATGCATGCACGGAAGCGTCCGGAAGCGCAGACCTGCCTCGTGTGAGAAGCCTGACAATGTCAGCACCATAATAGGCTCGTCGAGCATCCGTCATGACATGGCCGCGAGGCTGGGCCGTAGGAACTTTTGCGGCCTTTTTAATGGCCGTGGGGCTTCCCCAACGCTTCTCTTCCTCCACCCTCCGTCTGCGTTTTAAACTCTCCGCGCAGGCACCCCGGTGCTCGGCCGTCTACACCTATCTTCCATGTCCAGTGCAACGATGCCGGGAACTCCAAAGGTGACCGGGAAGCTCTGCGCGGAGCCCGCGCGAAGAGGCCCCCTCTCCTGGCTTGTGCGCGACGCTCCCGAGTACGAAGAACGCAAGCGCCGTGTCCGCTTCGTCCCGCCTGCGATTGCTATCAAGGATGTGCACGCCGCGGTGCCTCGACACCTCTTCGAGCGCAGCACAGTCAAGGGCCTCTTCTATGTTGGGCGCCACGTCGCGCTCAGCGTCGCGTTTTACGTCTTCGTGAAACGGATCGACGCTCTCGCCTGGAGCGCGGCCGCGGCGCTCGGGTGGGGAGCAGCAGGGCGCTCGATGCTTGTGTGGGCGGGTTGGATATTCTACTGGTTCTGGCAGAGCGTTTCGTTCGCCGGGATTTGGACTCTTGGTGAGCTTGGCTGCTGCCAAGTACGCGCACATCGCTAATGTCTCGCCCTGAACATACAGGACACGAGGTACGGCGCGTCACCTTACGCGAAGGGTGTTCGGCATGCTGACCCCGAGCAGTGCGGCCACGATGCTATCTCGCCGTATGCATGGGTCAATGCGGCGACTGGATTGGCGCTGCACACCTTCGTCCTCACGCCTTATTTTGCGTGGAGGCTTACCCACCGTTCCCATCACGTGCGTATTTTCCCTTTCGAAGAACGTTCGACCACGAACTGATGTCCGAATCTAGAAAGGAACCAACCACCTAGCACGCGATGAAACATACCATCCCATGACGAGAGGGGATTTTAAAGGCCTTCCGGACGCCGAACACGCAACGAAGATGGACTACAAGGAAATCCTGGAAGAGACACCCGGATACACACTCTTCAAAATGGTCATTCGTCAGTTCTTGTAAGTACCAATGATAGTTCTCAACATGTATGTCGCTGAAGATCGAGGTTATAGGGGTTTCCAGCTGTATCTAATGTATGTCTGCGGTCACGTCTCCATACATCCCGCAGACCCTGACGACCCACAGCCACAACCGCAAGGGAAACCCGAAGTATCCACCTTGGACCAGCGTATGTTTTCAGCTTGCCCCTTCTTCAGCAAAATGATTGACGACCGTTCATCATTCTTTCAGCACTACGATCCCGACTCCAAGCTCTTCAAGCCTCAAGACCGTGAGCGAACTTCTAACATTCGTGTCCACGGTCGTCATTGATTTCAGTTCCTGCGGCGTAGGCAACTATATCGTCGTCTCCGATGTTGCGGTCATGTCCATGCTCCTCTTCCTTGCTGGCTGGTCGTACCAGACTGGATTCCACAATGTGTGGAGCCTCTACTTCGTCCCATGGCTCGTGCGTTCTCTCCGAATGTCTTATTGCTAATTATGTGCTGACGGCGCCGGCGGCGTAGTGGGCGCACAACTGGATGGTGATGTTCACGTACCTCCAACATAGCGACCCGACCGTGCCGTACTACCGCGAGGTGCGTGCCGCTCCGTTCCGCACCGTTGAAATGAGATGTCTAACGCGCGCATTGCTACTGGCAGAAATCTTGGACGTTCGCCCGGGGCGCGCTTGCGACGGTCGACAGGCCGGTTTTCGGCTGGATCGGACGATTCTTCTGGCATGGTGTACGTCCCTTCTCCCTTCTCGACCTTGGGAGTCGAGGCTGACGTACGACCCCCGAAGATCGCGCACCACCACGTCGCGCACCACTTCTTTGTCAGCATCCCGTTCTGTAAGCGCCCCCCGTTCGGCCTCTGCTGCCGCCGTTGACGATAACGTTCTGCACAGACAACCTATCTCAGGTCACGGAGGCGATCAAACCCGTGCTCGGCGAATCCTACTGCTATGATTCCACTGTACGTCATTGGTGGCCCTCGTCTTTGACTAGTGCGCTCTAGATTGACTGGTTTCGTTCTCCAGCCCACAATATATGCGCTTTGGCGCTCGTTCACGCAGTGCACGTTTATCGAGGGCGAGGGCGATATCGTCTTCTTCAAGAATCAGCGCGGCGAGGCTATACGTGAATACGTCGAGCCGAAGACAGGGGCTGAACCCGACGTCGAGGTTGAAGAGCGGGAGGATGACGCGTTGAAGCTCGCGGGACTGTAGGCACCGACGATGATTGTATCGGAGTCCTTGAGGTCAGACGCGTTGATAGTTCTTCGTGTTGGGAGTTAGCGCATCGGTAGTCTTGTCATCTTGGGGTCTTCCACAGGATCATCGCAGGCTGGGGCAATAGGAGAAATCTGGCATAGATACCGAGAAATCCTTCCGAGTAACCAAGCACTATTAGATGAGCAAATATGTACCGAATAAATGAGAGACAGATCGTGACTGAGGAACAGTCTAGGCAGACGAGGCCGCGGCCTCGGCCATGGCGTACAACTTCTCTTTGTCGCCGCTCTCGTCGACAAGCGCGCGGAGCATGCCCTTTTCCTTCTTGAGCAGCTCACTCGGCTTGCCAAACTCGACGATGTTTCCAGCGTCGAGAACCATCTAGTAGACGGGGAATTAGCAGCTGGACGAACGCTCGGTGAACAAGTTTGCTCACAATTTTGTCGGAGTCCATGATCGTCTGCAGACGGTGCGCGACGGTGAGGAGCGTGACGTCGTTTCCGAGCTCCGTACGGAGCGACGTCTGGATGATCGTATCGGTCTCGTAGTCGATCGCAGACGTGGCCTCGTCGAGGATGAGGAGCTTGCTCCGGCGCACGATGGCGCGGGCGAGCGCGAGGATCTGGCGTTGGCCGACCGACAAGTTCGCGCCACCACCGGCGATCTCGCTGTCGAGCGTGATGCGGGACTGGTCCGTCTCGCTCTGGAGGCTGAAGAGGCCGGCGGAGCGGAGCGCGTCGTTGAGCACAGCGTCATCGTGCTCGCCGAAGGGATCCAGGTTTTGGCGGAGAGTGCCACTAAGCAGCTCGGGCTGTGATTGAGTGGTCAGTGGAAAGGCTGTAAATTCTCGTGGATGTCGTGCTTACCACTTGCGGGATAATGGTGATGTTCGAACGGAGCGCATCCAAGTTGAGCTTATTGACGTCGAGACCGTCGTAGAGGACGTTGCCCTGAGTCAAGATGCAACGGAGCAAGGCGAGCGTGAGGGAGCTTTTGCCACTGCCCGTGCGCCCGACAATACCAACACGCTCGCCGGCCTTGACTTCGAACGAGATGTCATGGAGGACCTTGGGGCCAGTCTGGGAATAGCGCGCTGACAGCTTCTCGACCGCGAGGCTGCCGCTGGCCGGCCAGTAAGCGGGCGGGACACCAGCTGGAGTTGGCTCCGGCTCGTGCTCGATGACCAAGTATTGCTGGATACGCTCCAAACTGTTGCCTACATGTGAAAGCTGGTCAGTTGTTGTCGCAGGCCGCAGAGGGAGGACGTACCGGCAACCTCGAACTCGTTGAATATGCGGACAAACTGGAGGATAGTACCACTGAAGGCAGCTGCGCGAACACCCGAAAGATCAGAAATTGCAGAACATGTTACGAGCAAAGATATTTACCAGCCATGTTGAGGGAGAAACCGGCGTTGGATGCGCTCATGCGCGTGATGTATGTGAGGTAGATCATGAGAGCGGTGGTGTACAGAGTGCCGATGAAGTCCACCCGAATAGTGACCCAACTGAAAGAAGAGTCAGTCATGGCTAAGATGTAGCAAGGGTGCTAGAAAGCGTACCGGTTCAGGTTGAACTGCGTGATCGCTGCACGACTGTACCGGTCAATGCGGCGGAGAGACTCCTGCTTGAAGTCCTCCTGTTTCCCGTAAGCACGGATAGAAGCTACAGAAGCCATGTAAGACTAGATTGATACGCTTGGGGAAAACAACTACTTACTGATACCGCTGATCGCGGCGCCGAAGTGGCCCATCACGGGCGCCTTCGCCTTGCTCATCTCGCGCTTGACTGACAGCTGGGCCTTCATGAAGATGTTACCGCAGATGCAGCCAGCGATAGCGACTACGATCGAAGGAATCATGAAGACCGGAGAAAACACGATGACCGCGACCATCTTCAAGAGCATGAAGACTCCAATCTGGACGAGGAACTCGGTCGTCATCGCGATGCGGTTGTCCACTACAAAAATGTTCAGTTCGTACAAGGACGGTAGTGAACTCGCAGAAGGACGTACGCTGCTGGATATCCTCCGTGCACCGGGCAATGATACGTGAGGTTGGGGTCTTATCCAACCACCGCAGGGTCGTCCTCATGATCGAAACGATCAACTTCTCGTGGATGATTCTCCCAGCCCTGAGACTGCCGAAGACGAAGTACACGACACCGATGGCTAGCAGGAACATTCCAACAAGCACGGACAAGGAGTAGACCGTAAGATAGCTGGAGAACCATTAGCCTAGAAACACAGGCGGATACATGACGCTACTTACTGCGCAACGTTGACCTCCTCGGGCGGGTGCGTCTCGTACTGCGCGGCCCAGTATCCGAGGTACCACGTCTGCGGAGCACCATATCATCAGAACATGCAATTGTGTTGTTATGATCGTGAAAGATACCCACCTGAACGTTGGTCAAGCCATGACGAATGACGTATATCCCAATGTAACAGAACCAGAACCAGATTGGACGCGTAGACATGTTCCCAAGGTAGAGCCACACTGCGCAAACACGCGTATGGTCAGCTTCCCGCAGTCCAGCAGACGATCTGAATACGAGTGACTCACAAGCCTTCCAGCCGACGTGCCCCAACTCGGTCTCCTCTTCAACGATCAGCTTCCCTGCATTCTGCTTCGCGGTCTCGTCTTCAGGGGAACCTTCATCTATCTCCTCTTTGGCCTTCTCCATCTCCTCCTGCTCCTGCTGGAGCTCCTTCATGAGCTTGGCGTCGTGCGCGAGGGCATTGGAGAGCGAGCCCTGGCTGACGATGCGACCGTCGGGACCCATGTCGACGACGAAGTCCGCAATGGGGCTGACCATCGCAACATTGTGCGTCTGTACCACATGGTGTTACTTGAGGCAGTGAATTTCGGCTAGAATGAATTGAGACTCACGACGAGGATGACGGTGCGACCGGCGAGGAGACCGCCCTTGAGGCACTTGTCGACAATCCAGCGCGAAGTGTGGACGTCCAGAGCAGCCAGGATCTGCAAGCGCATGAGTATTTCGATCAGAGGAAGTCAAGCACATCACTCACATCGTCGAGTAAGAGAATCTCCGCGTTAGAGTACACGGCACGCGCGAGGGTGATACGTGCTTTCTGGCCACCACTGCCAAACGATTTCAACAGCTATACGGGAGATGCGTGAAGATGGCACGCACCTCAGAGTGATACCTTTCTCTCCAACCTCGGTTTGGTCCCCAGCGTCGAACAAGCTCAAGTCGCGCTTGAGAGCACACTGCTCGATGACTATGCAGGACGGGTTAGCATTACAAGCGCCGGTGACGTCATGAGATAGACAGCTCACCCTTGTTGTACCGGACCTCGTCGAACGGCGCGCCGAAGATAATGTTGTTCTGAACATCCGTTAGTACCACCACCACGATATGAACGGCAACGACATGCGCACCCTGATCGTATCGCTCTGCACCCAGCTCTCCTGCGCGGCGTACGCCACGCCACCCGCGCGGGGCAAGTTGACAAACGAGTCCGGGCCTTGGGGCAGGTAGTGCATCTCACCGAGGAGGGCCATGAGGAGCGACGTCTTTCCTGCACCGGTAGGACCGACGATGAGGTTGATTTTCCCGCGGCGGAAGAGGAGTTCGTCGTCGACGGTGAGTACGAACGCGCGCCGGCGCGTACCGCCTGGGGTGACGGAGGCGCTCTTGGCGGAGTCGGCGGCCCAGGTGAAGGACGCGTGCCGGATGCCGATGCTGTCTTTGTGCGACTCGGGGATGGGGGCGGGAAGGAGACGGGCCTCCTCGGAGGGCTCGGTGAACTCGTCGATGAGTTCGGTCTGTAAACAACGCTGATTTAGTAACAGCATCCCTGGAATAGATGCAGACGACACACGTTGAACAGGAAATCTCCAATACGCTCGAGTGCGACGTTGGTCTGAATAAGGGCCGGAATGATGTAGAACGTAGCCTGGATGTCTATGCGCAACATATCGAACACTGGACATCCTGGGGTCAGTACTCTTCAGTAGCAGAAGCTATGTATGACATACCGGACATGGCGGAGAAAACCTTGGAAGCTAATGAAAAGTCAGTGCTGTACGGCCTCCCTCTGAAGTCATAGGTTTACCTGTGAGCGTCTCTCCCATGATAACGGTCTATAAGACAATCAGTCAGCCGGAGGCGGGCCCAGCAGCAAGCGAGGTATACGCACGTAGGTGAAGAAGGTCGACAACATGATCAAAATGGGAATGACGAAGCTGAAATTTACCAATGTCAGACAACAGTCGCCACTACCCCAAGCGCGGCGGACGCTCACTTGCACATGTTGTTCGACATCCCCAAGAAGCGGGCCTTGCGCACAGAGAGGAGCTCCTGCTCACGCCGCTCGTTCAGCTGGGCCGTGATCCTTGGCTCCCATCCGAAGAGCTTGATCATGCGGATGACGTTCATCACTTGTACGATAGTGCGATCAGCGTATGGTCGAAAATGTGAGATTTGGGGCGTAACTCACTTTCCGTGACCAGCTGCACACGGGAATCGGTCTACAAAGCTTCTGTGAGATCCAAAACTCTGATGCGAGAGATGAAAGAACAAACCCGCTTCATCTTCTCGCGCTGGGTGCTGCGAATGTACTTCGTGATGATACCCGGAATCGGGAGGGAGGCGATCATCGTCGCGAAGCCGACCCACGCACTGTTGAAACGCTCAGCATGAGTCGTGGCATGAGATTCTCCGGGTATACGCACCTCCAGCCAAGGATCTGGTGCAAGAAGATCATGCACAACATGATCTGGAAAGGAGACTCGATGGCTGTTACAGTAGCACATCAGCTCGAGGCACGGCGGACACCACGACAAGAGAAAGAAACGCACTCGCAAAGACGATATGCATACTGGCAAAGTCGAGGCTGTTCAAATCGCTCGACACGAGGTTGTTGATCCTCCCAACGAGGTTCTTGCCTGCCCCTTGCTCCTTCTTCGCCTCCGGCTTCGGCGCCTCCGCCTTCTTCGCGCTCGTCGTGCTCGTGCTGTCCGAGTCCTTGCCTTTGCCCTTGTCCTTACCCTTCACCGTACCGACGGCCGTCGCGGTGCTCGAATCGGCCGAGTGCGACGCCGTGCCGTTGTCCGTCGCTCCGTCGTCTGAGCTTGAGCCCGATCCGGGGGCCTCGACGTCCGCCTGGGAGGCGTTGTCAGGCGTGCCAACCGCGGTGGGTGCAGCGCTGTCCTCAGCCGCCTCAGTACCGGAGGTCTCGGCTTTCATGCGGATGCGCAGGGCGTGCTCGAAGACGAGCTCGGTGATGATCGCTTGCATGCGCACGTTGACCCGAGTCTGTGCAAGCTGTGAGTCAACAAGACGGCAGTGTCGTGAGAGGGAAGACGCACCGTCTTGTATACAAACCACTCGTCGGACATACTCTTGAGGATGCGGCCGACAAACAAGAGCACGATCCAGAACCAGGGCTTGATGGGGAACTTTCCCATGCTACCCGTCTCAAGATAGCTGTGGGTACCGATGAGTCCCGAAAACTCCGAAACAGAACAGGGGACGATACGTACATGAGCAGGTTGTTGATACTGATGGGGGCAGCGAAGGCGGCGACAACCTGCATCCAGGCCATGAGTTAGGATCCCTTCGTAGAGCGGCTTTTTGCTATACTCACGGCTGTGATAGACATCGAAGCGAGGTGGCACAACTCGATAACTTTTACAACATGTCAGCGGGGGCCCTGCACGGATACAGTCGTCATACTGACAGAACACCCGAATGAGCTTGATGGCGAGGTGCGTCTTAGCCTTGTTCACCATAGGATCCAGTGACTGGCGAAGATCATCACAATTAGCAAATACAGCCCCTCCGGCAGAAAGGAAGAAACGTACTGGGAAGCTGTCACCAACGAGGTTGCGCAGGTGGTCGAAGTCCGACAATGGTGGGAGCAGGTCGAAGGGAAGGTGGGGCATTTTGTAGGCGATCCACACAATCGGAGACATGAAAGTGTACGTGAGCAGAGACCATGCAGGGGCGATCTGCTCCGGCGAGGCCTCTAGAATCTCCTGTAGCATACAATGAGTACCGAGGGGGTAGGAACCCACAACTACGTTAGACGTACCTTAGGGTTGATGGGCTCATATTTGCGAGGGATCGCGAGGGGGATGATGAAGCCCGCGATAGAGAGAAGAGCGACCTTCACCCACATGAGAGGACCCTCGGCGGCATCGGCAGGTGTGAGCGTCACGGTCGCGTACGGCCAGACGTCACGGTACATGTATGCGCCCCAGAGCACGGCGAGGACCCAAGAGCCATGCGCGTACGCGCGGAAGCTGACATGCTTTCCACCGAAAAGCGAGAGCAGGCCGAGGAGGGAGAGATATGCCTACGGAAGGAGGAAGGTTAGCGTTTGTATTGAGCTCTGCCGTAACACGAAGAACACGCAGATGGGCGCCCGAATAGGTCCAATCATGTGGGTTCTTCTCGTCAGCAGTCGCGTGCTCGGCAGGAAGACCGTGCTAATGAACGCGTCTCTTCTGAACCTCCGGTGCGGCGTACTCGCGGGAGCTATGAAGAGTCAAGACCGGTAGTGCGCACCCTGGGAGAGAGCACCCCTGCGAACGCACATTACACGAGCAGCGGTTCAGGCCGGCCTGAGAGCAGGCGATAGGCACATGACAGACTGCGCGACTTGTACGAGGGGACAAGGATAACAGGGTGTATGCGGAAGACAACTCACGTAAAGCGCGCCCTGGATGATAGACAGGACGTGGGCGAAGTCGAGCCCGTGCGCCGAAGTCGTCTCCTCGTCCTTCGTGAAGGTGGAGACAAGTTGCGCGAGCGAGATGCCGAACAGCGCGAGCACCTCGACGACTTGCACGGCTCTGTACGCGAAGATCTCCCAGCCTCCCACGATTTCTAGCTTCTTGCGGAACCACGAGAGGTTCTCCCCCTCACTCGACGCATCTTCGTCTTCGGACTGGCGGTAGGCGTCCTTGGCGGACTGGGCGAGGAAGACGAGTACAGAGAACGCGCCGACGTAGGCGGAGACGACGAGAGAGTCGAGCCAAGGGCTGGGGGAAGACGCGGTCAGCGACGCGTCTTCCGCGGAGAAACGCGTACCCTGCCGGTCGGGTTCGACGTACCTTTCGGTGACCGAGGCGATAGTGGCCCCCGAGGACGTGAGGGGGACCTGCGCGACGTCGTAGAACCAGTCTATAGGCCGGTCCATGACTCTACGCTCGCTGTATGCGCGCGTGAACTGGACTGGTGGCTCTTAGACGGGCGGAGGTGGAGGTGGGGGTGGGGAAGAGAGAGAGACGCGTCGTGCTAAGCGCGGGGTGGAATTCTGCAGAGATCCTGTTGACCGCGATCAATCAAACTGAGTTTTGTATAGTCCCGTGAAGGCGACTCGTTATCTCTGACTCGAGAGACGAGGCGGTGCCGCGATCACCAGGTTCTTCGAGCCGCGGGGACCCTGGGCCGTTCGCACTTGTCGCCATGTGCTCCTTGGGCGTTGGGCAAGTTGGCTTCGCACGCCTGACGAAGCTTACAACTGGGGAGAAGTGGGCGGATGCTATAGACCCGTCTTTCGGCCTTTGCTCGAACACATTCCAGTTCTCTCCTTTTCACTTGTGTGCGGCATTGACGAAATTTACCCCGAATCGTCCAGCTGAACATCGACCCCTTCACCAAGTACACACAATGCACATGCCTTCGCGGCCGGGAATGCCGACATAAGCATTTTCCCGGCCCCCGATGCCTCGGAGTTCAGTTCAAACCTACTACCCAAAATAGATGCCATCAATGTGATGGGCAGATCGGGTAGATCGAGGGCGACGGGCGTATCGAGAGCGAAGGCACGCAAGCGTCCCGGCTCTTGAGGTGGCAGTGATCTCTGCCAGGGCGAGATCAGGGCATGACCGGAAGCGATCTTACACCGAATCCGCCATGGTAAGAGAATGGGTCTCGTCTGTGTCAGAGGATGAGAAAGATGAAGAGAATACTTACGAATCTCAGCTGCACAGTATTTTCACTATTCGTTGGACTCCACTGCGCGGCAATGTCCTTAATCATCGCTTCAGGTACGTGCCAGCGCCATCGTCACGCGTTTCAAAGGAGCATGTTGCACCCTGAGCCCAGGCCTCAGCGTAATACGCGTGAACATTCGCCTCCGATGATTCAATCTTCACTACTTAGTCATTACATATGGAACCGCCAGAGTACTTAACCTGTGATAAGAGCAAATGGGAGTGACTCCAAGCTTCCTCAGACGAGATTTAATGTACCATCGGCTAACGTCGTAACTGAACACTTCAAGTCCTCAAGGGTACAACAGCTCGAGGAACTTCCTCTATCACATCATCATCGAATGGCGATCGTTGTTCCTCCGACAACGCTGCATGATCCAGTCAGACCTACTCGGGTAGCACGCGTTCAAGTGACTCACCCTGCGTGCTCTGCCTGATCTCTGAAGTCGGACGGGACTCCTCCGCCCGTGATGAGTGTTTGGGCGGCATGCCTCCATACGCATCACGAATGAACCATCATCAATTCGAGTCACCAGCTGACCGGGGAAAGCACGACTCACCTGGCCCAATCTCTCCCCGACCCGGCTCCACTTTCGCACTAACAAGCCCAACGAAGCTCACCCGCCCAGCTTTCCGCGCCTGCGCCATGGACATAGACGCAACTGCAGCCGCGGGAGCGCTCAGGCCCTCGCTCTCCGTAACAGGGAGCCCATCTACACCAAGTATCGTCCTTCTCCTCTCGTTCTCCCCACCCGGGTCCCTCACAGCCAGACTCTGGGCGAACTGCGCAGAGGGCGCGCGCCGTCGGTCTCGTCGGCGCTTCCACCACCAGCTCGCGGCCCACACGCAGCATGCGAGGACGAGAGCTCCTGCAATGGCGACGAAGGTGATGAGGAGGGTTGGGATTGCGGCTGGGGGGTGGAGGGTTTCTGAATCAGACGTGCCAGTAGGCTCGGTGGACCTGGAAGATCCGGGGGGTGTACTGAAGAAGCTGCCGTCGCCGGTGTCGCTGGTTGAGACATCGAGGTCTACGTGAGGTACGATGATCGTTGGACAGGAAGGGGTGGCGCTCAGAACGGGAGGGATTGGAGAGGGGAAAGTTGATGAGGGCGTATAATCGTAAGATAATGGAGCAACCTGTATGTCGCGTCTTTGCTGCATCCTTCAGACAAGAATGAAAGGTGAGACACAGATAGCCGTACCTTTGAATTGCTGGCGCGTCATACCAACCCGACGAGGCGTCTCCTGTTAGATGCGCGAGCGAAGCTCCCAAAACATGTTGGCATGAAAAAGGCAGAGAGAAGAAGGCCACAGCTGTCCGCCTAGAGAACATGATGAATCGTTGGCAACGTTAGAGGGATCATACAGCGCCGGGGTATCCTATGAGAGTACGACGAGGTTGCGGCCCAGCGAGCAGATGGCAGGATGTCCCAGGAACCCTAAGACCGCTGACCCTGTGCTTTTCATTGTTCATCCCACGTGTGCCTACCACAAGAAGCCCT
Source organism: Grammothele lineata (assembly GCA_002150815.3). NCBI lineage: Eukaryota > Fungi > Basidiomycota > Agaricomycetes > Polyporales > Polyporaceae > Grammothele > Grammothele lineata. The sequence continues at coordinate 563,163 of NDFF03000035.1, forward strand.
GCGGTAGAGGCATTAACACAAAAAGCCCCGAACATTGTATAGGCGAAAGTACCCGAATCCGAGTCGGAGCGCGCGCTATGAGAACCACATACCAGTACGACGCCGATTGAGAAGAGCCAATCGGACGAAGGTGATAGGTTCTTTGTGAACAGCTTCCAGGCACGTAGGAGCGACCTCTTCGACTTTGCAGATAGATTGAAAATGGTGCTGAATTCGTGAGGGAGCTGGCGCCGGACAAAGTTCAACTGGATGCAATCGGGCGCCGGAACGTCTAGCATCACTGCGGCGTGTCGGTGGAAGACGCAACGGGGTCTTTCGTTAGGCACCTGTGATGAGCGCGGAAGATATGTGTCGGACGGCATAAGCATGTGTATTGCAGAAGCAGAGAGAAACACGGGTACTAAGCCGCGAGATGCGAGTTGGTAGTCGGATGCTGAGCGCACGGCGCTCAAAGCGACGGGATTAGGCTCGGTGACGCCCGTTCCACGTGGCGCCAGATGACATCATTGTATAGCACAACGCCATCATCCACTGTCCGTCTTTCAAGTTCTGCCTGGGCAGAGGTTCAAGTCCGCTCGTTGCTCTCTGATGCACAAGCGTAAACTAGTTTGTCTTGCGCACCCACTTTCTTGAGGATACAGAAACAGCGTGAACGCGCATATATGAACACCTAGATGATTTTCTACTCCGTGGTAGGCGGATCTACGAGTACTATTGTACAACAAGTTACAAGTTACAGGATAGGAGATTGTGCACCAATATTAACCAATTCTCACATCCTAACTTCCAGCTGCGGAAGCCACTCGTATACCCCAAACGCGAGATGCTTTCTTCTGAGCGCCACGAGATATACGTTGTTGAGGCTCACGGAGCTAGGTCCCACAACGCCAACCGGACGAGCGCCGCCAGCCCGTACGCGCCTCTTGCACAAATGTCTCTGATGGTAGGAGCAGACCCCCTGTTCAGCCGTAGAGCATATATAAATACAAAGAGAAAGCGTACCTGGTGCAACCACCATCGCACAACCCTGACGACGACCGCCCCCACCAGGGCGTGGTAGAAGATGCATGCCTCCGCACCCTCTGTCTGTTTAAACAGGAGCTTCTCCCTCTTCAGAACCATGTCACGAGCGGAGTGCTCAGGCCACTGCAAGCGAAACAGGTCGGTAAGTTGTACCAGGCGTGAGCACCGATCACAGTCAAGGCCATCAGTGTACTCACAATCGGGCTGCTGGGAGCGGCAATGCGCACGGTTGGGCCCTTCACTACGCTGCATACGCACCTCCCTGGCCCATCCAGCTGCTGGACAAGAGAGCGTGTCAGCGCCATCACCACACGGCCTAGTTCTTCGCCCGCAAGTTGGGGCTCCGAGAGACGGAGGCCTATCTGGCCTCCCGATGTGACAGGGAGCGCGAAGGTCTCGTCCACACCAGGAGGAAGAGGAATCGACACAACAGATGGCGGGGGCGGGAGGTTGATCGGGACAGAGGGGATGGCGGTAGGCGGTGCCGGAAAGTCGGACAAGTGCGCTGGAGGAGTGTCTAATTCACTGACGGCTTCGTGAGCGGGCAAACCTTCGCCGAAGTTGGCATCGGAGCCAGAGGAGTCGGAGGGTCTGGACGAGAGGTACCCGAGAGGCACCGCGGGCTTTCTGCTGAAGCGGGCTGTGAGCCCGTGGTAGTAACGCCAATCGTTCACGCCGGTATTTGGAGGAAACTGGATAGGGATGTCAGTGCCAGCCTCGAACAGCTCACGAAGAAGATCGAGCTGGACATCGTCTCGGCGTACCTGAATCTGTACCTGGCCTGGCGGCACTGCAGCGGGAACGCTAATCTTGGCCGGGCGGTCATAATAGGCCATTTTGTGTGAGCGGTGGTCAGGGCTGGTAGGCGTCGGAGGTCGTGTGTTCAGCGCCGATGATTTCCCGGCCGTGTGATGGAATAGCGAGAATGAAGCCTGACGGAGGAACAGTCAGAATAAGACGTTTGAGACCTCTTATAGGTCCACCCATCGAAAGACAAAGCTAGAGACGGCGCCGCTCGAAGTACGCTCTGTGTGCCACAGACGGCTCAAGCGCTTTGCTGATGACATTTCTGTGGCGCACGAGCTCTCGAAGTTGTGGTTTGGGGCTATTGTTCACCCATCCAAAAATCGTTCGTTGCGACCGTTAAAGCTTCAGAAGGCGGCGCTTGTCCTGCGACTGAGGTAGAGTCCATGACGGCATGCCGCCATCAGTGTACATAACATCTACCACAACGCCCTTGTATGCGCGGCGGTATGCCGCGAGATGGAGGAGGGGTCGCTGGAGAGCTTGAACTTGCCGGATCCTGGTAACTTCTGCCATCGGCTGGAGCAATGGGTATTAGTAGAGCCTCGGTGGACGTGGAAGGCAGGGGAATCTTTCGTTAGGTATCTGTGATGAGCGCGGAGCAGATATGTCGGACGGCATGGATACTTGTATTGTATATGCAGAGAGAAACACGAGCAGTGGGGCAGCCACCGAATGCGAGTTGGTGGTTGGATGCTGAGCGCAGTGCGCACTGCGCACAGCGCGAGAGTCAAAGCGGCAGCATCACTACGCTCGGTGACGCCCGTTGAGTCCACGTGGCAATGACGAGGTGGCACGACGCCGTGATCGTCGGGCCTAACTTCAAGATGTCCCTCCATTACCTCGCCCCTCGCTTGTCTTTGACGCATGAACAAGGACTGACACACGTTAGATGAGTGAGATTCATGCAACTGTTCGAAAATCCAGACATACGGTTCATTATATAAACGATCGCGCGCGTGCATGTTATGTGCATACTGGACTACGAGCTGCAGAACGTATACTACCGATCATGATGCCTTCGCCCCAAGTACGTGACCGGAGGCTGCTATAGTCTAAGGCCCCGTATCTACTCTCAAACGTTTTCTGATAGAACATAGACTCTTAGTGAACCGTGGAACTGTTCTCACAATCTCACTTCCAGCTGCGGAAGCCACTCGTACACATTAACCGCGAGATGTCGCCTCCTGATAGCCACAAGATACACGTTGTCGAGGCCCACGGAGCTAGGTCCCACAACACTAAGTTGGCGGGGTTTTCCAGCTTGTATGCTTTTCATGCACAAATGTCTCTGAAGGAGGAAAACGACTTAGCATTGACACTAGAGGGTATACAAGGGCAAAACATACCTCCACCGACCACCATCGCAAAGTCGTAGCGACCACTCCCGCAACGAGGACGCGCCAGAAGATGCACGGCTTCGCATCCTCGTTCTCCTTGAATACGAGTGTTGCCCTCTTCAAGACTAAATCGCGTACGGAGTACTCAGACCACTGCAAGCGAAACATGTCAGCAAGTTGATTCGGCCGTAATCACGGCCCGCGTGCGGGGGATGGAAGCACTTACAATCGGGCTGCTCGGAGCGGCAAAGCGCACGGTTGGGCCCGCGAATGCGCTGCACACACATCTTTTCTGTCCGTCCAGGTGCCGGACGATCAAAAACGTTGACGCCAACAACGCTCGGGCTGGATCCCCGCCTACTACAGGTTGGATTTCCGAGAGACGGAGGCCCATCTTGCCGCCCGAAGTGACGGGGAACACGACGGCCTCATCTACACCGAGTGGAAGAGGGATAGGTACAACCGATGGCCGGTGCAGGAGATGGGTAGAGGTAGAGGGGATAGCGGCCGTGGAGAGCGGCGCAGGGTAGTCGGGCAGGCGCACTAGAGGAGGATCGAATGGGATGACGTGTTCGTAAGCGGACAGACCTTCGCCAGGGCCGGCACCGGAATCAGCGCCGTTGTGGGAGAACGCGGACAAGAGGAATCCAAGAGGCCCCACGGCTTCATCCACGGAGTCGCTGAAACGAGCGCGGGGTCCGTTGTAGTAGCGCCACTTGTGAGGATTGGTCCCTGGGGGATGCTGGGTACCGGCGTCGGCGCTAACCTTTTCGAAAGGTTCATGAGCGACGTTGAAATGGATATCGTTGGAGTGAATTTAATCTCGCACGTACCTTCGGAGCTACCATGGGGGCGCTACTCTCGGTTTTGAATTGATGGGCCATGTTTCCTCTTGGGCAGTCCGTTTGGATGAGCGTTGAAGGTGGTGATCACTAGCGGCGAGCGTCGATCGTAGTGTAGCGTAGTGTGAAAAGAACGTAGCAGAAGAGCAGTCAAGTTACGATGCATGTGTTCCATTTTATAAGCCTACCCACCGAGGGCTCAGACTGGAGAGGGTGTCGCTTTAGCTTGGTGTGCCACAAATGGCTCAATGACGATGACATTTCAGTGATACGCAAGCCTTTGACGTGGTGGCCATTGCCGCTGTTCGCAAAGCGTTCGCGGCGACCCAAAACTACCTGTCACAGAAAGGCAGGTCAACACGGCCTAGGTTAAACGTAATGGACAGCGGAATCACCGGAAGACATTGTTGGGAACGACAGATTCGGGAACATTTAGCGTCACGATTCGCTGTTCACGCAGTGCGATGACAACACCGAATGCCAAGAAGACGAAAAGGCTGCTATTGCATCTTACCAAGATTACATCGTGCACAAGCATCTGTACAGCGTCCATGGTCGTCGCAATGCCATAATGAATACTGTCTAAACCTGACTTGGGGGAATGGTGGAGACAAAGTCACAGGGTTCATCACCATCATGAGCGTCGTACACTGGCGAACACATGTGTTAGACGTGTTTGTGAGCATGAGGGTGCGGGAGAGACTCGCCGCCGCCTCCGGAGACGTGCCGCCGACGATAAACGTTGTAGAAGTAATCATAGACGGGCCAAACGAGTTTCTGCGACACGAGACACTCAGTGATTCATCACGACTCGGTGGAATGGCACTCACGTCAGACGGAAGGAGGTAGTTGGTCTTCACAGATGACACAAGCGTGCTTGAATCGTCGTCGTCATACTCATCGCGACGGCCAAGCTCGAAAGGAACCTGACTTCCAATCAATGCCACGCGGAAGCGTCGCAGACGTTGGGCACTCACCGAGCTGATAGCCTCCTCGATGGCCTCCTCTAAGATCTTGCTGAACTCCTCGAGATCCCAGAACACCTGGCCGGCGCACTTCTTGCAACGCATGCCTTTCTCCGCCGCTCGCCTCACGAGGTCCCGCTGGCGCGCGACGGCCGAATTAAGCCTCTCGCCACTTTCCAGCGAGCTGCGAACGCTGTCCATATACTCGATCCACCACTCCGGGACGGTGATAGTCTCATGGACCCGTTTGTTCCACTTCAGAACATGCTTCGGGAGTGACTTGCAGTCGTCCCCGCACTCCTTCAGGAAGCGGTACTTGTCCTGCCATTGGAGCAAGATCCATGGCGGCATGCCGCCATCGGTACGCACAACGTCCGCTGCAGCGTCCTTACAAATGCGGCGGTATGCGGCGATGCGGCGGAGGGGCTCCCCGGAGAGCTTGAACTTGCTGGTGAGCTCGACCATCGATGGAAGCGGGTATATGAGGCTGTGGCGGGCGGCTGCGCGCGCGACGTCCGGCATATCTGCATCGGCGGCGAGGGTGTACACAGCGAGGGGGTTGGAGGAGAGGTGTTCGGGATGGAGGAGGTATGAGCGCATCCGCGACTTGACGCTGAGAGCGCAGTAGCGCTTGGAGATGGCGATAATGTCGGCGATGGTCTCAAGAGGGAGGGAGGCTGGCTCAGGGACCGGGTATATGAATCGAAGGAAGAGGCCGAGGGTCTCGGACGGCTCGGCAAGAGGGAGGCGCGGGCGGGCGTGGTGTCTTCGAGAACGTGTGAGCCGCGGGATCTCAGAAGCGAGCCGACGGATGTCCTCGGCGAGGACGGTAGAGGCCATTGAAAGTGTTTGCTTGTGGACTCGAAATTCAACATTGTCGCTGGAAACGAGGACCAAATTCGAGTCCTTGCCGTCGAATGGTGCGGAGACGCGTGTCGTAAAAGGGGGCATGGCGGAGAGACGAGGGAAGGGGTGAGTGTGGATGGGCAACGTAACGCGGGAGGCGAGGGCGCAGTTAACAGAGGTCTTGTAGGAGCGCCCTCCGCGTCCCGTGAGGGGAGATGTGCGTCGGTGACCCTGCCGCTCTGCTTCTGTGGTTGTATCTGAGATCTCTGTACCCGCACCTGGGTTCGGCGCTAGGAAAGAAGCTCGAGCGAGCCACCACGTGCGAACAGGACACCCACCAAGGCATTGGTCGAATCCAAGGAACGCACACAATCCTTGGTATCTAGAAGAGACCCCATTCATCTGGTGCGAGTGCGAGAACCGCCTGTGAATAACCAATGCAATCAGCACACATTCAGATGGGATAAGTTCCGCAACGGAGGGCCTGTACCGATTATCATAGCGACGGTGTAGCCACAGGAAGAAGGCACGCAGTGAGTCGCGCATGAGTCAAGGTTCGGAGGCTGTCCTGTATGAGCCGCCTCAGTGTTCCACCCTTTACGCATTTACAAGGTTTCGAAGTATCCCGTGCTCTGGAACATCTCTTCGCGGCTACATGGGCTCACGAAGAGAACAGCCAGGTGGCCATCGCTGACGCCCCAAGGACATGCTGCAGCACGCAGAAGCCACGAGGACACATAGAAGGGCCCGGAATGGCCCCCCGTATACAAGATCCGGGCGCGAGCGCGCGCACTTTGGGGCGCACGACGTCGCAGATCTTGAGGGCACGGATGAGAATAGCGATCAAAGCTAGTCGGGCGACCGAGAGCCGCCACTGTACGTAAAGACTTGGGGGGCTGTGGGCGTATTCAGGTCAGCGGTAAGGGCGATGAACGTAAGGGGGAACGCACCTGCACGCATTCGGCACCGCAGATCGACGGATCGGGGGCGGGGGCGGCTCGGCACTCACACGGATATCCGAACGAAGTCCCTACTATGCCGTTTTGCTTTGTGTTAAGGACTAGTTGGGGCCGTGACATGCGCCTTGAAGGTGATAGCGTATGTGGAAGGCCGCATACCTCAGATGGACATCATTATTTCAACATCGCATGATAGGGGGAAAGCATGCCGCCGCGGTCTTCCAACAGCACATGGTAAGTCTTCGTATGGGTGAATATACATACGTTGTTGATCAAGGCTCGTAAATACAGATATTCACGTTGATCAACCCTACAGTTCTAAGGAAGATGTAAGCTGAAGACAAGCGATGAGTAACAGTTCTCCGGACAAGAGTAATCACTCACCTCGGAGATCCGCCTCTCAATTTCAGCTTCCGTCAATCTAGCGAATTCCATCGCATTGCGCACTGCACTCCAGGTGCAAGTGCTGCACCCCGAGAAGCTCTTGATTAAACCTCGTAGGAGTTCTGGGGATTGCGTCACCGAAGGATCCACGCGAGCCTCTAATTGTTTCCCGACTGCGGACAAGTACTCAAACCAGGGGGAGTTTAGTCTCTCCTTGTAGGTGATTGGATCGCGGAAGTAGCCGGTACGGAGACTGCAGGTGTGTTGGATTGGGAAAGCATCGGTGGGAAGCCAAGTGGGGATAGTGGATTTGCTCGGGATCACGACGGCTTTCCCAGCGGCTTGGTGGCAAGCCTTTCGGTAGTCGAATAACTTGAAAATCATGCGCACCGTAGTGAGGTCGAACTCCTTCACGAAGCGCGGCTCCGCAGGCAACAGGAGGGTTTGTCTTGCCGCGCGACGCGCGACGTCATTGAGACCGTACGCACAAGCGAGCGCGTAGATGCTGAGCGGATGCGCGGGGATCAAGCCGGAACGGACGCGGTTCAGCCAACGCTTGAGGGGGGCAATGTCGTATTTTCGCGCCGCTTCAAGGAGGGGTTGGGCGTCGTCCAGGGCGAGTTTCGGAAGCGGTTGCAGATAGCACAGGGCAAGGATGCTGCTCCAAACGGCACTCGGCTCTTGTACGTCCACTGTGGACTTTTCTCGAGGCGAGGAAGAGAGAGGTTGAGGCAAAGTCATCATATTCGCGAAGATCGGCGACGCATTCGCGATGATGTGCTTATAGACGTGGAACTCCGCGCCGTCGTTGGTCCGGATAATGAGGTCGCCTTGAAGAGAATCTCGCCACGGCGCAGGGGCGTCCATGGCGGAAGGGAGTGGGTGGAAGAGGCGAACGCACGACCGAGTCCTTCATCGCTAACGAATGTTTGCCGCAAACGGTGGCGTCGGGTGAATGAACTGGAGTTGTGAAGATCTCAGACAAGGTAGAGAATTTGTCAAAGCGTAATAGAGCGTGAGCGGGTACATAGGCTGATGCTGAGGAGAAGTGGAGGGTATCCTCTGTGCGGTCCAGGTCGAAGAATCCTCGATAGTTGAAACGCGATTCGATGGAGATGTATCCGAGAACCAAGTTCAACCAACGGCGAATGCAGGCTTGTTGTTTAAGCGCCCGTACAACTCGCTTGGCGCCAACTCTCGGCATTCTCCGACTTACGCGTCCCGACGCGTGTCGCGGTCCTCCGCGACTGCCGAGGCGTCCTCGCATACGCACCCCTTCCTCTTTCCTCTCCACAGCATATCTTCGCCATGGATATTTCGTTTGCTCTTACAGGAAAAGGATATGTTATTGTTGCGGCTGACACTACCGCCGCACGCTCCATCGTGAAGATGAAGGTCGACGAGGACAAGATCAAGGTCCTCAGCCCCCACCTCCTCATGGCATATTCTGGCGAGCCAGGTATGTTCTCCGCCACTGTGGATGGTGCGCCGGTCTCATATCCGCATAGGTGACACCGTGCAGTTTGCGGAGTACATCGAGCGCAACATCCGCCTCTACCAAATCCGCAACACCTACGCCCTCCGCCCTCAATCTGCCGCATCCTGGATCCGCCGCTCCCTCGCTGACTCCCTCCGCTCTCGCCGACCATACGCGGTCAACCTCCTCGTCGGCGGATACGATACCGCCTCAGACACGCCGCACCTCTACTGGGTAGACTACCTGGGTACCATGACGAGCGTGCCGTTCGCCGCGCACGGTTATGGTGCATACTTCGCGCTCAGTTTGCTTGATCGGTGGGTTTCTTCCTCCATGCGCTTTCTTCGCCATGGCTGAGATGATCCCCTCTAGCTACCACAATCCGGACGCACCCCTTGAGGAGGGCCTCGCCACGCTTAGGAGATGCCTAGATGAGGTCGCGAAGCGGTTGGTAGTGAGTCCGGAGAAGTATAAGGTCAAGGTTGTGGACAAGGATGGCGTACGAGAAGTGGAGATCTAAGGGGCAAGTGAAGCCGCCACTGTCGTTCTTTGTCGTGTCGTGAGTCCTCCGACCCTCTCATGTACGATCCACTCGGACCAACTGCAGTGCTCTTCAGAGTCGTGTATTATATCAATAGTACGGAACGTACATGCGCATACAAGGTGTTTTCTAGCTGGTCATATCCCACCGTGGGGTAATCGAAGGCTTCTACGCGCGTGGTCGGCAGACGTAAACACGTCCTCGCTTCCTCTGCTTCCCCGATTGCGTGGCCATTGTGGTCGGAGCACGTTTCAAACGTGCGACGACGACGACTCCCATCCTGTCCACGACCATCCCCACAGAGGCCATCGCTATACCGCGTCCTAGACTTTCGGCGTAAGATGGGATATAACTTCTCAGATCGCGGCGAACCTCCCGTGCAAGTCCATAAACTGTCATTGGATCCATCTTCACCATCAATGCCCCGGGAAGACGCCCTGATTACGAGAGCCAACCTCCTACGACAGCTTTTAGGACGCATCGCAACTGCTATGGACGGTGTGTTCTTATGTTTGTAATTCAATTGACTGTTCTATAATGACAGAGTGCAGAGCACAAGAGTCAATTTGCCAAGGCGGACACTACGTGCAATGCACGCTTCGCGCATACGCCCTCCCATTCACCTTCTGCGTCTATTGTTGAAGACCCCTTGCCGTTCCCGCCCTCACTCACGCCACAACTCGAGGATGTAATGGACCACACACCTCACTATGCTATCACAGTACGTCTGGCCCTTTTAAGATCTTCACAAACTAATGGAGACTTGTGATCCACAGAGTGGCATGACGTGCACACCGACGAAGGTGTTCATCGATCTCTTCAAGGGCAACCTACGCCCTCGTATTGAGTTGGGGCACGACGTCGAGTCCTTCCTATGGACGCTCCTCCGTGTCCTCCTCAAGTACTTCCAAACCGCAGCCGCAGACGAGGACCCACACGGCATCATCGCGCGCGACTACAGCCGTCTCTTCCGGGACCACCGTTCTACGAGCGCAATGCACGTCATGTACCGACGGATCGAATTCTTGATGGGTGATAAGGATATCTTTCTTGTCCTGATGCGGTGCGACGGGGTGGACGTGGGGGAGATGGTAGGGCTGCGCGCGGTACTTATCACGACGATGTTCACCCTCAGTGAGTATTGGGACCGGACCCCGCTCTTCGACGACCCAAGGTTGCCCCAGATGACGGGCCCTCCTCCGCTGCCCACTTACGATACGCTCATTTCTAACCTAAGCGGTTCACCTTCGCACATACGGCCCTGTTGTAGAAAGGGGGAGGGAAAACAAGTGCTAGATCAGGCGACGACATAGAGCTCTCCCAGCTTCGTACAAGAGGATACATTACGCTTCTGTCTGGCTTGAATCGACCTGTTTGTTGATACGTACCACTATGGACTAGAGATTATGCAGCGAAACTCCCTTCATTGACTAAGTGCGACATGATGTCGAGCAATTACATGGAAATTGAGCACCAGAACCTCAATGTCCTCCCAGCCGACCTCTCAAACATGCTAGGCACTCCGGTGTTGTCGGAGACGTAGGCGCCTGTGCTAGAATGCCGCCTGTGGAGCCGCCAACCGGGCCGGACCCCGGCCACCTACGTCACCATCACGCCCGTAAAATCGTGAGACTGACATACTTGAAAAGGGGTTTTCTCCGGTGCCGGCGAGGAAATACGGCTTCCGATTGGACACGGATCTGGCACTTACCTAGAAGGGCAATTCCCGCCGCCTTCCAGCTCGTCCAGAGCTGCAACATTATTCAGTGTCGCGGTCCTGGTCCCAGGTCACACTGAGCTCAGTCACCAGATATTATGGCGACTTTCCCCCAAGTATTCCCCCCACAACTCGCTCTCTACCACCACCTCGATCAACACCTCCTCACCTGTAGACCTTCCCCGCATCCCAAGTCACAACTCCAACCCCGCGACCATACACCATGGCCCGTTGGCGTAACCACCATCCCAAGAACTGGGCTACTGGGCGTAGTGAGTACCCCCGCCCTGTCGCCGTCGCCGTCGCTCGTCGGCGTCAATCCACTGACCCCTCTCCCTCAGGACCCATGACGGATCGGCAGTCTCGCCAACTTTACGTACTCGGGCGAATCTACCAGATCTTCATCCCCTTCGTCATTTGGGCCCTTGGCCCCAGCAAGCAGCGCGTCACGAAGGCCGAGGCCGCGCAGCTCATCATCGACATCCTGAGCGGCGTCAAAGTCAGTCGGGCCTACATCGAGTCGCTCGGGCAAGGATCTGTGGTACGTCCGCTTCTTTCCCACGCACCCCCACACCTTCCCAGTTGTGTGCCTTGGCTGCTTGAAGACGTGCGGAGCTGACGCGCGCGCGCGCGCTCGGGACTTAACAGGATGACGACCCTCCGCACCCGTCGACTTGGCTCCGGCGCGACGAGCCGATGTCCGAGAACCAGGCGAAGATGATCGACCAGTACGCGGAGGATCTCGGCGTCCCCGCGTCTGCGTCGCAGGAGGGCAAGCTCGGGCTCACGACCGGCCAGGCGGCGAGTCTCATCAAACGGCTCGGCGACGAGAAGAACTTGAACCCGTTGGGGACGCTGCACGACGCGCAGTGGTTTGCGCGGATGGTTGTCGAGGCGCAGAAGGACGTGCCGATCGTCATGGAGGACGTCGAGGGGGAGACGCTAGAGGATATGCAGCCGGAGATACCGAAGCTCACCGCCGGAGTTCAGAACATGAAGATCAAGGTCGAGCCCGTGGATTGAGATAGGAGATGCCTACACTCCTAACGCGACTAGTATCGTGCGATTGAATGTTACATGTATGCTCCTATGTACAATCGAATATGTCTATGTAGTACACTTCCCCAACGATGCATCGCTGAGTTGCATTGCCGCGGAACGGAAGAGGGCGGAAGCCGGCGGAAGACGACGTGAGGCAGTGCCACCGCCACATAAGCCGAGCAATCCCTTCTCGTCGATCCGCGGCTCTACGAGTGTGGTGCTTGCCTTTCAGGGGAGGCGGCTAAAGTTAGCGCGAGCTTTCCCCCTGGATCCCCTCGCCCTTTACTTACACTCTCCCACCATCTCGACTGACGACTTTTCCCCGAATCTCTTCGTTATCACCCCACGAACATCACGAACATACGCCATGCCTCGCTGGGATGGACACAAGCAAGAGGACTGGGCTACTGGGCATAGTAAGTTCGATTCGGCTCGAGTCGTTATTACCGACCTGAGGCCTGAAGCGTACGCCGACTACAGGGCCCATAACACGCCTTCAACGCGGCGCGTTGTCCACGTTAGCTCGCAAACACGAGGTCGATCTGCCATTCCTCACGGACCAGAGCTTACAGCAGCCCACCAAGGCGGACGCCTCCAGGCTCATTGATACCATGAATTCTGGACGGACGATCACTCAAGAATACATAAACTCTCTAGGATGGGGATATCTGATACGTCTTCCTTTGCCTCTTACGCACACTCTATCCCCAGTCATGTCTCGAGCCCCCTACCTTGACTGCTCGGAGTTCATGTGCTGACGCGAGCTCCTATGGAGGATCTGGATGTTCCGAGGCACCCATCGAACTGGCCTCGGCGAGACGAACCGATGTCGGAAAACCAAGAGAAGATGGTTGACCAGTTGGCGGAGAACCTCCGCGTTCCCGCCTCCGCATCGCAGCAGGGAAAACTTGGGTTGACGAACGGGCAGGTTGCCCACTTGCTCGACAAGTTGAGGGCCGAGAAGGGGAAGCCCTCGGGCAAACCTCACGACGCTGCATGGTTCGCTCAGATGGTGCTCGACGCACAGACAGAGGTGCCGATCATAGTGAACGATCCTGTTACGAGCGAGTCCCCGAAAGACAAGAAACCAGAACCGGCGTGGCAACTTCGCAGGAGGCTCAGAGCCGGGGACACATTCGACATCGAACCTCCTGAGTGGGACAAAGTGAAGATCGAGCCGGACGCCTGAGCTTGTGCTACTAGGGTTTTCTATTTCTACATTCCGTGTACATCTAGAACTACTACTAGCTTGTGTGAAACTTCCTCGAATATAGATGTGATATTCCATGTGATACGGAGAACGCGAAGTATAGCGAGACGCGTCAGTGGCGTTGCGGGGTAAGACGATTGGCGATGACGTGATCGATCGAATTGCCCGTCGGCAACTCGAACGCGCGTCCGTCCCCTCCGGGTCCTCGGGTTGAACACTCTTCGCCTCCTTCGTTCACTTGCGCAATCCACCCATTCCTCATCCTGCCTCTTCACCGAGTCCTCAACCATCCGCGTTTGCCGCCAGCATTAGGACTTGACCAGTCATGGAATCTGTCTGCCAGTTCACTCCTATAGTTGGCCTTCCAAGTTGGGTGCTGCAATAAGCGACAAGCTGGAGGACATGCGTGCGTCCTCGTCCTTCCCGCTGTTCGAAATTCGCGTTGAACTCCGACAATACACTCTCCAGCGAAGCTTCCTCTCCCCTCACGTTTCAGCAAATCGCGATGTCCGAGACGATCTCCGATTCAACGTCCCCGATACCAAATCGACGAGAGGCAAATGCCACGTCGCACATCCCGCTCTCCTCGCTCAACTGCCATCGAAGACCTCATCATCCGCACGTCCGATGCTATCTATCCCCGCGTCCACAACGATATTCTCTGCCGCCACCCTCACGTCTTTGCGGGTATGTTCACCCCTCCACCGCCCGCTGAGCGAAGATTCTGGCAAGCACCAGGTCGTTGTGGACGAAGTCAGCGCGGTATGGGCCGCGGATATTCTCATTTGGTGGTGCACCCGGCTGACTTCATGATGACAGGGTAACATGATGTTCATAGCGACTGAACGGCTGGTTGCACTCGAAAAAGGCATCACAAACCCCCCACGTACGCCCGCCCAAGACGTCGAGTCCTTCTTATGGGTTCTCCTCTATGTCGCCTACAAGAACGCGATTGACGAATGTGGGGATGAAGCTGCTAGCGTGTCCCAAGATGCTCTGGAGGTACTTAAGGAATCCTTTTTCACGCTCTTCTTGCCGCCATCCGCCATGAAGCTGAGGATCGCACGGTCGTCCTACGTACGTAACGAAGGAAATGAGCACACTGCGTTGCTTAGTTACGCCAACGCGAGGAGCGCCGAAGGATACAACTTCTACGCGGTCGTGCAAGGGGTGCTTGTAGCTCTAGAGAAGTATTGGAATCCGGAGCCTTGGATGTCAGAGGCCTCTTTGCGGTTGAAGGCTTGGATGACGAGCGAACTGAGCGGAGATGAGGTGGAGATAACGAGCCCGTCGCAGAAGCGTATTCTTACTCATGAAGTCGCGCTGAAGGTGTTGGGTTTCTATGAAGATTGCGAAGGGTTCTTCGAGGAGTAGACTCAGACCCGTATCATGTCTGTCTTTCATTCTGCTAACTGTCGTATATCCATAAGCGTCGGGAGCGACGCCCTGACACGACAAATATAGCCGTACGGTTTCGGGCTCGCGTAGCAGGGCAGCCTGAGGTGTGCTCAAGCTCTTGGGGCCCCGAGGATCCTCAGCGTGTCCGTCGGTCAGACTGTAGCGCCGTCACCCGAGTCAGGCAGGCGGGCCGGTCCGCGGTGATGCCGAACGTGTTGCGCGCTGCCTTTGATTTGCGTCCTGCAACGATCTTCCTCTACCTGCACGCTCCTCCGTTCACCCGATCTTCGCCCCTTCTTCACGAAGTCCTAAATTGTAGGCTATATACGACTCAAGTGCTAGGATACATCCAGTCATGGGATCGCTTCTCTACTAGCCCAACGGCTGCATGTTGGCTTCCAGCTTGAACCCACGGTGCTGCGGTAGGCGACCTCTCACTTGCGTTCAAGTATCAGCAAGTCTCCCTGCCCATTTCACTTTTCAACGTCAGCGACGCTCCTCCTAGCGAGATTTCGCTCCCCCTCACACGCCAGCAATGTCCGAGACGGTCTCCGAGCCAACTTCTGTGACGCCAGCTCCGGAACAGGAAGCCACTGCGACCTCGCACATTCCTCCCTCCTTGCTCAACGCTGCCATCGGAGACGTCATCATCCGCACTTCCGATGCCATCGATCTCTATGTCTATAAGGATGTCTTCTCCTAGGCCTCCCCTGTCTTCGCAAGTATGTTCACCCTCCCCCAGCCGAGCGAGGGCTCCGGCAAGCCCCACGTCGACGTCGACGAAAACAGCGCAGTGTGGGCCATAATCATTCCCCTTTGCTATTTTCCCGGCAAGGCCACGCTCTCGCCCAACCCCATCATGGCCCGCGCTCTACTTGACGCTACTCGCAAGTATGAAATGCAGTGCGTAGAGGACGGTGTGTGCCAGGCTCTCCTCGACGAGAGTTTCGCCCGCACACAGCCGCTCGCATGCTACGCTATCGGGTGCGCGTACGAGCTCCCAGCTGTTGCGCAAGAGGGGGCACGTTGGAGCCTTGCTACACCCTTCTACTTCAAGTTTGTGGAGGAGCTCGATCTTATTGGTCTTCGTCAGTGGTATCGACTCTCCGAGTATAGGCGGCGATGTGGCGAAGCGGCGGGCAAGGTCGTTAGTCAGTTCAAGACCCTTTGCGAGAAAGGCCGGGTCGTCTCCGGCGTTGCGACAGCAATCCCCAACTCGGACTGGCGAACTGTCGTTTTGCGTGCTCTCTCAGTGTCGTGTGCAGGTGACGGTCGAACCGTCCCAAATTGTAAGGCCACGATCACCTACGACAAGCAAGGTGCCCGCCCAATCAAAACTGTTGCGACATACACCATACGGGAGTCGTGGACCACATATTCCTTTGAACTCGGACGGACGTTGTACATGACGCCAGATCCTGAGTATGCCTGCTCGCCGGGGCTTCTCGAGCCTTTTATCAAGTCTGCGTACGGCTGCGCCACCTGCATGCAGACTATCCACCAGAAAGCTGAATCCTTGTCGAAGGCGGTCCGTGACGAGCTCAGGAGAGCTATCAGTCATGTGCGTAAAAACCCAAGCTACATGTCTCCCTCACAATACGTATACTAATGTCTCTCTTATAGATCTTGCTGGACTGATGTCTGGGATCATCCTCAATGAAGAGTAGGGCCGAGGGCTACTAATAGCCACAGTCTCGGGGTACGCTCCTCTTTCACAGCGTCTCTCATCATACTGATGGTCGTATCAGTTCGCGCCTCGCGCGTCGTCAGGCTGCCGCTCACGGTATAACTAGTTTTGCGAAAAGATATCAGCGGGGGTCGGATGTTTTGTTTGAGAGAATACCACAACGCTTTTCGCCTGTCTTTCCGGGACATTCGGTCCGAGTCCGCTGTCCTATCTCGTGCGTTCAGTCGTGCCACGCACGCTAGCTTACAACACCGCCTAGCACCTTTCACGCAGATCGGCACTCGAATCTTCTAGTGGTATCCGGGAAGCAGGACCGTCTCTGATACTGGACTCCCAGAGCGGTTTGTATTTGTTTTCAGAGAACGCCACAGTTCGTTGAATTCGACGCACCCCTTCATCTCTGCACAGGCAGGACCCTGAGCTCGACCAGCCTTCGTTGACGGAAGGAGTCATGTCGTGGGAGTCGGTAAGCCCGGAGCCCCGTAACGGTGGCGACGAGAGGAAGGTGCGCTCTCCAAACGGGATTTGAACTTGTGGTGGACCCTGATGATAGCGTGGAACCCAGGTCTTTTGTGTATTCTGTTCCAACTTCCCAGGGGATCCACAGTCCCGCTTCGGAAAGCAGTGAGTCGACTCGCCGGTCTGCCCAGGTAGCCTTCAGGTTCGCACCCGACGGTGGCGGCGTTCTGTGCACAATCGAACGAACTCGGAGGGCCTTGAGCTTCAAGTTGACCTCTGATACAGGTAAGCCTTGCTCAGGTGTTACCATCGTGGTAGTAGTGAAATACACCAGCGGATATAGCCGAGGTGGCGTTCTGCTACCTGCCATAAGCGGCGACGTGGATGAAGGGAAACAAGTGGCTCTGCAGCAGCACTGATTTCGCGTGGAATAGTTGCTTCCCAGTGATGCCTCTTTCATATCATCCTGTCCCTGCGACAGTGTATTTGCTACCGTGTGACCCTTTGATACACGGGTCCGTCGCAGCCCCATTCCTGGAGATCTAGACACTGTTCGTGCGATGGACAGTGGCGCGTACACGGGTGAGTACTAGGACCACACTATACTTACTCGTTCTTGCTGATCGACCTAGATGCATCTAGCGGCAGTGCTCCCAAGGGAAGGATGTGCTGGAGCTTTTGGATTCGGCTGTTCTCTCGTGTCTTCTCAGGGTCCATGATGTACGTATCAGCCTTAGCCAAAGTTGATAGCATAAGGCAAATGAACTTCACCCGACCCATGAGATTGTGAGTCAGCCCGCCACTGCGTAAGGAGGGGCCCAGCTCTAGCCTAGCAAACGCATCGCCGCTGAATAGAACTTCAACCCGCGAGGGTTGGCCGCGGCGAGGCAGGCTAGGAGCCTCAGGTCAATGGCGGAGAAGCCGCAAGACAGTGAGACTGCCGCGGTAGCACGGGCAAATAGGGCCCGGGCCTATCGTACCTGTTCTGCGCGAAGAAAATAATATTGCGTGAGCATGACTCCGCGCTTGGGGAGGTGCTTTTGGTATGAGCTCCGAAACTTCGATAGACTGAGTTGACAAGGTGGCGGCATGCCGGCATGTGGCAGAGTCCTGCTACCACGGCGCCTATGTGTTCAACGCGGCACCCACGTGGCGGAGGTGAGTTTGAATCGTTCCGTTGGCATGCTTCCTGCCGCTAGTGGAAAGTATCTCTTTCATCTCCCATACTGCCGGGTCCAGAACCAGCTGAGAAAGTGAGTCGTGAAATTTCCCAGCCCTCCTTCCACGTATTGCTGCATCTAAGTCGGAGATCTTGCTAGTAGGACGTACGGCTCACGCCAGCTACAGGCTTGAGCTGCAGCTCGAGTTCTAGTATAAAAGCTAGCATCCAACATGGAATCCGCCAACGGTTCGTACATCTCATATCCTCTACCTTCGACATGCTTCGGGATCCAACAACCTCTCCCCAACATGCTACTCGCGCAGCAGACTCGCAGGCGAAGTTCTCGTCCGATCCCAAGGTTTCTAGGTCGGAATGGCGTTCGGAATTCGCCCAAGTTCTCAGCAAATCGGTCAAATATGACGACCCGGGTGTCCTCAGCTTGCTACTTGCAGCTCACGAGGATGCACTTCCCTGCCCTTCCTCGGAGAACCCGACGATGATCGCAGACATCGCGCGTCATGTCCTGGAAGAGTGTGGGAATGATCTGTGGACGCTCAGTCTGATTTCCTCGGGACAGACAAAGAGGCAAGGTAACGGCCCTCTTGAGAGCGCGATGTACCCACCACTGGTACGTGTAGCGGGGATCGTTTGGGTCATAGTGCGTCTCACAAATCATTCTCCTCTTCTAGACGAATATATTCGCCAAGATTGACCAATATTATACGGCGTGTGTGGGTCGCGATCTGCAGCGTACAGACCATGGGGATCTCGTCTCCAGGCGATTCTTGGACTGCCACCGCAGCGCTCCCGTCGCAAATGACCCTGTCACTCCCAATCTATTCAATTTCGAGCCGGATTTCTTACTCGTAGAGGAACCCACCGTTGAGGGCCGCAAGCTCTTGTGGCGTCAATGCGCGGGGTTTCTGGAAGTGAAGGCCAGTGACTCTCCCATCCCCGCCAATCTTCCGCCACAGCCCTCTGTGAGTACCGTACAGACTCCCCCAGCGCTAGTCCAGAGCGCAGACTATGCGCGTGCAATCCTTTCTTGCCGCCCCTTCCAGGTCTCGACATTTGGGGTAATTCTCTGGGGAAACAAGTTTGCCGTCGGTCTATATGACCGTCGTGGAGTGGTCCTATCCCCTGCAGTCGCAATCTTCGAAGCCGACGGGAACATGAATCATGGCGGCTTTGAGACGTTCATCCGCGTCATTATTCGTATGACTCGGGAGATGACGGACTTCCAATTGGGCAGGGATCCCACCGTCGAAAGAGTTTCCGGTCCGGACGAATATGACGACTCCCTCCCCGATACTTACCCCTGCTATCGCGTACGGAACACCTTCAGGCCCTTCGATCACAATGTGATAGACAAAGAACCGACTTTTTTGACAATCGGAAAGCCACTCTGGAGCACTCCTGCTCTTTTAGGTAGAGGAACTACCGTATGGCAGGCTATCGTTTGGGGTGACCCGTCTCCGACGCCCCTCGTACTCAAGACTACATGGAGAAGCCGTAATAGGCACGGAGAGCAGGTCATCTATCAGAAGATCATTGAACTTTTCGGTGGGGCTGAGCACCTGCCGACGGGCATGGTTCGATGTGCCCGCATGATAGGTGCGGACCTTCAGCTAGCCTCGTACATGGGCAACCCCGAAGAATTTCGGCTCGATATTTCCTCGGACACGCTCCGGTGGCTTCCCGGTCTCTCCACAGGGAGTCCATTGGGGAACGCTATCCTTAATAGAGTCGCGCATGAAGATATCGGGAAGCCGTTGTGGAAGTTTACCCGTCCGGTTCAGGCCGTTCGTTCGATGCGAATGGTGTTGATAGGTATGCATATAGCCTTCAACTCCTGCCGTATGACTCACGCTAAACGATTCTGAAATGTAGCACATGAGATTTTGTCGGACAAGGGTGTCATCCACCGCGATGTAAGCCCCGGCAATATCCTTATCAGAATGAAAGCGCGCCTCGAGCTCGTGAGGAACCAGGATGGAGTGCCAATTTACCGTATCGTCCTCGAAGAACGACCTCTTGAGGAAACCGAAGCATTCCTAACCGATTTTGAACTCGCATCACTGCCCGACAACATGCATAGAGTCGATTCCACACGTCCTGGGGATGGAATGACAGTACGTCCGAACCCGCGTTGATATCGGATTGACGTAGGAGCTCTCGGCGAGCTAACTCCTTCTGTGGCAGGGCACCGTGATATGCATGGCAACAGAGCTTCTGCACGCGATAGAGATCGGCATAAAAGATGCTAAGCGCATTGCAACTCAGGACATCGAGTCGTTCCTCTGGGTGTTCCTCTACATCGTTTACAAGAACGCGCTCGACGAAGGCGGAATCGCAGAGGCGCTGAAAGAATCTTCCAAGGAAACGCAGGCGCAGTACGGCGTTACGAAGCAGAGCCTTACGAAGGACCTGACAAAGGACTTCGTCAGCCTCTTTTCTAGCACATCAGCCATGGACATAAAGAACGCACGGAAAGAGTTCTTGACGGGAAATGACACGGATACGACGCGTTATGATGCTCTCCTCGCCTATGCAGACTTGAGAAGCACGGAGGGACACAACTTCTTCGAGGTGGTGCAAGGTGTATTAGGGGCACTTCAAGCATGTTGGAACCCGAATCCCTGGAATGCGCCCGATCGCAGCCACAACGCGATGTTGCGACGCAGGGCACTTCATAACCTGCCACCCCTTGTCGTCGGGACGCTCAGCTACAAACTCGTGCATGAGAAGATATTCGATCTCTTTGAGACATCGAATGAGCGTTTCAGCGAGTAGTGATATGGGCATGTGCATGGTCGGATGGGTGGTTCCGGTCAATTGTCGCATATAGTCTGCCAACCGCGCGCTTCTTCGGATTGCTGTATTATATATCTTCCGAACGTGATACACTTCATGTTGGATTCAGCCCTGAATGGTAATGAGTGGGACATCGCCCGAGTTCGGACTCCAGCCAGAACGCTCAATCTTGGGCACATCTGCTCTAGACGCGCCTGATGAACAGAAGAAAGGGCGGTAAAAGAGCAGAAGGCCTGAGCGTTGAGCCCTAATCGAATATCTGTCCAGCAGGTAGTATTCACATACAGCGCAGCACTGTACACACGTGTATGTACAAGCCGAGCGCGCGCACTGCGACGGGCGTAGCACCAAGCTCACATCCCCGGTACAATCGGCGCGCTGCCCTTCTCGAGCGCCGTCCGCAAGCTACAAGCGCACGTCAGCGACAAGCAGCCCTAAGCGCAGAAGGCGGCGGTAGACGCACCTGTAGTCGTCGCCGTTCTGGGTGATGTAGCGCACCCAGGGGAGCGCCTGGTAGCCGCTCTTCTCGACGATCTTGAGGTAGCGGACTTGGATGCCGGACACGGTGAAGTACGGGATCTCGAACTTGACCGTGATGGGGGCGCGCTTGTCGAGCGACTCGTGCTCTGGGCGGTGTGGGGAGTGAGTGACCGCCAAATGCGGGAGAGGCGAGGGAGGAAGGGAGAGGAGTACTGACCGCCACGGACGCTGGGGAGACCGAAGTGTGCGCGCATGAGGAACTCGCGACCGCCACCGAGTTGTTTGATCTTCCAGACGAAGGCGGACTTGTCGGGAACATATGATACACTTCCTGTTGACGCCTGTGTAGACGCGACGTTTGAGTTCAACACGCGTGGTGCAGGGAACAGGGAAGGACAAGGTTGATGACGTACCCGGAATTTGGGTGTATCGGCATCATCGGGTACGGGAACGTAGATCTCGACGTTGTTCGCCGTACTCCTACGCTTGAACTGCGCCTTGACCTTGACCATGTACTCTATCCGGCTGCCTTTGTGGTGCTCAACCTATCTCCCATCTCAATGGACCGCATATATGCCATATGTAATAGCACTCACCGCAGCTTCCACCCATACAAGTGGCTTGACGGGAGTCGAGAGGCGGTAGGACATGAGCTCGAACTCGCCGTCGGGAGGGATGAAGGAGATCGTGCGGTCGTTCTCGAAGCGTGAGAGGCGGACACACTGGTGGAACTTGACATCCTCCATCTCGATCGCCTTGCCCCGCGCGTTGCGGCCAGTGCTCTCGAACATGACCTTGTCGTTCAACCCTAGCCGGAGTTCTGGCATTCCGGACAGGTAGCACTTCATCTTGACCGCACCAAGGATCTCTGAGCGGACGACGTTGCCGTTGGCGTTCACCTGTAAGCATGAGGATCCAGATGAGCGGTGTGATTGAAAGCGGTCAGCACGGAAATGGGTAGGAAGCTATAGCGCAAACAGTTGCTCCATAGCTGGAATCTCCCTCCGGCTCTTACCACCAGAACCAACCCATGCCATAGCATATAGCCACAAATTCATGCCTGATGACAACCACCTCGTCCAAACGGGCCTTCTTCGCATATGGTATCCCATCCTGACATTCATGCAAGAAGACTCACCAGTAGGTTGACGCTCTCGATAACATCCAGGAAGACTTCGTTCTTCCGGTACCTGATACCCTCTGACCGCCACGATACAGCATTTGTAACTGCAATAGGTGGGCGGACCTGCACTTCCAGCTTGTACGACTCCTGCGTGATATATCTGCCCGGCGCGCGCGCCCGTCAGCACCGCACTCGCGCAGACGAGGAGAAGAAGGGGAGGGGCGCACTCTTGCAGGATCTTGCTCTCCGTCGTCTGGGGGTAGCCGAAGTCCATCATCTCGTCCATGAGCTCGTATATAATGACGAAGTTGTCGCGGATGGACTCCTCCTCGAGTTCCTTGAAGTACTCGACGAGGACGGAGACGAGGCGGTGGAGGAAGAGGATGATCTCGGCGGCATTGGTATTGCGTTTTGAGAGGGCGAGGACTTCAAACAGTGTGAAGGCGTGCACACATGATAAGACAGAGGAAATGGCGTACGGTAAAGGTTGGAATGGCGGATATGCATGTAGTTCACGGCATCGCGCGTGAAACAGGGCGTGACTTGCTGACCCTCCTCTTCAAGCTCCAGAACTATCGGCAGGAAGCGTTCAATGTATGACGGCGGCACATCGTCGCGGTATGAGCGCTGGATGAGCGGCTTGCCCTTGAGGTCGAGCACGGCGATGAGACTGGCCATCTCGAGGTGGGGATGGTGGATGTAGGTCGGCGAGGGGTTGAAGCGTTAGGCCGTGATCTATAGCAGCGCGTCGATCGTTTTCCGGGATATAGAAAGAGTTCAGTCCACCGAGTCCGACAGGTGATAATCAGAAAGCAGAAGAGGGTGTGGAAAGGCGGAGGGACGGAGGCGAGTCGGCGTAGCCGAGGACGTAGGCTGCGTCCGTGGGCGCATCATATGGGCGTCTACGCGTCCCAAAGGGGGCGCGTCGGCGTGTGGCAGTCGCGTTCCGGATCCTCTCCTCCGTCCGCCATGTCCGACGGCACCTGCCAGCCCGTACGTCCTCTGCTTTAGCATGCATGGATTTCGTCTTCTGACGGAATGAAAAGCACCATGATGCAGCTACGGCTACGCTGACGGCGCTCCTATGCGTAGGGATCACGGCGTCCTACTTGCCCCAGGTTCGTGAGCCACCGCTGCTGCGCCTCAGATCAGGCAGCTCATTCTTGCAAGTAGCATTGGCGGATTATCTCGGCCAAGTCATCAGAGGGCTTTAGTCCGTGGTTTCTCCTCCTGGGCAGCACGTCGTCGGCGTCGGCGATGCTGAATATGTGAGTCTCTTCTGTCAGTGGCTCGGTGCCACAAGAACCTTGATGGACGGGTCGGAGATAGCATTGTCATGCAGTGGGGTCTAGTCAAGTGCTGTAGCGTCGTAGTGAGTGCTACTCTGCAGTATATGCTCTCTCATCTCCTGAAGGAACCATCTTCAGCCGTTCGGCAGTTGTGTCGAATCCATTGCCGGGGTCCTCCAACTCATTCTCGTCTGGATACTCTTCGTCATGGTGTACGCTCTTGCCCTCTTTTTGTTATGGCATCTGTCCTCACCATTACTAGTCTCGTGCTATACATGGTCTACTATCCTCCCCACCTCAAATACGTTGAGCTCGACGTCGACCTCCCAAACAACTTGCCCCCGCGCCACATCAAGACTCACGTCAAGCAGGAGGGTTGGAAGCTCTCCGTAACCCTCGCCTGGGCCGTAGCCTTGCACATGTCAGTCTCACTTCCTCTTCCACCTCGCATGTACTGACCGCCGCTCCAGAGCCTTCATCACGTTCGTCACGTTCATGCTCCTCTCCACGAACCCCACGCCCGACGAGCACCAGCGCTCGCCGCAAATCCAGCTCTGGGCGACGTTCCTTGGCGTATCAAGTGCCGCCCTCGCCGCGCTCCAGTACGCGCCCCAGATCGCGCACACGTTCCGCCTCAAGCTCGTCGGCGCGCTCAGCATCCCCATGATGTGTCTCCAGACCCCCGGCGCGGTCCTCATGGTCCTCAGCATCGCGCTCAGGCCGGGCACGGACTGGACAAGTGAGCCCCCATCTCGTTTCGTCTGCTTACCGGAGTGGCGGAATGGAACTGACGAGCGACGTGCGTTGTTCAGCGTGGATCTCGTACGCCGTCGCGGGCGTGATGCAGGGCGTCCTGCTCGTCATGTGCCTCGTGTTCCGCGCGCGCCAGCACGCTGCGGGCCTCGACGACTTTGGCAAGCCGCTGCACCCGCCGCCGGCGTACCCCGACTCTGCACCCGCACCTGCGCCGGCGACTCCCGCGCTCGAGGCGGCCGTGGGTGACGCTGTGCACAGTGACGTGCGCACAGAAACTGAAGACGAGCCCGAGATGACGCCGGAGTCCGCGAGCGAGGCCTCGCCGCTCCTGCCGAAGCAGAACGGCGGACAGAGGAGGAAGGGGCTGTTTGGCTGGTTGAAGCGGTGAGCGTGCGCGTGCGCTGGCTCGCTTGAGTGGATTGGTGGATGCTCCTTTTTCACGCCGTTCTTGGATCTTTTCTTCATGGGATGACGATTTCGTACAATTGATGGTGCTATTATACCGCACAGTAATTCACAATCATTCAGGACTCAGGACCCAAGTGGCGCTCCCTGTACCTGCAGCGCCCTCATTGCAATCAGCCTCCGTCCGTCGGTGCGGGAACTACCCAAACCAACGCGCGCCCGACGCCCGTGAAAGAACGCACCCGCAGGCCGAAACGGCGTGCATCGCCACCCGCCACCGATCCGAACGGATTTGGCAGGGACAGTGATTCGTGGTGGCGCAGGCGCGGCGGCAGGCCAGGCACTTTCATTTATTGAGAATGAGCCCCGTTCGGGGGCGGATGTCGGCATGGGGACTTGGTACCCTTTGTATCTAGGTTTCGAAGGGTATGTTGACAGGACAGGGGCGCCGGCAAAGACGTCTTCGGAAGTTTGAACTCCCAATCCAGGGGCTGGGATGCGCTCGTTTTTATGGGGGAGAGAGCGGGAGACGACGTCATCATTATAATGCCGCCTCACCGTTATGGAACGAAGCATGCAGGGAAAATATGGTAGGCCAGATTCAACCACCACCAACGCGTCCTGCTCCGCCGGCGGGCGCACATCGCGCACGCCCCTGCGAGGCGGTCGGACTGCCGCTATCGGACCGAGCGCGCTCGTCGACTTTTCTATCTGCATCCGCGGGCTGATATCTTTGGGCCTGGACGAGCCCGCCGAGGAGAACGTTGACAGATGCTTCGCGCCACGTACGGTTATCCTGCGACGTCGCTTCGCTGAACGTTCAGCTACATAACGTCCCAGGCACCGCGACGGAACAAGCAGCCCGCGCTGCCCTTCAAGTGTCCCCGGCGCGCACTCGGCAGCGTCGGGCGAAGCGCGGCCGCGCACAAACCGCGCACGGGCAGACCGCAACAGGCGCAGGGCCCGTCACAGATGGCGGTGGCCTTGAGACGTGCTAGGTGCGCGCTCTGGTGCGCTGCGCCGCCATGAGGATGTCGGCAGTGTCTTGGTATGTAGGCGTACGGGCGTACGTGGACGCTCGCCATGAGACCGTGAGGTCCGATGACTGGGCGGGCCATTCGTAGGGGCCCACGGATGGCGGGAGTTGGGTGAGTGCATCGAGGGAGGCGAGTTGAAGGTATGTAGGCTGCTTGGCGGTGGAGATGGTGGTGTACTAGATCGAAGGCCCGATGAGTATCTTATAGGACGAGGCGAAAACCCAACTGCCCGACGGTGCGCACGACGTTGATGCCAACGGCGCGCCGCGATAGAAGAAACCCAGTGAGCATTGCAGGGCATCGCATCTCAGAAACTGCGACGAAGGTGATAAGCTCGAGGGGGTCGACGGGGTCTAGAAGGAGGCATGAAGTTCGCGGAGATGAGCCAGTGGGCGTTGGAAGGCGTCCGGCTTATCGGCGCGCCACCGACGGTTTGTGGCCTCGTGGATATCCTTGAGCCGATCACAGCTCTCTCCGACTCGGATGAGGCGCTCGCCTTGAGCAGTCTCGGCAGAGATCTCCATCTCGTCCGCTTTCATAAGGCGACAAGCCTGGCGTACCGAGGCGCACGTCCCTCCTCCCCTCCTGCTCGCCGGGCCCCGCTCTTGCGGACACATCTCTCTGCCCGTGCTTGCTCTCGACGGCCTTCTCCTCGTCCTATTTCTCGTCTTGGTCGGTCTCCTCTCACCCTCCATTCGTTTACGGACAACAAACACTTCCCGGCGCGTGCAAGACGTTCGTTCGGGCCGCTCACCTGGAATCATACCCTTGGAAAGTTTTGGAGTATGGCCTACGCTGGAAGCTCGCGGACGAGTGTCTACGGATATGACGTGAGTGTTCTATTCATCTTGCTTCATGTGCCTGTCGGGGCGGTGGATGGGTGCACGACGGTGAGGCGGGCGGGGAGCATGGAGGACGCAGAAGAGCACTCGGAGGGCATTGCCGACTCTCTATGATGAGCGCTTATCGCGTTCTGGTCGCCGTGATTTGCCTGTTTTCGACGCGACATCTGTCGTTCTGATGTTCGAGACCCGCTCGTGCGTCTTTCATTCCCGAACAGCGATGTTCGTTGTCTCGAGATGTCATCATCACCATGTTCTCGTCACAGGCCCGGCCGCTTCTTGTCTTCCCTTGTCGAGCCACTGTCGCGACCGGCTTTCCATCTCTTCGATTGTGGTTTTCCTGCGCGTCTCGTCGGCTATAATGCCCTCGCCTCCGCCCAGAGTCGTTGAAGATATGGGAAGGAAGGATGCGGTGCGAGGCTGCTCTCCGATCACCCGCTCTATACCCCTGCATCTCTCCGTTCATCTGCTTTGATTAGCATCTGGATGGACTTTGACGGATGCTTGCCGCCACGGCGACGAGCTTCTGGTCGAGAGCCTATTCCTCTTTGCCATAGAGAAGAATGTCCACTTCGCTCAGTCGCGCAAGTCGCTCAGGCGAGGTACGCAACCTCTCCCTACCAAACGCTCGTGTGGCACAGCCATTGTTGCCTCGGGGCCGTCGGCTCAAGTGCGGCTGCTTCAGGCGAGATCGTTGAGCAGGAGAGCGTGCTGTTTTGCTCACTGTTCGGGACCTTCTGGCCGTCTATCGCGTAGCCTGCCATTGTACGGCTTCGCCTCCCCGCCTCGCCCATCCATCTCTTCTCTCCACGACCACCATACCTCCATTCCTTGTTCCCCCTTCAACCTACATTACTGACAGTTTAATCTGCTTCTACAGTCATCGCCCAGCCCAACGCTCGCTGCTCCGTCATCTGTCGCTCTTTCACCCCCACGCCTCCTGTCTGTGGACCACAGACTGAAAATCCCTGAACGCCCATCCATCCCCTCTCGCCGCCCCAACAGCATCGGCCCCCTCTCCCCCATGCATTCCTCACGACCACTCCGCTCCTCGCCCCTCGCAGGGCCCTCCATTGCCGCCAGCCTCGAAGAGCCCGCTGCGTCCGCCCAAAGCGCACCGCCTACTCCGGGCGGCGGTTCGAGACATCTCTCGCCCCTCGCTGAGTTCTCGACAACAGCACTCTCTGAGCCTCAAACTCCGAACGGCACCATCGCGACAACGAAGAAAGACCGCCGGCGCACGCTCGGCGCTGTGTTCTCCAAGCTCAGTTTCCCCTCGCCCGCCCCTTCCTCCTCCGAGGACGCGCCCGAAGAAGACGCTTCGGCCCCTGCCGCAGTGCAGCCACGCCGGCGCACCAAGTCCGCCACTGCGCGCAGCGGACCCGCGCAGCCGCCCGTACCCCCAGTCCCCGCGTGGGCGCAGAGCGGCGCGGCCTCCCCAGGAACCACTCCTCCCCGCCCTGCTTCGCCGCTTCCTCCGCCCCCGCGCCCCGCGTCGCGAAGTGGTAGCCCCGCGAGCGCGAGTTCGCGCCCGAGCTCACCGACGCCCAGCGCGCGCTCCGTAGCGTCGCGCCGGAGCGTGAGGAGCGTCTACGATCCTGCTGTGAATGGGCGTACGACACCGTCGACCTCGCGCAACCCAGAGGAGAACTGGCTCAGCCAGGCTTCCGCGCCCAAGTTCTCGCGGCTGGGCTTGAAGGCGGAGGGCGTGATCCTACCCGTTAGCGCGCGCGAGCACCGGCGCCGGTCCATGGCTAGTGTTGGTGCTACAGGGAGCATGGGCGCGAGGGCCAGCGGTGGGCAGGGGCATGGAGCGGTGCGCGCGCGTCCCTCGGTGGTCCGTACGTCGTCGATGGAGGTCTTCGCCCAACAGCACGCGCTTCCCCCAGCCTCGGGCCGGCGCCCGCCATCCTCAGCGTCGACTGGAACCAGCTCCTTGCGCGGCTCCGTCTCCTTCCGCGAACGGTCAGCATCCAGCACGTCCGTCGCGTCCGACACTCCCAGCCTCACGATGAGCCCTGGGGCATCCGCGTCGGACGTATCCCTCCCCGAGGACGCAGTCACCGTTGTGGGGAGCGTCGCGGACTTCGAGACGCTCCCGCCCGTCCCGCCCCTCCCCCGCGTCGGCTCCCGCGCGAGCGTGCAGATCCAGCTCAACGACGTGCCCGTCGAGGTGTTCGAAGTCCCCGCAGAACACGGGCTCGCCCACGCACCAGGGGCCTTCTACGGTGCCCAGGAGTCCCATAAAGGGGAGAAGGGCAAGGGCAGGGAGAAGGACAGGGCGCGCGTCGCGGTGGACGTCGCGTCCATCGCGTCCATGGGCTCCGTTGGTTCCCTGGGCTCGATCGGTTCCTTTGGCACGGTCGGGTCTGTGGGCACGGTGGGCTCGGTCGGGCCGTACTCGTACGCTGCTCGCTCCCCTGGGGCGCCGCGCACGGGATCGGTGCTCAACCCTGCACACAGCCGTTCTGCGACGGCGCCTGAGTCGGATGGAGGGACGGGCGGGAAGGGCGGGAAGGGCGAGGGACGGGCGAAGAGGTCCGCGACGATCGGGAGGGTGTGGAAGTCGGTCGTGCGGAGCGTGACGGTGCGCCGGTCCAAGTCGGTCCGTCGTGCGTGAGGTGAGGATTTCTGGTATGGATGTTTGGAAAGGGATTGCGTCGATGCGGTAGGGTCCGACGAGTGCGGCCACGAAGGTGCCTCAAGGGGTAAATTGACCCCGCCACTCCTTGTACATTTTCTTAACTTATTCACTGGTCACTTATGAAACTGGCACACTCCTTGTCTGTGGCAGACGCATCGTTGTACATGTTCAACGCTCATCAATCCTTGTACGGTGTTGGTTCCACGTCTGTCCATACATACGTAGTTTGGATACATCCGGGCTTCGTGCTTCTCCTCGTACGGCGGAAGCCTTAGTCCGCGTAATTAGCAGCAGCAGTCTAGCATTCCACCCCTGTACTATAGTCTATACCCGTCTGTTTTGTTCTATTCAACGTGCTATTCAATTGCCCTGCAATGAGCGCGCACGAGGCCTCTCAGGCGGCGAAGAAGTCCCTCAGAACCTTGCCTAAGACAGGCATCGCCTTTTCCATGGTCTCCTCAGAGCCCGCGAACGTGATGCGCAGGAAGTTGCTCCGCTGAAGGAAGGCAGTAGCCGTCAGCTCACCTCCTCCGCCGGCGAACATCAACAAATACACTTGTACTTACGTCGTTGATGTGCTTCTCCCCCTTGGGTCCGTAGTCGTCCTCCGCGTTGAGCACGAAGAGCCAGCCCGGGCACACGACGACCCCCGCCGCGAAGCACGCGTCGAAGAGCTCGCCCATGAGCGTCGCCGAGTTCGTCGCCACCGGCCGCGGCTTCACGATCGCGGCGGTCGCGCTCGCCGGCCCTACGGCACAGTGCCCGTTCGCGGTCACGACGTGGCCGTTCGCCTTGCCCCCGGGTACGGGAGCGAGCGTCGCGAAGCGGGGGTGGCGCTCGAGGTGCACGCGGATCCAGAGGAACATCCCGCCCTCGGGAACGTCCACGCTCACGAAGCCGCACGGGGCGACCTCGCGCTCGTAGAGGGAGAGGAGCAGGTCGCGCCGGCGCTGGTACTCGCGGCCGAGACTGTGCACCCAGCGGTCAAAGCCGTCGAGGGACCAGCCGCCGCCCGAGGGGGAGAGGAGTTGCGCGATGAGGGCTTGGGGGAACCCGGAGGGGTGTTGTGTGGAGAGGTCGATGAACTTGACGAGGTGGGCGCGGAAGGCGGGCGTGGAGGTGATCCAGCCGAGGCGGAGGCCGGGTGCCATGATTTTGCTGAAGCTGTAAGTGGAAAGTCAGGGATAACTGATGTGTATGACGAGGCGATGGGACGCACCTGTCGACGCGAACGACTCTGCCATCGACGTCGAGGGAGAGGAAAGACGGCACGAATGCGTTTTCGACGTTTGTGTCCGCACCGGGCATGTCGTACTTCAGGAAGTAGTACGGGTCTATAGGGCGGGCGTCAGATGTTTCGGCTTTTCTTCACAAGTGGTTGTACGCACCATCTTCAACGATGATGATATCGTATTTTTGTGCAAGCTCGTAGATACGTTTCCGCCTCTCCAGGGGAAGCGTCGAGCCGGTAGGGTTCTGCCCAGTACTATATCGGGATCAGCACAGTGTTTACTCGCCGGCGGCGTAATCGCTCTCACGGGGTAGTGTAGAGGACGTGTGGCCTCCGTCCGCGCTTTTCATCCCATGTCTCCAGAATTCGCTCGAGGTCGTCGGGGATGAGCCCCTTGCCGTCAATCCGGACGGGCACCCAGTGGACACCGTGCGCGTCCGCGGCGAGCGGCATCGGGCCGAACGTGAACTCGTCCGCGAGGAAGAAGTCGCCCGGCGCGCCGAGCATGCGGAATATCTTGGTGAGCGCGTCCGAGTTCGCGAGCGCCATGGTCACGACGTGGTGCGGCGCGTGGTGGTAGCGCTTCGTAATAGAGGCCACGGCCTCGAGGACCGCGTTCTGCCCGGCGCCGTGCCCGTACTTCATTGCCAGTTTGAAGAGGTTGTCGGTGGACACGTCGTGCATCGTGCTCATATGCTGCGTCGGCGCGTCGGACCCGAGGGTGCGCCAGGCGCCCACAGGATCGTCGGTGGCTGTGGATGCCAACTCGAAGTCGACGCTGCGGAGCGGGTACAGGCTCGCGTGAGGATCGCCTGTGGTTCACGGACAACGTCGATCGGCGTGTCAAAGCTAGTTGGACGGAAAAGTGCACGTACCGTTCGCGAGAGTGATGAGGTCGGGATTCTCGGACACAATCCGAATGAGCTCCTTCATGGGGTTGACCTTACGCGCCAGGACCTCTGGCGAGAAGTGGTGCGCAAGGTCGACGAACTGTGCGGAGCTGGCCATGAGTGCGTCTCTGGTGCGTGCGGAGGATGTAGTGAGCGTGAGTGATCGAGCGCGTTCGTGAGACTAAATAAGCAGACCGCTCGAGTCACGACCCGACTTCGCGGATTGCATATCCACTGGGCCGGATAGGCGCCGGATTCGGCTGATACTGAACTTGCGCACGTTGCATTGATACATGTTCCTTAAGACTTTAGCTTCAATGCGTACTTGGCTACTAATCTTGCGGCGAGATTGAGTAACCGTCGGTGGCTGTGGGGAGGCGTCAAGGAGACGCGCAGATTACTATCCCCCATTTCCGGAGCATATCCGGAGTGATAGGCAATACGCTTACTCGCCCGTGTGGGCCGCGGGGCATTAACACAACCACTCCGAATCCCGATGCACAAGAAACGGCGAATTATTCGCAGAAAAAAAGAAATCGCCTCGCAGACCCTTCTGGAGGCCACTTGACGCGTCGTGATGCCGAACGGTTCCCGGTCAGGCATTAGGCCGTAAGGAGGAGTTTCAGGTTATGCATGAAGTAGCCGGCGCCCGGGGGTATAACTCGAGCGCGTAGTGGTGAATCACTCTGGGGAGAGGAATCAACACCAAGGCGGACGGAGCTAGGTGTACGATCAACTCGAGGCAAATGTCCATCAGAACATCAACGTGCGAGTCTTGCACATTATGCATCCTACCGGGAAGTAAGCTTACGAGTACCGCAAGGAGGGCCAGAGTACTTACTAAGACAACTACCCAAGAGCACTATGGTCCGTAACGATGCAGCTAGGATGGAAGCCGCTGAATACCGGGACGACGATTCACTAGGAGCGAGAACCACTTACCTGAGACGACCCGTCTCCTCAACTTGCTTCGACAACCTCAATATCCCTCTCGCCCGAAGAACTGGCAACTGCTCGACCATCATTGCCCAGCCCGAGCTCACGTGCGAAACATCTTTACACGTGTTCTGGAACAACACTCGGCCAAGCGAGAGGAGCACGCTGAGCGTCTGGTCCATGCCGGCCCATACCTCGCGCGGCACTTCGCAAACAGCGTCTGGCGTGAGATGCACGAGGACGTTCACGGTTCGAAGGCGGACAAATGCGTGAGGGTCGAGCCGCGCGAGAGTGTGAATGACGAGGAGGAGACTGTCGAGTTTCCCGTCCAGTGTGAGTGTTGTGATTGTCGGAGGGTGCCGCGGTTCGAGAGAGAGGAGAGTGGGGGACTCGATAACCTCTCCGATGTCTACGTCCTACGTGAGTTATACGGATGGAGAAAAAGGGGGTGATGCTTACCATCATTGCGCCAGCGGTAATACACCACGTGTAAGTGCTGGAGGGAAGGCATGTCGAAAATGCTGTTGTTGAGTGTCTGGAGTTGGCTAAGACGGTAGAGCGTGTACGTGAAGTGTTCGGGATTGGAGGCGGCTGTGATCCATGGCATCATCGTGAGCGGAGACGGAGAGTACGCCTCAGAAATCTTGAGCCAGCGTAAGGAGATAGGGGCCCCGATGGAAGGGTTGGGACCCGGAGGCGCCGTGCCATACAGGGAAGATACGCGACCAACACGAAGAGTGTGCACGAGCGGGTGTGCATGCACGAGTGCATAGAAGTCCGCGTTACAGCGGAACCAGCAGTCGAAGATGGTGAATGTGTGGAGATGTGGAAACGCCTCGGTAAGTCTGGTGATGGTCGTGTTGTCAAGTGGAATGTCCTTGAGCCCTAAACGTTGCACGTTTGGAGCGTATCGGACTATGTCAGGGATGATATTGTTTGCGAGGGATTTGAGACCCTGTCCGTCGATGAACTCTCGTAATCGATCTTGTATGTCGTCCCTTCCGTTGCCAAGTGTCTCGAGAGTAAGATTGCGAGTATAACTTAAGAGATGAGGGTCTTGAACGAGGAATAAGTTCTGGGCTCGATGAGCGTTGCGACGGGTGACCACTACCGTATCGAACAGATGGAAGCGTGCTGAAGGAACGAGGGCATGGCAGAGAAGAGAGCAGCTTCGTAAGGTGCATTCGTCGTCATGAAGATAGTCGATGATCAAGTCTAGGAGCTCGGGCGGTAATCGAGGTTTGGTCGGGTGAGGTGGCACAGTATAGACGCTTGTAGACGTCGGTATAGACTTGCGCAACTTGCGAAAACCGAGCTTAGAGACGGTTTTGCAGCGAAGAGTGGTGAGGCCAGCCGCCAACGGCGCGGAAACTATACTGTGCCACTTGTTGGGGCTCGGAGAATCGGTGGTCGAGGGCGTGGAGAGAGAGTTGGCAATATTCTGGTGATAGAAGCGCAGCGTCAGCAGCCGTTGGCGTCGAGTGGACAGACTAAACTCTCTTTGGAAACGTACCGGCATATCCCTCGCGCGAGTGTGGTTTACAGCAAAGTAGGTGGGCCGTTGATACGTATAGTCTACTAGTGAATGTCATGGAAGGGGCACTTCAGGAGCCTCGACGTGAAGTTAGGAGGAGGCTGAGTTTGACAAGCCGCTGTGGAAAGCACTTTGACAGCCTCAAGCTTGTTCCTCTACAAGAGGTATCATTGACGCCGGAGGAATATGGCTACCTGGCGCAATGGTAGCGCGTTTGGCTTCGATCGCCGGCGGCTACGAAACCTGGGTCTAATGACTGCAGGAACCAAAAGGTTGCAAGTTCGAGTCTTGCGGTGGTCATATTTTTTGGTTTTCTTGTTATATATATACTATACTGTGGTTCAGGTTTGACTTCTGTGATATATCTTTTCTTGCAAAAATGGGGACGTAGACAGCGTAGATATGACGGCCGGAGAGTGTCATATGCCGCTAGCTCTTTAACAGGTACGCGGCTACCGCATAGCTCTCGTCCTGCAGTGCGTGGGTTTAGCTCGTGTGCTACATAGTGCCTCTGGGATATGAAGTGAGCCCAAGTGGCGCAGCCTATGCTTCTATGGCGTATCTCTCAAGAAGACACCCAACCAAGGGATTGACTGGTGATCACAAGGCTGACGCCAATAGTGTTTGGTGTGAGAAACTACTGCACTTTGGGGTTCGAACTGGCGACTTGTTCTGCGGTGGACGCTTTGTTGACCGGCACGTGGCGCTTCGGCCGCTGCGCGCGTGCCCCTGTTTGTCTGGTCGGCGCTGGTCGGCGGCGTCGCCTCTCCGGCCTGTTCTGTCAAGTTTCACGGTGGCTCATCATTGTCCTGTTCACAACCCTGGGCGGCCAGAGCTGGAGATTGAGCCGCCACGGCTAAAGCGTTCTCTCCTGGTCCATAATGCTGATATACACACCTAGGCGAGCCAACGACCAAGTTGGTCTCGGCTTGCGCCTTCAAGTTGAAGTTCATTCCCCGGCGACTCGCGGGTCGTTGGTGGCGGCCAGCGAGCCAGAGCTTCGTCAAGTTGAAACGGCGGTGATGTCAATATCGCTATGGCCTGGAAGGATAAACGACGTATAGCTCAAGGGATTAACGTTCAGTCCGTCTTCTTTGAATCCTCCTCATGTTGTGAGTTACTTTGTTCTGTGTTGATTAATCCGTACACATCACGGTGAGTGGCTCTGCCACTACATCGCACGCCTACCATTGCAAATTTAGTTGCGACGCTTTGATTCCCTTGCTTTGAATTTGACAAGGTCGCTGGACGTGGGCCACGCACTTTCACTTTGGCCACTGACAACTCTTGGCTTTCGCTTATTCTTCTCTCTAGATTCTCCGACACGCCACTGGTCCCTTAGAGGCTCTAGACGGCGTGACGCTTTGGTATCCTGGACCAAGCTCTCCACGAGTATACATATAAATACGCCAGCATGTGCGCACTCACCGCCATCGTTCTTCAATTCTTCAACTCTCTCTTCACAAGCCGTGCCCTCACCATGCCCAGCCGTACGCATTACGACTGATTTCATTGATGTCAATTCTCTTAACCAACTTTACAGCCCCCCTCATCATCACCACTGATCTACCCGATGACGTGGATCTGGAGTGGTCCTACGACCTTCGACAGGAGGTCCCTAATCTCCCAAAGGGCCTGCAGATGGCACAATTTGCCCGCACATTCTATCTGAAACAGACGCCGTTTGAAAACGTATCTCCCCCCATCTCCATCGAAGAGTATGCCTTTCAGAGCGACATTTACTCCGCCATCGAGGCGATCGTTGGAGGCGATATGTACACCGTCTTGCCAACGGGGTTTATACAACCTCTCCATATCGGGAGCCCTCTGGTTTGTGCCCGAGCTCCTCAATCGTTGTCTGAGCTGACGTTGTTTGCGCCCTCCTAGATCGGCTCCATCTTCCCGGGGTTTTCAAAGTACCATTCTACAGGCTTTGAAGACCTTGGACAGTTCCTGGAAAATGCAGCTGAGGCAGTGCAGAGCTGGGTCTTGAAGGCACTGGTGGGTGCTCTGACTTTTCTAACCGCTTCCTATCCGTGACGTACTAATCCCGGCTTTGTATAGCGGTCGAGGGCGCTTGAAGGTTGGATGCCCGAGCATGACCGTGACCAACGGTGGGTCGACTGGAAGAAGGCGCCGACGGCGGATGCCATCCGAATCGTTTCGCTGCATCGCACACTTTGCAAGGTAAAAGGATGCGGGAATCGTCGTCACTACATCTATTTTCCAAGGATCGAGATCGTATTTGGGGAGACAGTTTACTCCCGAATCCGACGCTTTTAGGTACATTCACCAGCATCACATACTCTAAGTACACGCTTCATCTCATCCGTGTGGTACGAACCAGAATGTCATCACGTCTTTCGTCAGTACATCACACGGGCCGAAATTTCTGTTTGGCGCCGATGGGGGGAGACAGAGCATAAGGTCTGAGAGGATCAATTGACTGGCTGTTTTGTACACAGTGACGGCTCAAGAGGACCTGAACCGGGGGAACGAGCCCGTACGTCGCGCGGGGCTGTTATAGTGATCTGTAGATTCAGTCACTTCGCATGTCTAAGGTGGTGCTATTGGTGTCCGGTAGCTCCAACTCGGTCTGTAAGCGGGAAGCATCAATCAGTTTCTTGAACCGCTCCTTCGGACATCAAAGCAACCCGACCCACCTTCGATATAGCAGTTTCGAGTGCTGCGTGCACCACATCCGCGAACTTCTTTGCCTGCTCATGAATTCCACTCGAGCACGCCTTGCAACTCCGTGCCGAATCCGTTACGATGCGCAGGAGACTAGGAGAGTGTGCGGAGCCCGGGTCCGGGAAGGCGCGCAGTATGTGGCTAAGTTCTCGCATGTAAGTGACGAACGACGCCCGCACGTTGAGTGTGCTGCGCGGGCATATGCCCACATGCTCGGGGGATGTGACGCCGAACTCGAGCGCGATGAGGTCTGCGGCTGTGCGACACCGTGCGCGGCCCGAGCTGGCGTCAGGGAGCACATTATCGTCGCTGCTGTCGAAGGCCTTCTTCTGGGGACACTTGCATCTTACGATGCCGGCGTGCTGCGCGAGAAAGGAACTTGACCGCAGGAGGTCCATTACCGACATCCTGAGATCATTTGATAGGCGAAGGGCGTCGTAGGCATTTTGGAGACATTTCTTCCGGTACTTGTAGAGACGGCGCATGTCGTGAAAGTCCATGAGTTGCTCAAAAATCTCGCAGACGCTAGGAGTGTCGGAAGACTGGAAAGGGAGGAGATTATACTGAAGACTGTGACGCGCAGCTACCTGGGCGACGTCGGGGAAATTGTAGACGCAGGCGAGCGTGTAGCACGCCACTGCGTGCGCCTGTTGCTTTTTGAAGAGCGAGGGATCGAGAAGGGCACGGTGCGCGCCCGCCGTCGCCCCGCCCATGTCGTACTTCCGCGCGGCTTCGAGAACGGCGTGGATCGTTGTGAGTTTCAGAGGCAAGGGAGTGTTGGGAATATAAGCCAGGGGGATGAGATAAGACCAGACTGTGCTCGGCTCGTGGACGTCGACGACGGGTTTCTTCGACGCGACGGAAGAGGGATCTTGGGGGAGGGAGAGCATGTCGGAAAAGAACGGCGATGCACGTGCAATGATCTCCTTGTGGACGTGGAAGTCCAGTCCATCTGTGGTGCGGATGATGAGGTCGCCGACGGTGGGGTCGTGGAAGAAAGGTTCTACTGGATCGGTTTTCGAAGGCTCCCGGGGAACGAATTCGACCGCGTTTATGCTGAGCTTGGAGGTACCTTCGTTAGACACCGTAGAGTCTGTAGAGTACTCCATGGTAGAGACAAGGTAGTCGGCGGTGTTGTGAGCAGTCGAGAGAATGAGATATATATAACCGACGCGAGGCTGCCGCAGCATGTCAGTGTGGCAGGTTTAACGCGATCACTAGGACTGCGATGCTGCAGCACGCCTTCTCCGGAAAGCAGTGGGAAAGAACGCCAGACGGAGCTCCGTGGCATATTCTCAGCTGATGAGATATCGCAATGCTAGATACTGAGGTTGACGTAATATCAATCGAGGGTGAGATAGGTCGAACACTAAGTCTCGAGTACAACATACAATTTGAGACGTGCCCACACCTAGTCTAAGCCATGGTCATTGCGCCAAAAATCTCCCAAAACGCCGTCGAGCAAGATCTCGTGCGTCAGTCGCAGCTTTTTGGGGCGTACATAGCCCCCCATTGCCTCGCGGAACTCGTCGGCGTCGTGCACCCCGTCGAACACCGGCACTGCGAGCTGGAGCACGGCGAACGCGTGCTGCCAGAGCGCGAAAAAGTTCGCGCCCCGCGCACTCCGCTGCAGGAAGTATGGCTTCCAGACGGCGCGGCCCAACTCGAGATGCAGGTAGTACCGCCGGGCTTGCTCGAGAGCGAGCGGGGTGGGAGAAGAGAAGACGGAGTGGAAATCGCGCGTGAGATCGGCGATCAGCTTAGCGTCAGTGCCAACGGAGGCGGCGCTGCCTTCAGTGGTGGCGTTGCGGAAGATGGAGTAGAAGAGGACCCAGAGGAGGGACTCGAGATCTTGTTCCTTGGTGCGTTCCGGGGGAGGGTGCTCGTCGGGATTGGCTATCGATTTCAGCCGTTCTGTGGCCACGAACATGAGGGTATCCTACAGAAGACTTGTGCTTAGTCGCATGATAATGTCGTAGATGATTTGTAAACGTACAACACCTTCATCTCCGAGTCTATGGTCTGTTCTCAGGCCCGTGAATGCTGGAGGCAGTGAGGCGCACTCAAAGCCCATCATGAACCCCTCAGTTCGATCTATGGGGCGCTCGGCAAGCGAGATAGAAGGGTTGCCCTCTGCATCTTGCACCCTACTACCGTCCATTCGGATGAAGACGTTACCGGCGTGGATACCGCCATGTAGAATTCCCTTGTCAGCGAGGTATTGATGCGCTATTACGTTGGAAACGTTGATATCCTTGAAGCGCGAGATGGAACACCCACGAGTCAACGCACCTTTCACAACGGTTTCCATCGCGCGCACGAGCTGTTCGGGAGACTTGAACTTCCACAACGGCTTGCCAAGATCTTTGAACGCCGCACGATGTAGAACCGAGCCCGTCTTTGGATCGGGGGTAATCATGAACAGTTTATGTAGGCACGACGAGGGCGAAAATGTTACGTCGCTTCCCATCATGTCTCCACATTGGACTATGCCGCGAGGAAGGCGGTCGGTCCCGCCGCATATTTCGATTATGGCAGCGTAGACGCGTTGGGGAGAGGCGAAAGCAGCGTTCTTCCACGATGTCTGAATTATGACTGGCTGTCGGACCTGGTCAAGGGCATACCAGATGGACAGACCCCGGCTAAGTAACGCGTACGAGCGCCACAAAGGCTGGCCAACCGTAATCCAGGTGCCACTGCCGCCCTCGTTCATCCCCATCTGAAAGCGAGGCGTATCAGCAACATCCGAAGAACCAGCTGACATTTGGGCTCCAAACTGGAACGATACTGTTGGATCCCACCCTAACTCGATTGTAGACGCTGTCTGGGTCATGTGTAGCACGAGGCGCACGAACAAGTCGAGCGCATCGGCGTCCAACAGATTTTTAGCGGGGGAAAGAGAGATGCCTTGGCGCTTGAAGAGGGCAACGGTGAAGTGAAAGCTTGAGAACAGGATGCCGTAGACAAAGAGTTGGAGAGGGCGCGCCGTGAGAATGCTCTTTGCGCATTCCACTGCCGTAGCCAGGTCCGGGCTCCTGGGCCAAAAATGTTGGCGAGAATCACTGCTACTAATACGGCGTGCCTTCACTTGGATGAATGCAGCGCACTGGTTCCAGAAGAGGGGTTGTACTGAACGGCTGTATATATCGGCACTGTCGGATCGTAGCCGCGCACCTTCAACGAGGGAAAATGTTGGTGCAGAGGACGCTGAGTCGGAAATGCAATGATTGGGATCTTCTGCTAGTGAAATGGCTCGAAGAAAGTGTCGGCGAGACGCGTATCTGGTAGCGCTGCAGTTATCAGCTTGGGTCAAGCTTGTGAACCGTTCATCGATCTCTGCTAAGATCCGTTCCTGTCTAGTCATTAGATAGAGTTCAGTGCATGTGTAAGAATCTTACAAAAGGCTGGATCAACTTCCACTCGAGAATTGGCGTAGTTGGGCGTCTCCAAGGATCTTCTTCCTGGTCGTCGATGACAGAGCTGAGCATTTCAAGATCGTCTACGCATTTCGCCCTAATGTGATCGCAGATGCTCCCAGATATCTGCGCATATGCACCGTTGATATATTCGAGGTTATTAAAAGCAGAGAAAACTCCATGGGAATCGAGAGTGAGAGAAGATGCAATCGACTTGGAATGTTCGTCACGGGCCAGGTACGTAGAGCAGGCTGTATGCTCGTTAATGATCTAGGAGCTGTTGTAAGAGGTTAAGAAAACACACCCATCTTAAAGCGTTGTAAATGTGCTACGTCTTCGCTCCAGCTCGAGAGACCCAGATCGGTGCAACGATGGCAAGGGCGACTCGTGTTGAACTCAGAGTCAGACTGCAGAGCCGCGCCTAGACGCGCTGGCAGAATGATTGCATGTTGTCTCGGCCACGTGACTATGTGCCTGTGTTCAACGTATTGAAAGGCCCACTGCTGCTTCACACTGTCAGTGTCACAGTACAGGGCACTTCCAGTCCAGCCTTGTCTCCTCAAATCAAGCTCTTCATACCCATCTGCCATCTCATCCACATCTCCAGTATAACCATCACGCTCGAGACGCTTCAAGGACCTCTCTTACATTCCCAAGAAGGGCCCCACTTAGCCATTCGTCGTGCACCATCTTGCGATGAGTCCTTGCAAGTCGCCTCCGTATATTACTAGCACACAGATGTATGCCTGATCACTCTACTGCCATATTTGCCCTATGAGTACCTTTAGCGATATGCTAAGTTACTACGAGCTCTTACCCTCAAGCTCAGGACGATGCCAGTTGCAAGGTGTACGACCTATAAAAACTACTTCGAGAGGCTGTGGATATTACAACATGTGTCATTAGTGCACGGAACAATGATTTAAGCTCTACGTTGTGCGCATACGCCTCGGAATCAGTGACGACCGCGACCAGCCATGGAGGTGTACATTGTTACGGATCATTTCATAGATGGGGGCGAATGTCGTCTTGCGTGGTTTCTTGATCCCCAGACGCCGCCCAACGCGTCTAGTCCAATCCATACTCATTGCACCAAAAATCCCCAAGCACGCCGTCGAGCAGGATCTCGTGGGTCAGCCTCAACTTCGGCGGGCGCACGTATCCGTCTATGCGCTCCCGGAACTCGTCCAGCTCGTGCACCCCGTCGAACACCGGCACCGCGAGCTTCAGCACGGCGAAGCAGTGCAAGAAAACCGCGCAGAAGTTCGCCCCGCGCGCGCTTCGGCTCAGGAAGTACGGCTTCCAGGCCGCGCAGCGCCACTCGAGGTGCAGGTAATATCGCCGGGCTTGGTCGAGCGCGAGCGGGGTTGGAGAGGAGAAGACGGAGCGGAAGTCGCGCGTGAGGTGGGCGATCAGCTCGGGGTCGGTGTCAATGGCGGCGGCGGCGCCTTCGGTCGTGGCGTTGCGGAAGATGGCGTAGAAGAGGACCCAGAGGAGGGACTCGAGGTCTTGTTCTTTGGTGCGTTCTGGGGGAGGGTGCTCGTCGGGGCTTGCGATTGATTTGAGCCGCTCGTTGGCGATGAACATGAGGGTGTCCTGTGGAACGGATGAGTTTAGCTTCGGTGGGGGTAACGGCGTGGACGGCCTTTATACGCACGACTCCTTCATCCCCTAGCTTTTGGTCCGTTCGTACGTCCGAGAACGCTGGGGGCAGCGAGGCACACTCGAAGCCCATGATAAAGCCCTCGGTTTGGTCTAGAGGACGCTCGACCAACGAGATGGAAGAATTGCCATCTGCGTCTCGCACCCTGTTGGCGTCCATTCGGATAAGGACGTTGCCAGCGTGGATGCCGCCGTGTAGAATCCCCATCTCGGCAAGATCTCGATGTGCTAGTATAATGGACCTGTCAGGATCCTGGAAGCTAAGGATGGTGCTCGGTTCAACTTACCTTTGACAACGACTTCCATGGCGCGCACAAGCTGTTCAGGGCACGTGAACTTCCACAGCGGCTTGCCAATGTCTCTAAACGCCACGCGATCCAACACCAGGCCCGCCGTAGGGCTAGGCAGGGTCATAAAGAGCCCGTAGATGCGCGGCAAAGACGAAAAGGGTACGTCGCCTCCCTCCATGTCTTCGCACCGAACCACGCCACGGGGAAGACGGTCAACGCCACCGCAGATTTCCGCTATGGCTGCGTAGACGCGCTGTGGGCTGACGGAGGCGGCGGTCTTCCGGGATGTCTGGACGATGACCGGTTGGTGAACCTGGTCAAGGGCGTACCAGACGGACAGACCCCGGCTGAACAACGTATGCGAACGCCATAGAGGCTGGTCGACTGTGGACCAAGCGCTACCATCGCCACCGTCATTCATCCCTATCTGAAAGCGGGGCACATCAGCGACATCCAAAGACTGAGACGATACTGTTGGGTCCCATCCAAAGTCGATCGCAGACGCCCTCCACGTGAAGTGCAGCACGATGCGCACGAAGAGTGCGAGCACATCCGGGTCTAAGAGGTTCATGGCGGGAGAGAGCGCAATGCCTTTACGCATGAAGAGGGCAACGGTGAAATGAGAGCCCGAGAAGAGGACGCCGTAGACGAAGAGCTGGAGAGGACGCGCGAAGAAGATGCTGTTTGCACAATCTGCCGCTGTCGCAAGCGCCGAGCTGGTAGGGCGAAAATGGTCGCGAGAATCGCCGCTTCTGGTGCGGCGCGCTTTCACTTGGATGAACGCAGAGCATTGATGCCAGAAGGCGGGGCATACGGGGTGGTCATCGGAGGCGACATCGGATTTTGGCTGCACACCTTCAATGAGGGAAAATGTTGGTACAGAGAGCGCTTCGGCTGCGGGATGTGCGGCATCCCCTGCTATTGGAGTGCACCGAAGAAATTGATGACGAGACGTATGTCTGACAGCGCTGCTGTCATCAGTTGAGGTTAAACTGGTGTACTGTGCATCGATCTGCGCAATAATCCGCTCCTATGTGGTCGTTAGAGCAAAAACTAGATGTCTGGATGTGAATACTCACAAACGGCTCGAACAATCCCCTCTCAAGGATTGGCGTAGTGGGACGTTTCCAAGGATTGCCCCCGCGTTCGTCAAGGGCATAGTTGAGGACTTCGAGATCACCCATGCATTCGGCCCGGATGCGATCGACAACGCCCTCGACTGCGTGCTCGTGTGCATCGTCCGTATCCCCAAGAAGGGCGGGGATAACGTCATTACAATTGAGTACAAGCGAAGACGCAATTAATTTGCGGGTCTCTTTACGGCACGCAGATTGGACTGAGTCCTCGTATGTGTCCCATGGGTCTACGAATGCACGATGTTGGCACGTAGCCATGAGCTGGGAAGGAGCTATCGCAAGATAGCAAGCTACGTACCCATTCTAAAACGTTATGAGTATATCATGAATCTACTCAAGCATAAGAAACTCCGACCAGTTTCACGATTAAGTCGAGTAATGTGGAACTTGCGCAGGCGACGATGGTGAACCCAGGTGGATC
Source organism: Grammothele lineata (assembly GCA_002150815.3). Taxonomy (NCBI): domain Eukaryota; kingdom Fungi; phylum Basidiomycota; class Agaricomycetes; order Polyporales; family Polyporaceae; genus Grammothele; species Grammothele lineata. The sequence continues at coordinate 606,615 of NDFF03000035.1, forward strand.
CTGACTGCTCGAAAGTGGTAGCGACGAGAGGCGCGCGAGACGGGCGCCGTGGGAGTGGTCGAGGTCTCACTGAAGCACTTTGATCCCGGGGTCCCCGAGAGATGTCATGATGTTACGGTCAAACTTGACTGGACATGTGCCCGCCCTCTCCCTCTTTCCTATGATACATCATCGCGCCACCGCTGAAGCAGTATGAAGGTGACTTGACACGGCGAAAGGCGCTCTATGTAAGTTTTCGTCCCTGGTCTGACCGAGAAGGACCTTCCCAGGATGACGTCAACTTGGCTGATCAGTGATATACGGTGCCCCGTTTTCTACAGAAAGAGAGCTTGCACGAACCAGAGGGTCGTCTTTGCAGAAGGCATAATCTGCAGATGGGCACATCTATACACATGTCAGACTGCGTGGGAGCCGTAAAGAACGTCCACGTCGTTTGCTGACCCCCACTCGCCCATGGTATACGAGCGAATGCGCTGCCAGGAACGCAATCCGAGCCAAACGAAGCGCCACCGGTTCAAGGCATTCTCGTTCTTGAATCCACAGCTCGACTGCTTTTCCGAGGCAAGAGCACGACCGAGAGTCGACCGCCGGATGGCTGGGAAGTCACCGCGCCGGCCACCTGATATTAGGAACGCGAGAAGCCGGCGGGAGCTTCGATCCCGCCTCCCACGAAACGGTGACGACGCTTGCCAGTCTCGACCGGCCCCGAACGCGTCCTCCGTGTCCATCCTCTGCCCCCGCCATGCTCCCCGACCATCGAACCCGCACCGTGCAGCTCGTGCCCTCTCACGTGCCCCTCCTCGTCTCGCGTCCGGCCACGCACGGATGCTGCCTGAGCTCGCCCCCTCCCTGCACGGCTCCTTCTCCAGCCACACACGGCCCTCCTCCTCCCTCCACTGCTCCCGACGCCGCACTCCCAGTGCTCCCGGATTTTGGTCATAAGGACGCCCTCGGCGTCACGGCATACCGACCCTCGCCTCGCCCCTCCTTCTCCTACTCAGCACCCTCCCGCGACGACACACAATGCCCCCTTTCGCGTCTCGCCTCGCCACAGAGCGCGGCTGGGTAGATCCTCTTGCCCTCCCAGACTACATGGACCCTGTGAAAGTCGCGGGCAACGCGCCCCTCGAGGTCAAGCGTCTCACTCTCAACACCCTCGGCGCGTACGGCGTCGGCCCCAAGGACGCGTTTGCGCACACGGCGGGAAAGCAGATACGCATCACGGAGATCAACGTTACGCGCAGAGGGGAGAAGACTGACGTCGTCGTCGTCGCGGAGGCACAGGTGTGCAAAGGTGCGTCTCGCCCGCGCGCGTCTGTGACGCTAGACTGAAGGCGGCCTCCGTTGCAGAGATGCTGAACGGCGCGGGGACCGTGCACGGCGGCTGTCTATGCTACCTGATCGACAAGTGAGTCCGTCAGGTCCCCCCGTGCGCCTCGTGCCGCGCCCACTTGTCGGTGCCTGTCGCTCACGAGTCTCTGCTCCCGCACCCCTCCCACGCGCGCGAAATGAAAGCTGCGGGTCGTTCCCCCTCATCGCGCTCGGCGTGCTCCAGGGCACGAACGGCGTGGGCGTCACTTCTGCCATGAACGTCTTCTTCCACTCTCCGGCGTCCATGTGAGTGCTTGCGTCCCCGCAGCTCTCTGGCATCACGTTGATGCTGACGCGGACATTGCAGAGAGACGTGCCTCCGGATCACGAGCACGTCCGTCGCTCTCGGGGGGCGAATCATGTCTTCGAGGTGCGAGGTGCGCGCGACTTTCTCTCGTCTCTTGCGCGGCTCGATCCCCTAGCCCCAACACTATCCCCATCTTCGCGCGCGAAGCTATCCATCTCCGCCCCTCCTCCCCTCTCATGCGCGCCCCGCGCCGAGTCCTTCTCGAGCTCTCCATTCAAAGCGCCCTTCTCCCCCACCTTCTTTTTCTTCTTTTCCTCACCTTCTCCTCCGCGCACACCGCACGCATACGACGCGCTGACACTCCTCTTGTTCTTTCTTCTCTTTTCGTTACGCCGTTCCCTTTTGGATGCGACTCACAGGTCACTAACAAGGCGACGGGCCGGATGATCGCGTCCGCGCTGCTCGGCAAGATGCAGCCGAAGCTGTAGCGCCGCTGTGTCCGCCGCGGGTGGGCCTATTACTCGTGCGCGAGGGGGTTGAGGGGGCGTGCTTGGGGACGAGGACGATGCGGGGGGCGGGGAGGACGGAGATGGAGATGGGAGGGACGAAGATGGGGATAGGGATGGACAAGTGTATCGATACTACTCGGAGTGCTTACTGGGCTGCTCTTGTATTTCAGAGGACGGGATGCTGGCTGTATGCGCCTGTATTAGATCGGCTCGCGCCTCGCTCGCTCGCTCACTCACTAATGTATATTCGCATTTCTGCGTACCATGCGGCATACTAACGGTTGACCAGAAGTGCAAGATCTTAGCGCAGAGGGGTCCTACTCAGGCCGTGCTAGATTTTCAGCTTCAAATTTTCGACACATACAATGTGTGTGTACCATCTGACGCATAGCGTGTAATATTCTGGGGAAAAACGGAGAAAAACTGAGCGCAGTGAGTTGACTGTCGAAGTGCAAGCTCGGAGGCGCCTAGGTACACCGCAAGACGTCGAGAATATCTACGACCTCATTCTAGCTCGACCCACCGAACACAGCTTCGGAAAATTAAGAATTGCATTCTACAGCATACTAACTGTGCCCAGAAACATTTTGTAGTGTACAGAACACAACAGAATTAAACCGGGTGCCATCAAAGCATCACAGACTCGCATAGACGCTCACAGACGCCTTGAAACACCCCTTTTCTGACATATTGTTGGTGCATCTTCATAGGCTGCATAAATACCAGGTTCAGGATAGAATGTATGCCTGAGAAGAAATTGTGTATAATTTTCTCTGATTTTTTGTGCGGCAGTAGCGGGGATAGTTGAGTAAGAGCACGCCTTGCACTTCTGGTCAACCATCTAGTATCAGGCACTGGAAGAATCGCCCTCCCTTCCCACACCTTCATAGAGTTGCACCAAGATCCTTTGGTGAAGGGATGCGAGTGCCGACTTTTGCCTGATGCACTCAATCGGTGGAAATTGGACGATTCAGTGCTGGCAGTAGCAGTGCGAGCGGTAATCTCATCCGAAGGCGAACGCGTCGATATTCCTGCTGTCCGTCTGGGATCTTTGCCTAGCGCTGCTGCAAGCCCATATATGTGGCCCGCACACGGCTTGCTCGCCTCGATCTGCCGTCATGACTTTACCTTGCATTAGTGGTCTCGCGTCCTGGTGGAGTATATGCTGTTTGCTGTATTGTGCAGGTACTCGAAGGATCACTGAACGGGGCGGCGAGCTGAGCGGAACTAGGCAGGAAGACTCATAAAGTATGGGAGAACTCAGGCTTAGGAAACTTCGGGACTCGCGAAAAGAAAGAAAGGCGGAAACATAAGCTACAGTCGGAGAGCGGAGATGTGGTGGCGGCAGGATGCGGATATAAGCTCACGGGAGGGTATCATCAGGCCAGAAGAAGAAGAGGGGGCGTGGCGGGGCAAGCGGGACGACTCGGATCTCGAAGTGGATAAAGCTACAGTGAAAGGGCGCGATTGATTACCACGTTTCTGAAAGCACGAAACGGCACTATAGACTCGAGCGAACATCTAAGTACGGCGACTAGGAGGAGGCGGTCGATGGGCCGGCGGTGCACAGTCCGTTGTGGTCGTCCGCCTTCTCGAGGAGCGCCTCGCGGTCTGCCTTGGGCGCGGAGTCGACGAGCTTGCGTAGGGCGCTGTCCGGCCGTTCCAGGAGCTCCGTGAGGCTGTCGAACTCCACCACGCGGCCGCGGTCGAGGACAAGCTAAGAGGGCAGAGTGAGCACCAGAAGATGTAACAGAGAGGAGTGGGGAGATGGGGACGCACCACTTTGTCGTAGCCCTTGATTGTGGAGAGCCTGTGCGCGACCGTCAGTACCGTCACGCTCCTGTCCAACCGCTCCCGCAAGCCCTTCTGGATCATGGCGTCGATGTCGAAGTCTAGCCCACTCGTCAGCGTCCATACGTCGTGGATTCTCGTTCACAGGGGAACACGCACCGATGGAGGACGTGGCCTCGTCCATGAAAAGCAGCTTGCTCCCGCGGACAATCGCGCGCGCGAGCGCGATGACCTGCCGCTGGCCGGCGGAGAGGTTCGCGCCGCGCGAGGCGACTTGCGTGTCTAGCGTGAGCATCGATCTCTCCGCCGAGGCGGCGTCGAGCCCCTGCGCATCGAGAAGAGCGCGGAGGAGGTCTTTGTCCTTGTCCTGATCGGGGTGCTGGTTGAACGGGTCGAGGTTCTCGCGCACGGTGCCCTTGAAGAGCTCGGGCTGGAGATGGGGCGTGAGCATGAGCGCGAGACAAGGGGATGGAGAGGGAAAGACGTACCGTCTGGGGGATGATGGTGATCTTCTGCCGGAGGGTGGAGAGACTGACTTCCGTGATGGGACGGCCACAGATTTTCACGGGCTGGAGATTGGGGTCTTGCGCGTTGAGGTTGACGTGGGGGTTGATGTTCGTCCCTACGCAGCGGAGAAGTGCAAGCAGAAGCGTGCTCTGAAGGCGGACAACGGTAAGATAAGGGTATTTAGCACGAAAGGATATGACGAACCTTTCCACTTCCAGTCCGGCCCACTATCGACGAAGGTCAACGACGATCAACCCAGCGTGATTGATGAGCACGTACCGATCGCAATACGCTCGCCCGGCTTCACATCGAAGCTGATATCATGGAGAATCTCGCCGTCATCCACGGTGTACCAAGCCTTCAGCTTGCGAACGCTGATAGCACCATTCTGCGGCCAATTCTCATCATCAGGACGCACGACAATCTGCGACGGTTGCATGGTAGCCTCCTGGTCGATGTCGAGGTACTGTTGGATGCGCTCAAGACTGCATGTAGATGTCAGATATCGGCGAGTAAAGGTAAAGGGTAATGTACCAACCTGTTGCCGGCGACCTCGAGCGTGTTGAGCGTGCGGACCCACTCGAAAACCTTGGAGCTGAACGCGACTGTAAAGTGCATGTCAGGCAGTCTAAAAATGAGATACGAAGAGTAACACTTACTAGCCATATTCAGCGAGAAGCCGATGTTGGACGCGTTCAGGTTCGTGAAGTAGGTCATGTACGCAGCGATCCCCACCGTGAACAACGTTCCAACGAGATCAGCGCGGACAATCACCCAGCTACAAACATGCTGCTATCAGCACCACAATCGCAAAGCACGTACGAAGACTAACCGGTTCAGATTGTAGAAGGTGTTCGACGCGCGAGTCCAGCGGTCGATGTACGTGTGCATCCTACCACGGAACTCGATCTCTGCCCTGTAGGCACGGACAGACACCAGACCGGCGATCGTCGTGTTCAGGTTCCCGATGAGCGGCGAGCGCGTGTTGCTCTGCTCGCGCTTGACCGGGAGCTGCGCCTTCATGTATGCGCGCGCGATAAGGCCGCCGACAATCGAGACAATCGCGACACCGACCGTGGTCAGCGGCGCGATGACCGTGACGAGCACGAGTCGGAGAATCATCGACGTCGTCAGCTCGAGCAGCTTGAGTAGGAAGCTTGAGATCTGGCCATCGACTGGAACAGCGCGGTATTAGTGAGTCATAGTCGCGTACGTCGGAATAGTGTCACTTACTAGCACCAATGTCAGCTGTGCAGCGCGAGATGATGCGCCCGGTCGGAGTGTAGTCGAGCCACTGCAGCGTCGTGCCGAGGAGAGCGTCCATCAGTTTCTTGTGGATGACGGCGGACGCGCGCAGCGAACCCCAGAGGTGCATGTAGTGCGATAGAACGTCGGTAGCCATCGCGAGGAGCACGAGGCCGGCGTATGCCACGAGGTAGCTGAAAATAACCCGATTAGTTTAGCTACTTCCCATAGTGAGCAAGGAATGGAAGCCGCAAGACTCACCGCCACATCATCGGCTCAGGCCCCGCCGTCTCAACGACGTACTGGTCGGCCCAGATGCCGAGGAGGTAGACCTGCGCGTTGAGCACCATGCTCGCTAGGAAGAGCGAGCCGAGGAAACCAATCCAGAAGAGCACTGGGTGGGGGGACATATTCCCGAATAGCAGAGACACTACACGCAAGATGAATCCTGTGGTAGTCAATAAAGGGCAATGACGTACTGGGCTTCCAACCAACATGCCCTTCTTCCTTCTCCTCTGCTGTGGGCCGTTTGCCCGTACGCGTGGGAGAGGCATCCTTCGGCTTCGTAACCACCGATCCGTTCGGCACCTTGGGCGCATCCACACTCTCGACTTGTGACTCCGCACGCGTCTCCGTTGGGCTGTCGAGATATTCCGAGTCCCAGTCCACTGAGGGGGCCGGTTCCGAGCCAAAGTTGACTACTTTTCCGTTCTCGCCGAGACGAATCTCCCAGACATCCTGAGCCATGACCGCATTGACGTTGTTGGTCTGAACGTAGTCGCAATGACATGAGTATACGGTAAATTACGTAGAACAGTATGTACTAACCACCAGGAGGACCGTGCGACCACGCAGAAGATCACCATTGAGAGCGTGCTTGACGACGTGCCGGGCGGTAGTGGCGTCCAGGGCAGACAGGATCTATAACAACCTAAATTTCGGGGCCCTGCCAAGATCTAAACAAAGACTCACGTCGTCTAAGAGGATGATCTCGGCATCCGAATAGATTGCCCGCGCGAGCGATAGCCGTGCCTGCATTGCTCGTCGTCAATGAAACACGAACATCGAACCACAATAAGCGCCGCCACCAACCTTTTGGCCCCCACTATATGTCATTGATAGATGGTGATTAACCATGTGAGAAACGTGGTTAAACGGTGAGCTGTTTCGCGGGAGACGCACCTGAGTGTGACTCCCCGCTCCCCAACGAGTGTCTCCTCACGAGCCTCCCATTCAGCCATGTCTTCGTCGAAAGCAACAGCATACATGACAGCTTCGAACCTCCTTTTGTCGTTCTTGTCCAGCTCCTTGCCGAGGGTTACGTTATTCTTTACGGTGTCGGACAATATCCACGGCTCTTGCGCACTGTACGCGACGCCGCCATCGCGCGGGAGGCTGACGTACGCGTCCAGCCCTGCGGATTTGAAATGCATCTCTCCGAGGAGAGCCATAAGGAGTGACGTCTTGCCGCATGCGGTAGGACCATGGATGACATTCAACGCTCCCCGCTTGAACGTGAGGGTTCCAGAGACGGAGAGCGTGAAAGAGCGGTCGCTGTCAGACGGGTCGGCGGTCCACGTGAAGTCCGCGTTTTGGATGCCTATGATCTGCTCGGATTGAGGCGGTTCAGGGGCTGCACTTCCGGTGTACTTGTCGAGAAGCTCAGTCTATAAAGAGATCAGTGATAGTGCGTTTGGCAGGGAAGACACCTGAACAAACCTTGTTCAAGAACTGGACAATTCGATCGAGTGAAACCTTGCCTGCATTAAGCGATCAGACATCAGCTGCGGTTTATGCGGATTCCAAAGAGAACGTACCATTGGTCAAAATCGGCCAGCGGAAAAACATCGAGTTGAGCTGCGTCCGGAGGATCTCGAACACTGTCGCATTGGATAAGTGCCAACAACAAAGCGAGATTGATGGCGTGGACGCTCACATGAAATCGTAGAGAACACGATCGACGCGGAGAGGTCACGATTCATGGCGAAGGTCTGGATGCGATGTAAGCGCGGCAGGTGAAGAGCAGGAAATGGGCTTACGAAAGTTGCATAACTCGCCAGCATGGTGAGGAGGGGGATACAAACGCTGTAAAGGCGCACTATTAGCGCATATAGTGATGTGAAAGGGTGCTGTGCGAACATACTTGATGCACCCGATCCAAATCTGCATCATGATGACCTTGCGAGCGGCGTCCAACTCCTCCTTCCGCGCCCCCTCGAGCTTGCTAGCCTGGACCCTCTCCCACCCAAGGAGCTTCACGGTCCGGATCGTCTCTAGCACTAAATGAACGTATATGAGCACTATGGGAAATGCACGAATGCGCCAAGGATAGCTTACTTTGAACAGCCAGGTTGACACGCTTGTCCGCCTAAAGAAATGAAGTCGGATCGCGCACATATGTGATGTGTGAAGAGAAATTATACCACGCACCTTCCTGGCCTTTTCTGCCTGGTAGCCCTTCGTGCGCTTGCTCAATTCTGTGGGGAGGGGCACTAGCACCACCATGACTGCTACGCCAACGAAAGTGCTGCCATTCAAGGTTAGAACCGTATACGGCTGCAGCACCGGTACAGAGACACATACCTCCATCCCAGGATCGTGTACAGGAAGTACACGGAAAGGACCAGCTGGATCGGGGTCTCGAGAAGCACGAAGAGAACGAAGGTGCTTGAGTTGGTGACGTTCGTGAGGTCGACTGTGACGAGATTGTTGACCGCGGGCATTCCCTTCACCGCCGCGGCTGCTGCAGCGCCGCTCTTGCCTGAAGTGCGAGAGGTGTCCGCACGCGAGCGCATGCAGAGCGCGTGATCGAAGATGAGCTGGGTGACGATCGCCTGCGTACGCGCTACCACTTGCGTCTACGGAAAGGCGCGCGAGGCGGGATAAAATGTGGGTCAGAACGCAGCAGATAGTTCAGCATGCAGAGCAATGTGGGGATATGCGGTATTAGCGTTCGTACGTGATGAGTCAAGCGGAGAACGCGCACCGAGACGTAGTGATAGAACTGCCCGAACATTGACACTGCCATCGACCCGAAGAGAAGGGCGAGGAGCCAGAACGAAGGTCGAAAGTCTTCCCTGTCGGGGCCGCTCTCGACGTACCTGTGCAACGCGCGATAGATCAGAAGATGATGTGATCTTGGGAACGTAGAAACATACGAAAGAATATGCTTGAGAGCAAGAGGCACGAGGAAAGACGATGCGCTCTAAGGATTCGGGCGGTCAGAGATACTCGGGCACAGCCATCAGGACCAGAGCAGGACAGCCGACGTACTGCTAGTATCACCATAGCTCCCATTATCGTCAGATCCTTCCCTGGATCGCGAGTACAGCGAATCGGATCAGGTAACGTGGAATGGATAGCAAATGGAAAGGCTCACTGAACAACCGGACGAGGCCCCATGCTAGTGCGTTCTTGCCAGCGCGACGATCGGCGCGTAACCGCATGGGGTTCACATGCTATCCACAGCACACGGTTATTCAGATGCGCTTAATAAACGAGGAAAGCTAGAAGCGTACCGCATCGCTGATGCCTACGAGATGGTCGATGCTGTTGTAGTCGGCTAAGGGCGGCATGTCCTCCACGGGGAGTCTCGGCTTCCTCTGGGCCTCGCCGATGAGGGGATCGAGCCAGCTGAATGTGACGAGAGACAGAATGGATGCGGTTTGTTCGGGGCTGGGAGTGGCGCTGCCTGCCACGTTGAGAGTTTGCGGGTGGCGGGGGGAAACGAGAGGCAGGACGATGGCGGCGAAGGTGAGAAGCACAACTTTTGCCCATAGAATGTTCCCTTGAGCCACATCCATAGGCGCCCGGTCGTATGTAGCCAGGGGAAGGATATCCCGGTACGCATATACAAACCATACTACCAGTAGGATACACGTGCGATATCCAGACAAGCGATATCTGTACCTGCTTGGAAGGCATGTAAGGAGAAAGGCACATCCCTAGATATCTAGTGTCAGCGGTTGCTCAACGATATCGATCGAAACGCAAGATGCCTACCAGGGTTGCACATTGCACAAAGTAGATCATCCACTGAAAAGTCCGGTCTTGACGAAATTGTGGAACGATCGCTGGCGTAGCCACAGCACATAACACAAGAATTGCGCCGACAGAGACGGAGGAAATGGTATCGTAGAGATTGGGCATGTCTTGGTGGGCGTTAACTTTCTCAGTTGTGCCCCTTGGGGGCGGGCACTCGAGCTCGTAGGTGGACCGGCGGTCTGGAGGAACTCGGGTAGGACGAGAAACAAATGGGCCTCGGTCTAACGAAGAAGACATGATCGATAAGTACAACACTCAGATGTAAGCAAGGGCGGAGGGTGGACTGGACTAGAGAGGAGATGGTCAGGACAAGCACGCGAGGGTGAGGGAGCGAGAGACCGACCTGACTGCTTTATTAGTTTTGAAACTGCCGAATTAGCGCCTCGTGGATGAGATCGAGTTGGGTCACAGTTTGAATTGGGGCCAGCCGAAAGAAGCACCTGTCGGCGTGAGTGGCTACAATGGTTGTTCCCGAGAACAAATGATTTTGAGGCAGCGAGTGGACTAGGAGAGAAAGTACAATAAATCGACATTCGCAGGCCTAGGCGGTGCTACCAAAAGAGTGTGGCCACCGAGAAGGGTCGACAAAAAGACCAAAGCAAGCGGAAGAAGGTCAGAGCGTTGCCACTGTGGGCGTTGGAGATGCAGCCAGAGACAAGAGGTGAGAAACAAGAGTCGACACCACGCTTTAGTCTTAAGGCCCAAACACGCGGCTATCGGCAGGTGGCGGAATACGGCGACAGAGTCCTGGATATCGAGAGAGGACGGATTTGAGGTGTATCCTAGGACAGTACCTGATAGCGAGTGGAAAGCGTGAATCGAGTATGACGACAAGTTGGGAAGGGCTGTGCCACAGGCCGCGACTGAGAACTTGAACCGGTCGAGTGACACAAAGCCGCCGCACTTCCATCGAACGCCTGTCAGAACCGAGCACGTGTCTCGCGTCGCGATAAAGGCACAAGCGCCCAAAAACGCTCGCAGCTCTTCCAGCACCGCCTCGACACCGATGAGGTCTCTCACTGAGACTGCTTTGTGTATATCTCTCGATAAACACCTTTCCAGTGAAGATCCGTTATGACCTCATGTCCGACCTTACATCGTACAATCGTGGAGCTCTTGCTAGCCGACTACTGTTACATCCACCTCAGCCGGTGAAAGCCTACATTCTCGCCCGGCCCGTTGCGAACAGCCTCCGCTCACCAAAATCCTCACAATTATGGCAAGTGCACCAGGAGGCTGCTTACTTGTATATGTTCCGCACGACGTCATTTGAACAGATGATTATGACTCGGTCGTAACGCGTGGCCACAGCGCTCTCATCCCGGCGGCATACGATGCGGTCGCGGGTGTCACAGCTGCTGTGTCGCTTATATGTTCTCTGACACTGTGTTCTGTTCGAAGGACACGGGCTGCTACGTGTGGGCGGTGCCTTCCGCGCTGCTGCCGAGTATCGCTGCCACAACGACAGAGGGGCCTGAGACAAGTGCCGCCACAAATGTACACTGCATCGAACTCGACCTCTGCGGCGGCGCGGCGGAGCCCCTTGTGGCGGTTGAGTGTCCAAGTGAGTGCACAAGGCAACCTAGACACGATACAGCCGCTCAGACCTTTCCAAACTCCATTCCCCTTCTTTACACTCCTGGAAGGAGTCGGCCGTGGCCACAGACATTGGACATCTGAACAGTGGAAGATGGGGCTGAGCGATATATAATAATAACACGGCCTGTCCTACCTCGATATTCCTGATCCGATGATTGAGTATGGGCCTTCCTGGCGCACATGAGTCACAAAGGCGCTGCGCGTCAGTCCATCTAGTATGGAAACCACAATGATGCCTTCCTCTAGCGATGTCTTGTGCACGAAATCAAGAGGTGCTGTATTAGATACGTCTCACCCCCGGCTGGCCAGCGGCCTCTCCCTCAGTGGTTGTATTACGCCTTAACGATGCTCTGTTATGACGATGTATCACTGCTGTGGCAGGTTCTACAAGATACAAGGATTCACGACACAAAGTTCAGGCTACGTGGTCCGTGACAGGCGATGCCTTCATTCTCAACTGTTAACGCAATGAGCATGGTCCGATCACATCGGTTGCACAATGAAGAGACCGACGAGCAGCTAACGGAGCAAACCATTCGTGGAGTGGTACTGTGTATATGCGCCCTCGTCGGGCTCCGATATCGGTGTGATACCTGTAGAGGCTGCGTCTAATACGAGATTGACGGACGTCGCTCCGGCACGGTAAGTTGTTCCGCGCCTGGTGCTCAGATGGGTCTGACGAAATGAAGGCTCATCGACGACCAATCTTGTCGGAGTTTACTTCGGTACATATGTAGCTGATCTTACCTCGAGGCGGCTGGACCGCTCCGGCCGAAGCGTCGGCGGTGGACACGCAGCTCCCCCGATCAACGAGTGCACTGCACTGCAGCACTCTTCACCACCGATTAATGAACGGTATACGCGGAGCCAGGAGGAGCCAGTACGGCGTTGTCGAGGACGGAAAGCAGTAAGCGACATGCTGTATTGGGAGGACAAAGTCGCACTCGCCAACAACGATATATATTGAGTCTGGCACATTGCTGCCCTGGTATTATCCGCGGTACTCATAGCTGAGCTTGTGCGTCTGGGATGGAAACAGCTTGAGTGTACGGTGTGTTAATATCTCCTGTTGGCGTGATATGTTATGCGCATGATCTACATGGTGTTCGTACACTGTCTTCCCTGTACTGTGATCGGAGTGCCCCTTCACAAAGGAAGCTATCTGAAGGCAATGCCGGAGTATGAAAGATCCTGAACGTTCTCCATTTCACCGCAGCACAGTGTTAGTGGCTCATACGGACCATACTCATAAGACCTTTACTTCGACACAGCCGCCTACAATAGTGTTTCAGCCGTCGCCTGTTCCACCGGAGGCGACTCAAGTGATTCTCCATCTCGGCGCAAGATAGGCATGGAAACCCAGATTCGCTGTGCGGTCCCCAAACCTCAGAAATCGAGGATGATATGGAGGGAGAGCTTTAGAACTTTCGGCCCTTAGAATATGGCGGTAGAGCATGTCCAGGCCAGCGAGGGTCGAGGAACTTTCGTCCAACGTACGAGCGACGCTGAGGACTCACTGGAAAAGCGGAGTGTTTACTAGTCGAGTCAACGTCAGCGCTTCCAAAGTATGGTACAGCGTTTTCCGAGGATTACATAAACCGCCAGTGCACGGGCCGGGCACGACCCGGCTGCCGGTTGACCTTGTCCTCAAACAAGGCTCGGGTCGTCATCGTGCCTCTCAATCTCATCTCAATCTTTGTTTCCTCTTACGAGACACCAGACTGCTCCTCAGAGCAATATGAGCCGTATTTCTCCTTCTTTGAGGGCAGCGAAGGCTGCTGACGTTTATTCGAAAGCGCCACGGGGTTGCGGGCACAGGACGGCGGCGAGTCTGGATTTACACGAGACGACAGCGTACCCGGAGCTCTACGTCACTCCATTCCTCCTTGTCTTCAATATGTGCGTCTGTGATGGTTCCAGGTTGTCTGCTTCCGCAGACGCGATGTAGATTGAAGATGACGAGCATGCCAGAAATCGGCAACATCTCGTTGTGAAAAGCGTGCAGGCAAGTGCATTGTATTGGGGCTTCTACGGATAGACGGATATAGGTGTACGAGGCTACACGCACTGACTCTGGATACCCATTGCCAGGCTGCGATATTCTTGGTACTCATACACATGGACCAGTCGCCAGATTATCGATATGAAAAGAGTAGGTGCCGGATGTTATGAACAAGCCTGGCCGGCGAGGCACGAAGCGATGCATCCACTCGGCGCTCGGCGCACTTATGTAAGTCTTCCCCTGCTGGACTTCGGGGTCTGCCGCAGGGCCTGGCTTTGATTCGGAGCGCCGCGAGCGTCCCGAGCAGGACATGCCGACGTTTGTTCTCTTGACGCAAATGCTGTTGGAACTAAAGCTCAGAAAGAGGTGGGATCTGGTGGGATCTGGATGTTTGGATGGCTCGTTGTCGTAACTACTAGAACTGTAGTCGCGACTCCGGTTACTTCGGCCCTCTATGCGCCATTCCAGTCTTACCGGTTCCTGGACAGGGAATATATGCGTGACATATTGCCGCGCGTGCGGAGCTATCATAGGAGACAAGCTGGATCAGAGTTGAGGCCAGTGTCGACGATCAGAAATGGCGGACGCAACACCTCCGAATGCGCTATCGTCGCTTGGATAAGGCAGCCCCGAGCTTATCGGTCTTCATACGTGGCTTCGCGCGACGCGAATCCTTGAACCTTCCTACCTCAATGGCAGACAAGTTATCTTTGCACGTCGAAGGAAGCCGTCAACACGTTATGAAGGTACGCCTTTGCATGTATATTCACTGGTACGGTGCAGGACGCAGGGACTCATCCACTAAGTCGACAGCCCGACGCCGCCGGGACGGACAAACTTTACGCGCTATCATCACGTCGTCGCTGCGCCGCAAGTTGCTGAATTCCCTGATAGGATATACATCAAGCAGTGTTATTAACGAGCCCAGTCACCCGCCCCTCTTGCGCCACGGTCTGTGGTGACGAAAATCGGCCGCATATAAGCAGGCTCCGTGCGGGGGCGGAGTCCCGCTGCAGCCCGCCGGATCCCTTCGCCATCATGCGCCTCAGCCTCAGCCTTGTGTCCTGGATCCTGCTCGCCGCGGAGCTCGCGTCCGTCGGCGCGAAGGTCCCGCGCGTCGCCCACCCCCGCTCCAAGCAGGCCGCGCGCCTCAAGGGCAAGCGTCCGCACGCGCACAAAGACGAGGCCAGCTTCACCGGCTCGGGATGGTCCGCGCGCGCGCCGAGCACGGAGGCACCCAAGGCGAACGTGTGGGACGTCCTCACGAACGACGAGGCGGCAGACGTTATTGCGTTCTTGCACAACCAGACCGCGTTGAACTTGACGATTGCGGAGAACTCGACCAGGTAAGTCGTATCCTTGAGTCTGTTGGTTGCGTGGTGCTCAGGTGGAACGGCGTGCGGCGTATAGCTGGGACAACACGATTCAGGTCGTCGACACGCTCCTTCCCAACAAGACGGCCGTGTTGCCCTACCTCGACGGCTCTGGAAGTAAACCCGACCGTTACGCTAAGGCCATCATCTGGTTTGGCGCGTCGGAGGAGCCGTGGCTCCAGGAGTTCCAGGTATGTGCTACGTCTTACCGATAGCGTCCACGACAACCTGCTTACGCGCCGTCATGTTCAGGTCGGACCTCTTCCGATCTCGAACGAGTCGACGTACACGTCTCTCGACTGGGCGACCACGAAGGGCAAGGCTGTCATCCGGAACTACAACGCTGATGAGGACCTTCAGACTGAGTTCTTCGTACGTTCGCCACTGTCATCTCCTGAACACATGTGCTGACCCATTTCCCTTTCTTTCAGTACAACGTCTCCGCCGGCGTCCAGGACATCTTGACCGACCTCATCAATGGCACTGCGAGCGGCACCAACGACGACGACCTTGACATCTGGGGCATCGATCCGGCCTGGCACCCAGACGAGTACACCACGCTCATGTGGGTCACATTCTGGCGCATCCCGTCGTCCATCTTCGATGGCGAGACCCTCCTCCCCCAAGGCATCTTCTTCGAGGCGAACGTCACCGGCCGCGACCCGTCCCAGTGGGCCGTCCTTGGCTGGCTCTATGCGAACACGTACTACAACTCCACTGCCGAGTTCCGTAAGGCGTGGGAGGCGGGCGAGCTGCCTAAGCTCGAGGCGAACCTTGAGGGCGACTGGATCGGCACAGACTACATGGGCCCTAAGACGGAGGTCGGCGAAAACAGCACGATGTGGGCTAGCGAGAAGGCGCCCCCGCTCTCGGTCCCCGTTGGTGGTGCGGACGGCCTGCGCTACAAGGTCGACGTCGACTCCAAGTTCGTCGAGTGGAGTACGTGTCTGTTTCTCGATTAGGACGCGGCGTGTGCTGACGGATACTGTGCAGTGGACTTCTCGTTCTACATCAGCTATTCGCGTGACACCGGTCTCCGTCTGTTCGACATCAAATACCGTGGCGAGCGTATCATCTACGAGCTTGGTCTTGAGGAGGCCATTGCGCACTACGCCGGCAACGATCCCGCTCAAAGCGGTACCGCGTACCTCGATACCGTACGTGGTTGCTCTCCTTATACATACAGTTGCTGACGTCCTCGTTGATAGTACTACGGTTTCGGCCCGTACGCGTTCGAGCTCCTCGCGGGTTACGACTGTCCCACGTACGCGACCTTCCTTAACACGAGCTTCCACGCTAGCGAGATCAGCAAGACCCACCCGAACTCGTACGTCACCCTATCGACACTTTCCGTCCGGACCTCTTCTAACGGTTCGCCAACTGCCCAGAATCTGCCTGTTTGAACACGATACTGGGTACCTGATCCAGCGCCACTCGAACGACGCGTACCTGGCGTCTACCAAGAACATCGCATTCGTCGTACGCTCCGTCAGCACTGTCGGGAACTACGACTACAACGTGAGTACGGCATCGTGGTCAGCTAATTCCCGGGTCTAACGCGACGTCGCCCAGTTCGACTACACCTTCTATCTTGATGGTACTGTCGAAGTTACTGTCCGTGCTAGTGGCTACATCCAGAGCGCGTACTACTACGGCAATGACGACTACGGTTTGTATCTCCTTCTACGAGCTTTGGGGCATGACTCATCCCGTCACAGGCTACCAGATTCACAAGGGTCTGTCTGGCTCCATGCATGACCACTCCCTCCTCTTCAAGGCTGACATCGACATCCTCGGCACCTCCAACTCTCTCGCGAACCACACTGTCGTGCCTTCGAAGGAGGTGTACCCCTGGTCGCATGGCGTTGCACGTAGCACCATGAAGCTCGAGCGTTCCTACGTCGAGTCCGAGGACGCGGGCAAGATCAACTGGGCCCAGAACGCTCAAAGCATGCTCATGATCGTCAACCAGAACGAGACGAACCCGTTCGGCGAGCCGCGCGGGTACCGGATCATGCCCGGGCGCGGGGGCGGGATGTACCTGACGATCCAGGAGTCGAGCAACCTGCTCGAGTCGCAGTCCTTCGCGACGCACAACCTGTACGCGACGGTGCGGAAGGACACGGAGCCGCGCGCGGCGCACGCGCTGAACGGGTACGACGTCGCGGACCCGGTCGTGCGCTTCGCGGACTACTTGGACGGGGAGAGTCTAGTGCAGGAGGATATTGTGCTGTGGTTCAACCTCGGGATGCACCACGTGCCGCACACGGGCGACCTACCGAACACGGTGTTCAGCACCGCGCAGGGCTCGATGCAGATTTTGCCTCATAACTACCTCCTCCACGACCCGTCGCGCGACTCGAAGCAGACGGTGCGCGTGAACTACAACAACTCGGGCGTGCAGGCTGTGCACACATTCGGCGCGGAGATGTCGAAGGGCGGCGCGAACCTGGTACGTATTCTCTGTTTGTGCGCTGGCCGAGACGTACGATGCTGACGTGCGTGTCTGCCACAGACTGCGGCTGTTCCAGACTTCTGGACGTACCACGGCGACATCGCCGTCCGCAAGTTCCCCTACGATCGTTAGTGCCTCGCTTCTCCTGCTCATGCTCCGTAGCGCTGACGCCAGACCACAGCTCAGCATCCGTTCACCGATACCGAGTCGATCGTCTAACATTCCTACGGACTTCTCTGCGACGCGTCGTTGGTGGCGCGTCATTCACCCGAAAGTATTCCTTACGGACAAGTATAGCTTCTCATGTATAGCGACGACGTAATACGAAGGATGATGTTTTGAGTCTGACCGTTACGCACTACTGTTGCCCTGATTCACATCGTTGGCTAAAGCCTTTTGGAAAGCGGAGGGCGTTCGCCTACACATCGTCGGGCCGGGTGGCGGAAAGCTTTGAGGCCTTGAACGATGGCATGGGGGATTGCTGTGCTTGCGCCTGGGCTTGAAGCCTGCGTGGCCCATGACACGGGACTTGCGAGGACCGGAAGCCGAATTTGTAGACGGCACGCAAGTTTCACGAGGCCGGTTGTGAGTATTTGTAGAGCACAGCCGTGAACTTCTCGCGACGCGCAGTAGCAGTCCTGGGTCCTGGGCAGCCGTCAGTTCATCGTTTGTCTCTCTGTGGATGGCTGAAGACAAGGGTGTCCGACGGTGTTCCTAGAGGGTGATGCGGGGTATGGGGAAGATGGGGAATGCGGGGATAGTGACGTCTGGCGATGCGGGGAGCCGTCCGGCTCGGTGCAAGTCTGGCGGTGCGCCCAAGCGCGCATGAGCCTTGCTGATTTGGGGCGCACCGGCGGTCGGACCGATATTCCTGCCGGCGGGAAAGGGGCGGGCCGGGTCGTCCGGGGCTGTTTTGGGGAAGAGGCACGGGGACAGAGCGGGCGAATTCACATGGCTTGCGGCGAGTCGGCATTTGGCCCTGTCCACCGCCCGACGCCTGTCCGAGCCTATAAGACTTTCCACGCAGGTCGAGCTCGTCCCACTCTCCCTCCCCCCGCACACCATCTCTATCTTTATTATGGCCCAGGTTATCGTCGTCGGTGGTGGTCTTGCGGGCCTTTCGGCCGCTCATACTCTTCTCGAGCGTGGCGCAAACGTGCTCATGCTCGACAAGCAGCCGTGAGTACTAGTTCGCTCACTTCCCCTCTGCGGCCAGCTTCGCGCAGTCTTCTTTGTTCTACCATTGAGGGTTGCGCAGTGTGATGCGCGGTGGTAGCAGTAGTGCGCTCACAGGGGTCGTCCACTACACTGCTCTTCTGCGCGATGCTCCACGTCACGCGAGTTGACCAGTTGTGCTGACGATTTCCTTGCTCAGTTTCATGGGTGGTAACTCCACGAAGGCAACATCAGGTATCAACGGCGCCGGCACACAAACTCAGCAGGAGCTCGGCATTCCCGACAGCGCAAAGACGTTCTTCGAGGATACTAAGCGTTCGGTGAGCTCAGTCGTCCATATATGCTCTCTTCAGCCTCACTCATACTTCGTCCAGGCACGCGAACTCGCACGCGACGACCTCATCCGCGTCCTCACCGGCCGCTCAGGAGATGCCGTCAACTGGCTCCAGGACAAGTTCGCGCTCGACCTCTCCAAGGTCGCCCGTCTCGGCGGCCACTCCCAACCCCGCACACACCGCGGTAACGCGCAGTTCCCCGGCATGGTCATCACGTACGCCCAGATGGAGCGCCTCGAGGACCTCGCCGAGAGCGCCCCCGACCGCGTCAAGATCAAGAAGAAGGCGCGCGTCACCCAGCTCGTCAAGGACGAGTCCGGCGCCGTCGTTGGTGTCGAGTACGTCCACAACGGCAAGACCGAGACCGCGTACGGCCCCGTCATCCTCGCGACCGGCGGCTACGCGGCCGACTTCACGGGAGATTCGCTCTTGAAGAAGCACAGGCCCGAGTACTACAACCTCCCCACCACGAACGGCGAGCACTGCACGGGCGACGGGCAGAAGATGGCCATGGCGGCTGGCGCGAGCGCGATCGACCTCGAGAAGGTCCAGGTCCACCCAACTGGTCTCGTCGACCCCAACGAACCCGACGCGAAGGTCAAGTTCTTGGCTGCGGAGGCGCTCCGTGGTGTTGGTGGTCTGCTCCTCGACAACACTGGCAAGCGTTTCGTCGACGAGCTCCAGCATCGTGACTACGTCACCGGCAAGATGTGGGAGAACGGCAAGGTGCATCACATCCCTGTTACTTTGTGACGATGTAGGCTGACGACGCTGTCTCTAGTTCCCCATCCGTCTCGTCCTCAACGGCGCAGCCTCGAAGGAGATCGAGTGGCACTGCAAGCACTACGTCGGCCGCGGGCTCATGAAGCGCTTCGAGAGCGGCGACGCGCTCGCCAAGGAGATGGGCATCCCCGCCTCCGTGCTCAAGCAGACGTTCGACGACTACAACGAGGTCGCGCGCACGAAGAAGGACCCCTTCGGGAAGAAGTTCTTCGCCCCCGGCGAGTGGAAGATGGACGACTACTTCAACGTCGCGATGATGACCCCCGTCCTCCACTACACCATGGGCGGTCTCCAGATCGACGCGGAGTCCCGCGTGATCGACACTGCGGGCAAGCCGATCCCTGGGCTGTTCGCGGCGGGTGAGGTTGCTGGCGGTGTTCATGGTGCGAACCGTCTTGGTGGGAGCTCGCTGCTCGGGTGTGTCGTGTTCGGTCGTGTCAGTGGCGATTCGGCAGCGTCGTACCTCCTCCAGAGGATCGGCCCTCTGGCGGAGAAGGCCGCCGGGCGTCTGGGTGCGGTTGCGGGACACCTCGGTGCGGAGAGCTCAAGCTCGAAGGTACGTTTCCCTCTTACCTCCCACCCAGCAATGCGTTAACCCCGCTCCCTCACAGCCCTCAGAAAAGAAGCCCTCAGCTGCGGCAGCGGCGCCCAGCTCACCGGGCGACGCTGGCGCGTATACGGCGGCGGACGTCGCGAAGCACAACAAGAAGGACGACTGCTGGGTGATCATCGACGGCAAGGTGCTCGACGTAACGGCGTTCATGCCGGACCACCCCGGAGGCGAGAAGGCGATCATGCTCTACGCGGGCCGCGATGCGACGGAGGAGTTCAACATGCTCCATGACGCGAAGGTCATCCCCCGCTACGCGCCTGACGCGGTCATTGGCACGCTCAAGAAGTAGGTGCGATGCCATTTGTGGCGTGGTGTGGGGCTTGGTTTGTTACTGGGGTGTTGTCGTAGTTATCGCTGTAATACCCACCCGTATTGTTTCACACATTGGCTGTAATCTTACACTCCATATCCGGGTCGTAGAACAGATATGTAGGGGGTATAGGGGAAGTACATGTCAAGTCACGCTCAGCACACCGACTTGCCACTCTTGATCAGCTCTGCAGCGCGCTCCGCGAATGCGTATACGACGGCTTGGGGGTGCGCGGCCGGTATAAAGGGCTGGAAAAGGAGGAGCAGATGAGCATCTCAAACCTCAACGGCCACAAAGAACCACTCACGAAGACACTCGCGTCCACGACCCGCAGACCATGCACGCCCTTAACAGTCAAATCCGGGTTCACAACGCTGCCCTCCCCAACCTTATCCCCGCACGGGCCCATACGCGCCGTCCCGACGGGGTGCCAGATCGTCGACGCCTGCGCGCGCGCCCACGCGTCGAGCGCGTCGTCCGAGCTCGTGTTCACCGCCGCGAAGGGCCCGCCCGGGCCCGCGAGCATGGAGGAGAAGGCGGGCGCGGAGAGGAAGCGCAGCCCGGAGCGGAGGGCGAAGCGGAAGGCGAGCTTGTCGAAGGAGGTGGCGAGGAAGGCGGGGTCGATCGTGGGGAAGACGAAGGGGGAGGGGGAGGAGAGGGCTATGGAGCCGCCTATAGGGAGGAGGGGAGGGGATGGTGAGCTGGGCTGGGCTGAGTTGCGGTGGTGGAGAGAAAAATGACGTACGGGAGGAAGGCGCGACGAGCACGGTGGAGAGCGTGAAGAAGCTGCCGTTTGCCGGGGTGGTGGCCCCGCCCGTGGAGGTGAAGCCGGGCTGTGTACGCACATCGTCAGTGTCACACTCGATAGTAGAGAAGTATAAGTGGTGGACGCACCCTGAAGAGGAACTCGAAGTGCGCCGAGGTCGGGCCCGCAGCGGGGTCGCGCTCAGTCTCCCAGATCGGGTCGTCGTCCGGGATGCGCAGCCAGCCGACCTGGTTCGTGCCCGCGGCGGTCTCGAGGCCCGTGTGCGGGAACGTCGCCTGCCACTCGGCGAGCGCGGCCGCGGCGACGGTCGCGTTCCGCGCGAGGACGTCGAGCGCGTCGTCGCTGGGCGTCGCGACGGAGAATTGGGACGACACGCGCGGGTGGTCGGAGAGGTGTTGGCCGACGTCCGGGTGGGCGAGGACGACGGGGATGGAGAGCGAGGAGAGGTGGGCGGCCGGGCCGAGTCCCGAGAGCATGAGGAGTTGGGGCGTGTTGATCGCCCCGGCGGAGAGAATCACTTCCTTCGTGGCGTTGCGGGAGAAGAGAGGTGCTACGGGTGGCAAATTAGCGTGTGGTACAAGCGAGAGGAGGAGACAGACAAACCGGAGCTATTCTGCGCAAACTGCACGCCGCGGAAGACGGGCGCCTTGTCGTGTGTACCGGTCCGGATGAGCTTAGTCACGGTCGTATTGACGAGGACATCGAAGTTCGGCCTTTCGGAAAGGACGGGATGGACATAAGACGTGGCTGCGCTAGAACGCATCCCATTCCCGAAGATGCCCTGAAGCCATCCTGGGTTCAGACATCAGCGAAACGAACTTTACAGGGAGAAATACGGATATGTACTCACCGATACCGATCGGGTCGCCCGAGTTCTGGTCGATGTTGAAGGGGAACTCGTCAGAGAGCTCCTGCGTCGCGCCAATGACGGCGGTGTCCGAAGGGAACCCCACGTTTGGCAGGGAGATGTTGACAGGCCCGTGGAAGCCGTGAATCTGCGGCAGAATCTGCCCGGTGGTATTGTGGCCGTCGGTGGGGGGCACGACGTGCTCGATCTATAACTCTATTAGCGCGATTCTGCCGACGAGAAGGCATGTGGTGGCGCGTACCTTCTTGTAAAAGGGCTCGATGGCGTCCCAGGACCACCCTTTGTCGCCGGTGATCTTAGCGTACTTGTTGAAGTCGTCGCGGGAGCTGCGCGTCCATACCAGGAGATCTTCCGCGTCATCAGTAAACAGACGTAGCGTCGCGAGAGAGGAAGA
Organism: Grammothele lineata; assembly: GCA_002150815.3. NCBI lineage: Eukaryota > Fungi > Basidiomycota > Agaricomycetes > Polyporales > Polyporaceae > Grammothele > Grammothele lineata. The sequence continues at coordinate 629,003 of NDFF03000035.1, forward strand.
CTCACTAATACTTGAGCTGCCACCGAGAACACGTCCGCGGGCATAGCTGATAGCACGGTTGTCCAAGTTCGCCTGTGGGATCGTGGTGTAGTTCCAATCTATGGCCGTGTTGGGGTTCAGGGTTCCTGCAAGGCCCGGGACGTGTATGCCCAGAATATTTGTGTCACTGGAAATTCGGATCAGCTGGAGAGTGGCGTTTAGAAGGCAAGGGACACTCACTCTGGGCCGGCTTCGATGAGTAGTACGTTCGTGTTGCGGTCCTCGGAAAGGCGGGTGGCAACAGTGCTCCCGCCCGGCCCGGAGCCCACGACGATGTAGTCGTAAGTCTTGTGCGCCGGGAGCTGTGCGGGGTCGCTAAAGAGTGCCCCGCGTACCCGCACACCTCCGAGTACGGAGAGCAGGAGCGCTGTCGCGACGAGTGAGAGCATTCTGCCCGTTGCGATGCCTGATGCCTGCTGCGTGCTGAGGACAAAGGGCGACGGTGGGAGCCACAGACGATGACCTTCGTGATCATGGGTGGCTTATATAGCGCGAACGCAGGGATTACGCACGGTGGAGATCGGCATTCTGGCCGTGCCGCCGAACTTGAATGCTTCTGTGATTGACATGACAGCTATGAGAGCCTGGCGAGCGACAAGGCCCTAACCGGCCAAGCTGCATCACGGCACATCAGGCACTATGAGGGCGGGAGCGAGGTGTCGTACCGCAGGGCAACGACGAGAGACGACGACGCGCCCAGCGATGGGTGGCGGAATGTATTCCTTTCAGGGGCCTAGAGCAATCAAGTTCTGAGCTTCGCTGATGAACAAAAAAGAAGCCACCACAGAGCGCTACGCGGGGAATTCACCGAGGCGGCTTGTAGAACGCACCTCGGGCGGCGGATATGTACCGTGCATCATTCCCTACCCCGAGTAACACCAGCTCAAGTTTGAAAGGCGCACTAGGCGCGAGTGGGTGGGTCTCCAGTTCCGACGACTAGGCAGACGGGATTCTTGCGGTGTTTTACAAAGCCAAGCTTTGAACGCAATCCATTGAGACCCGCGTTACTCAGCGTGGAGCATTGCATATCGCCTCGAGAGCTCCCAACTGCAAACGCTTCGGTAAGTGAATCGGAACGCGGATTGGGCCTCGAGGACGCATCGAATTGCGTCGCTGACCTGGCGAGTTGCAAGTTTAGACGTATGGTGGAGGAGTGATCTCCAATTCCCGTAGTTTTGCACAGTCGAAGTGCGGTCACGAGGGGCGATGGTTCGGAGAGGGAGCCGCCGAGAAAATGGGCGCATGCGGACATGAGAACGTCCCTGGCGGATGAGACTACCTCCGACTACGGTTTTGCTCATGGATACGCGCAGCTGCATCACGTCGAACGACACTTGCAAAGGCGCGAGGATGGATGAGGAGAATGTTGGTGAGGACTCGGACATCGTGGTCAATTCCAAGGTAAGGAAGCTTAAGGGCAAGCGAGCCGGCAAATGTTTCCGAGCCGGTCCCGTTAGCGAGGAGTCCGATGGTGACGTCGATGCGCTCGGGGGATATATCCTCCTCCTTCCAGTCGTCCTCTGCCAGGCCGTGCTCACCGCAACCTATTCGTGCTCTCTTAACCTGCGGACGGGCCACGCGCGTTCGATAAACTCTTTCGACTGCGACAATCTCGGTCCATCAGCCCATCCTCTGATCTCACCGCACTCTTAAAAGCCTCGCCCCGTTCAAGCCATGCTTTCCGCTTTCCGTCGTCCCCTCGCCGCCGCACCAACCTCCCTTCGCGCCGCCCGCTCCCTCCGTCATCCCTCAGTGCTCTCTGTCCGCCTCATGACCACCACCCAGTACGAGTTCATCCTCACCTCGCGTCCTGCCGAGGGCGTCGGCCTCCTCACCCTCAACCGTCCCAAGGCTCTCAACGCGCTCTCCACCCCGCTGTTCAACGAACTCAACGCCGCGCTCAAGGAGTTCGATGCGGACGACAGTATTCGCGCCCTCGTCCTCACGGGCAGCGACCGTGCGTTTGCCGGTGAGTGCGCATGCCCTACGCTCTGCATCCTTGCGCTGAGCGCGTCGTGCAGCCGGTGCGGACATCAAGGAGATGAAGGACAAGGAGTGTGAGCACATCCTGTCTGTCCATGTTCGCATGTGTCTCACTCGAGCTTTGCAGTCGCAGAAGTCTTCAAGGGCAAGTTCCTTGAGAGCTGGGGCCTCCTGTCCACCATCCGCAAGCCCATCATCGCTGCCGTGAGCGGCTACGCGGTGAGTCCGGGCATCTGTTTCTCCACATGCACCCCATCTGCCTATGCCGAAAGCACGTCATTGCGAAGCGTGGCATGCCATACGGTTGTCCCGGTGGATCCGACCGCGCCCGCTCTCCATCGTTACCGTGACCGGTGGTCCGAGGCGACACGGCAGTTGGCCAAGTGTGCGGCGTTCTGTCCGTGCCCAAGTCTCTTCCATGGCATATCGTGTGTTAGGAGAGGGAAAGGGCCAGTGCATGCGCTCGCGCAGGTCGCCGCTTGGGCTTGACACGCTGCGGTCGTCGTCTCTACTGGAACCCACGCCCCCGATCCACGAGCTCGCATTACCCTGATTAGAATGCTGAACTTGTCTACGTTTAGCTCGGCGGCGGCTGCGAGCTCGCGCTCATGTGCGACATCATCCTCGCGTCTCCCACCGCGATCTTTGGCCAACCCGAAATCGACATCGGCGTCATCCCCGGTGGCGGAGGCACCCAGGTACGCCCCTTCCCCCATCCATGTCTCGCATTCGTCTCGCTCATCCACTCCCCGCACTGCAGCGCCTCGCGCACGCGATCGGCAAGTCGCGCACGATGGAGCTCACGCTCACCGGGCGCAAGTGGACTGCGCAGGAGGCGTCGGACTGGGGCATGGTCTCGCGCGTCGTGCCCTCGGGCGAGGGCGTCGTCGTCAAGGAGGCGGTCGAGCTCGCGAGCGTCATCGCGAGCAAGAGCGCGATCGCCGTCCAGGCGAACAAGGAGGCGGTCAACGCGGCGTACGAGCATACGCTCAACGAGGGCTTGAGATATGAGCGGAGGCTGTTCCATGGGTTGTTCGCGACCAAGGACCAGAAGGAGGGTGAGTGCGCGCTTGTTTTGGGGTTGGGGGAGGCGAGGTGGGCGAGTGCTAATGTGGACTTTGCGCAGGTATGGCCGCGTTCGCGGAGAAGAGGAAGCCGACGTGGACCCACTCTTGAGGGTGAGGCGCGGGGCGATGTATTACCACAATCTGGACGGAGGATGTATCATAGGAACGAGGAAGTAAAAGAATTTGCTTAACTTGGCTGGTCCGCTCACGCATGCCACCGCCTTCTCGGCGTGCGTCTTCGTGCCCGCTCGGTTTCTACTCTGCGCTGCACATAGAATTGCCGCCACCATCTCCTAAAGCATTTCCAGCGTGAAGCGGCGGACGAGCACGAGACTCAGTTCCCGTGATTGTAGTCGCGTTTCTTCGGCCCACTCTGAGGACTTCGTACCCGTAATGCATATGTGGACTCTGGAGTACGGCTCCGAGGTTGTGCCAGGCCACCGAGGAGTGTGCGGCTGAGTTTGTAGTAGTGCACGTACGGCGTGTTAGTGAACGCGTAAGACATTCCTATTCTCCACCGCTCAAGGAACGGTGTCATGATATGATTGCGGCGAATGACGGCGTCTGCGGACCGCGAGCAGGAACAGGGCGCCTGAAGAGAGCCTCCCACCGGCCACCGCCATCGCCCCTTCCGGCTGCCTCTCATCTCCGTTTACCCCCCTCTCCCGCCTCTCGTCCCTACAACCATCCTGGAAGACCCGTAACGCACCAACGCACCCCCGGCCGCAGCGCGATGCCCACGCGCGCCCCGACCACCGCCAACGCCGTCGACGAGGACGACGCCTTCGCCGCCGTCTGGGGCGCCCCGCACGCCGCGGATTCCCAGCTCTCCTTCTCCTCCGCCGTCCGCCGCAACGATGTCACCCCCTCCAAGAGGCGGCGCGGCTCCGAGGGCCTCGCCCGTCGCGGAGGACGCACAGATCACGATCCATGGGCTGCCCCGCAGGAGCCTCCCTCCCCTACCCCGACCCCGGCTGGGGCGCACGGCCGATCGCGGACGGTCGATGACGAGGCGGGGATGGGGAGCTATTGGGTGTCGAGCAGGAGTACGAGCCAGCATCCGCTGAGGCAGTCGTCGGGCTCGAGTCAGGCGTCAACGAGCTCGTGGACCCTCGATCATGGGACTAGGCCGACGATGAGGAGGGTCTTGAGCACCAACGATACGCACAAGCGGAGTAAGGAGGTTGTTGAGGAGGGAGATACGTCTGGTGCGCGGGATAGGGAGATGCTGGTCATTGTGCACGAGGTGAGCATGTCTTGTTGCTCAGAGCGAGGGTTGGGTCGTGTGTATGCGCTACCGCGGGGAGAGCTCGTATGTCAGGTGCATGTGGATGAGACTCGGAGATATGCTCTGTATATGTAGGGAGCTGCGGATGCTGATGCTTTACGGCTTCTAGGTCCAACCGACAGACTCATTAGCCGGTGTAGCTCTCAAGTACGGGATCGCTCTGCCCGAGCTTCGAAGAGCCAACCAGCTCTGGACATCAGATTCGATACATCTACGCAAGGTTCTCTACATCCCCGTAGACAAGACGCGACAAGCAATACATCTTAGAGGAGCTCTCATCACCAGTAATGCCCAGTCCGACGACCAGCCACCACCAGAAGACCCTCATTCGAACCCTACGTCCCATCAGAATGGCAGTTCACCACACCTAGAAGCTCATCTACCTGACATTGGCAAGCTGACCATCCGCCGTATCCCAGCATCCCAACTTTCATACTTCCCTCCACCCACCCCATCCAGCCCCCATGCTCGAGAGCGAACGCTCCCGCTCCCGCCAGCCCTCCGCGACCCTTCCCAGCGGCCGACAGAAACGCAGCCGCTCCGCCCTCCCCGCCGCCTTCGCGCGCTCCGCCGAATCTCCGCTCCAGGGCCTCCTCGACGTCTTCGCATCGTCCTTCCAGGCGACCGCGAACCACGCCAAAGCCTATTCGCACACGCCCGCCGTACTCTTCGGCAGCGCCGTCTCGCCCGTTCGCGCCCCACCCTCGCTCGCTGCGCGCCTCTCGCTCGACTCGGCGAGCGGCACGCCGTCGAGCGGTACGAGCGACGATCTTGAGTGGGAGCACGAGATGGACGACGTCTCCGGCGCCGGGGCGCGCGCCGCGAGGAGAGGGGTGACCCCGAGCAGGGTCAGGAGGGAGGCGTCGGCGTCGCTCAACGACCTTGGTGGTGGGGCAGTGCTGGAGGGCGAGCGGGAGAGCGTGGAGCTTGCGTGGAGGGGTGAGGGTCGGCCGGCGGCGGAACCGCAGACTCCGACGCATAGGCGGAGCGGCTCGGCGCGGTCGCAGCGCTCGAACTCGAATTCGAACGTGCACGCGTCGCCACAGCGCGGGAGGGTCGTGCCGTACGCCGCAGTGGACGTGGAAGAGCCCGAGTGGGGATCGCCGACGAGGAAGGGCGGGAAGCTGGAGGTGGTACGCACCGCGCAGCTCGAGCCGTCACCGGGGATGCAACTGCCGGTCATGGGTCAGAGGAGAGACGTGAAGGTGCGGGAGACGTAGAGTGGGAAGGCATGGCACTTGCTTCTGTGCGTCGTCTCGGCTGGGCTCTTTGATACGGGGCTAGAGCGGCGCTCTGGCGTGGATCTACAATCTTGCTTGTTTACTAGGAGGTGGACTTTGGAGTGTAGGATAGAGGATTGAGCTCACGTTCGACGACTGTAGTACTAAGCATATATTTTATTCGCTCGCTTCACGTACGATGAGATGCGCTACAGTAGATAATGAAGAATACGTACAACCAAGAAACAGTACGAGTATACTGGCTAGAATCCGCTTTTCCGCTCTACTTTCCCCTCGTGCCGAGATGGCACCTACGCTCGTCGGCTAGAACCCTTCCCCTTACAACCTGCGCTCTCAGCACCGTACCCCACCACTAGTGCTCCTCCTCCGGGACAGCAGGCGTCTCGGATGTGCGCAGTGAGATGCTGTCGATGATGGTGCGAGTCCTTGCTCGCGTGACAAATCGGTGTACTTGACACCTTAGGAAGGTGCTGCTTGTCTGCGTCGAGTTACGGCTTAGCGAAGGTACAGCTTGCCCACGTGTTGCTTTATCCTCTCCGTACGTGAACTAGACAAAGGGGTGTCGCGTTCCGCTTCCTTGATCTGATAGAGTTCGAATAGGTCGAGGCGAAGGCCTCGCGACGCGCGGTGTTCGATTGTGGACACGATAAGCTCATGGGCGCCGGTACCGTTCCTCTGCGTGACCGAAAGGGCTTTGAGGGTGGGGCAGAGGTCGGGAGTCTCTTGGAGAACTCGAAACAGATTTCGGGACGAACGGACCTCCACGCGGAGGGCGGAAAGGTGGGGAAAGCCGTTGAGGAGGGCCCGCCACTGGGCCTTGGGGACGACGGTGTCCGAGCGGAAGCGGAAGTCGAGGCATCAGCAAAAATGCGTGGCACGCACGCTGCAGCGCGCGCGAGCCCACGACCCACACGACTCGGACTTCCACGAGCTAATAACATGGGGCGTGCGCTGAGCACGAGACACGCGCGCGGGCGCGCGCTGCGTGGGAATGTC